>OX639995.1:32629902-33840243 GCA_951828415.1 Anomoia purmunda
AGGGACCACAGATAATGATTATTGGCAAAATTTTAACTGCAAGAATCATGCGGAAACCATCGTTTTTTCAAAACCCACAAATAACGTTTAAAAAGTAATAACCGTTATGGTCCCTGATTTTTCGTCATTCCTTGTCATATTTGTTATGGAGAAAAACCTATACTATATGTACATATTGTGTTCCTGTGCGGACAATCGTATTTCTGAGATGCACAAACCTTCGAAACGCATACACTTGCTGTGCGCTAATAGCAACAGACAATAAAAACGGACAAGTAGGTGTGAAAAGAACAGAACGGCAAATGATACTGAAGACGACACAGCACCACCATTAAGGATGCCGAAAAATCGTTAAAATATAAATTAACATCATTGATTTTAAAATTATTCTTTTGGAAAATTATAAACCAGGAAATAAATATAAATCCCGTACTCGAGCGAGTCCAAAATTCCCATTACCGTTAAGCCTATCTATACAGTTTTCAACTGGGTATATCTGAATTCCTTTCCAGTCTTCGATTGGAAGGCGTCATTTAATACATTCATTTGTAGGTACTTACAAATTTATTTACATATCTCTTGTTGAATGTAAACAAGAAATTACTTACTCCTTGATTCCGTGTTTTTCTTTGTGTGTAATAGCGTGTGTAAAATAATTTATTCACATAAAAGTAAATAGCAATTTGTTGCAATAAATAACTTAATCGGTATGCATGTCTTATACATAATTTGAAGAAAAATACTCGTAAATAGTGTAAAAAGAAAGTGAACAAATTTTTTAAACCGGAACTTAAGCGTTTATGACAATGGACACATGCCATGTTCATGGTACTCCGTAGGTATTACCACATCCGTTCGTTCCATTAATACCTGGGGGTTGAGAACTGGTCAAGTTTATTCATCGCGTGCAAATTACCCGTTGCTAATTGTTGGGCGTTAATAATCCCAATACATGCATTAAGTAAGCTTGTGTGTAGGGGTGTGTGTGTGTGTGAGTTTGCACACCCGTAGCACACGCCCGGCGGATGAAAAGTGGTAGACTTGTAGACTAAGCAAAGTATTTGCATATTGAAATATGAACTTTGGAAGAACGTACTGCTAGTGGACTTAAGTAGGACAATTAAATGAATTCATGAATTCTTGAAAAGTGTGAAAATTGTGATAAGGCGGTTTTGCATAACTTAAATACTATTGTATGTGTTAATTTGATGTTACAATGAAATGGATATTGAAAAACCTTTCTCTCTTATTCTATGAAGGTACGCACATTTGTTTTGCGTTATAAAGCGCTCGATAAAATGATAATGAAATGATTCGAGTTTTAGCTCAATGCTCTCAAAAGGCAATGGCTTAGTGATGACCAACTTACACAATGAAATTGTGAGTCCAAATGAGATATAAAGATAAGGGTTCACCGCTATACATGTGGAGAAGTGCAAAACTTCTTACTATCAAATAATTAAGGTCACTGATATAGCATATTACGCCTTTACTTTTTTTTACTCTATATACAAATCTCTTCTTTTATGTAGGCATAGAAAAATGTAATTTCTTTGAAAGAGCTACCCTAAAAAACTACTAGGCGCTTATCATAACTATATGACTGGGACTTATTGACAAGTACGAACATTAACGGACATTAGAAAAATACAGTTCATTGCTTAAAAAAAAAACTGTATAAATCTAAGCTTTGAAAATGTATAAATTTTCATAACATTAAAAAAAATTCTTCAAAATTTTAATCTTTTTAGTCGGAAATTCCAAAATTTGGTAATTTTGTTTAAAAAATCGATTCCAAAAAATGCTGCTGTAAAATCTTATGGTATCGTATAATGAATATTCGTTGGGTTCTTTTGCCATCTCCAACTGGAATCTGCTATCAACTGGTTATCGTTGTGCGTTTTCACCACACATTTTTGGTGAACTTTTTGTGACTTTCTCTAATGCCGGTATTCTATAAGCAGTATCTAGTCACTAATTGAGACTTTTCGGTGGTGAGATTGATTTTGATTTTGAGACTGCGGTATTCAGTTAGACGTATCAAACCTTTGGTCTCAAAAGAAGTCGCTAATTTGTCTGCTAGTCCTGAGCAGGTCCCAAAACAAAGAAATTGAGGAAAGTATTGAGCAAACGCTGTAATGAAGTAGCATTCGATCTGCACCTTGGTCGCAGGCAAAATTTTTCTTACACCTGTAACAAATAGCACTTAATTTTCATAACACATTATCAAAAAAAAAAAAATATTTGCTGGTGTATCTTGTTCAGCCATTTTGATCGAATGTGCATGTAGATGTGAAGCTGAATTTATTGATTGTTGATAGTTCTAATTTCTATATGTACATATTTTAAATAATCCGTTCTCATAAAATGCAGTAAGAATTTTGAATGTTAATTTTACGATAACCGTATTGTTTTAATTTTTAAAGAGCAATAATGCTTTCGATATTGAACTACTAGTAAAAGTATATGTGTGCTATCGATGAACACATTTTCGTTGAGGTAGATTGTTCATCTCCAGCTGAGAATACGATCAGCTGATTACCTCTACTGCTTTTTACCACAGTCTTTGGTGAAATTTTTTGAGACTGCTGTTTACTGAATACCAAAATCGTTTTAAGTCGCATAAAGAGTCAGTTTAAATTTTAGTGACTTGAGATGAGACTGAGTTACTGAATACACACCGCTGTATTCTCCAAAAAGATTGATTGTGGTAACTTTATCATCACTGATATTTAGTTTTACGCAGTACTCTTTTTAAGAATGTCGATGGCGATGTGTTCATTGAACACTGGCATTTATTGGGATTAGTTTGTTTTGCTCGAGGTGACTTTAACATTCTACTTATTGTGCTGCCGCATTCGCAGCATTTATTTCTTTATTTTATAGTTGTCTTTTCATTTTGAATGCTTACATTACGTATTAATATATTGTTGTGCAACAAATTGTGTGAGTATTTGAAATGCCGTATTTCACTTTCACTCATTGAACAGAAAGCTTAGTAGCAAACAGAAACAATGACCTTTCAGAAATTGTCGTACTCAGTTAGGTAACTTTTTACCAACACAAGTTAAGCCGTGCACAGTTGCACACAAAAATTTTCAGACAGCTTAAACTCCCCAGCAAACATTTCGAAGTTAATTGACAGACCCATACCATTCTTTCAACCAAAGAACGTAGAAAAAAAAATTTGATGATGAAACTTGTGTTACTTTAGATTGTTCAAGCGTACGAACAAATATCTGAGAATAATTTTGAATAATAATACATTCAAAAATATTCATCTTTCTTGCTTTGTTTTTGTACGACAGTGATAATTTTTTTGTCACAATTAAATTTTTGGGCTGCAGTTTTCCAGCCCATACAATGTTAGTATAACAAAGTAAGTGCAAGTTTAAAATGACTCAAAATTTGCGTTGATTTTTGATAATGTTTTTGCTGACTGTGTTGGTCGTTTTCTTCCATAACATATATTTGGAGATTAAAGCTTGAATTTTTGATGAAAATTTAATGAAATTTATTTCATTTTTCATAAAGTTTGAAGAATGAACTGTATTTTTTATAAAAAAAGTATGAAATAAAGGGCCAAAACATGTCAAAAAGTCCCTGTCTTATAGTTATGATAAGCACTTTACCTATATAAAATGATAGCCGTTTCCGTTGTTCGGACTTAATTCCAAAACTACTGAAAAGATTTCAGTCAAATTTGCTTAGGTTATTTCTTGCATATCTGGCCTTATTATAGGCAACTCGCTAAGTTGCGTTATTATAAAATACCGATTTGGTTTGCCATCTGCAAAATAATATAAAAATATATTTGGAAAAAATTAACCCGCTAGGCGGCGCTGGAATCGAGTTTTTCAGAAAATCTGTAGTTATGAGCTTATTTTGCGTAGAGGTATGAAGTGAAATACGTAGTTATGATATGATACTAAGAAGAAGACAAATTGAATACAATAATTATCGAAAATACATACCTTGTAACTAATGTAATTTTTTTAGTATCGAAATTAATCATTTGATATATTAATCGTGTGGTAAATTTTAATTGCAATTCGTAAGTGCCATGCGTTTGTTGTCAAAATGGTTTGCTGGGTCAACTCAAAATCATAATTTTCATCGATCATTATTGATTTTGTCCCCTTATGTTGCCTATGATATATATGTAAGTATTAATTTATGCCACTCACAATTTTAAAATACTCTTTTGCAATATTTGTGTTTTGACTCTTCACCACCCCTATCGCCATTTTAGAATTCTACACACACACTCACCCACATGCAACCAAAATCGCTTGCCCACCCAGACATGGAAGATGAGTATATATGTACTCATATTAGAATTTTGCTAGAGCATTTTGTAAGTCTTCCGCAGAATTCAGCGCTTAGTCAAAAACGTGGTTTTGTCCCAAGACGTTCTCGAAACGGCTTTTTTGCGGTACTCTAAATATTAACAAAAAAAACTTTAATTAAAATACATTGAACTCAAGTGCTGTGCATGTTCAAAATTAGTTCATAGAAAATCAACCAACATTACATATTAACAATTTATTATTAATTTTATACAATACAATTGAAAAACAACAACGTTAATTGAAAACGCGATTTCGGACCGACCATGAACAGTGACAGTGAACGCGAGCGTAGTAGTGATCCCAATTTGCTAACTAGCAGCGATGATCGTACATTTCATGATGACGAAGAGGATGACGATGATTCCTCAGCGCCAGAATATGGCGAGGATGTTGGGGATATGCGAGATATTGATTGCGGTGCCATAAGTGATATTGAAGATTACGGTGATAGTGATGAAGATGACGTTAATGCCAATGACGACGATGGGCTGGGCGATGGGCGCTGTGAAAGAACTTGTCTTTTAGTTGCAGATACAAAAAAGGTTAAAAGAAATAGACGTTCGAGGAGTAGACAGCGGGTTAGAAGACGAGAACCGCGCGCAATTGGTAATAAAAACGCAAAAGATACAGTCGAGGACTTGTCTGAAGAGGACGAAGAAAAAGTACCACTGACTCAAAGGAAGTATGACGAAGAAGAAGCGGAACATGCAGTACCTTCTATAGAGTTAACCACAGCATATGAGGCTATAAAGCAAAACGAAGCGTTTGAAGTTCGCGCAGTGAAATTTATAAAGATAAGCGGAAATTTAGGTGGTAGCTCCGAAGAAGAAGAAAACATTGAAGAGCCATTCAAAAGCTTAGAAAATACAATCGAACCAAGAATCACAAATGAAACCACAACTAACGAGAACAATGCCACGAGCAGTGAACTTATTAACAATCCAACAAATACCCCGAGCGATGCCGTACAAGTGCCTGATGAAATCGATGCAACAAAGTATAAAGAACACAACGTTGCATTAGAAGAGCTACTGCATTGTGCTATTGGGCTGCCCACACCAATGCCAATTCTGCAGACAACGACTGGGGCGAACAACAAACAACACGAAGAATTGGTTGAAGAAATAAAAACAATCGAAACAACTACAACAGTAGACCACAGAACAAGCGATACGGAGGGAAACAACGATTACAACTCGCAAGCGTACCCAAAGCTAGAGCAGGATCCAGCACTGGATCCAGACACCAACGACGATCGCAACGAACTCGAAGAAGTCGCTGATTTCGATAGCGACGTCAAAGCTGTTAGTGTGCAATGTTTAGATACAATACTCCAACAACAAAGCGCGAACAACACCAACAATACTACCACCACAACTACAACCGCCAGCGCCTTTGTGGACGAAGAAAATTGGCGCGATAGTGTACGCGAATCTATTGAGTGTTACTACTCGGCACAGGATCTGCTAGAGTACGGACATCTTTTGAGCAGTGGCCTTAAAACACCGGACATCGAGTCAGGTTATTTTGAAAAATCCGAATCGGATATCTCACGTGATGAAAACGAAGTGTATACGAATAGTATAAACAATAAGTTAAGACAACGTTCCTTCTCGAAACCATACAATACACAACTAACGAATATGTCGGAAAGTTTACGTTTCGAATTAAATCGTTTCAAATCGATGATCGAGTCGATCGAACGTGAACGTATCTATGGTGAAACGCCGGAAGCGAGACAGGGTACATTCGATTCGACATTGCGAGCTGAGGAGAGTTATAATGAAGATATGGAGGGTGAGGTGGTGGAGGCAGCAGAAGCTGTTGCCGAGACGGTATCGATCACAGTGACGAGAGCGGGTGAGGTTGGTGGGACGACAGCAGCGGCTGCGATGGATGTAGATGAGGACGATGACATGGATGAGGAAGGTGCTGTCGGTGGTGGTGGAGACGATACACGCGGCTATTGGTCGACGATTTTTGGTCAAGCCAGCCAAATTGAGGCGATCGCGCCGCCGGAAATGACGTTAGACGAACGTTTTGCCGATATACAAAGTATGCCCAAACTGACTTTTTACAACACACAAAATAAAATTTAATTTTTCAAATGCACAAATTTTTAACATACATATATTTTGTGAGGTATATATACATATATACATATATGTACATACATACATTTGGGCGCCTCACCAAAAACTTGCGGTATTTCTACAGGAATTATAAAATTTATTATGTTTTAAAGCTTTCGCTCAAAATATTTCGGAAAAATATTTACATTTACGTGAATTGGACCAATTTAAAAGGCCTGCTTGAAAATATTTATAAATTTGTTTAACGGAATACCACTAATGATATTTTCGAAAAAACCTAAATCGGTGAAGTTTTAATCATAATAATTTCATTAATATGATTCCGTTAAAAATTTTTGAAAATATTTCTTTGTAGAACTTTTAATCTTCAACTGTTTTGCGATCTGAGGTGATTTTGTTTAATATTAAAATATTTACGTGAGCTGATTAAAAGATATAACCAGAAAAGGATATTTTTTGGAAAGAATATTTTAAATCTGGGTTTTTGAAAAATATTAAAAAAACTAGTTGTTTTTAAATACTTTCAAAAACAATTGTTATTCATAAAAGTCTCCATTTCTGGAGGTAAAAGCAAATCGGGTCAGCTAACGTAAATGTTAATATTTATTAGATATACTTGGATTGCTTTCTTAAAAGATAATGGATTTTTTGATTCCGAAGGAAAAACAGAACCGTTTTTGTTTTTATTGTGTGTTTGCACCCTAATGTACATATATGTATAAAACATTGCCATTTACATGCAGGTGACCACCTTCCAGCACGTTATTATTTTTTTTTTCTGCTACTAATCTATTACTTTTAATTGCTATCGCTATTAAATTGTCAGTCTTGTTCGATTAGCTAAGCTTTTAGCACACAAACACACCCATTCACACACTTGCATGCCCTCGTTAACTTGTCTACAATTTTTAAATCTCTCACTTTGATTTCTTTTTGTTTTTTTTTTTTGCAGAAGCACATCGTGCCCTTGAACTATTGGAGGACTATCACTCGAGACTATCGGAGCCGCAGGATCGTGCACTGCGTATTGCCATTGAGCGAGTGATACGGATTTTTAAATCACGCTTATTTCAAGCGCTTTTGGGTAAGTATTCATTTAGTGAATGTGTGCAACAATATTTAGGTGAATGTATGTTTGAAACTTTGTGCGCCTAAAGTATGTGGCCAAGCCCTGTGGGGTTGTCTGAGGAAAAACTGTAGTGGAATTAAAATTTGTGTAGTAAATTTAATAGAATTATAACTAGAACAAACTCGCAATATATATTGATATACAGGGTGGCCTATATAAGTGGTTTACTTTTAAAAATTCGCCACAAAAAAAACACAATAATAAATTTTTTTGATAAAAAAAACAGTATTTTCGAAAGAGAAAACAAATTCTTAACCAGCGGCTACATTTTCTTTATTCGTATTATAAAACTATTAGTGTAAAAAATGCTGCAATCGTGTTATTCGCAAAGAACGTAGATTACAAAGAAGTAGCATACTTTCACCGGATATGCCAACAGAATGTTTTGGCTTATTTCACCATACCAGAAGAAATTTGATTTTTGCTGATGGATATTAGAATCTGATTGGATCCAATTGGTTTGTGCTGTGGTGAAGTAAGCTAATATTTCTTACCGCAGTATAATTTCACTGATGCAACTTCTTTGTAATCTACGTTCATTGTTATTGGTCAATCGTATGAAAGAGCTTTCGACTGGATGGCATTTTATTAAATCATATTCGACCCTTTGTATAAGGAATACCGCATTAAGTGGGGGTTTCAAGATTGTTACGAACTTTTGTTTTATTAAGGAACAACAGCTATCAGTTTTATCGTAAAAACGAAAAAAGATGAAAAATATTTTCTATTTGCCGATAAGAGTTATATCCTACGTTACGTTGCACGTTGCAAAATAAATTTCACCATACCAGGACTAACTTGACTTTTGCTGATTGATATTAGAATCTGATAAGATCCAATTGGTTTCTGGTTTGGTGAAATTGGACGGAAATTCTTACCACAGAAAACAAAACGTATTGCAACTTCTTTATAGTCTACGTTCTTTGAGTACTTTAAATAAGATGGCGATGAAAAAGAACATAAATGTGATGAAAATGAAAGAGACTTGAAGCTAGAGATGAAGGTGAAGATAAAGATACAGTAAAGGTTAAAGAAGCATATAAAGATAAATATGAAATAACTCGTATCAGACAATGTAAAAAACAAACGTTGGACAATAACTGTAGCTGGCAACGGAAAAAAATTTACCTTACATAACAGTTATCGGCCAACTTAAAAAATAAACGTTGGTATATACATAACTCTTGTCGGCGACATAATAAATATCTCGCATCTTATAACTGTTACAACATAACGTTTTCGTTAAATTTCAGAAAAGATAACAGCTATTTTTGGTTCCGAGTTTTATTCAAGTTTTAGGAGTTATACACGGTTCTTAAGCTCAGGTGGGTGTGCTTTCTCCTCCAACTATATTTAGCAAATTTCGTTGAAATTGTTTAATTATTTTCGATGTTATGCAATTTTAAAATTTTGATATATGGCCGATGAGCGTGGTTATAGGTCGATAATTTTCGAAACAACGTCGTATATCATTCTCAGAAGCACGAGTATAATATTTTAAGCGCCTGTCTGCCTGGGCTGATTTTTGACCGCAAAAAGTTCTTCTTTGCAGTGACCGAAAATAATCGTTATTTACGAACGAAAAAATCATTGGGAAGAATTCTTTCAAAACAAATCTCGAATATATCTATCTCATCCTTATGCCATACGGTATACCAATCAGTCCTTAAATTTATTTAGAAGATAATCGTTACTTTGTGGTTTTTAATTTTTCGTTAAAAAAAAATCGTTATTTTTTAAATTTCATTTTTTTCGATCAAACGAATTTTTCGAATCGTTATTTTAAAATTTTTATTTTGTCGATAAAAAACAAACGTTATTTTTGCATTTAAAATTTTCCGATCATATTTGATCGATCCTACCTTTTATTTCCTCGATCATAAAACATAAATTGCATTATTGTTGTTGTTGGTACCTATTATTATTGTCGCTGGCTTTTTTTTGCATTTGTTATGATCGAAAAATTTTAAATCCAAGATTAACTATTTTTTTTTTTTGAAAAATGAAACTTCAAGAATAACGATTATTTTTGAACGAAAAAATAAAAATAACAAAATATCGATCAAATTCTATCGAAAAAAATAACGATCAAACTTGATCGAAAAAATGAAAGCCACAAAGTATCGATCAAATGTGATCGAAAAATAAATATCACAAAATAACGATTAAAAATTATAACCATTACGGCCCCTTCTTATTTTAGTCACAATAGGATAGTCGATGTTTAGCAAGAACTCTATTATCTATTACTTAAAATTGTCAATCTGTTTTTCCTACTGGGCAATAACAAAAGACTAAGTACCCATCGCATACATAGCATGATTTTATCGATTATGGATTTTCACCCGCTTTTACCTTCACCTCGGTATTTGCACTACACGTACATGCATGTATACATACATATGTACTATATGTATTGTACTATATGAACTATGTATATGTGAAGTGGTGCACAATATCGTCCTATTGCAATCAGCATTATTACAGGGCTGTTGCGCGAGGCCAACATGTACGAGTATTTGGGTCACCGCTTGTGGATGTGAGCGGCGCTTGCAGCGGTAGGCTCATAGTCAAATGGATGAAGCGATGCACAAATATTTGTAAAACGCTATGTACGCAGACACCACGGGATTAAGGTATACTTCAGCTTGGCGGGATATACATACATATCTACGCACCATTGTGGGCTACGAAATTGGGATGATGATTCGGGTGTTGCATGTCTATTATGTTATTCAATTGGTTGGTTTATTAGTTTGTCGGCTGTCAGTTGCATTTACTGGTAAAGTTTACTGTAGCGGGACACATGTATGGATCTCCCGACATGTCTGATGTTTGGGGATTTTCAATTCAATCCATTCGAGGTTCGAATACTTTGATTAAAAAAAGATAAATGTATTCATTAGTCAAATGGCAATAGCGAGATTTATCTGCGTATACAGTGTATGCACATTGACAGCCACGTTTTACATACGAAAGCTATCTAACTTTAGAAGGTTATTACTTGCAAGTTCACTATTCTGGTTATGATTTTCCATTCAATACATTTCGTGCATTCCAGAAGAATGGTTTCATAATGTAACCATTAGAATGGACCTTGAAATCGCGGCATGTTCGAGTTTGTACATAGCGACAATTCCCATATAAACTAACATTATGCCTTTGTTTAATTGTGGTGGGGAACAGGGCTTAATTTACTTTTGTACATAAAGGCATGCCACAGTAGACACTTCGAACTTCTATATTGCATTACCTAACCCTCCATTGTATGAATGAATGTCTTTATCAATATCAACCGTTCTGAATAAGACTAGGCGACAGCGCAGCGTAACTATTCAACTGTGTTGCTCAACGGGAAACGTATCACTTCTTTTTGCATCCTTGATGCCACTGGGCCGCCGAATGAAAAAAAAACTGAAAGGCTTATCATACGTTTTGTAACGAACAGACAGGTTCCCCTTTAAACTGTCACATCATTTGTATCTATTGTATTGGTTGAAGAGGAGAAAATCTGAGGCTGTTCAAACGTTCATTCTACCTATACATAAGTATAATGTATTAAGCGCGTGCTTGCATGAATAGCTACATACATACATACAATTCATATGACATGCGTAGTACATATGTATGTATATGTAACTACTACAAACACACACATGAACATAAATTTGCAGCAGACAGCCACTTGCATTTTCCCTACATATTACTTTCAACGAGGACACTGATAGGGTACGCTTTGTGTTGATTTCCTGCTTTGGACGAAGGCAGCGCTCACTGCCAATTACAGCACTTAGGCATTCTGGCACTCCTCAGGCAACGGGAAATTGTGGGTAATGCATAGACTATTTTTAAATGAGTTTAATTTATTTATTTTCTAAATGTACCCGTCATACTTACAAAATTACATAAACATACATCCGAGCATGAAAATTTCCTCCCACCACAAGCAGCTAAATATGTACAGTGATTGAGAATGGTATTGGGAAGTAATAACATCAAAGCCAATACAAATTATTATTTTAGTACTTATGTATGTATGTATGTATATATGTATTTGCACATGTATCGGGTGATTAATTTAGAATAATTTTTTTTTTCTTAAGTAGACCTCTTTCAAACTGTCCTGGTATTTTTGGACAATATTGTATGACAATTCATTGAGGGAAAGCTTACAAATGAAAAAGTTAAACGGTATTTAAGTTTAATTTGGATTTTTTGTTTAAATCCCATTTAACTTTCATTCGGTTTCAGTTAAAATAACAAAGAAGTGTCACCACAGTGCTTGTCGAAAATTTCCCACTGTGTAATTGTTTGGTGCGGTTTGGTCTATATTTACTCAAAAATGGTTCCAGTCGGAACGTAATCGTTATCTTATCATGAGGCCCGTTTATTTGTACCCGAGTTGCGAAAGAACGCTCTAATTCGGATAAAATTTCCTTTAGTTGCAAAAGCAACCCTGTTCGGATCTTTCATGAAAGATTTATGAACTGAAAATAATTGTGCCGGCAATTTTCGCATATTTTTCCGAGTTAGTGTTGTTGCTTTCCCTTGGTATACCCTTTGGTTCTAATGTCTGGCGTAAATGGCTTTAATTTGATAGGGTATTTTTCCATTGGCTTGCCGGCGCAGAAATGTTTCTTTTTCACTCCGATCGTGTCGCGTATTTCTTCTTTCTTTGTCTTTTTTCACCTTCGCAGCTGCTGTTTCGACTTCTTTTTAGCTTCGTCATCTATTTCCTAACCGTGATCGACAACTTGTTCCGGGGTCTAATGTAATGACCGTAATATCTATAAGTATGGGCTTCTATAATTAATTTGCGCATAGCGAAAATATCCATGCCATCGACGGAGATGCCAGGTAAGCAGGACAGGAAGAGCGTGTCATAGGTACTAACCCTTCCTGGTATCGAAAGAACGAAAACATTTATTCGAATTTATAAAGACAATGTATTTTGGGTATATTTTTGTATATAAGAAAAAATACATATGTACATATATAATGGAAGAGTCATAAGCTAAGGGGCATCAAATATTTATAAATATATGGTTCATGGAGCGCCAACTGTTTTTTCGTTCTCAAACGAATGCCGACCAAAATACCGCAAGAAGGCGGCTTAGGATAATATCGTATCGTACTTATCAAGTTACATAATTAAAAATACCACCTGTAACAATCACCCAATGGAAAAGTGATAGCAGTTGTATAGAAGACCATCAACATGGACAGCGCAAAATGCATAGCACTGCCTCTTTAGTGGACGCCATCACCACAAAGATCAGAGAGGGTCTGATCGAAGTGAACTCTGTGGTAGGAAACACCTATGCTTTTGATCAACCTGAACAAGGTGAGATCGCTTAAAATAGGACGAACCCCGGGTCATTCCGGTACGTAGAACCGGCTATTATAGAAATCAGCACATCTACGATCCTAATATTGTAGTAAACTCAACTTCAGAATCAACCCAGGCATTCCCATTACATATCCGGCATGTGGGGATTCCCACACAAAACCAATCACCTAAATGGAAAAACTTAATCAGTACTTGTAGCGTTTGACTTTTACAAGTCCGACAAATGACAGGGTGGATATTTCATTGGGCAATCGCGCTTCATCGGACCCAAAGAGATGCGCAAGCTTATTTAGGCGGCAATTTATTTTGCATCCAAATTTAATTATCTTTTATATGTAGTTACTGAAACATCACACTTTTTTGATTTTCATAAAGCACCGCTATGTGGGTGTGGTTATTATGTGCACCAAGTGTCGTTGAGATATTTCATCATTTACTCGAGTTATTCTTTTTAACATTTTGGTATATATACTATGTCTATATCTATGTCGGTTGCTTTAGGCTGTTACAAACATACGTTAGTGCACTGGTGCTCGACAAAATGTATTTTTTGTTAATTTTTAAACAATTGCCTCTAAATATTTCACCCATTATACATATGTACATACATACATATCTCCTTAAGTGCCCTTGCTGGCTGTCATTCTCTGCTGGGGGAGCACTGGCAGTGCCATAAAAAGAGCTTTATGGGGATTAAGTTTCAAGTATTTGTGCTAATTTTACTTTTATTATCTCTTGGCACAAAGCATGTGTTTACTTAGAGCAGGAATCCATCTTTCGAATTTCTGACATTGGCATCCAAAGCACATTATTTAATTATTTTCGGCTTGAACCGAAAATATGTATGTATTTCTAAAAATGTCTGAGTAATATACAAAACGCTTCAAAAAACCCAATTTGAAAATATTCAAGTGTTATTAGCCTTGGGATGAGTTGGCTTTCGGATAATCCAATATTTTTGAAGTGATCTTCAGTCATTTTCATATGTGTACAAAGATTGTTCAGATTTTAAAGAAATAATATACCACTTATGAAAATTAAGTAAAGTGAAGTAGGTAGAGTTTCATAAAACTATAAAGCTTCTATCCCTCCATTTCATTTTTTATAGAATTCGAAAATATGGTTGTCGTATAATTTTTATATATGTACATATTCTACTCTTATATAACAATCTAATATATAAATGCCAAGCGTTCTACTACTCACCACATATCGCTCAAACTGTCAATTCCATAGTTTTCAGCCTAAAGGTATGGATAGAAAAAATATAACAATTTTGATATCTTTGTAATGCGTTACTTACGTGGATATAAAATGGTTGGATCCCGTCATGCGATGGGGTTTTACTACTAGTACGATAATATATGGGTATGAAATAAAAGATTTCGAAAAAAACTGAAACACAAAATTCTTATATTAATATGCATGATTTCAAGGTGTAACCAAAAAAAATATAGTCATGAAGATCGCGACCGACCAATAAACTCATTTCTAGTTTAAAAAACTACAACTTTATTTTTCACAAAATTAAAAAGTTTTGGTAATGAAATTGCTGCAATCATTGTTTGCAGTTTTAAAATCAAAATTTCAAACTTTGTACAAAATTTATAAAAAATAAGATAGTTTTCATCAAAATTTCAAACTTTTTAATCGAAATGTAAATTACATTTCTTGGTACGTGGTTTTATGGTCCATTTAATTTTAGTACAATAATTTGCAAACCTCAGAAGACTAAAATCCCGTTGGATTTTTTTTTAAATTTAACGCATGCAGTTTATATGAACAGAAAAAAAATATTAAATAGAATGTATACAAAATCCATCATTATATTGAAAAATGTGCGAAAGAACAAAATGAAAAAAGAAATTTTTAGCCACTCTAAACTTATATTATTATTATTTCAAAATTAAAATAAAAATTTAGATTAAATTAAAAAGTTTGAAATCTGATAATCATGCAAATAAATAAATTGAAATAAATAAATTACACGATAATATTAATTTTTGAGTTCAAGGCCAGTACCTATAAGGAAAAATATATTGGAAAAAGAGAACAACAGTAAGGAGTGGTGGAAATTATAATTATTAAATTATGGCCTTGAGCTCAAAAATTGATATTATCGTTTAATAAAAAAACAGGACGAAAATAATATACATATAAATAAATAAATTATATTAAATCTAAAAAACGTGTTTATAACATCACGCGCCCAACTTGAAATATTTCCGCACTAATGGTTTTGTAACAAGAAAAACGAGAGTGAGCAGTAGAGCTATGTGCATATCGATTCGGTAATGTTGATGTGTTAGAGTGAAATGCAATATCACACGTACACATTTGTTGACATCAGTTTTATCATAGCGTCCTTAAAAAACTGATATCAACTTTGTTCTAAGTAAAATTTGTTCAGCCTTGACCGTCAGATGCAATCATCAATTGACGGGAACTTTTCTGCCAGGGTTTACTTTATTTTGTATGAAATTAAATATAGATTTGTTTGTAGCATATGTAAATTATACATTGTATACAAACATATGTGCATTTGTATATATACATATGTATATATGTATATAAACACAAACAATACATGCATTGATTTAAAGCTGCATAACTTTTGTTTATTTGGATTTGGTTTGATCTCTGTTTATCTTATAAACGTATGCACAATATTTAGTAGCGGGGAAAGAATTTTCGAATTATACAATAAAACATCTTAACGAATCCTCAACAATTGATAAGTGATTTTTAGAATGAAGTTTGGAAATTTTTACAGCCCTTAAAAAAAGAGTGGAGAAATGTTTATACTAATTCAAATTTAATTTCATGACCGGTAATCGAAAGTATTGGATATGCTAGCTAGACGTTATAGCGTATGTACATATGTATGTACTCGTATGTATGTACTCGTACATACATAAGTACATACAAAAATGATTTTAGTACATACTAAAGTATACTAAACTATGCACATATGTATGTATGTACTAAAATCATTTTTTTACTTGCAAAAAGTTTAAATACTTTTGAACTCTTGCCTTTTTGTTTTATTTTTATGTTGTATTTAATACGGTTTATTTGATAATTTCTCTTCTGTTAATTTTACATATATGCATTTTGTTTCGATTGTTAACAATTAACATCTTATTTTTTAATTTCCTGTTTGCCACAGAATTTTATATTCCTTTCTGAAACAATTACAAGTACATATGCACATATGTACATATGTTCAGGAATCCAATCAACCAAATGCGAAATCCCGCGCCATTATTGCGCGATCAGAAATGAGGGATTAATCGAGAAGTAGATGCATCTGATTGAGTGTAGATAACGGTTTGACCAAACCGTCTCACGCAAAGCGTCCAGCCAGCAGCGCCAGAGCCAGTTGCTGTAGTGCTAGGAAATTCTAGAACTAAAAATATACCATCATGGGCAGAAAATAATCAATTACAATTTGTTTTTTTTTGTAGTAGGAACGCTTTGAATGTAGTCGAAGATGGCTTGAATGTTGTAAACGTTAAAGTTTTCAACCGCAACATTCTTGTTGATTTTCTCAGTAGACCTTGTATGTTTGGTAAATAAATAGCACACACAATTGCACGGTTTTAGCTGTCTAAATATAGAACACCTCTATGTAATAAGCCATCATAACTGAGCAATCAGTTGTATGGGAGTTAAAAACTTATATCTGAACAATCAGTTGTATATCAGCTATATAAGGTTATACAAATTTATTTGCCTGCCGAGTTTCAGTCAGATATCTCATGGCTACATCGAACCAGGTCATGGCCCTGATCATTTACATAGATACATTTAGGTTCGGGCTTATATCTTCGCCTTCGTATACTTTCAAACATCGGACCAAAGTTATAGTACAATCTCGTCTTCATAAAAGGTATAAAAATACCCCTTAACATATACATCTACGATTGTATATATTTAGGATACACAAAAAAACGGTATTGTTTTCCATTAGAATTATAAAATTAGTTATATTTTAAGACTTGTACCAAAATATTGCGGAAAAATATTGAGGTGTACTCATAGTAAAAATATACATAGTTGGTTTTTAAAATTAGTCGTAGCTTTTATGACAGATAACGCATTCAAAATTATGTAAGTACTAGTATTAGTTGTCATTTAGAAGACTGTTCCGTTATCATCCCCGCTGTTACCATCATTAAGGAGTGTTCTAGTGTAGCGGCCTCTTTTCGAACCCTATTTTTGAGAATTAATTGTAGGAAAACTACTGAAGATTCTGCAACCCCGTTGTTTTCATTTTGCTTATTAACTTTGCAGTTATTGGTAGGCTTTTCTTGGTTTTCAAATTTTTTTTAACATTTTAGTTATGTGGCCTTGGTGAAGAAAAAAGAAAAAGTACTTTAAGTACTTAATTTTGACTATGAATAGGCCTTAATATTTTTTCTGAAATCTTTTGGGTGAACTCTTAAAATATAAGAAAATATTTTTTTTTTTTAATTTGCATGACCAATTTTAAAACATCTCCAAATAACGGAGTTTTTTATAAATTAAATATCATCTTAGTTGGTAGCACAGTTTTAGCGTAAAAGGTTGGCAAAATAATACATACATATGTACTTAAAAAAATTTCAACTCAATCATAATAACAACTTTGTGGAGTCTTTTTTCACAAATAAGATAAATGTGATATTAATAAAGTTAGAATTTTATTTTGAAAAACTTTATGGCAAAGAAAACCCTTAATAAAAAACTTTAAACAAACATTTTTTTAAAGTTCATAACATACTAAAATATAAAATTTTAATATTGACATACTTTAAATAAACATAGTTAATATTAGCTAAAAGAATTTAAACCCCTCAGTGAGGCACCCTAATATTTATACAGTGTCCGACAAATCGAAAGCACGAAACTCTCCAAACTACTACCTATCGAAATGATATTTTCAAACAATTATTAAAACCAAATTTTTCTATATAATTTACAAGAGCGTACATTTGTTGTTATGTTAAAAAAATAAACAAATACAATAAAACTTTATATTATACTGAAATATTGATTCAAACATGAAAGTAGCGTCGGACACTGTATACATATGTAGATGTATACATACATATATGTATGTACATACATATGTACATATGTATATTTATTGATGGCATTTCAAATTAGAAGGTAGTATTATATTTAAAAATTGCTGCTATTTTTCAGATCAATTGTAGAATTACATTTAAGAACTAGATATTTTCAACTTGAAAATTATAATTATTGACATACAATTAGAGAGGTCACTTTTTGGACGCCATATTAGCTACTTGACAATTAAAAAGATTATAAAATTTCATGATACCAACCTTAGTCGAAAAAAAGCTTTTTTAATAATTGTTTTTTTTGTTTGAAATTAAAAAATAACAGGAAAAGGCAAAAAATGTGTGCTGCTTGGTTTATCAGTCTCTAAATACAAAGCATATATGTATGTATGTATGCAAAGGTTCTTTCAATTCCAAGTTATTTCGCATATTCGGGCAAAGTCGCTGCTGGTATAGTCCAAATTTTACGCCGCTAATTTATTTTCGGAAGGGGGGCTAGCAGGCCTATTCTGACAAAGATAGTTTATAGACTTTCGAAAGGCAAATGTAGAGACAATTTGAAAGTGTTCTTGTATTCAAACAAACAAACATCTTTTCAAAAACTGACAAAAGACTATTAGCAAATGCTCATTAGCTCTGTTAATTTTTGTCGGAGTGGAATGGGGGTCACTATCATTCCGTTAATCCAAGGCTCGATGCGCACTTTGGGCATGCGGAGCATTCAAGATAGTTACCAGAAATACAGTTGCTACAATTGCCCTGTATATAAGCTAATAAAACGTTTGTCGAAATTAATTTGGATCTATTAACCCCGGTGAGAAAATTCTAAAGCGGGGTTTTGGAAGGATTTTTACAGATCAGGAGATTTTATAATACAATAGGCATAAGAAAATTGGAAACGTGAGAAATTTTCGCTAAATCACAGCATAACATATCGAATGAATTTCTGTAAATATTGTATATAAAAAAGCCATTTCATTGGAAAAATTGGTTAATTTTAACTAAATAAAATTGTAACTAACACAATTTTTAAGTAAATTAAAATGAAAGCCTCCATTTTGTAAATAATGCTGAATATATACATATGTACATTTGTATGTATGTATGTACTTATGTATTATTATGTAGATATTATCCCCTGCTACTATGCGATGGGGCAACGCTTTGCCAAATGTTTACATGTCAATAATCTGTTTTTTTTTTTTTTAATAAAAGGTAGTACACTTTAAATTCAACTTTAGATGTTCGAAAAATACGTTAGTTTTCAAGTTGCAATCAAGCTCACCTGTTTATTGGGTTATTGCAATTGAAATTTAAGTTGCGGGACCTTGAATGTTTTACCAGAAAAATTTGATAGCATACACATGCAAAAATATTTAGGTACATAGCATATTTAAACACATGCATACATATACAATGTACATATGTACATATTTGGCATATGTATTTAGAAACAAGATACTAAAGAATTCAAAATAAAAGATACGAAAAGCATAACGAAACAGTTTTACGATATACTAATATATTACATGCAAAGTATGTACATACATACATACATATGTACATATGTATGTTTGTATTAAGCATTTTCATTATGATTATAATTTGCTGTATTGCATAATTGTATATTACATATATTCAATTATGTGTGTGCATTTGTATATACATACATATGTATGATTTCGAAACTAATTTATTTATGTAATAAATGCAAGTGTATACATTATATACATATGTACGTATAAAAAAGATGGTATTGCAACAAAAATAATTTCGCATGTTGCCGCTTTTGAATTTAGCATACGCGAAGGTTGCAGTCGGTAAAGCAGTTCAAATTTATTGGACATTGCGGTCGGTATGTGATTTTTACCAGTTGTCATGTGTTGAATATATTGATTTTTAGCTAAAAACTGGAAATATTAACAAATGACAATTGAATTCAAAGTGAATATAGTAAAAAAAGTGAAAATAATATATAAAATAAAATTTTAGTAAATATGTAAAACCACATAGTCATTTTAGCGATGCAATAAAGAAGCAACACTGTATTCGAACAGCTTATCGATTTTAGGGCCAACAAATATGACAGCTCCCATTTGTGTGTGTTTGTATGTCCGGCTCGCAAATGTCAAACGAGAAATAAAATTAGCAGCGAAAAGTTTGTGGGCAGTCGATTTTAATGGAATTAAATTAAAAATCTAAAAGGTAAGCAGTTAGTTATTTACTTTAAATTGTTAAACGCATAATTGGTTTAAATATGCCATCTTATTCCCAAGCATAAACATGTTCGGTACTCTACAAAATTATCTTAGCGGCGTGCAACGCGCCTGGTCGGCAGCGGATGGCGAAACTTTGGCATCCTTTATTTCGTTGAAAGACAACCATATTATGAATCGAAATTTATATGTAGAGTGTCCTGAGAATGCCGTGGAACGTATGCTGGATCCGCCCATAGATGAGATTGTCTGCGCACATCTGAAAGTGCTCTACTACTTGGGTTTGGAATGTGAGTTAAAGCTAATGGCGTATATAAAAATTTCTCTTCCATAAACCTTTTCTATTTCCGCTTTCCTCTTAGCACGCGACTTTATGCAAGCCTACCGCCTACAATCGCAATGCATACAATCTGTGGTGAAAATGTTGCAACAGTTGAAAGAGGAGAATTGGTGTCTGTCAATTATGTACACCACCTGCTTGGATTTGCGTATACTAGCGCAGAAATGCGAAGAACTTGGCAGTAGCAGCAAGCCGGGGGAAATTCTTGAAAAGGCCGCCGACTGCCTAATGAGTTGTTTCCGTGTGTGCGCAGCGGACAATAGGTATTTTACGGAGCTTTTTAAAATTCTACATTACACACGAAAATCTAATTTATCCCCTTTGCATATTCTCGCTTGTTAGATCTTCCGATGACGACACCAAACGCCTTGGCATGCTCAACCTTGTTAATCAGCTATTTAAAGTTTATTTCCGCATCAACAAATTGCATTTGTGTAAGCCATTAATACGCGCCATCGACAGCAGCACCTTCAAAGACTCCTTCCCACTACCGGAACAAATAACATATAAATATTTTGTTGGACGCAAGGCCATGTTCGACTCGGACTATAAAAGTGCCGATGAATTTCTATCATTTGCACTGCGCAATTGTCCACGTAATTTTCCACGCAACAAGCGGCTCATACTGATCTACTTGGTGCCGGTGAAGATGCTACTTGGCTATTTGCCCAAGAAGCATAACCTCGAACGTTTTGACCTACTACAATTTCATGAACTTGCTGTCGCACTGAAAGAGGGTAATGTTCGCAAATTCGACCAAGTTATACAACGGCATGAGATATTCTTCATAAAGTGTGGCATATATTTGTTGGTTGAGAAATTGAAGTTCATTGTCTATCGCAATCTTTTCAAGCGTGTGTACATCATCAAACAGACACATCAATTGGATTTGCGTGCATTTCAGGCGGCATTGCAATTTGTCGGCGAAACAGATATGAGCATCGATGAGACGCATTGTATAGTGGCGAATTTAATATTTGAGAGCAAAATCAAAGGTTACATATCGTACAGTCACAATAAGTTGGTGGTGTCCAAACAGAATCCTTTCCCGCCGCTCAATACGGTTTCCTAGGAGCGGCTTATGCGTGGTGCAGAGGCTCACGGACCAGGATCTTTAAGTTATTTGTAAAATATTTTTATACTAAAAACTATGATACGCCAATCGAATGCATTTTATTGTTAATTTTTTTAAAGAAATTCATGAGAATGCGCTAGATTAAAATACATACATATATTGAATAAGCATTACTGTTAATAGATTTTGTGAATTGTCATTAGAGAAAAACAAAGAAAAAATTCAAATAAATAAAAAGACTTGTCAATTCCCGACACGGAAATGCATCAAGCTATAACTTAATAGGTTATAAAATACGAACACAAATCTTTTTAATAAAAAAAAAAATTGCCCTTAAGGGCAACAAATTACTGTGGATACAAATATTTTTAGTAAAAAACGGTAGTATACTGATTTCTCGACAAACATTGGATTTAGTTATTTATTAGAGAAATTGTGTTCTCTAACCTTTAATTTTCGAAGATGTGAGCGGCAACAACGGTATCTAATTTCCTAAAATGAGAAAGTGCTAGTTCTCTAATACTGTAGTTTTCTCGGTTTCGGTTTAATTATTATTGTAAGTAGTTCTCACTTGAATCGAATTCTAAAATAGTTTTATAACTTCGAGGCTTACACCAATTACCTGATGTGAAATCTGAATTATGCTATGCTAAGGGTTTTAGGAGTTTTATTTTTCGCTGAGAATATAAAAGTGTTCATTCTTATTTAAAAGGCACTTTTTCAGTTTAATTTTTTGTTAGAAAATAAGAGTTATTTTGGAGTTTTATTTAGTGCTTACAAATCTTTTTTTCTTGCTTAGAAAATAAGAGGTAATTTTGAAGCTTTATTTTTGTTTAGGAAAAACATTTTTTGTGTTTTATTTCTTTCTTAGAAAAGAAAAGCTCGTTTTTGAGATTTTTCTTTGCTTAGTAAATAACAGATATGTTTTCAGTTTTCTCCTGCGTAGATAATAAAAGTTATTGTTTGCTTAGAAAATAAGTATTTTTTTTATTTCTTGCAATTATTTTTTTATTTGGAGTAATTTTTTGATTTTTTTCATCGTAGAAAATAAGAGTTATTTTTTTATTTCTATTTCTTTGCTTAAAAAATTGGTTTTTTCTGAATTTTCGTTTATGATAAGAAAATAAAATATATGTTTTGATTTCAACCTTTTTAGAAAATAAGAGCTATTTTTGATAAGAAACCAGGGGTCATTTTTTAAGTTAATTTTTTGCGTAGAATATTTTTTGAATATTACTGTTTGTTTAATAAATAAGTAATTTTTGAATTTCAGTTTTTGCTTAGAAAATACTCGATATGTTTTGAGTTTTTTCTGCTTAGAAAAGAAGTTATTTTTGAATTTTTCAGCTTTATTTTTTTTTACTTAAAAACAAGCCATATTTTTTAGTTTTAATTTATAGATGGTTTTTTAGTTATATTTTTGCTTAAAAAAATAAGTTAGTTTTTTTAGTTATATTTTTTGCTTGAAAACTAATTCAGTTATTTAATTGTAATATATAAAATAAAAGGTAGTTTTTGACTTTTATTTTTTACTTCGAAAACAAAAGTAATTTTTTGAGTTTAATTTTTTGCTTTAAAAAATAAATTACTTTTTTAGTTTTATTTCTTGTTTAGATAATAAGATAAATAAAATAATAATAAGATAAAAGTAAAAAAACATTTATGTTTTAGATTTTATTCTAAGAAAAAATAGCTTAAAATTTTTAAATAAAAAACTTCTTTTTTTTCTAGAAAAAGTGAAACTAAAAAAAGGTTTTTAATTAAATTTAAAAAATAGCTCTTATTTTCTGAGTAATAAATCACTGAATATTTTAGTTTTTTTAATATTACTAAAACAAATATAGCTCAAACAAATAAAAATTAATGCACCAAAGGTTAGCCCGTATAACAAGGGTTAAGTTGGCGTGCTTCTTATGCAGACAGCGCTTCCCTTACAATAAGATTTGCTTAGTTGAATTTTAGAACATAAACTTTATTTGCTGTTTCTGAAAATCTTACATTTCTACATTTCTTCTATAGTAACGTGAATTTGATTTTCTTTATATTTATTTAATCCATTAAAATTCACTGTAATAATATTTTATCTATTCTTATTTTGCAGATATTCAAGAGTTCTATGAATTAACGCTGCTGGACGACTCGAAGACAATACAGCAGAAAACGGCAGAAACGCTACAAATCGCTAGCAAATGGGAACAGGATGGCCATGCAATAAAAATCGCTGATGTAAGTAAACGAAAAAAAACAAAATCAACATGCAGCATTACTAAGCATTTTTTGATTCTTAAATTTTTTGTACAACCATACTTGATTAATATTCGTAAGTAGTGCTGGTGGTTGGCAAAAGGTCAGCGAACTTCGAATGCAACTCAAAACAGGGGAAATGTTGCTGCCTTAAAAAAAAATCTATCAGCTAATGTGGCACGTTTACTTAGCATCCGGAATTTTCTTATATTGTTTGTATGTACCTAAATATGCATGTATGTATGTATCTGTGTACATACATACATATATTATTTTTATTGCCATGGAATTTTATTGGAGCTAATTGCTACACGTTTAAGGTTAGCGCCTTTCGAATAATTTTTCTTTCAATAAACTAAATAATTCAAGAACATTGCCGTCCCTTCGGCGAAATGAAGTAGTTTTCAAAGAAGACCAAAAATCGCACTATTATGATAAAGTTGACATTTTTTTTTAAATATTGTTATGAAGACCCTTTGAAGCTTTAACTAGTTTATGATCTGAAGTGTTTTTTTTTTAATTTTTTTTGGAGATACTATATTTAAATCTGTTCAACTCAGGGAAACTAATATTAAAAAATAAACTAATATTGGCCACGTTTCTTTGTAACCTAGCTGCAAAAGAACACTAGGTAGGATATCGAATTGCATGTAAAGCAACAACATTAACTCGGAAAAATATGCGAGTTGAGCTAACTCGGTAAAATGATATCCGACCTGAGATGTAGTGTTGGGAAGTGGACAAACTGAGCCGCAAGAAAATATATGGAAAATTTCAGTTTAACACCTAATTCGTTTTTATTGGCATAATATTTTGAAATATTGTATATAACTCCATAAACTTAAAAAATGGCGGCACAACTATTTCCCGTTCTTAAATAGCACTAAACGAATTGCATTTTTCTTGAACGAGCGAACAGGGTTTGCCTTTGCAACTAAAGGAAATTTTATCCGAGCTGGAGCGTTCTTTTGCAACTCGTGCACAATAAAACGGGTCCATGTTTCCATAATATTTTGGTTGATATAATGACATTTATTATTCCGATGGAAACACATACCTTTTTTTGCGTTTATAGATGCAAATTCTAAAAAGCACTGAAGGCTTTTAAAAAAGCTATATGCACTCGTAGTTACAAGATACTCTGAAAGTTTATAAAAAATAAAATCGAGCTTTTCAAAAAATTGAACAAACAGTAAAATCGATATTTTATTCGACAAGAGCATTTGGCATATTGGTAACTTTTGAAGAAAATAGCTTTTTATTTTTGACACAGAATACCAGAATCTTGATATTTAAATAAAATCTTTTATAAATAAGCGAGATTGAGAATTTGTCAAGTGCACAGAATAGGGAGATCAGTGTATAAAAGTATTTCTTATCGCAGGTTTACTTGAGCCTCAAATTAAAATTCTCATATAAATTCAATATAGATTGCAAAAATGTCATCACATACTCGTAAAATATGGTATCGTATGGACACGGCGTATACGTTACTCAATTTATAAAGTGAACATTTTACTTTGCGAATTCGCTGCGTTGCAGTTTAAAACCTTAGCAGGAAATGAACCTTCTAATTTAATCCATGCACTCATTCTAATTAAGTTATCGAATATTATCGTAAGCTTGTTTATAAATATTGATGAGCATGTTGGGGCTCGCTAGGTGGCGCTGGTTTCGCTGTAGCCCTAAAAATGTTTAAGAAAACTAATGTTGGGCAGAATCGAGTACATTCTTGGATCGAGTTCTTTGGTATCGATCATTTTAATTTCGGATACTTTCATTCAGGACATATTGTGCGTCTTATTTCAATGAGTAGTTTAGAAATATATCTACCTTATTGTTTGCGAAAAACTGATTATGTTTCACGATTCTAAAGCATCGGCTCATTAAATTTTAGCGTAAAGAACTGTGACTGTAAAGTGACTAGAAATTACTGTTGATTTTTGAGAAATCTATTTTTAAATTTATTAAATATGGGTTTTCAGTTTTCAATCAATTTCTGGCAAGGGAGCGGTAACTTGATTTTAGTCAAAAGTAACTTAAAGTTTTTCTAAAATCATGTAAACAAATTTCTCCCCTAGCCAATTTCTCTACCATAAAAATCTACTTTGACGACACTGCTTAATGTGTATGTACATTTATTCGTATATATAAAATTTAACTCTACTACCTTGATTGGGTTAAATTTGAACCTATTTTTTTCGCTTGCTTATTGCTAGATGGCAAATATGCCCATATAAAATAAATGGAAATAAATCTGGTATTTTTTGTCACTTATGCAATAATTCCTTTTGCCCAGACCATTGTTAGCGTTATATAAATGTAGAAATTGCAAAAATAAATAAACATTAATCAAAAAATAAATTAAAGGGCTATTATTGAAAAGTATAGTTTTTGAACCTGTCAAGGAAATAAGGTTCATGTTTTTTAACATGGAAGTAGGGTTAAATATTCACACCAAATCTACAGTGCTGTATTGTATTCTCTTTTTTATCTATTTTTTTTTAATAAATACATGCAGTTAAGGAATTGTCTAAATTATTGGAATTTACATCAATTTGCACATATACACATACATATGTGAGTGCCTACGAATATATTTCAAAGCTTCAGTTTTGTATATTGTGTTGTTAGAGTATAAATGTAAAAATCAACCAAAAATATAATAAATCAAAAGGCGGCAAAGAAAAGTGTTAGACTAATTTTTATTAAGAGAAATTTGTTTGTGTAAATAGAACAGAGTGATGAATAGTATTGAGTACTTAGTAATTCTTGTGAGTTCATTTGAGTACTAAGTACTTTTGAGTAAGGATGGACAAATTAAAAAAAATATATCGATATAGTATATTGTATCAATATTTTTGAACGTTAATGCTTGCAGATTAAAAAATATCGATATTCCGCAACGATAACAAAAAAAAAAATATCGATATTCCGTTATATCGATATTTTTACCTCAAGGCGCAATTATCTACAGTATTGTAAAAACGTTCGATTCTGAAATAATAATACATATTTGGTAGTTCCATTATTTTTATTTATCACTACACGTAGCAAATACATGGCGTATTTTGTTTCGCTCGAAAAGCAGTATTTGTGTACTGACACAATTTATTAAAACTAAACTTAAGTTCAGCATAGAAAAATATATAATGTATATGTATACATTAGGGTGCCTCACAAAAAAAGGGGTTATTTGCACATGAATTATAAAATTTGTTGTGTTTTAGGGTTTCTCTCAAAATATTTCGAAAAATTTGAGAATTTACGTGAGCTGAGCTCTTAAAGATCGTAAAAAGTATCGAATTTCATAAAAATTGTGTACTAAGAAGTAAATATCGAATATATTTATATTCGATTGACGATTTGCCCGTTACTTTCTGAAAAAGTACCTTTATTTCGATATATCGATAGTTTTTGCTCAACAGTACTTTTGAATGCTCTTTTGCTTTGCTAAGTATCGATCTTTTTAATTATCGTGCTTCCGATACTTTTGAGAATCGAGTTCTTATTACTTTTGGCATCGGTACTGCCCAAGACTAATGAAATCAAAAAAAATGGTTTGCCAGAAGCATACAAACTCCTAATATTTTCAATCTATTCGATTTTGCTCAGGGCTATTTGCTATCCTTAGACTTTCTTGGTTATCCAATTAAAAATTTCACATAACAAACTGAGCGAGTTGCTAAGTTTTTATTTCGTTTACTTTTTTTTTTCTGAGTGTTGTAAATTATAGTGGTGTTCGCCTATTATGTATTTATCCGCTGCAATGACGTTTATATGGCGTTGACCTAGTTCCGTTCGAATTCAACTCCTCGCTAGTTGCTCGTTGGCGTGTCCCAATTAATTATTGCGCCCGGCAACGATAACAACAAAAACAAAAGCTGTTAAGAAGCTCTTAATTTGTATTTACCTTGATTTATTTATATGTACATTTGTATGTGCAAATAAAAATACATCGCAGTTAAACTTACCATTTCCGAACTAGTTTACCACCAGTTTGCTTAGCACTTCAAATTCTGCGTTTTCTAATTTTTTCTATATTTTCTTTTTTCTGGCATTTTAAACATGGCGATGTCTTACGAAATGTGAATTTTCAACTTCAGTCTTGCCAAATGGCAAACTAGTTATACCACTTAATAGTTGGATTCCTTATCTACCAGAAATAGTTCGAAACAGTCAGGAGTAGTCAGATTTAGTTCGAAAAGCGGTACTTGCCTTGCAAATCCTGTAGACGAGAGGGTAAATGAGAGAGTAACTGTAACTCTATTCTGTCAAAAGTTACAAGATATCAAATTCCACCGACAAGTGGTTGTGAAAAAAAATAACAAAAATAAACAAAAAGTGAAAACAATCGAAGAGTTTAAAAATATCAATTGAAAAATAATTTAAATCGTGTTTTTCATGGTTGTTTGTAGGAAAGTATTTTATACAGAAATTCGTGGATGTTCTGTGGAGGTCAGCGATTAAAGAATTTAGCCGAATTGCATAAATTTTTCTATAACATTGAGGTCCACTCCCCGCAAATTCAGCGCTAAATTTATAAATAAATAGCTAAATAACTCAGAGTTACATTTGTAATTTCATAACCTACTGTTTTGCATCAAATAACCTAAACTATGCGCATGTCCTTTTGTGATATTTTCTTTGAATATTAAGAATTTTTCAAATTTTCTAATTAAAATAACTCCTGCTTATTCCTGTAAACAGTGCTTGGTCTCTCAGATCATGGAAGTGATCGCTCTGCTATAGTTCTGTTAAACGAATTGGAGCCAACAGATTCTAAGATCATCATCGTTGGGGAAAAGCGATTTATTTGTTATGGTTTTATTTACTATAAAAAAATCTGGTAATTTATTTATAGCAGAATGTTAAAAACGTTACAATTTAACCTTTAAATATCTTTTGTTTTTACTTTTCATTCGAGGCCTAACCTACTGCTTTCCTGTAAGTAGGCCTTGTATTTTTAAACTCCAGATTTAGAAATGTAAAGAAATGGTCCTATTGTTAGCGCTACTGTGCAATAGCGGACAGGGGAACTCCTTACAAAAAAATCGGCAAGAAAAAATAAACACCGGCGGTTGAAAAATAAATTTGTTTCCCCCATTTAGTTAGTTAACAAAAAAAAAAAAAAATACTCTATGTTAAATGTTATGTTTGGCTACTGCCAAGTTTACAGTTAAAATCACGTGAAATTCTATCCAGTAGTTTCGGAGATTAGTGAGTTCTAACAGAAAGCCAAAAATTCTAAAAATGACCGAAATGTATTCTATTACATTTCTGCACCACCTACAGTATTTTTTCTAAAGAAATTTTCAATACACAAACATCTTATTTTCATAGTTTTGACATAGTATGGATATATGTATACAAATGTATTTTGAAATTATTTTAAAATACATATGTAAATAATTTTAAATTTTTTTGTAATTGAAGTTCACAGAATAAATTCAATTGATTTTGTTTGCAATTTTAGGGAGTTCAAGCTAGAATTTAATTAAAAACGCAATTTTGTATTGCTGTATTTATTTTAATTGTATCGATATTTCGACTTTAATCTGTAGTAATATCAGGATATTTCCGCTTAGCCGTCGAACCAAATTAATTTAGTTTGAAAAAGCTGCATGGGCGTCTATTGCGTTTTATTTTCGGCTCTGCAACCTCCACTTTTCGAAGACAGTTGCTATCCCAGTCGAGCTAGTTCCAAGAACTACATAGTTACTAGAATGTGTGTTAACTAGTTTGGTATTTCACTACAGGATACATAAATATGTACATATATGCAAATGTTTGTGCAATTAATTCTGAGAAAATTTTGTAGCTCGTTGTTTTTGTTGAAGCACTTTAAAATATTTCCACCGAACATATGTATATGTGTATATGGCTGCATATATATGCACGTTTTTTTTCATAAAGTTTCAGCGAAACTCAATATTTTTCGCAATGTGCAATAATAAATAAATATTTGGTATATCTACGTAAGTATGTATGTTTGATATTTTCGCAGACGCATAGCAATAAGCAACACATTCGATTGGCTAAAAATTGTGTGTGTGTATGTTTTTGCGTTCCATGTCAGGGAGTGGAGAGTGGGCACGTTGACAGGTTGAGAGAAGTCATTAAGGTGCTGAAAATTTAATGTTTCGAATAAATGTAGGGGGAAAAAATAATCTACATACATACTTATGTAAATTTACATTATAGTACAGGGTTATTCAGTCAGTGTTTACGAAAGTCAATTAAAAAATACACTCGCTCTAAATAGTGAAAATGAGCAAACATTATTTTTATATGCAATAAAATGGGTAACCGTCAGCAAAAAAAGAAATATCAAAAATCTGCAAAATGTTCCTTTTCCTTTACATTTTATTTTACTTTTGTTTATCATTTGAGCCCCTGCAAAATCTTAACTTTATACGCTTTTGCTTACGCTTATGCTTTTATTATGTAAATCTGATTAAAAAGTTTTAAATTTTGATAAATTTTATTGGAATTTTGTACACAATTTAAAACTTTATTTATATAGTACTTATTTCTTTTTGCTCTCCTGTACAGCGAACAGGGTGAAAAGTCGATGTTCAGTGATCTGTCCGAAAATAAGGAAAGATAAAACTTAAAGGAATCAAAATTAGGCTTGATGAAATCAATAAATTGAATTGTCGGATAACAAGGCTAGGTCAGGGCTTATAAATTCACTGAAGCAAGTTAGATACGAAAATATCCGAACTGCAAGAAATCACTCATGAACCAAACGGTTTGATTATTATGAGTAATTATGGCTTTATAAACAGGGCTTATGGAAAGAAAGCAGAACTTTTTTTTACAAATTTTACAGGCGCTGTAATGGCAAATTGAATTAACTTTCAAATTTTAATTTTAATTTTCCTCAATCTATTAACTGCCGCTGAGACGCCGGTATCCTTCGTCAGATAAAATCATATTATGTTAATTTATTTAAAGGTCCTATATAAAAATCTTCAAAAGTTTTTTACTCTAGAATCGTCCGAACCGCTTCTCTTCCGTGCATCCCATGGAGAGTGAGGGGGAAAGTTTACCACTAATGACATCGTACTGTCCAAAAAAAGGAATGTTTCCATGCTTCTTTGGAAGCTGTACAGCATGCAATGATGAATGATTGCCTTTCCTAGAGGGATATTCATAGACACGTGCTTGCTTCCGAGCCATTTTTTTCGCTTTCGCCAATGCGTCAGGTAGCTGTCGGTAATATTAAAGAGAAAAATTCTAGGAATTTCAAAAAGTGTGCGCATAACGCATGCCAAATATATAGAGGGTAAAAGTTTAAAAGGAAATGGAAAAATTCGGCAATGGTTGAACATGAGGTTAAAACGAATGGGTAACTATTAAGAAGAGGAAGTCGTTTAGTTAGTCGCGCGCTTAATGGATCTTAAAGTCGACGATAACCCACTGCAGGTGAAGGAAAAAAATTTGCATTGGTGGAGCTGTAATTATTTTCTTATATACACGTGTATGTGCTACATATGTATGTATCTACATAAGGGCGGGTCAATATTTTCCGCTCAAATCGTGTAGCATTTTACGATTCTATGTGGAGATGTCTCCGAAACCACATATCGGCAAAGATTTGCGCGTCGACGCATTTTTTTATAGTGTGTTTTTTTGTTTTACTTTACTGCTCCTACATAGTACATAAGTATGTATAACTTTCCTTTTGTTTAACATTTTTCAAACAAAATGTCTGTAGCTTAGTTTTACTGATATTTTTTAATAGTTTTTGCAATAACCAAGTGTTTAAAAAATTACCCTCATCAAATTTTATTTCTGAATATAGTTTGGCACGCATTTCCATCCCTCTTGATTTGGAGACAACCCGATTTCGGCGTTGTGGCATCAGCTGTGCTATTTTTGGGCTATTATTTTAAACTAAAGGCTTAGTTTCCCGAAGGCAGGGCAACTAAAAAGTGCTGAATGAATTTCACCACTTCATCCTCTAAGCAGTTTCCGCAATAACGGTCACCAGTTGAATTTCGATTGCATAGCTAATAAACCCAGAGCTCTAAATGCCGCTAGGCTATCACAGTAGATATTTACTTCAATTACATATTTTAATAGCATTCTATCGAACGCTTCCTTGATATCGACTACCTCCGCCTTAAAAATACGCTGCAGTAATGTGGTAACCTAAAATTTTATTTTAGACATAGTTCTTGGCAGTTCTTGGTTCAAGGCAACCAGTGCCTTCTTCGATATTTCCTTAATATTCAGTTTCCAGGAAAGTTTTCTGTATCCAGCGTTAAGCCCATATATCTAACCCTCTCAGAAAGTTTGAGCTGAGCGCCGCCCACCCAAAGCATGTGAACGTTAGGAATCTTGCACTTCCTGGTAAATAGAACGAGCTGGGGCTTTCCAGGGTTTACAATTTGTCCGCATTTCCGAGATCAGTTGCTAACCGCAATTACATATCTTTGCACACAAGGTACCCAAAGACCTTCCTCTGACAATGAGCGCCAGCTCATCCGCGCACGCAATAACTTGACGGTCTTCCCGCTCTAGTTTCAACGACAGATCATTGACTACATTCACCCAAAGTAGCGGCGAGTGAAACCCTCCTTGGGGTGTGCCCTTTTTCACCCTTACGTACCGAAAGACGCTGCTCCATTCCGCAATGACAGTTCTGCTGCTGACTAAATGGTGTATAAGTCTGATAAGGTTGCTTTTGACTCTCAGTTTGCTCAGGACCTCAATCTTAGGCCCGGTAACACATTATTAAAACCCCATCGATATCGATGAAAGGTCTAGTGCAAAGTCCTAACACGCAAGAGATTCCTCTATGGACTTCACGAGTGGGATGTGCAGGGCACATTCCACTAATCTTCCCTTGGAGTAGGCATACTGTGACAGCGATAATCTCTTTCGCGGATTCACATTTGTTATATGCAGGCCACTAAGACTTTCCAGGGGTTTCAAACTAGGAAAGCCTAATTGGCATGAAATGGCGGAAGTTTTAAAATCGCTACTTTAATTTCTTGTATTTCGGCTTCATAACTCTGAGAGCCAAAAAGCTAATTTCACACAACTACCGCTCGAAAACCATTGAGAATTACTTTAATAGGGAAAACACGTATGCTCACTGACTTTTGTATACATTTGCGACTTATTGATTTTGTAATTATGCACATACACTTATTTCAAAGCTAATTTCATTTTATAACCACACATCCGAGAGCGGGCACTGGCCATAAACTTGTTCGCCCAGTCATTGGACGGTAATTAGTTAAGTGTCCACTACATTGATTGATGCAGTGATATGTTGGTACTCGGTTTGTCAATCAGTTGACTGTTGTATTACTTTGCAAATTTTCGTTGCACAAGTGCTTATGTGGCTTCACATGCATACCCAACAGGACTTTGCTGAGCAGTTTAGGCAAAGCTTCTAACACACTTACAATTTTTTTTTTATTAGTCTCTAATACAAGCGCATACTCCAAATAATTTTGCTTTTGTAATAATTATTAATAATGACAACAATGTGTGGAGTAAATATGTAATTTCCATTAGTAAAAAAGAGATAAAATATCTCACAAACAAGCACAAAGTAGTTATTTTTTGCCCATGGTCTGAACAAAAATGAGCACTTTGCTAAGCGCATTTTTCATAATTATTTATAATGATCATATAAGTAATATTCACCTGTCTTGCAGGGTATAATGTATAATGCATAATATATGTATGGATGTACGTATGTATGTGTGACATACCCTCATTATGCATCTGTTTACTTGCTGAAAACTTTTGAAACGTAATCAAATATATCGTAACCAGATGCTTATGCATTTCCAAACAAATTCACAAACATAAAATTACTTGTGTTCAAAAATAGAAACTGTTCGCAAGTACACTTTATATAATCGTATAGTACATAGATACTATGTATGTACATAAAATATGCATACATGTGTGGATATGTGTTTTGCCATTTATATGCAATGCAGCATTTTTACGCTTACCATTTCCCCTTACTGCTCAGCTATACGCTAAGTATACATACTTGGTATCAGTGAAAAAGCCAGTCATGGAAAATGCTCATAAGTATAATTGTAAGTAAATATGTACATATACACATATGTAGATACATATATACTTATTCATTTCTGTAAAAATTTAAACATTCTGTTAGCTTATACTATGTATGTACGATGCAAAAATTGTTCAGCGCATAATCGCAGAGAAATTGTATTAAGTAGTAAATGCCTGGTCGTGTTTAATTATTTTGACAAATGAACGTGGTGTTACTACAAATTACGGATAATTTAGTAGCTTTTACACGTAGCTCCGCTTGTACGGAATTCGTTATAAATTTGAATGTAATAGAAAATGAAATAAATAATTTCACCAAAAGTAACAGCTTTAATTTCATTTAAATTTTTTGTTTTTAATTTTTCATCAAAGAAAGAAGAAATCTATTCCCCATTTTATATTCGCCGATTACGGCTGCTTGCTGAAACTTTTCTGTGATTGGCAACTGCGCGGCCTGCCACTCTGCTTTTATGAAATTTATTGTTAGAGCAAATTTAAACTATAGCGCCATTAAAAGTCACTTTATAGAAACCAAGTTAGTATTTGAGTGTTAGAGAGGTTTCAAAAATTAAATTCCAGAACGTAAGCAATGTGTGTGCCAGTTCGAAAACAACTTCTCTTTTGTAGGAAGTTTTTTTTTTATACAAAGGTACAAATGCATGATTGCATTAGTAAAGATTTGATCAGTAAACAGTTTACTCGCTCCCTCTTTGCAAAATCGGCTCCTTTAGCAAGGCGTTGTGTTGCTAAAACTTCAACTACGTTCAAATTATTGTAAAATCAACATTCGTAGATCAAATATTTCTATGTTCTCTCTGAATAAAAAATTAAAATTGGATCTACTAAGGTGCTGTTCATGAGAAGTTTTGCTTAGGTAACATGAAAAGAATTTTTGGTAAGAGAGTATTAGAAATCGAATGCCACTTATGAGCAAACCTTTAATAATTAAATCATGGTACAAAAGTAGGTATATAGATTTTTAAAAATATCTTATAAGTTCTAATTCTATTAACAAATTTGTCTTTACAACTTTATTTTACTTTCTTTAATTTAAGCAGTAAAATGTTCTTTAATTTTGGGAAAGTGCCCACTCTTTTATAAACTGGTTTCAAAAAAGTTTTTTGTAAATAAATATTTATATATGTGAGAAATCATGAATTCACTTGTCGAATTTCTTCGGAACCTTTTTTTAATTTAACTAACTTATTTTTTTATGTAAGTACATATACTTGGTAAGTATGAGAATAAACGGTGAACACAACAAAACTGCGAAACTTAGAAATTACTACCAGAAATAACTTGAAATCAAATTTGTTTTAATTATAAACTATAGGGTTTAAATATAATTCAACTTTTAAAATATTATTTGTTATTTGCTCCATATGCAAGTGATCGTACTTTTCGTCGCACACGTGCCATCCATCTTTTGCATGAGTGCATCGTCGCCTTTTCGCGATGCCCACAACCACCTTGTTTTAAATTCTCCAATATTTTTTACCAGATAACCTACCCTTTTCAATATTCATTTCACGATTGACCCAATATTCCTCAATAGGACGCAGCTCTGGGCTATTTGGTGGATTACAAAATCTTGTCCAGCAATATTTGCATTTTGTAATTTGTGATTCATATACATATGTACATACATAGCTTCCGGCTGCGTGATTTTGCTTTGTGTCTCGATCTAGCGCTGTTCGAGCTTTGCAACTTCTCAATGAAGCTTGCCGCTTTAGTTTTTGTACAAAAGACTGCGATTTACGCACAAATTTTGTAACAGTACGCGATGAAACCTTCGGACTTTGCGAAAACGCCCTGATAACCTTCCGAGCACTGCTTTGAGGGCTTTGGCTATGCTGACCTACGCTGCCAGGTATAAAGCCGGATTTTTTATAAACTCGTGTAAAATAATTAGCCTTGCTGCTAACTCGGCTGCCATTTTTAACTAAATCCTAAATCAAATCAAAATGAAATTTCTCATACGTGAAACTAAGATCATGGTCTACTCATAATATTTGAATTTCAATATGGAAATATTTTTGGGTTAGTTATAAATTTTCCAAAGTCGCGCAATTTTGGTGTGTTCACCCTTAAGTATCTATTATTCTTGGGAGAGGGTTGCCACATGTTTGAAAAGTAAAATTTAATTAAAATATACAAGTTATGTGAAATATTAAAATATGGGTGTATGGGAAAGAAGGTTTACAGCTAACTTTGGTTGCTGCCAGCTTGAAAATTTATTACTACACAATGTTATAAAATATTAAAATCTGAGTGTCAAACTATTTTTTTGACAGGGTTCTCATTTGTTATACATACATGATAAAAACGAAATAAGGTTTCTGGTTACACAAGGCAAAGGGAAATTAATAAATAAATATAGGCAGAACAACATCTGTCGAACTTTCTAGTAGTATATATAACTTGGCGCTTCCATCATAAATGATCGATACATGACCGAACTTCTCCTACAACTTGTGATGTGCGTCTTGATGCTGTAACACAAATGGAGGGGCTTACAGTTATACGTCGACTCCGAACGGTTATTGATTTTTATTCGAAGCTTTTTCATTACAGAAATGCACTTGGTGAGTCAAAATATTTAGGTGCTGTTGAGATACGGCTTAAAATTTTTGCGAAAATGTCCTAAAATTTATTTTTTTTTATTATTTTGAATATGCAGCCAAAATTATTAGAAGTCAATTTTTGAGAAAAAATCTATTTAAATATTTGTCTGGCAGTACTAGGCGGAAATATATTTTGAGTTAGTAAAAGGGAGGCAAATAAAATGATCGCAAAAAGATGGACACAAAAATGAGCTTTGTTCAATAACATCACTTTTGTAATTTTCATTTTATATGCCTCTCTTAAACCGACTCATTATATGACCTCACCTTTTGCTGCCAAGCTTCCATATAACCTACTAACTGATGAACAGAAATATTTTGGAGGAAGTCGTATCACGCTGTAAATCGCATAAAAATAGGAACTTTTTTTTAGAGAGTTACTTCAATGCATACTTGATCAAAGAATTTTATGCATTCATATAAAAATTATTTTATTTTATCCCTATTCCTCGTACAAAATTAATTACCCCTAGTTTGAAACTTCTAATACATTTATTTATCTATTGATCTTGTATATAAATATTTATTTTAATGATCAAAAGAAAATATAGACGTATGTATGTATATAAAAAATAACACCAACCTTATTTCTCCCACTCTCTTCTTTTCCTTCTCTCTGTGCTCTTCCTTAATTCGCTTTTTCTATTACAGTTTATGAGAAATTTTAATCGAAATTATGCATTTGCTACGGAACCAATATCCGATCCAAAACAATCGCATTCGATAATTCCGCTTGGCGATGACACTGGTGTGGATGAGTTGCTGTTGGTAAGAAAATTTTCGCTGCATACTTACCTACTATACCTACCTATGGAATGTCCTCTTTGTCAATATGTTTGTGTTTTAGTGGAATGTTTGTCTTGTCTTGCTCGAATAAATATTTTTTAACACTCTCTTTACTTTTTACATATCTGTGAACTTTTTGGCGAAATATCTTATTGGTTTTAGCATTTTTGCTTTCAGATCCGTAAATCCTAATATTTCATAGATCAATTTATATACAAATATTCATTTTATTTTGAATAATTGTTGAGCTCAAGGACAGTTTTTTCTTTCTAAAGTATTACAAAAAGGCAAAGAGAGTCAAACTAGGAAGCAGGAAAAGCAACAACACTTTACATGCCGGCTTTGGTCGGTGGCTGCGTGCTTGCTTGGCAAGTACGAGTATGAAGTCTTTGGTTGAAGTCCGAGCAGACTCAAGCAATAAATTTCGGGCTTCTCATCTGATGATGAGATGTGGTGGTGACCTCCGAATTAGCAGCTACAATTTCTACCGCCTTCCAATACTTTCCAAATAAAAACTTCTCTTGTGCTCAAAAGTTATTGTAGAATGGGTTAATTTATTAAAAAAAAAACATTTTTGATCTTCAAATATTCCATGAGAAAAATGCAAATATACTAAGTGTTAAGTCAAGATAAGTTCTTTATCAAAACATCACAGATATGTATGCACATTAGAGTGACCCAAAAATGCATGTGCAGAAAATAAAGTCAGAATTCCAATGCCCTCACTTCTAGGATTATTATATATATAATACCTCTATTTTTTTACATATACAAATATTTAGAGATTACTCAACGCGCTTAAAGTTTCCGATGTAATTTATACGGAGGGAAAACAAGTTTTCGTAGAAATGATATAGAATCTTTGAAAATCTAAATTTTTTAATCAACGAAATAGATTACTTTTCAGTAGACTTCATGTAATAGTATATTTTATAAAATATTTTTTTAATATTAACTATTTTTGATGGGTATCCAGAAAACAACAAACAAGTTCAAAAATATACCGTTTCTACGAAAAATAATTTTTCTCATATAAATCATATTTTTAGATAAGAAAACACATAGGGGTATTGTTTTTTTTCGATATATGTATGTATGTAGAACAATCTTAAAGCTTGATAGTATTCAGGTTCCTTCTTTTTGCCACTCTAATGCCCATATTGAGCATAAATGCCATACGTTTTTATGTGAACAATTATATCTTTATTATACTTACAAACTATACATTCCCAGTCGGCAAAAGCTGAATTTTAGTCTCGAGTCGAATGCCCCGAGTATCAAAGTCTACTACTTCAGCCTAGGGATGCTCGATGTTTAAAAAACTATCGATCCAATTCACTGAATGTGAAGTCGATATATATTGACATATCGATCACAATAAACAATACAGATATCGAAACCCCCGATTTTGAAAAAATCAATGTAATAAAATATTTTATTAATGCATCTCAAAAATCACTTACATATATTTGTTTTTAAACGGTGGCAAATTGAATCAATAATTGCAAAAGTATAAACTCCAATTTCATTGGAATTGAAGATTTATTTAATAATAAATAAACTCTATATAGAAGCACTCTTTTCATAGCATGTATTATGAACATTTTTTCATATCCTTGACTTCCTCTTTTCATTCTTTCACCGTTGTCGCCGAAATGCTTTGTCCAATTCTCTTTTCTCATCTTCAGTTGGAAAAAGATTGAATGTCTAAGCCCTATATAATAATCCGAATAAATTTGTAAAGGCACCATAGTACAGCTCGAGCTTCAATTTGGGTATTTTTTCTATTTAGTTGCTGAATTATTGAGTTAAATTTTTATTTATATCAGTAACAAATTTTAAGCTCAAGGTCAGTTTTTTTATTTTTATTTTGGAAAGTATTGAGAAACGGCCACAAGAGTGAAAGCGTTAGAAATTACAGCTGCTAATTTAGAGATCACCATATCTCCTCATCAGATTTCTTTCTAGACTCTGCCCGGTCTTGAACCAAGGACTTCAAGCGTGTCAGACAAGCACCCAACCGGCGAACTGTTGTTGCTTTCAAACAAAAAAACAAAAACTGCCCTCGAGCTCAAAAATTATTAATGATACAAATAAAATCCGGCAATAAAAAACTTAATTTAGTAGATTTTTTTTTTAATTTTTATATATATTTTTATTTACATATTGTGTTTTTGTAAACTGGATATAAACATAGATATCGGGAGTAAAAAATCCATTTACTCGATATATCGACATAAGAAATATCGATTAAAAATCAATTATTGGACCTTGCAGCTTTGATATTCGGAACAATCAATGTTAAATCGAACAGTCCTACTACAGGCCTACCTGGAAGTGCTTTTAGAATGATTTTCTAAAAACTTACACCAACTACCGGCACAGAATTTTTATTAACACCCGCCACGAATTCTGTTACTGTAGAGATATTCTAATACAAAATACAGACATTTAGAAAACCGTTTCAAATTGCCGACTGGGCAAGTATACTTGCATATATGTATGTATGTATGTGTATTGCACAATGTAATTACAAATACACATACATGCATCCAAATATATTTATGCGAACAAGTGCATAGTTGTTATATACAAATAAAAGCTTTCTGTTTCGTCTTCTTCACATAATTTTGACAGCTCAAGAGACTATTTTAAATTTAATTAGCTTCTGTCTTGAAAATAAATTGCCCCCATATGTTACGCTACACATAGTTATATACATACTTATACCCAGTTATTCTTTACTTATCGAAGTATTATAAATATACATACATACATACATATGCACAGACTTAGATATATACATTCTTTGTACTTATATTTATGTGGGTACAGTGTTTCTCTTATATAAACATCGGCAAAAACGCACAAAATTTCGGTTCATATATTAAATGGCGCCATTATCTAAGGATAAAATAAGAATCCAAAAATTAGTAAAACTTAAAACTTAAAAGTTGTCTGTCCTGTCAGGGCAAAGCGCTTGCAAAATCTTTGAAAAAATAGTGGTAATTACATAAATGATTCATTCAGAGAATCATCGCAGTTTTAAGCCGCATGTTGTGGGGAGCGACATCTGTTTTCAGACTATGACAGTCTGAGAAGTAAACGTATTGTTTTTCCTTTTTATTACGTAAAATTTAACGTCAATTGTCGTCAGTTAAATGAATCTAGGGCCACATTTGTCTCATGCCAGAGTTCGGCCATCCTATTCGAAGCTTGTTCTCCACGGAAAAATGTCCATTTTGGAATCTTTGATACAACTAACTAACAAATGGACTTAAGAGATGGTGCGTTCATTTAATATGCAGCTTGGTGATCTTTAAAAACTTCCACGGGCTGCAGTTGTTGTCGAAAGCCATAAGCAATTTCTTGTGGCATTGGTGTAGGAATTTCCGAAGAATGTTTTCTAAAATTTAGAATGAAATATCATCAGAAAACTACAAAAAGTTTAACATTTTTGGATTTTTCAAAAACTTATAAAATATCATCAATTTTCGGAACTTTTAAATGGACTTGCTCTATCGGGGAATTAACCTCTCAACTTTCCAGAGATTAGAAGCGAGGAATGCTGTAGCCGTGATGCTTTTAACAGAGAAATATTGTACAGTCAGTCTTTATCTAATTTGCAACAATATTTTTGTCGTATGTACAATTTGTATTTTTATGACATGCGTCTCCATCACGCAACCTTTTTCAACTTAAGTATTTCATGATGCTCGATTTTTCATAAGAAATTGATACATATTACATACACATGTACTGCCTATGTACAACGTATGTACATAAATAAATGGAAGTTTGCTTGGAATTTAGTTTAGAACAGCGAATGGAATATACAAACAGATACATACATATTACCTAAATGCTTATTAAATTACTCTTGCACTTAAATAATTTCTCAAATATGTAAATATGTATACTATATTGTAGATTTGCAATTTCGTTGATAAAATATATACATACATATACATACATGTACTGATAGGTGTATGTATGTAAATATATAATAAATTTGTATGCGTATGCTTGTGAACTGCCAAGTCATTACATGGCCATTACGCAGGGTATTGCTCTTAGCATAAGTTTGCCAGATTGGCGAAATTTTCACGATACTCTTGGATACAAAAAAAAATTCTTGATAAACAATAGAAGATATAAACTGGGAATAGATGTATATTCACAGTGACGGTCTTTTCAAAATATGAAAATAAAATAATGAAAATAAATTACTGTTCGGAGTCGGCGTAAAGTAGTAGGCCCCTCAATTTGTGTTACAACATCAAGACGATAATAGCACAAATTGTAGGTGAAGTTCGGCAAATCAACAAGCTACATATGTACATATGTATGTATGATGGAAACGCCAAGTTATTATTATTATTAGTATTAAAATTTTCACTAAAATCAATAAAAGAAAGTGAATTTAGGCTCTTTTTAAGGCAGGATAGGAGGACAGCTGTGTATCATTCCATAATAGTTTGCATATTTTGGCATTAACACACAAATCCCCATTTCAAATAGTTTCTTTCAAATAATCCGGTTCGGAAACTTCCACTTATCATCCTCGCTAAATTTTTTTCGATCCAAACGATAATAGAAGCTGTGGTTGGGCATAAATGATAAATTATTATTTTGGTATTCAATTGAACGAAATTTATTGTAGATATTATTGAAATATTTAATTCAAATGTGGAAACCAACTTCATTGCTTGAAAACGATTATTAATTTCAAATAATTTTTTAAATTTTTTATTTAAGAAGGCAACAATATTGAAAAAGCTATGTCAACAATATTTCAATTCAGGACGAAAAACCTAGACTTACATATGTAAATCCTACAATTTTTTTGTATGCCTTTTTTTAATTTTAATTTTTTTGCCTGAGTGTTTTTGAAATAATTGAAAAAGGAGTAACATATACTTAAAATTTCACGAGGAATAATTTTGTAGAGTATTTTAACCCATTATCTCTGCCAGGAAAGTTTCTTTTTAACCCCATTTTAAAAAGTCTAAATAAAATGAATTTGATAGGTAGCAAGAAAGTTAAATGACCCAAGAGAAATATTTTCAGTCCAGTGACGAGGCTAATTTCCGGCTCAATGGCCAATGACAATGACATGAGCCAAATTACCGCATTTGATTTTAAATTCACGAACCACTGTTACATTCACGCTCAATGTTTGGTGTGCTTTGTGGGTCGAAGGGATCCTTGGTACTTACTTTTTTTTAATGAGGCAAATTTTAACGGCTTGCAATTATCTTTATTATAAAATCAATTTTTAGTTAGAAATTATATAATCTCACTATTTTATTTTAATTGAAAATTCTGCACCCCTCTAGAAAAAAATACCACTAAGATATTAATTCTAAATTTTTCTTCTAATAATTTTTATAAGAAAATAGTTAAAAAAATGCATAAAGTTATTCAAATGTATAAGCTTAAATTTAGAGCTGAATAAATAAGGGAACATATTATGACCACTTTTAAATTTTCCCAACTTCATGTGTCGAATAGATATAAAAAAAATGCATCGATATTTGCAAGACATCGCATGTTTTTTAAATACAATGAAAGCATAATGCTTATATTTTTTTGATGTCCTTGACTGAACCTGAGTATTTAGAAATAGTTACAGATTTTCATGATGCTCAGCTCACAACCTTGGCTTTTACACGAGAAAGTTTTGAGAATACAATAGCAATACATTCACTACTACACTCTCACTTCTCTCATTGCCTTCGTTACTGTTTTTGATTTATCGAAGACCATAAATTCAGACAATGATTTGATGTAGAAGAGCATAATCGAAATAAAAAATATAACTTTAAAAAACACAAAAAATGAGCAAAAAGTGTATAATTAATGTCAATCAAGTGTATTGTGTTCATAATTGTCGTTGCACAAACAATTGTTCCCTTCTTTGACTTATGCTCATCTGGCTTGCCTCGTGAAAACGCGGCGTTAGAAAATTGAAAAGAAAATTTTCTGTTTAGCCATGATGTAGATACACAATAAAAAATGCTTGAATTCTAGTAAAAATATTTTTTTGATTTGAAATCCGATTCTAAAATTACAAAAATTTATGTTTTTTTAGAGCTCTGTAAAAATCAAATTTTGCTCATTCTCTTGCTCCTCAATTAATTCCGCTGTTGCATCAGCTGAGACAAATTTAAGGCATGAGCATAATTTAAGTCATATTTGACCCCTAAGTTCCATTAAACCATACTGCAGCTGCGACTAGGTTATTTAAAAACCCCGCACTCAAAAACTTCTGTCGCCTCCTACAGAGTGCGAGGCATTCACATACATACACATACATCGTCATAGCAACTTCTGCAAAAATCGTTGTGGGAGATTTCTACGGCTACGGCTTGATAGATACTACAGTAGCTCGGAAGGCCGAATGATGTTTTATTCCCTAATCGTAATGGCACCCGCCAACTCTGTTTTCTTGCTTAGATTCATTGGTATAGAATCGTATAGAGTCGTTAGATCCTGATACTCCCTCGGCCTATGACTCCCTGCTTGCTATTGTTATATGATACTCTTTGGTAAAAACCTTGGCACACAGTAGCCCGATACGCTCGGTAGTTGGTAGTTTTTAAGGATAGTCGTATGACTACTACGATTTACTGTCCAGCTTTTAAGACGTTGCAACAGCTCTAGAGCGGTATTAGCTGCAACCTACTTCTCCATTGTGTCTATGGGTAATATATTTAGTCTCCCGTTCTAACGTTGGTGTTTTTAACGGTGGGACCTTGCATCATCTTTTGAAGTGTTAACCCCTAACCCATTTTCATTGGCCCATCTCTCGACTTTGTTAGTTTTACTTGCATAGTGCCGTATAATATCTGTGGATATTCTCCGCTTATGACTAAGACAAGATCATCGGTATACGCAATAACCTTTCAGCTTCCCCGTTCCATGGTGCTCAGCAGTGGTTGCTGGAGTTTTACTCCAATTACTGCACAGAATAAAAAGTGGGTAAAAATATACTGTAAACAGTGATATATAGTGAAATATAGACCCAATACATTGAGAGCAATTAAAGCATCTACATTTATCGTCCATCGCTATGAAGGAGTCAAGTTTTTTACGGCGTAAAATGCTTATGTAAAACTTGTTTATTTGTTTGGATAACAACTAGATATGTACATAGTATGTATATATCCTTTACTTTCACTTTATGCGTGTTGGAATGGTGTTCATACAGACAGCTTCAACTCGAATTTATGAAACTTTGTCGTGAATTGACCAACGCACAATCGGTGTTACAAATATCTAAAATTCATTTCTACACAAAAATATTGTTTATTTTATTTTCTACTTATGCTTGTATTTTGAAATTGTTTTGACGATGAAAAATGGCCTACTGCATTTATAACATAATTTGGTGTTCAAACCCCCAACCCCTTTGGGTGTGCGTCGGGCTCAAGCTAAGTACATACATACATACGTAGTAAGTGATCGTAAGCCTAAGGATTACAGCGAAAATACGATAGGAATGTTTCATGAAGAATGAGTAAAGCAGCTGCTTCTTAACAACAACAAGAACATCTGATTTATGTAGATACTAATATAAATATTTAGCACACACATCCACAAAAGAACTTTGATTTATGTATATACCACTTTTTTTTCTCGAAGTGCAAAACGTTGAGTAATTTTGTACAAGAAAATTGGTGAGCGCGTAAAAGATATGTAAATGAGTGAATGCCGGGCTAAATGCCATGCTAAATGCCATGCTAAATGCGCCAAACAATTTAACTACTATGTAAAGTACATACCTACAGCCATGTGCAAAAAATAGGCGCACGACATATTGACCAGTTTTGGCACGCATTTTCTTCCATACAAAAAAAAATTTTCGAACGCACTTTGTGTGGGAGAAAATGCGAAACATCGTCAACAAAAAAAAATATCAAAAATCAACGACAAAACTAATTTCCGAAATCCGTAATTTAGTATAATTTTTTGGGGATCACTTAACGTGATTTTATTCACTAGTATTTAATGGGCTACAAAACTGCTTACTTCGAATATTTGTTGTTGAGAAAAATTGTTACATTTTTTATTTGGTTTCATATTTTTGTCGCATGGCTGTATATGCATATGTATCTGCATATGTATGTGTATTGTATATGTACATATCCCTGCAGTTTTTCAAGTGTCAATTTCCGATAAAATACTAGCGACCTTTTTGGTGCCTATGTATTTCTCAAGTGTATACTCGTATGAATGTATATTAGGGTGGGCTGAAAATCCGACTTTTTTAGAATTTTGTATTGCTAATAGAAAACTATGGGTTATTATGTTCTAAAATAATCTATGCTAAGGGGCCGTGCACATATTACGTAACGCGATTTTTGATCATTTTACTTAGTATTATTTAGCACTTTGCTCTTTTTTTCTGCGGTTTTAGTTCCAAACAACACTGGTATAAATCTTACGAGCGCATATCCCGCATAAAAAAAAGTAAAACAAAATTAATATTGATAACTTTTGATTTTTTGCTCTTTTCAAGAATGTGTACCATATCCCAAAATATCAATAACGCTAGCATATTTCTAAAGCAGCAATATATTAAGTATCGGAACTGCCTGGTTATGTATTACCAATTTACAATAAGGTGGGCGGAAAATTCGACTATGTAGAATAGTAAAAATATGGTTGATTATACCAAAAAAAAATAGTTGCTAAAATTTTCATCTTTCCGTCAATATCTTAGGCTTACTTCGAACACAAAAAAGGTCCTTATACCAAATTAAGTCGGACTAATAGTTTTAGATATAATTGTAATTTTAGTAAGAAAAAAGTTGGTATAACTTTTGAACATTAATCCTTTAATATTTGTAAGTAAAAAACTATTGATAAGTTTTTCATTTCACAAGAAATTTCAATTTTCTACAAAAAGGTAAAGGGTGGTTAGATTTTAAGGGCTGCTGTTGATTTTGAATAAAACACAAATTATATTTGGGAAATTAGTGTAATTTCTTTTTATTATGATAATATGGTATGGCTCAATTATGTATGGAACAAAATATCGGCCAAATGTCCGCCGCGACCTCGGCGGCACACCTCCATCCGATGGTCCAAATTTTCGTTGACGCTGAGGCATAATTGAGATTCTATGCCGTTAATGTGCCGAATTATCTCATCCTTTAGCTCTTGAATTGTTGCTGGCTTATCGACGTACACCTTTTCTTTCAAATAACCCCAAAGAAAGTAGTCCAACGGTGTCAAGTCACATGATCTTGGTGGCCAATTGACATCGCCACCACGTGAGATAACACGGCCATTGAATTTGTCGTGCAAAAGAGCCATTGTTTCGTTGGCTGTGTGGCAAGTGGCACCATCCTGTTGGAACCACATATCGTCCACATCCATATGTTCCAATTCGAGCCATAAAAAGTTCGTTATCATCTCACGATAGCGAACACCATTCACAGTAACTGCCTGACCTGGAAAAAATACGGCCCGATGATGCCGCCAGCCCATAAACCGCACCGCACCAAACAGTCACTCTTTGCGGGTGCATTGGTTTTTCGACAATCACTCTTGGATTATCATTCGCCCAAATGCGGCAATTCTGCTTATTGACAAATCCACTGAGGTGAGGTGAGGTGAGGCGATATGCATTTTGGTTTGAACGCCCATTTTCATAATAAGCCTGAATAACTTTAATACGTTGCTAGATTGTGTATCTTTCCATGTTCAAATTGAGTTAGTCTGAAATTGAGAAATGTCAAATGAAATGCAGAAAAAAACTTGACGTTTAGGTATGGTTCACATTCAACATCGGCCCTTAAAATTTAACCTCGCTTTATATTTATGAAATTATTTTCGATTAATATTATAGTTTAAAAGATAGTTGCGATTTTTATTTAAAAAAAGCCGGTATTTCGGTTGGGTGCACAATAATTAATACATCTATACTAAAATAAAAAAGCAGGAAAGTCGTGTCTGAAAATTTCTTTAAAAGAATGAAGTTGACGCAGGGAGCGTCATAGAATAGTATTTGGACCATTTTAAGAATTTCTGTCTGTCTGGAATTTTTTTTTAGAATTTTTTGAACTTTTATTCACTTGGGCGAGCTTAATACATTTACCTAATTTTATAAACAAATTTTATATATTTAAGTGTATGAAATGAGTTTTCAGAACCAAATATGCCGAATACTTTTCGAATACTTTGAGAAGACATTAGATGCTGGAGAATCACCAGATCCCAATTTTTAGGGCCGAACCGAAACGAATAATCGATGGATTAAAAAAAATCTTAATTTATATTATTGTTTTTAAAAAATTATAATTCAAATTGCACCTATTTTAGTTTGAATAATTTCTTTCAGTATTATAATGCCATCCGGAAGGCTTATTTGATGTTTTTCCAAAAAGAAGCATAATAAAAGTAAAATTTTATAAAAAAAATTTAATAAGTATATATAGACAAATGTTCGGCTAAAGTTCGGCTTTTTTTTGGCCGAAGCCGAAGTTCGATCGCTCTCTGCATATAACTCTTATACGAGTATATTCGTAAATTAGACTAAAAACTAATAATCTAAAAATAGTTAAATCTGTTGAAATCTGTATTTTCAAGGATTGGAAATTACCTTTTAGAACTATTTCTTCAACCATTTTTTTATTTATATAAGTCGAAAATTTATCAACATCACACAAATCAAAATATAATATGATACCTCAATTTTCATACTCTATTTATAATTCTGATTTACAGTAATTTTTATTTCACCCCATCGAAAAAGCTATTATCACTTTAATAAAAATTGGCATATCGGGATCAAACCCTGTATCTTCTGAACAATAATGTGTGTTATTAATGTAGCCGTAAATGTCGTTTGAATTCATTTTAATAAATCATTCGATATCACAAAATCAAAAGAGTATTTGCATTGGGAATGAAAATTTCATCAGTACTAATCACAATAGAATCGAAAAAAATTACCTCAAATAGCTTAAGATCTCATGTCACCGAAGTAAAAACAAATTTGTTTTGGGAACGTTTTTACGATAAAATTATTTGCATTATGAATAAATAACCGAAAACAACTGAAGCTTCCTGCTAAAGCTAAATGGAAATATATACAGTTATATCTAGCTCCAAAACATCAAAATGGCAACACTACTTAAGACAACTCTGCGCTTTGGATTTTGCGTTTTTTTTAAAGCATAAAATATTTTGACCCTAATAAACATTTAAAAGACGTGTGCAATATATTTGCATACATACATACGTACATTGCGAAACCGATTTTAAAACAAATAAAAAAACCGCGCCGTGAAATCGTTGCACCTGATTTTCTTTAAATGCTGAAGCTTAAACTACGGCGAACATTTAATTTTACGGCGAGAAAATAAACACGCACACACACACACACACACGAATGAAAGCATTTTTGCACACGTCAGCTTGCCAATTTCCCAGCAGGATTCTCATAAAATTGCTATTGACACTGCGGGTGCGGCGAAGGAAGCATGAATCAAGTGAATGTATGTAGTATGAATGAATGAATGAATGCGTGCGGTTGTGCTCATCATATTTATGGTTGTATGAGTGGATTTTGAAACTGCAATAGCGATATGAAAGTAAACACTTGTGAATTGTGCCAACTCGTGGCTTATAACTTTTCTACGATATTTTTCAATACTGTTCTCCTTATCTTGCATGCAGCAATCGATCTGAGGGCAGGATTAATAATCCTTGCTCTCCATTATTTTTATTGCTGCTCCGGTAATTTGTTTGACATAAAGCAGTAATATCGTAGCGTATATTACTAGAAGATTTCTGAAAATTTTAAATTATTTAACAATTTTTAAGTATTTAACAATTTAATGCAGGAACCGTAACTAATAATTATTTTTCAAATTCTAATTGAAGAATTCATACTGATATTTTTTAGTTTTATTTTTTTGCCTAGAAAAAAATATGTATGTATGTATGTAAAATTATTTATATTTTTTGTAAGCAAATAATAAAAGTAAAAAAAATAGTTTTATATCTTAGTGTAAAAACTAACTTAAAAAAATAGTTCTTATTTTCTAAGCAAAAATAAAACTCAAAAAAGAATCTTTATATTCTAATCATAAAATGAAAAAATTTCCTAGGCAGAAAAATTAAACTTAAAAAAAATTCTAGAAAGTAACTTTTTTATTGTATGCCAATTTGGAAATTGAATTTTTTGTAAGACTGACAGGACATACAAAAATAACAAATATGTATGTAAGCCTCAAATTCATAAAAACTATTTCAAAATCTATTAAAACTATAAAGCATTACAAATATTCCCTTCAAAAAATTTACCGCGTTGCAAAATTATCGTTTTATGTTTTCTTGTTTTAGGGTAAATTTTTAAAAATTGAATTTTCGAAAGTTTTGTAAAACAATATATTTCTAGGGCTCTTTGCAATTAGTGCAAAATAATGAAAAAAAGTGACTTGCCGATAGTCTGGTTCTCATGGCTTCATATTATCAACATGTATAGGTTTCAGATATTTTAAAAGTGGATTTCTATTTTTCGAATATTTTTAAGTTTTGAAATGGAAAAATACATAAATTCTTTTTCAATTCGTACGAAGTAATTAAAAGTTATGGCGGTTCAAGTAAATAGAGTTACAGTTACCCAAACAACTCACCATATGGTGATTTATTTTATAATATTCGAAATATTTTCCATGACAAATTTTTTCGAACTTTGTTTTTTTTTTTTAGAAAAAATATGGTTTGTTTTATTACACAAATTAATTAAATTAAAATTTTAAACTTTGTACAAAATTTATAAAAAAACAATAAATTTTCAATCAATTCTCAAACTTTTTAATCAGAATTTTTAGAAAACTTTTGAGTACACGGTTTTCTAGCTTATTTAATTTTGGCATAATAATGTACAAGTCTGAAGAGGTTAGAAAAGGTTTTGATTTTTGAACATTTTTGTTAATTTTTTATTTTGGAAACAAATTTTGCAAATCAACGGAAATTTGTATTAAAACCACCCAGTATATGAACCAAAAAGCGTTAGACAAAAATTTCAAAATTATATCAACACTCGCATATCCAAAAGTTTTCACAAAACTCAAATGAAAAAGTTTGAAATTTTGTTGAATTTTTTTGAACTTTTATAAGTTGTGTAGAAAGTTTGAAATACTAATTTACATATGTACTATTTGTTATATTACAGACTAAAAACAAATTTAATATTGCATTTCAATTAATTCGAAGATGGCTTTCCCAACAACAACAACTTTGTTTAATTAATTTTTTTTTTTAATTTTGTGAGATTCGTTTAGGGCATATCTAACAGAAAGTATAAGCAGAGTAACTAATTTTTTTTCTATCAATAAGCCGTTGAATTTTTATGGTTTTTTTAATATTTTATTGCAAACGATTTTAATCTGGAACGATGTGATTGGTTGTGCCCGCCTTTTTTTGAGATTTCAGCGTCGTTAGGCAACAACAAAATACGTACAAGGGTTGCATTTTTTCTACCGCCATTTCCTGTTTAAGGTCCCTTGGGTCCATCATATCTATTGCTTGTTAGGATAAATGTTCTATACCAATAGAGGTTGTTTGGTCAAATGCCACTTTATTTGCACTCTAATTTTGAGAATTCAGTAAATTCAGTTACTTTACAAGTCTTTCTTTAATTTAACAGCAATAATTATAATTTAAACATTTTTGAAGTACATATAAAATTACAAAATAACTTGAGCGCCCATTAACCTCGACATTTGACTGCTCTCTCAAATGCTTCCCTGTTATTTTTTCTTTATTGCACACCTTTTTCCCAAACATACACACACGCTCATTCAATTAAATGCTAAAAGCATAATTTCTCTCTTTCCACGTTATTCATCTCTCCGCGCGTAGATAATCTCGACATATGTGCTAAACATACATACATACACACTTACATATACATACATAATAGATACATGTTGTATACGCAACCTAAACGGCAGAGTGCACTTGATTCCCGTCGAGAGCTGTGCCAGGGCAAAACCAAAGCAACGGCAAGCAGAAACCGAAGTGAAAATAAATGGCACACAGGTGGTGATAATAATCGTGTCATGGCGAGAGTGTTTGTGTATCCACTATCTCTGAAATAACTTCATCAGGATAAAGCAAAAAGGAAAAATGATATGTATTAATAACAAGCTCTTGCTCTGATATTTACCAATTTAGTGGCGTAGGGTTAAAGATTGTGGCAGTCTCCATTAGCAGGCGTTATTTGAAATTTAAAGGTCATAACCCTTTGCTGTTGTCAGACGCCTGTGAAAATTTGCATTCATATGTTAAGATTTAGATCTCGGATATGATAAACGCTCTGAGCACTCTCCATAGCACCTTCCCCCTTGATTGCATTACATTTAATAACTAAAAAAAAAAAAAATTTTGGTAGCCACCATTATCGAGTTGGTTTTTGCATGTCATGTCGGTGATAGTTGAAAAGATAAAGACATATGATGGGATTCAAGTAAGTGGTGATTTAAATAAAGAAATTATACTCGATTTTTCCAAACCCTTAGGAGATTAAGACGGCTTAGTGTGCACCGCATGCTTGCTATACCCCAGAGTGACCCAGGCTCAAATCTATACCGGAGTACATGACATAAAAAAGGAGTAGACCATCCATTCTCTAATCATCTGCCGTTCGGATTCGGCGTAAAACTGTTGGTCCTTAAATTTGTGGTACAACATTAAGACGCACAACAAAAATTATATTATTATTAGGGAATGTCAAACGTGAAGCGGTCAGCTGAAAATGTTTGATAACTATTTCAAATTTGTTTTAATATTCCAGTACCAGCAAAGTCTGGTTAATAATTTACATAATAAATAATAAAATTAATATAGTGATAAATAAATAAAAAATATATCAAAAATACTTAAAACAAAGCCTTAATGTAACAATCTCAGGCTATTTTGTTTCTGTTTTTTTTTTTAATATTTTATAAGCTAAACTAAGGATATATTCTTTGTGTTGGGTGAGAGCTACAGTGTTTCACATTTTCCATTTTCGAATGTTAAATTTTTTCATTACTTTTTTATGAAAATTTTACACATTCAATTAATAGACGCTAAAAATTAAAGTTTTACGAAAACTTAGTAAACTTGATAAAATCGGCATTAAAATGTTCAATAATATAATCAACTAACTGATCCGGCGCGCTTCGCTACACCCTTAAAAATTCACGTCGATTTTGGATTTTACTGGTACATTTTTCGTTTTGGAATGGGATTTCTAAGTTATTGAATAATTTAATGTACTTATTAAAAAACTCAATATAAAATAAACAATAAATTATACAAAATAATTTTTAACGCTGGGCGAATTTTAATTAAAAATTGGCTTCCGGCATGCGATTTTTGTTGACCGATATAAATGATATGGCTAGTCGATTTCTCAGATGATTTTCAATCGACAAAATTCTCCCCACATAGTTTTTTAAACTTTCGGAAGCGACGATAATCGCTTACAGGGGCAGACTGGGCGTCAAAGGGCCCCGAATTTTATCAATTGTAAATGTTAGGAAAGTTTATTGAATGGGGGCCCTAAGAGTTTGAAGCCTAGACAAATCAGAGTTCGAGTGGGTCCCCAAACATCTTAGGACCTCAGAGGTTCGAAACTCAAAAATATTAGAATATATACATTTTGACGGAATATTCAGTTTGAGTTATCTCAGAGTTTTTCGGGGGCCTCTATTCTTAGGCCCCAATTGCTTCCTATTCAATAACTCAATATATATGTAAAACCTGTAGTCATATCTAGAATCTCTCGGGTTAAAATATAAGGTGTTGATCAGAGTTTTATTTTCAATTATCATGTTAAAGGGTGAGGCCTTATATAAAAATTTGGAAACAACTATACGAGAGTATCTTTACAGTTAACAAGTACTGCAGAGCCTTTACGAAGTTTTTTTCTTGTGGTTGGAAAAATTTTTGCTGGCAAAAGGGGGGGCCTACCGGGCATTTGCCCGCTTGCCCGGTGGCCCAGTCCGCCCCTGATCGCTTATTGCCGATAGTGACGTTCCATCGACAATACCGATAGTGCTATCGATACTTTGCCACCACTAGTCCCATGTACATAAATGTGTAAACAAATACCACGAATAATAGAATACAAGATTGCGCCTTCCGAGCTGAGAGCAACTGAAAGTGATGTAATAAAAGGTAGAGAATAATAAAGTAAAGCAAAAATTCTATAAAAAAAAGAAGAGGAAGAAGCGGAAGCGATTGAAAGTTTTGTTAGTATTGTTTGTGTAAAAAATGTCAGCATAGAAGAAATATAATTATATTTTGTCTGCGAATGGATGCTGTCAAATCAAATCAAAGAGAGGATTTGCAGTCCGCGAAAGGCGCAATCTTGTGCTCTATCATTTTTGCTTAAATGCTGCTCAACTTAATTTAAATTTTTATGTTGCGTGATATTTAAATGGAACATTTAGTTTCGATTAACACTTCATTGCTGTTTTGTGCTCGTTAACTAATATATGTAATTGTAATATTTTACAATGAAATTGTCGTACCTTGTTAGGTTTGTAGAAATTAAATGCGAAATTGACTAAACACACGCAAACCAACTTCAGATAACGCACGAAAATAATTTATACTAATATTAGCTTAATATTTTTCTAGTTTTCATGTAGGTTTTACAATCTACTGCTACATATGTGAACAAAATTTTAATATCGTTCTGCAAAAGTGCGTTAAAGTATAAACAGGTAATTTCTAATTGGAACATTATAATTTCAAGTTACAAACTAAGTATAAGTCCATTCGTTTGCATCCGAGTTGCAAAAGGACACTAGGCAGGGTTGCGCTCAAAGCAGCAATACAAACTCGGAAGAATACACGAGATAACTCCACTCAGTAATACGATAACCGACCTGACATGCAGTGGGGCGAAGTAAAAAAAACTGTGCCATTTTAAATGAGCCCTAGAAAAATACATGAGAAATTTCAGTTGAACACCAAGTCCGTTTTTATTATATAATACTTTAAGTAAAGGACAAAACTAACCAAAACTTTTCCCGAACTACTATTTTCCGTTTTTAAATACAACCAAATAGCTATTCTGCCTTATGGAAAACTGTTACGCTTTTGCGGCTAAAAGGAAACCTCAGAAAAAACGGATCAGTTCAGAACCTTCGTTAGGGACAGCGCACTGTGTTGTCGTAGCCACAGCTGCTAACCTGAAACATAGAATATGTATATGCTATTGAAAAACAGATTGATATAAAAAACTGAAATAGCTACATATATTTGCACATGAAATATTCACTTTGTCCCATATTTAGTGCCTTCGATAAGATAATATTTGACCAGCGACATCTATCATTCAATAGTGAAAATAAAATAAACGACAATTATTTACCAATATATGGCACATGATATTTACTATATTTACGCGTTTGACATTCCCAGAAATCATTTCATAAAACATGTGAATTGTATATATGAGTTCAATTATATACGAAAGCTGACTATACATTCGGATGCCCAGATATTTTAATGGAATAAAAATAATTACATACCAGCGATTTTTGTCAAATCTCTATTAAAATTGCATACAATAATAGGAGAACAAAAATGTAGAACTTAAATTCCTTTATATGTATGTACATGAAAAATAGTAATTTTAGTTTAAAAAACAAACGAAAAATAATTTCAGCAACTGAAAACTAAACGATTGCCTGGAAAAATATATCTATAAGTCAAGTTAAAGTTTTTTTTTTTCAAAAGTCTAATTTTTGAAAGAAATGGATGGGGTACTCCACGTTCAGTAATCGTTTTTATAAAGCTCTAAAATTACAACTACATACCAGTGTTGCCATTTTCAACCTTTTCCGGCAAGAACTAGCTTTTTTATTTCGTTTTAACCGGAAATTTTTCATTTAACCTCTAGCCTTTTTTCTTAAACGTGTTAATTCGTTGCAAATAATTCTACAATTTACTATAGTTTTGGGTAGAAGCTCGTGATTATAAAAACGCGCTGCACGAAAATCTTTTTGCTACCCTTTGTAGTCCTCCTCGGCAATGCAGACGTCGAACGCATTTTTAGCGCTGTGAATGTTGTCAAAACAAAACAAAGAGATATAATAAATTTTTAAGTATTCGATATAGTTTGATGGAAGGAAGAAAAGTATTGTAATGATTTCAGAAATGAAACATATCTCATTCAAATGTTGAACTCTTCTAATAGTTATATAATCAAATTTATCTATTGATGAAGATATAATGTGTGGTAAAAAGAAATATACGAATTAATTTTATATATGAACAAACTATCTCGTACCTTAAAAATAAATTTTTTAAAGCTTATAAAGCCAATATAAATAAGCAAACATTTTTTTTAGTGTATAATATAAGTTTTGTTATGAAATCATAATACGAATAAAATATTTGCATTGTTGATTTATTAGTATTAAGCAATTTTTGACTCAGCCTTTTTCTGCCTTTTTATTTTGCCTTTCTTTAGCTTTTTTTATTTGGCTATTTAGCCTCTTTTTTCAAAAACTTCTAGCAACACTATTACTTACAACTATCTGAGATTGGTAGGACGTATTCTATGTAAAATCTGCTGAAGAAAAAGAGAAATTTCTTCTATTTACCATAGCATTTGGCCCACTGTGCAACACTAACTAGATACGCCAGTGCGTATGAGTGTTCAATAACACTTCGTTGTGCGATAAATATTCCGCACGATGCGACTGAATTGTTGTCAGCGAATCGAAACAAAATCACAACAATAACAATTTCCTCCACGCCATTCATACGCTATGTAGGTACTTCCATCAATGGGCGGATATTTATATACATTCATATGTATATAAGTATATAGATGTATTGACCTGCGTCTGTATACTGGTGCGCTGTTTTGCGCTCATATCTTGCTGTCAGTCTGTTTATTCTCGACTTGTTTATTACATTACTTGTTTGATTCGTTAACGTCGCTTTCAAAATGTATTACATGATTCAATCAAGAATGTAGTACACCTACATACATATGCCCATGCATACACATATAGTAAGTCTATATATGGAATAACAAAAACAAAACACATTTTGACATTTGACGGCCATTCATTGTTGTCGTACGCAAGTCTTCACATTTTCTTGACATCCTGTAACAATATTTCAACATAGTTTTTCATATCTATTTATCTAAGAAATAGAAGATACTAAAACAAAAGTTTTACTTGAGGCAAATCTTAGAAAAAAGTAAAATAAAAGCACAGGAAATGGCAGAAATAGAATAGAAAAAAATAGCAAACAAAGATAACAAATCGTAAAAATAAAACATCGAATGCTAAATATATTGAATACATTCCATTGTGTATTGTTCTATTGAAAATATATAAAAACAAAACAAAAAGCGAAACAAAAATCAAAAAGAAAAGCACCAACAAGACGTCAAAAAAGAAAAAAGACAAAAAACAAAAAATAAGCAAAACAGCGAAAGTAATGAATTGCATACAGGGTGTCTCTACATAAATGAGGAATGCCATCAAATATAGGCGAGCAAAAGTTGCTGGTTTCAGCGGGGCTGGGTGACGCGCGTTTCTCTAGACATGCGTACTATAATGGCAAATTTACTGCTAACCGCAAAACCAACAACAAATGCGATGAGCGCCACCAGCACACTCTCGGCCAGACAGCCTGCATAGGTAGCCGGGCATTACGACTCGACTGCCAGTAAGCAGCTAGTTAGACGAAAGCAGACAGGTTCGAGCGTCACGGTATTTCTCCAACGTTGTCAGTTGGTGATAGCAGAGAAAGGCAAATGTCGAATTGTTGTGCTTACTTGCAGCGCGGATAGTGCCGCGTACTGGTTTATCATTTTCGCTCGCCAAGGCTTTGGGCGGCGTGTGCGTATGAGTAATACCCGTATCGCAGTTAAAAAACAAACAAAAAAAATAAACAGAAAACAAACAATCAAACTTTGTTCAAATCAGTTTGTCGAACATTTGCATCAGCGTTTTCCCAATTTTTTTTTTGTTTTTTTTTTTTGATGTTACAAATGGCGGGAGCTGTGTGCATGTATAGCGGTTTTTTCCTGGTTGTTTGCTAAAATTCACCAGAGTTTTTGTGTGTCGGACGCGCGGGAAACAAGCAAACGAAATGTACAACGAAAAAGTAGCAAAAAAAGAGAGAGCAGCATGAAGCCAACTGCTTGTAATTTGTGTTCTACTACATAGCGTGATTTTACAGTTTGTGTCTATTTTGGAAATATCAAAATTTTAAATGGTTCACAGATTTTGGGAAATGTGTTTGAAAGAAAGATGTGCTATATACGTGGAAAATAAAATAAAAAATAAATAACATAAAATATCGGTCTCTATAAATAGCTGGATAAATTGCAGTACGGCTGAATAATTTGATATTGACGAATGCCTTTTGGCGTTGTGGAAAGCATGCATCTATTTACAGTATATACATATTATATACATTGCCGGAGAAATATTTTGACAGCTATTTTTTTAAATAATATTCATAAAGTTGTGCATGCTAAAACTTGTTCCTTTATTTTTTTGTATCAAAATATAGCTCATTCTATAATAAAATCTACTCAAGCTTTGTACAAAATTCAAAAAAATTTCGCAAATCAAAAAAAAAGAAAATTTAAACTTTTTAATTCGAGTTTTTAGAAAAACCTCTCTATGTACATATGTATGTAGTTTTCGTATAATAAACTGAAAGTTTTAAGTGCCTGAAAATACCCGTTAATTTTTGACAATTTTTTTTTGCAGAAGTTATAGCCATTTTTTTTAATATGAACAAAATTTATTTTTATATGCAAGAAACGGGTAACACTACCGGTGGAATAAATTATCGAAAACCAATGGGAAAATTTTAGCTATTTACAACTTGCGGCAACATTGCGTTCTCAAAATTTATGTGAAAATTATGATTAAAAAATTTAAAATTTTGGTTACATTTTTTTTAATTTGCTGATTTTTTGTGAAATTTTGAAATCTGGACATTTATGGTTTTTGTTATAAAATCACCCATATTTTGTTAAAAAAAAAATTTCCCATGAAAAACTTTGTGAATAATATGAAAAAAATATTACTGTGCCAATACTTTTTGCCGGCACTGTATATACAAACATGAAAACATGCACTCATATATTCTTACGCACATATGAGCGCACTTGAGTATACAGCAAATGGATTTATGTTTAATGAAGGCAATTTTTTTTCGCACTAAATTTGCCAAGTGGAAATTTTGAGCCAATCTACGAAAATTTTGTAGTAATTTTATTCAAGAAAAATTATTCGCATACAAACATACCTACTACATATTTCACTAGAATACTTTAATGGTTTAATATAATGGATACAGTTGAGTGTGTTGGGGTCAGTGTTGCTCAATAAAGAGACGAATTTTTTTTTCAAAAAAAAAAAACTGTAACCTTCGACAGAAAAGATTTTCGGAAATTCAAGCTTTTTCGTTTTATTGAACATCAATAAAAAAAATTCATTTAAAATTAAATAACATAAATAAAGCAAATAACAGATAACTAAACAATAAGTGTCTTTATACCAAGGAATTGATTTGTTGATTTTTAAAACATATTATTCGATTTATCCAATTTTGTACAACGAGAGCTTTTTTAAATGTTGTTAGTTGTTCAAATTTTCATAAAATTGCATTAGAAACTTCTCTTAAACTACAACGAAATTCTCACGTTCTTACGTTGCAGTAGATCTTTGAATTTTTTGATTTTATATAAATATTTGATTTATATATAAACTTTTTGGTAAAATATAAAATGTAGTTAGATCGGGTTAGCATAGACAATTAAAAGACTTACCGCAACTTTATCCTTATAGGGAACTTACTCCTATTTTATAGACAAACAAACTTGCTGAAAAATCGAGGAAAATATACATACTCGTAAAACATTTTTCAATTATCATATTATTTTCGGGCTTATATTCTTAGAGAATATTTTTGTAATTTTGTTGAGGAGTGATATGAGAAATCAATGATATTTCAAAGTGACTCTCATATTATACCCCAACAAAACTGGCCTCGAGCTCAATAAAATTACAAAAAACAATAAAACGTTTCTGGAAAATTATTTATTGTTTTTTTTTTATTAAAACACTGGTTTAATAATTTTTTCTATTGCGTTTGAACATTCAGTTCATCTTGGGTATATAGAATATTTTTTCTTATATTTTCATTCCTTTTAATTTAATGTAAATAAAGTGCCTGTAATGAAACTTTAAAAAGTGTATTTATTTATTTCATACATTTATACTTGCGAAAATTTATTTAAATATGTAAATACATACTTACCTTTAAAAGCAGGTATTCATTATCTGTTGCAAATTTCCAAATTTCCAATGGTGACATATCTTTGAGAAGCGTAAACGCCCTCCAAAATATTTTTCTGCGTGCGTCTCTGTTCAGTTACACATACATACTTAGTTTATTTTATACTTCTTTGTCGTAAGGAGGCATTTACCAAACATTTTTTTTTCTTGCAATATACAATACATTTGCACTTTAATCTGCATATCAGCGTAAGCCCCATTGTAGTAGATTCACACACAATTTAACGCCACCCAGCTATTATTCACTCAGCTCTATGGCAATGTAGATTTATGTTGACTTTTGAACCATAGCGGAGGTTAACTACCAGCATCCACACCACAACCCACATGCCTCGCTTGTTCTTAGTTGGATGGGGTTTAGTACATGAACTTTTACTACTTAAGTGGTAGATCTACCACATTTTTTGTTTTTCTAAATTTGAGTTTCTAGCATACTACTTGAATCAATTTTTGGTACGAATTGCATACTTAGCGTTACATTACTTTTAGTTTTTAGCCCATACTTTGATGAAATGGATACAAAAAATTAAACATTTTGCTACAGTGTAATCCTAGGATGTTTCTAACAGGAGACTTTTTGATAATTTTTATTGAGCAATCTTACAATCCAGCGCACCTGAGTGTTTTTTTCACTTTAGGGTTAAGGGGTCACAATGTGTATCTGTACTACAAGTAGAAAAATTTTAAAAGTTTCCGCTCTGATGTCTAAAGTAATGTAGCCCCTTATAAAAATCTAAGCATTTCATATCTTTATTGTACTATATAGCCTTCTAGGATCTTTTTATTCTCGAGTACCCCCTTAGCCAACCAAGTTCAAATAACTTAATTTCTACTTTCCCTAAAATAACTTTACTCTTAATCACTTGCTAACTTTTTTCGCAGCCCAGTCTGATGTAGCAGTTGGCCCAGTTTTAATTTAACCGAGTTCCAAAAGAACGTTCCAACTCGGATAAAATTTCCTTCAGTTGCAAAAGCAACCCTGTTAGCCTCTTTCATGTAAGTTGCGATTTGTTTAGTGCTATTTAGGAACGGAAAATAATTGTGCCGGCAATTTTTAGGTTTATATATATATTTACAAATACTATGCAAATAAAAACGAATTAGATATTAAATCTAAATTTCCCAATAGCGCAGTTTTTTCACTTCCCAACACTATATCTTAGGTCGGATATCATTTAACCGAGTTGGCTCAACTCGCATATTTTTCCGAGTTAGTGTTGTTGCTTTACATGCAATTCGTTATCCTACCTAGTGTTCTTTTGCAACTAGATTACAAAGAAACGGGCCCATACATATGTATGTATATTACTAAATGTAATAATCTCTCTCCGCATTATTTTCGACACAGTAGTTATGGCCAAAATGACAATGTGATGAATTTTATGATTGCGTAGGAATTATTTGGTTTTTTTAATAGGTAAATGTGTATCACTTGTTTCAAATCAACTATTAAGATTTTATCACTTCAAAAAAATGTCAAGGCCCGAGCACTATTAGTTATGGGTGGCACCTTATTTCTCTCGCTCGCGCGTCTAGTGTTATTGTTCGGATATGATTCTTGTACAATGAAACCTAAGTGACGGTGACGTAAAGTGTTAAAACTTACACTGGATTAGATTTTCGCTTTGTATTTCTTTTTTATATTTTTTTTTTTGATGCTAGAATGAATTTATTTTGCTAAAATTGTCGACGTGCATTGAGGTGAGCACAATAGTCCTGCCAATGTGCGTTAGTTATGAATGTGCATTCCATTGTAGTTTGCCCCTTTGCAGCGCTCATCTCCAAGTTATTTTCACTAATTATATATTTGCGTAAGAATATACATATGTACATACATACAGCCTTTTGGTTGCGCTTTTATCGCTGTCTTCTGACATAAGTAAGTGCCTTTTTGTGAAATTCTGCTTCAAATGCTTAGGCAAAAAGAAAATGGTATTTAGCGGAAAACAATGCATATTTATCCTTTTTGTTGTTACGTATTTAGATTAAAGTGCTGTTGTATTTGCTTTGTTGAAATTGTTTACTTTTAAAAAACGAATTCACTGCAAAAACAAAGAGTTAGTAAACATCAAAAAGAAAATGAGCTCCACGTGCCAAAGCGAAAGGCATCACGGGGCGGTCTAAGGAGCGGCCCCAAAGTTATCATTAGAAAATGATGTCACTGCTTTCTCAAATTTCACTTCAGACTGGAAGTTTTCGCTCATGATTCCGTAAATACTGCATCTTTGGAATCAAAGGAAGGCAGACTTAGAGCGAAAACACAGCATTATATGAATACCAGCCGACCTCGGCTTCTAAGCATGGGGGCAATGAGGTTATCTTGTGGGGGTTTACAAATAATTAATGATTTTTTTTTACCATTCGGCCAGTTGATCCAAAAATCTACATAATTTTTTCAGTCATATAGTTTTCGAGATATTGCCAAATAATTATTTTTGATTTAATAAAAAAGAGTTGATCATAAAAAATGTCTCATATCTAATATCTGGAGAACCCGCCAACCAATTAAAGTAGGTTATATGCCAAATTAAAAGTCTCAACATCCATTCAGACTTCATTTTTTTTTTTAAAGTTACAAGTTTTCGGGATTTTTACACAGAAATACAAAATGGATTTTTATATTACATATATGGGAAAATTTTAATTTGTAAAAAATATATAAGAAAACGATTTTTGTAAAAAAAAATATATTTACTCATTTCTTAAAACTAAAATATTAAAAAAAAATATACTATATAAATGAAACAAGTCGTCAAGTAAATTTAAAAGTTTTTCGCATAGGAAGATAATAATAATTTTTGCATTGTAGAGTTTTGGACTCAGCGACCGATTTTACATGCGACTTTGTTGAGTTTTTTGTGTTTTTTTGGTAGTGTCTGTCATTTAAAATAAAATAGCGATTTTTAGTTTCTTCATCAGCCAAAAAAAACTTATTTGAGTTTTATTGCTTTGTTCCGAAATAAAAGTAATGTTCTAATTTATATTTATTGGTAAATATTGTAGTCTTAGTTTTTTCATCAGAAATAAAAATTGCAATATAATAATTTTCTTGCTTAGCAATAATAAATATTTTTTGGACTTACATAGGATTTTTGATAAAAAAAAATTTTTTTGAATCAGAAATAAAAATATCAAAACAATTTTCGTTTCTTGCTCTAGCAAAAATTAATATTTTATTGGCTGACATTTTTTGATTGAGAAAATAATATTTTTTTGAGTTTTATTTTTTTTATCAAAAATATAAGTCGAAAATTTATTTTAGTTTCTTGTTTATAAATAGTAAATATTTTTCCAGCTCAACTTTCTTGAGTGAAAGAAAATTTTTTTAGTTAATTTTTTGTTTGTTTTTTTTTCATGAAATAAAAATTGCAAAATAATTTTTGTTTCTTGCTAACGAATAATAAACAGTTTTTGGCCTAAAATTTTTAATTCAAAAAAATCTTATATAATTTTTTTTCCATGAAAAGTATTTTTCTTATTTATGTATATTTATTGCGCAGTTTTTTAAACTTATTCTTTCATCAGAAAATTATTTTAGTGTCTTGCTTATAAATAATAAAAAATTTTCCACCACATCAATGTACATTGAGTGAAAGCAATTTTTTTTAAGTATAATTTTTACCGAAATACTTTCCTTATACTGGCCTCGAGTTCAAAAATAAATATTTGTCGATATATTTTTTTTTTTTTTATCAAATAAAAATCGCATAATTATTTCAGCTTCTTGCTTATAAATAATAAATATTTTTCCAGCTCAACTTTCTTGAGTGAAAGAAAATTTTTTTAGTTAATTTTTTGTTTGTTTTTTTTTTCATGAAATAAAAATCGCAAAATAATTTTTGTTTCTTGCTAAGGAATAATAAATATTTTTCAGGCTTAACTTTTTTGAGTGGAAAAACATGAAAATTAAATTTATTTTATATTATTTCTTTGATTAAAAGTAAAATTAATTTTACGATGTTTACCTTTGACCGGTGTCATAAAAATAACCATTCTTAGTTTTGCGAAAAAAACCAAGTAATAAGTGTTCGTGTGCAATAAATAAAAATCGTAAAATGAGTTATGTATGTATATCTGATCAAGAACTGAAAATTATATTTAATTTTCATTCGTTTTCCTTAAAAAATTCAATTTGGTGTGCTATAAGAATATGTTCAGAACAAATTGAATTCTTCTACAAAATCTAAGAAATACAATCTAACTGAATTTAAAGAAAGGGGCCAGCCAGATTTCTTTTTTTTTTTTAAGTGACCAGCAGTTTCTTATTTGTGGAGTATCTTAGTTACGTGGGAAATGTACAAAATTCCATAAGCGAAGACTGCAGAAAAGCTATTCTCCTATCATGATCTCCAAGTTCGAGCCGCAAAAATTTTTTTTTTTAATGTTAAACAAGGTTTATGCAGTCATTAAAAAAAAGTGTGATTGAATACATATGTACGTTACTAAAAAATTTGAGTCAATTGCGTAGAGTGCCATTATGATTTTGTAACAGTAATTTTATAGCTCTTATACCTTACGTCCTTTGCTTGTCGTATGCCAATTTATTGTTGTTGGCCGTTATAATGTTGGCCTGATCCTTTTTTCCTAACGGTAAAAAAAAACGTATTACCGAAAAACAAATATACATACGTAATACCTCTCTGCTATTATTATTTTTTTTTACACAACGCATAATGAACGGTAAAGATGTGGGGTTAGAGTAAGCCAAAAAAAAAAACAGTATCATTATTGACAGCGAACGAAAAAGACGTTCCAAAAATACAATAATTACAAAAATGAATTTCACTTGCATTAAATTAGAGTGACAAGAAATTATTTTGAAAAAATCGAAAAACCAACATGATAGACTGGGTGTCAATCGTACGACATTCGCGTCGACGCTTTTCAAATTATGTCGGTGCGCGTTCGCCAGTGCGTATACGTCGCCGTAGACGACAATTAGTGGCACCACCGCCAGCACCAGTGCCAGTGTGTACAAAGCATGCAAGCAATAGCGCGACCACACCCGTAGCCACAGCTAAAACGCCCACCGGTAGCAGTGCTAGCAATGGCGGTCAAAAGAGCAGCAGCAGCCGCAGCAGTGGCGCTCAGTATGCCTGTTGCTGTGCGAATGTAAGTGTTGAGGCCAAATTAAGTATGTACATCTAAATTTGCCCATTAAAATTGCTCGTAAGCAGCGACCGTAAAGATTTTAACTTTTATTTATTATTTTTTTAGTTTTATTTCTCTGAAATTTAGACAATAATCGTCTTTTGCGGTCCCTGCTCATAGGTGTCGAAGAAGCGTAAAAGTGTGCTCTAAAAATATATATAACAATTAGTTTTTAATATACCATAATTAGTTGCCTACATACATGCATAAATAATTATATACATATATGTACACATATACTTATACTTTGAATGTTGTGATTGCTAGATGCAACTTTTTTAATTAAATACACAGTGCGTGAGAAAACAATTTGGAGGGAGGGGTGGAATGATTTCCATCAGGATAAAAGTACTACACCCATGCATTCTCAGATCAAACTAATTTTTCATAATCAAATTTAGTTTTCTATTATTAATGCGAATGTTTTTCAAAGGTGTGGGGAAAAACGGTTAAAATGCATCTCTGAGATAAATGTGTACATGTGTACATAGAAACCTGTTTTGAACTAATACATATAGTAAAATTTCATGAGAAATACTTTCATAGAGAATTTAAGCCCGTTAATACCCTCAAAAATTAATTAATTTTTTATTTAATATTTAATTTTTCAATGCTAGAGTTTTCTTGATGTATTGAATATAGAAAATTAAAGATCATAAAAATAAGCAGCATTTTTTAATGCTTTCCTTCGCTGATATTTATGTGCATTATATGGTAAAATATTATAAAATATATTATATTTTAAGACTTCCGCCAAAACTCTGAGAAATATTAGGACATACGTGGGCTAGGCCAATTTGAAAACACCTTTTAAAATTGAGTTTTTAATAGTAAATAAAAAAGGTTTTTTAAAATATAGCTTCAAAAAATTACTTCGGATAATAAATAGCTTAAGCTTAAAAGGTCTACTTATACATGAAAAAATATGTTCAATGATATTATAAAATGGAGATGTGTTGAAATTTGGAAAGCTTGGACAGGAAAAAAAGTGAGATAATACCTGTTTAATGACACCTTATAAGTCTGAATCGGTTAAGTTTTGGCAGAGTTATTCAAGTTTTTCTTAAACGATAATGTTAATTTGTGAGCTCAAGGCCAGTATAAGGAAAAGTATATTGGAAAAAAGACAACAACAGTCAGGAGTGGTAGAAATTATAGTTATTTCGGAGATCACCACATCTCCTCATCAAATTTCTTTCATGACTCCACCGGCATTCGAAAAGCAACAGCAGCTTACAAGCCGACTGTGGTCCATTGGCTTACGCACGTGCCCAGCAAGTCGTAGGTTGTGAATTCGAATGCCGGTGGAGTCATGAAAGAAATTTGATGAGGAGATGTGGTGATCTCCAAAATAGCTATAATTTCTACCACTCCTGACTGTTGTTGTCTTTTTTCCAATATACTTTTCCTTATACTGGCCTTGAGCTCACAAATTAACAATAAAAAAACAGGCCGAAAAATAATATACATATGAATGTTTTTCTTAAACTTATCTCTCAAAAAACGTAAAATCAGAAATCTCACTATTAAAAATGATTCCGTTAACCATTTTTTTAACATAAATTCTTGCAAACCTTTTAAGCTTAAACTGCTTGAAAATCTGTGTTTTTTTGTATACTTTAAAAAGCAATTTTTACTCACTTTTTATTTTAAAAACAAATTTTATAATTTTGATGGAAAAATAGTACCGTTTTTTCGTATTAGGAGTGTTGCATTCTAATCTACATACTTTATGATTTACTAAATCTTATTTTTACTCATACATATTTTTGAATTTTTGTTTTTTCGTTTATAGTATGCAAGTCTATTCTAAAAAGACACGCAGTGATATTTTATGAGAATCATGGTGGAGTCATAATGAGATTTGACTAGGTCGGTTTGCGATTTTGTACACTTCGTTCTAAAAGGAAAATTATATAGTACCAGAAAAACTCCTTTCAAGTTTGATGTCATTTGTGTTGGGGGCCGCGGCCTTTTACCATGGTTGACTTCGTTTAATATTTTCCTATTTAGATAATTTTTCATTTCCTGTGCTGATTTGCTTTAAAAATTATTCGATTTTTTTGAGTTTTATCATCGTCTCTTTCAATTAATTCATGTGACCCCATAGCATCGGGATGGTTCGAGTGCAAACCTTTTTAAATAGTTGATGTTTAGTGCCTCCGCTTTGCTCGGAGGACTTGCAGGCTAGTCTAGCTCCACCAGCAGCAAAATTTTATTAGATTTTGGATCTAGTATTTAGATTCACTCTTAACCACCTTTCCTAGTTTTGCTATATACGAAACATTTCTGAATTGGAACCAAAGGTAAATTTGTGATATATAAATTTCTGGACTTCTTCTGAACCTCTTAGCCACTAGGTAAGCCGTATTTTCAAAAACTTACCCGTCTACCCGTGAAAATTGAATAAAGTTTCATTCCCTTATAATCCACTCAATGTATAAATAAATCGGCACCACATAAAAATAATGAATATAAGCCACATTTTTTCTTAAAATGACATTTAGAATTATCTCCGTTACTTTTTTGTATGTATATTGATTTTATAAAACCAAAAATGCAAAAACCAATTTTTTTTACGAAGATGCAAAAATACAGTATACCACTTGTTGCTTCTGTTATTTTGTAAAAGCATACTCGTATATTCAAATCGAACCGATAGTTTCTGATTAAACCCAAAGTGGTGTAAAAGGGCCTTAAATTTTCTTTGTAATGCGGGACCTAAATAGAGACCCCTAGTGGGACCTTTATTGATTTTCAAATCAAAATAGTCAACTTAATCTTTCTACTGTATTCAATTAACTGTAATTAGTGTGTGAGATAGTTTTTTTTTAATTGCAATATTATTTTAACAAGCGACCATTACAATTAAAGTTTTAATTATACAGTTTACTCTTTAACTTGTTTTTTTTTTATTATTGTTTTAATAACTTTACAAACAACAGTTATAGTTGATTTTTATTTTATATTTCTTGTAACAACAATTATTAAAGCCTTCTTTTTATCAATAAAAGTCATCAATGAAAATTTGTCAGTGACTTTTATTTGTAAAAATCCTCAATAAAAATCAGTCAATAATTCTTATTTTTTAAGTCGTAATATAAAAGTCTCTCTCATTAGCTTGTGTTTACCATTTCGACTATTACAACTCCTTTGCTACGATTAAACAAAATTATTTTTTAGATTCGGACTTAGAAAATATAAGTCACTCACAGATTTTAATGAGGATTTTTACAAATATTTGATATATTTGAGAACGTATTTTATTTGGAATATTTCTTTTGACTTGACTTTTTGAGACAAATCAATTTAAAACTCAATTTTGCATTTAGAAATATCTTGGACTGGGAATGTAAAATGCTTAGAAGACTTTTCTTATATGAGTGTAGTATATTAAACCTAATTTGGAATGATTTTTGATCTAGATAATGACCACGAATATATTGTGCATTGTTGTTATGTATTGCATGACAGATTAGAAGATTGGGACATTATTACGTCATAAAGGGGCGAATACGAGTATAAAATCATTCACAGTTGCATGATTTTATCATAACTTCTTACTAAAATGACGAAATAAATATATCGCGAGAATATTCCAACCAGGGATGGGTCTTTTGAGTGAATTATTATACAAATAAAAATTAAAATTTATTTCTTAATCAAAATTATTAGAATGATAAATGAAAATCTATTCGTTTTTAAAAAATAATTGTTTGATGAATGATATTCAAAATTATTTGTATGACGAATAAAAATGTATTCGCTATTAAAAAATATTTAAATGATGAATAAAAATGTATTCTTATTTTTACGTCGTTCAATTATTCAATTTTCTAATAACGCCCGTCCCTGATTCCAACCATATTTCAGTAATATGCTATGAAAATTTCAGTTACTTTTGCCTTTTTACGACGGTACGTGAATCTTGCAATCTTCTAATCGATAATTCTTCTATTTATTACAATATTTTTAGTACTTACCTTAATTCCGTTATCGCTCTCAATTAACACACTTGTTCCACCTCGTTCTTCTAATCTTTTCCAGAATCAACGCATGAAAGTCGATGGCGACACCGAAATCCCGAAAGAAAGCGCAGGTGTGAGCGGAAGCGTTGGTGTAGCTAGCGAAAGCGGTAGCGGAAGTGCTGGAAAAGCGGCGCGTTCGCCCGAAACAGCGACAAACAGTAATCGCCAACAACAACAGCAGCAACAACAGCAACCAAATGCTAATGTGAACACTGCAAGTAGCGAAGCTGTAAGTCCTAATGTCTACTTTCATAATAACAATAATAACCAATACAATAACAACAACAATGGACCTGTTTCAAACGCAAGCGTTTGTGTATCACCTATTTACCATTTTAATTGCCTGCAAATGGGAAATTAGTGTACATATTGTACATATTTCCAAGTATTTTAATATTCTATCTGTATGTACTGTACATACATACATATATTTAGTATACTAGGAAATATCCGGCGTACTTTGTTGTTACACCACAATAAGTACAACATATTAAATTTTATGCATTTGTGTACTGAAACAATTTATATGAAAATATATGTAATATATAATGGTGCCTCACAAAAATAAAATACGTTTAAAGACTGCGACCAAAAAATGTCGAAAAATATTAAACGTGAGCTAGTCGATTTGAAAATTACTCCAAAAATTGAGTTCTTTATAGATAAATATAGTTTTTTCCAACATTTTTTTCAAAAAAAAAAACCTTCTTGAGATGATGAAATAGAGTTTACTTAAAAATATTTTTAATAATGATTGTGTTTTGTTAATATTTTTTTCAAAAAACTACTTGTAATAAAAAAACCAAAAAATGTTCAACGGATTCATACTAATGAGATTTGCGAAAGAAAGCAATTTGTGACCTGAAAGAAATGAAAAAGTAAGAAAATACCATCCCACTGATTTATTATAATTCTAAATCGGTCAAGTTTTTCTCAAAACAATTTTCTAGAATAGGCAAGAGAGCGCTTTCAAAATTTCATTATTAGAATACCGTTTCAGAAATTTTTAAATATTTAATATTAAACTATTTTCTGATCTGAGGTGGTTTTGTTTTAATATTTAAAAGAAAATATTTTTGTTTATAAAAAAACGCCAAAAATGGAGGCAATTTCAAATCGGTCCAGCTCAATTAAATTTTAATAGTATGACGAAATATTTTTTTGGACGTCTTAAACAACTTTTACAATTTCGATAGAAAAGTAGTACCTTTTTTTTTTTGTAAGGCAAGTGATGCATCCCTGCATATACATATACCATACATATTCTTCAAAATATATTAAAAGGAGAAAATGCGTATACCACTCTATTGTTTTTCGCAACCATTTCTTTAAAAACAAAAAATTATTAAAATCCGTTCAGTACTTTGAGAGCCAAACCGTTACAAACATTCTGCTTTTTTTTAATCAATTTTATATAATAAATATTGGCATGTATTTACATTGGCTTGGATTTACTCCTGAATGCAATACTCGCTGAGTGTTAAATAAGTATCAAATAACACCTACCTTCAATGAAATTAACTAGCTTCTCAAAAGTCAACCTTCAATTATTTTGATTAAATTTGTATTGCTTTATTTTGGTCACACCAATCTACGTACTAAATACCCACAGCCAACCTTCGTTACGGATAGCTATGTACATAATTAGTTCATTAGTGCACGGAAATCGTTTTTCAGGGGAAAGCTGACTTCAACTAAAAACAAAAAATGCAAGTCTTTCTCCCCTCTGCCGATATTGTGCTATTAGTTACCACTCTGACCGCTTTGAGAAGATATTTCCCAAATATGCTTTCATTCACCCACTTTTCTTACTAAAATTATGTAAATTAATTTATAACGACAGTCTCTCGGATATGAAGTATAGGTGGATAAAATGTATAGATGTGGCATAAAGGAAATATGTACAAACGACAGAATGTGGCGCATCGTATCCTTCTACCATTCTTCTTTATGGCAATTCGTTTCGTATTTCGTTTCACCTTTCAGCAGTTTCCGTTTCCGCTCCTTAGCTTTCATTAATGAAACCTTTATTTGTTTCTCGTTGCCGTAACAATTTCTTTCATGCTCGTTTTCCTGCCAATTTAATGCCACAAACAATTTTCTTCTTCCTTTAACATTTTATTTTGCGCGAGAGCATTTGATTTGATTTGCGTTTATTTTTTTGTTTTTGTTGTGTTCTGCATGATTGGGCACGTGCGATGAGTTACCATTTATGGCAATAATTTGACATGTACCTTTAATTAAATTTTGCACTTTATTATTAATTAGTCTAGGTACATATATTAAGTTTGCATTTTATTTTAGTTTTATAATTGCTTATCGAATTTGTTTGCGAATTTGTAATAAATAAACTGCTACTAAAATTTTTGTTTGGCATATTGCATTTTATTTTATTTCTTCGAACGAAAAGGTTTGTATGTAGATTTTAATTTCTTACATTATTATTATTATTTAATTTGTTTATTTATTTTTTAATGATTTTCATTTTTTACATTACTAAGAGAGAAATACAACTAAATGAAAACAGCCCTCGTGGAAATTTACCGAATATACACCCACCGAAATATATGTATACATATGTATGTAGGTACAGTGTGGTCCCAAATAAATGACCCTGTTGGAAGTAGGAAAGTTACAAATGATGCCAAAGTCATTTCAGTTGAGTATTTTGGTGGTACTCACTAGCCGACAGGGTCACCAGATTTGGCATAGATAAAGAAAAAGGCTCGATGAGCTAGAAAAAAGGAAGGATGGCATACAATTTTTCTGCAAATTAATAGAGAGGGGCTGGTTGTGTATTGGTTAGAGTGGGGTAAGGATTGAATTTTCAGTACTTTTTAAATTTTGTATTTCGAAAGAATGCGGGTAATTAGAAGATATATCATTTCCATTACTGAGTAGATAAATTTTTATACTTATTTTATTATGAACCGTAAGCCCATATTTATGTTGGCTTTCTGAATAATTCGATTTTAGCGCTATCTGTTCACTATCGCTTTCGAATTCAGCAGTAAAAGTAAATCTCGTCGTACGTATCCCCCCTATTATTTGTTTCCAATTTCATCACAATCGGATCATAAAAAGAGATTTTCTGAATATCTCGACTCTTGCGCCATCTAACGAATTAAAATGTTGCCACTTCGGGGGAAATCCGTTCATCAGATTTTGAGCCAAGTTGTCACAAACAAATTAGTAGAGAAAATTTTTAGTGCATATTTATGTTTTTCTTTAACATACTTCTTAAAAAAATTGAGTTTTCAGTAAAAAATAGTCACAAATTCGGTTTTTGTGTTTTTCTTGAAATATATCCATATTTTGAAAATCCATATTTTGAAAATTCATATTTTGAAAATTCATATTTTGAAAATTTGTTCAACATTTTTATGAGCTTTCACAATTTAAAAAATTCCACTTTTAACCCTTCCAAATTCCCACCCTAATAATTTGCACCAAATTAATTTTACACAACCTTTAATTATTGAATTGTGACTTTAATACCTTTCGTTTGATATCTGTGCAATATTTCACATAATATTTTTCTTAATTTAGTTTTTAACTAATTGAACTGTACGAACTGTACTAAAGAGTGGCAGATACCATTGAAAACATAAGAAAACTAGAAGAGTGTTGGTTTTTTTAGAAGGTATCAAATAAAAAACCATCTAAAAAAATGCAAAGAATAAAGAATTAATTACTTACATATGTGATAAATTCATTAATATGTACTTCACTCCCTCTAGGCTTTAACCAATATCTCACGGAACAATTAGTCAAAAAATTAAGCAGGATTCCCAATTCGCAGCGGTTTAGGTTTTGAGCATTCGTGGAATAAGATTTCTTGCGACAAATGTTCCACTTTATTACAAAGTGCACCCCGTATGTTCTCTAAGCCCACAGTTTGTACTATTTCTACAATTCCTCACGAGATATCAAATCACTTTTTAACCCTAAAGCAATCTTACTACTATTATGTAGGCCAGTTTCGAACCAAAATAATTTGACATGCGATCGTTTTGAAATCAAGTTGGACAGAAATTTCTCTTAAAAAGTGCACAGGTTCAAGACACCCTGTATCCATTCATATAAATTTGTACATATGTATGTACATGCAAAGATATTATGATGTTCGATTAAATTTTTTAAACTACTTTACAGTCCTTTGAACCTTTGTTACTAGCTTTTAAATTAAGCGAACCACGGTTTTATTTGTTATTTTGCAAATTTTGTTTCGTGCAGTGACAAGACAAAAAAAATTATGAACTAAATAAACAGTAAAAATACGAAAATGATAGAAAGTAAAAAAAATTATGTATTTTTTGTGAATCTGAAACCCTCACATTTATCGAATATGCCTTCTTGTTCGTATTCAAAAAGTAATTAAAACTCTTATGCCTTTTTAATAAAATTTTTTGGTTGTATTGATGCTGATACTATTGATTTTTGGTGTAATGAAAAAGCTGAATAGAAATACAGGGGAATTTGTTCCCTTCTCCCATTGGTTTAACAAAGAACGTAGATTACAGAGAAATTTCCTTTACATGGGAAAGGGAGAAAATATCCACGGTAGTTTTTGTTCAGAATTTACTAGAATATTTTTTGAAACGAGCTACAAAATCCCGGCAAATTTATTGATAGACAATTACTCTAGAAAGTAAATTTTTGACTACTACTCGTATAAGGTGAATAAAAATTGCCGAGCAACGCTAGTAAAAAATTTGACAGCAAGCATAAAACAGAAGAAGACAGGCTTGGCGCTTTTGTTATAATACTGTTAAAACTTCTAAAGCATTGATTTTAGATCCACAAGTATTGAAATCAGCAAATAGAAATATTTTCTATATAATTTCTACACAGTATTATAGGCTTAACCCGCTGGTCCTCGGCTGCATCAAAGCAACTGTCAAAGATTTCCAGCAGTACAACGTTACGAGTTGACTTAGCAGAAATGTAAAATTTTTCAGCATAGTAAAAAGTTTTATCACTATTTCAACTTTTGCACAGGCAGATAATGTAAGAAACGCCGATTTGTTGGAATTTTGGTAAGATCGGCAGGGTTATTTGATAAAGATGGCGTCTTCAAGAAAACAACAAAATTGCTAGAATTGTGTTTTCCATTGTTAATAAACTTTTTAGCCTACATATGCTCGATATGTTTACAGAACAGCTGACAAATATGACAAGTAAAATTGAACTTTAATTGAGAGAAAGCATTTAAAGGGAGTTGGTGGAGAAAAAATGTCAGTATATTAGATATTTCAAGAGGAACTTTCAATGTGTATCCCCTATTTTAGAAAAAAATCCTATAATGTTATTTGCTTTGACAATCAGAGTCGTTTTTCACCATATTCACCACGGCCCATTTCGCATGTTCACGCGGTGTGGCATCTCTATGTACCGCAACAAGTTCAGTGAAATGTTGCCAATCGTTTTTTCACGCTTTCCTTCTCTCTTTTCCTTTGTTTTCGCCTTTTCTCCAATTCGGAAGTTTGCTTGCGTAGCGGTGTTTCGGTCCGTAAAAAGTTGATATATTCGCGTATACGGAAGTGTAAACAATCGCATACAGAAACGTGAACGTTGTTTTATTCATGTGAAATGCTTTAAAGATAATAGAAATTTAAGAAAGTGCAAAAAAGCGCGTAAATTGATTGGCTTTGAAAAGTGGTATTGGATTGACAATGGCGGAGTATAAAAAACTCAATTCGTGAGTGTCAAATAGTTGAGCAGCATTGCCAACTTTATACGAATGTGAATAAATTTTTGATTCGAGTATCGAATAGATGCGGCTATAAAAATGTTACGCTGGCAGTAAACCTATTGGAATGTTGGCGGTAGCAAAAATACTACTTTGCTCTATTTTTGAATTGTATATATTTGGAACTGCAACTTTTGAACGGATAAAGTGAATTAATATACAGACGCGCGAATGTGTTCTGTCTGAAAATTTAAGCAATCGTATTTGCCATATAATGTGCAGTGATGGGCGGCCGCAGCCTGAGCGCTGGCTGAAGGTGGAGTATCTGTGCTCACTGTTGCCGCGTTACATTTCCATCGTCAGCAAAGCGGTGCGGCCTTAGCATTCGCGGACAGTTAGTCGGTTTAATCAAATCCCATAGCTCCAGTGAATTTCACTTGTCGCAAAATTGAATGCACGAACGGAAAACGCGAAATATAAATGTGCTTAAAATAAATTATTTCAAGTAAATAGTTGTGTGCAACACGAAATAACAAAAAAAAATTCAGTTGGCACAGTAGTAGTGTTGGAGCACGCGAAATAGCCGCTGAGAGGAAAAATTTACAAAAAAAAAATCAAAAAGAAAAGAAAGCAAAGCATAGAGCAAGTAATTTGTTTAAAAGCGTTGCGGCCGCACGAGAGCAAAAAGTAGACGTCAAAAAAGTGCAACAACAAATAGTAACGGGGTGTGAAATAAGAAGAAGAAGAAGAATCTTTAGCTCAGCGCGCAGTGTTTTTCAACATATGAAATTTGTAAATTTTTTATTTTCGTGAGCGGTAAAGAAATTCTAAATTGAATTGGAAATATAGTCGAACGAGCGCAATAGCGAAACGGGTGACATTCATAGCAATTCGGTGGATTGTGTATTTTGTGACAGACAATTAGAAAAAGCGTGAAAAGTGCAGATATTAAGTGAAGCAAAAAGTGCCTTTTCAGTTACAAGAGCTAGGATAATTTCTTGAGGATCAGGGTTAGCGGTGCAACGAGATGACAACGCGTAAGAAGAAGCGTCCGGATGGCAGTGGTAGTGGTGGTGGCTTTATCAAAAAAGTTTCATCACTCTTTAATTTGGATTCGGTAAATAAAATACTCGCAATATTCTAAACTAATATTTTAAATTTTGGTACATTTTTTAAATGTTTACCATTCAAAATGATGTAGTACATGAACAAAGATCTATACGAAAATTTAAATAATTTATGACTTGCGTCCAAATCTAGTGGTTGCTGTGCTGGGGGTGCTATAGCCAAATTCGTTGGATGATTCCATAACTTATTTTTAAATTCACAGGCTGGTGATTGCTGGCTACAACGAACACACAAGTGACCGTTAATTTAATGTGTGTGCGTGTGTGTGATTGAATTTTCGCATATGCGTTGAGCGAGGTGCCCAGCGGGAGTAAGAGTCGTCGGCAACCGTAGTCAGCAAACATATCTACATCAAAGGTGACGCCCGCATATAGTGTCCAAGCAGCTGCGATTAAATCTATAATCGAAATGTAGCAGCTACTATAAACTATAGAACACTAGGCGGCACCCTAGCTTCAAATTGCCTAGAATATTTGGCGCTTAGGCCATTCATGAATATCTTTCGCAACATCTCCGACACAGGCATGTATGTAAACTTTCAATAGTGGGTTTTAGCCACTTTCAACGGATTGTGTTAGCACCAGCATCGTTTTAGTTTGCTAAGCCCAGTATGGCCTACTTCATCGGTCTTATTCGTTGTCGCCTATGACAAATCCGTTGTCGTTGCGCGCAAATAGCAATATTTGCGTTGATCGTGTTACCTTCCGCGGTGTTGAACCTCCAACAACATATACACGCAATTTTTCTGCTGAGTTATGGCATTTGCTGCTTCACACTTCTTTTTTATTATATGTATTTTCTTTGAGACTGCTCACCTCACAAGATCTGTACATATGTATGTATATACATACATACCTACAAACATATGCCGCACACTTGTCGTTATATGTAGCCGTAGTCATCGTCAATTTTGTGCGTCACTTTGTCCTACTTGGGTGCGCTGCCCCCGGTGAAACTGCTGACTTTTTCCTCATTGCCTTTTCTATGTTTCTTATGAATTCCTACATACCTTCCTCTAGTTTTGCGCTACTTGTTCTTTTTTTATGGTTGGGATTATTTCTTTACAATTTTTATACTTACTTTTGCATAGATGATGTTGCTGCTGTTGCGTACAGAAACATGTTGAACCTGATTCTCATCTGATAAATGTCTTCTGAAAATAGAAAACTCTCTTGGTATTTACCTACTCTCTCTATACATACATATCTACAAATGTATATATTTTTCTCCTTTCTTTCGCCCTTGGACGGATGAACGTCAGCTACTTAATGGTTTGATCTGGACAGGAAGCAATTGCAAGATTTTGCATATCCTGTTTTACAAGTTATCTCTTTGAGATTTACGCAAATTGATCGTAGTCAATATATGTACATATGTACATATAAACACGAATATAAATTAAGAATAATATAATTAACAAAAATCAATATGAACATTTTCGTATGGAGCGTACATAGCTTTTTGTTTTTTTTATTACGAGTTTTAACGCGTGAGAGTGGTTGACTTCTTCAATTTTGTTTTTTTTTTACTTTCTACCTTTGCTTATTCATATCTGTTAGTGGCAAGTTGCCAGAAAATGCTGTTGATTGAGATAATTTAGCTGTGTCTGCGGCGTGGCACAATTTTTTGTGTTGGTCTGTTGGGTGGGAGTTAAATTTTTTACTCATTATTTTCACCAAAATTAAAAATATGTTTTTAAAAATTCAAACCAACCACAGCAACGGTTTTATTGTTTATAAGCAATTGTTTTGATTGAAAATATAGCATCTCGAAACTGATTCCATATACAGGATTAAGGCACTGACTTTGTTTTTATTAATATTTTCATATTTGAAATTTATGTATAAGCGTTTGTTGTACCTGTAAATATTTATGCCACCCACTAAAGTAGCTCATTTAAAGATGGTTATGTAAAAAAATTTTTAATATTTTTTCGCTCTTTGCACATAGTACCCATTTTTTGTTTACCTTTGAAGGGCATTTGTTGAATGCATTGTTGTTTTGTTTGCACTGTTAGCTTTATTATTTTTTCTTACTAGGTATTTATGTTTAAATGTAGCTTTCACTAAATATGTGTATGCATGTATGTATGTATGTACATACGTTTCATCGTACAAAATTCAATATTTTTGTTGTATTTGGTTTTCACAAAAATTATTTCAATAATAACATTTTTCGTCGCGGAGATGTTAATTTCTTAGCAACCGTGTCGCTGATTCTGCTTTCAATATTCACCTTACATACATGTACATATGTATGTACATATGTATAATACTATGTACATACATAGTCCGCTACATTAGTATCGTTTACATATAATTCTAACTCAATTTAATTCCTGCAGGCTAGGCTAGTTTCCTTTAGCTTAACCAGAAAACATAAATAATACTACAGTACAACCCGCTTATGCATATAAACTCGTTTAAGATGTAAACTCTTTTATTATGCGCCTATTTGTCACGTCCCAGTACAAAATAAAACGAATTAATTAATGGAAAAACTGTTAAAATAGACTCGGTTATAATGGACTCTGCTTGTAATGATAAAGACGGGGTTTGCCCATTATAGCCGATTTAAAAAAATTCTGTAATTCCCTGAATTCAATCAAGAGAGGCAACCGGTCTCTGCCGCCGTAATTGTCTATAATAATAAACAAAGTTCTTTGGTTTACCGAAATCAAAATAGGCCTACAGCTATTGCGATCGGCTGTTAGTGTTAGATGTTAGATGTTTGCTTGAAGGAAAATCTAAAAAAAGCACACTGTTTCTACCATATGAATCGGGGAAAGAATTAAAAATGAACTTGTGAAGCTATTTTAAAAATCGAAGCCGCTATGAATTGTTTGTTTGCTCAGATGCAGTTAATATGCTCAATAAGGTCGAAATCTTTAAAAGGATTTTGCCAATAAGGCGTGCACTCTAACGCAAATCACTGATTTTTTTCAAAAGATTTAATTTGTCTCCATGATAGGTGTAAGCAAAAATAATCAGGTGGTGCAAAAAATCAGACAGTGGTATATTTTTGTATGTTGTTGTTTAGTAAGAAAAAAAAGTATAACAATTGTCAGGTTTTGACCGGATAGGAATCCGGTTACTCCGGTATCGTAGACCGGACTGTCATGGGAACGTATATTTTTAAAACGTCACTTTACATTTAGGCTCAGTTTTCCAGTACAAGTTTAACTATGGTGAATTTCTTAAACTGAATTTAACCCTGCAAGACTAGGTGTTAAACTTAATGCCGCATATTGCATAGCATACTACGGAAAAACAAAAATTAAGTTATTTACTTTCTACCAATTGCTTTTCGACAAATCTTTCTACATATATGTATATTTGCTTTTAATAAAATCTTAGCAACCGTGTCGCTGATTCTGCTTTTAATATTCACCTTACATACATGTACATACATATGTATGTATAATACTAATGGTGCGGCCCATGATTTTGATTATCTATCGAAAGTGTCATAGAAATGTAAATGTTAGCACCTGCGGTAGCTACTATGTACACAAATACACACCTATGTATGTACATACAAACATTCAAGTAGCTGAAAAAGCCTCTTCAAAAATAACCGCAAAAATAGTAGCATTTATGTAATCGTAAAAAAATTGGTTAGCACTGAAAGGTCACATTATGGTGTGAAAATTGTTTGGCTTACCACGCACGCAATAAAACCACATTTGCATTTACATATGTAAATGCTTTAGTTAGTATGTTTTACATATTGTTAATGAACGAATTTGCTATGTGCTACTTCAAATTTTCTAATACCATAACATTCTTCCACAATCCCGCCCCACCTAAGCACTAAAACTTTATGTTAACTGCTGATTAATATCATAACTTTTTACAATACATATCCATCTACACACCTACATATGTATGTACATGCATACCTACATATGTATGTATGTAGTTATATCTCGAGTATTTACTTGTATTATCATTCGCTTATGACTTTGACTTTAACAAAAATTACATAAAAGCCTGCACAAGTGAAATCGGCTGAAAAAATAACTACATTGTAATTTAATGTGGTTTTTATCAAAGCGAAATCGAATACCTGTTTGCCAACCCTGTGTTTCATATACATTTAGTATGTATGTACATATGCATGTTTATTTATTTATCTACATCTGTAAACAATGTACACACATGTGTCTAGTATGCAAACTATGTAAATAAGTAGATATGCTGATATGATATAATAATTTCGTTATACTTACATTCATGCAGTTGTGTTCAAAAAATCTATTGCAAATTTGTCTTCCGCTTTCTAATTTAAATATTTTTTATAAAAATACGGATAAAAAAAATTATATAAGTCGTGGGTTTCAAATATTCTAGAAACTTTATAGAAATTTATAAAAAAGTGTCAGCATAATTTCTAATTTTTTTTTATCAAGTATGCAGTTTTGTAGCCCATTAAATTTTACTATAACAAAGTGCAAGTTTCAAATCGCTGCACATTCTTTTTGATTTTAGATGATTTTTGTTGCTAACGGTTTAGCATTTTCTTTTATAAAAAATTTAATTTTTTTTATGCGTTACTATACTAGAATGTTTTTTTTTTACTAGGATTAAAAATTTAGAACTTTTGACACATGATTTTTTATTCAAAGAAAGGTCAAATACAACAGCATTATGATTCGTAAAATAAATTTTTTAAATATTCGTATGTAAACTGTTTTCTGATATGAAGTGAGCTTTTTGAAAAAATACAACTTTTTCTCTGTAAAATGTTTTAAAAGGGTTTCCCAGTTTTTCACAGAAAGCAACGACGTCTTCCGGGCTTTGTAATCTGTCGAACCTTTGGTTACATTTTCTTCAGGCATGCCAATTTTGCTTCGTTCAGCAGTTCGAGCACTAAAACTTTCCAATTTCTTCCGACAGAACAGTAGCGAGGGCGGAATAGGAGTATTAGACTTGAGGGACACGTGGATGAGTTTTCTTTCATTATAGTGGGATTTTGTATTCAGAACAATATGGATAATCAAATGAAACGTATTATTGAGAATTCTTTAGCCACGATATATTTTTGAATAAGGTTGCGACCTATTAAAAAAATTAAAATAAATTATAAAAATAAAATAAATAGTACTTTTTTTTAAGTAAAACAACAATGTAGGAATTAAAAACGAAAGTTTGCCGAGAATTCTTAAACTGGGATATATTCTTGTATAGGGTTCTCACCTATTAAATATTTCATTAAGCTGAAATTAGTACCTACGTTGATTTGGACAAATTTTGTATTAAAATTAATATCAAAAAAGTTTAATAAATAAAATATTGTTGTGCAAAATATAGCAAAGAAAGGGTTGCAATCCATCTAAAAATTAAAATGAAACAAAGCAAGACTAGAAAATTTTTGGATGTGTGAAATTTTATGACTTTTGTTATAGATAAATAATTAACGAGTCAGTTTTAGCATTTAAAGCTGTGTGAATTTTATAACAAAAACTACTGTGCCAATACCTTTTGCCAGCACTGTATGGCTATATTTATTATTTTTGGTCTGATGTCGCGAGGTGTTAATTGCCATACATCGTTTAGCACTATTCCGTATGTCTCAACCGAACACGCTTTTGAAAGATGACATTTCAGGCTAGATTTTAAATATGTCAATCGTTTAAAAGGTTGTTAAAAAAGAGCACAATTTCTGAAACAATACGCTATGTGGTTTTTGGTGGTTAACGTTGAGAAAATAATAAATCTATCATACAATTTGTTTTGAAATCGAATTCTCTGTGTACAGTGCAGTAGTTTTGACTGCACATTTTTATTTAACACTTTCTTTGCAATTACAAATCTACTATATATATTTACAATATTTACATTAAAATCGTACTACTTAGTCATCGCAGTTTTTCAACACCTACCGAGCACCACCAGCTCATATCTATGTATCTATCTGTGTGCGTGTGTATGTGTGTGTTTGTGGAGCGTCCAGCTGAAATTGCTAGATTGCTATCAGACGCTCTATGTAGCAATTGGGTGTGGCGTCTAACTGACTATTCTCATACATATATTGGCTGTATACAATAAAGATGTGTCTCAAAATCGATTCGAAACTACTACATATTTTCTTTCTTTCAGTTTTTTTTTTTATTTAATTTACTTATTTTTTTCTCAATTTGCAACACATCACTTATCGTTTACAGCGTGGCACTGGGTTAAACGAAAAGTCTATAATTTTCGTATGTATATGCCTAGCTACATAAATATGTACATTTGTATATTGTTGACATCGTTTCAAATGTTGCCCTGACTTCACATATGAAAAATACACACACAAATATACAACTTATAAAAATACTTACAGCATTTGCCTCTAACTACGCGCAAACTCAATTAACATCCCTGCTAACCGTCTCAAGAAAGTTGAGGGTGACTGTCAAGCTGATTTAGTGCAAGCCACTTTAGTCATTAATTTAGTACTTGCGGTTTCATATCAGTATCACTTACATATTAGATTTCAGGTATGGTTAGATATACCCTATTTAGAGTTTAAAGTATGGTAAAAAGTAAGGTGTCAAAAAATTACAGTAGTTTTGAGAAAAATGTAAATTTTAATGTGAATTTCGGCAGAATATTCCATTGTTGATGGCGTTTGTTCCGTAACTTTTTTTTTTAAATCGCACACTCCGCTAGAACATCCATTCACTAACAATATTTGTTCCGCAACTTTGTTGTGTTTTTTTTTTGTGTAATAGCAGAGTGTCTCACAAATGGGCGTTGCAGTTTTTAGTGGATCGAAATAAAACTACTATACAGAGGAAATCAAATGAATATTGTTTTATCTACACATAAACGATAGAAGTCCTTTAAAATATACCAGGGATAATAAATTAATTGTGGCAAATTTAAAAGAAAATATATCAAACAAAAAAAAGTACTAAATTTTATTTAAAATTTTCAATAAAAAAACTTCAAATATATTTGTAAATTGGCTTAGAAATAAATATGCATTTAAAAATAGAATTGAAGATGAAAATAATAATGAGAAGTACATATATTTTTGCAGAGAAAAAGTTTAACCAACAAAAGTTGAAAATTTAAGAAGTTCCATTTAAGATTTAAGAAGTTCCATTGAACCGGGGCCCCAAATAGTTAATATATTCACAAGATATTTACATTTGTACCTACTTGCATACATACATACATATGTGAATTTTAAAAAGATTGCTTTTATTATTTCTACATATAACATTTCTGCCATTCGAAAATTTTAATTCGATATGAGAGAAAAAAAATCTGTTCATCTCCAAATATCTAAACTTAACCTGAAAATAAAGAACTCGAACAGTATTTGCTTAACTTAGTTATAGAAGGTATTTACTAAATGGGATAAGCCCATTAAGATCCTTTGAAGAAGCCTGTTTGCCGTTTTTGATCTATAAACTACAAATAAATATTCTAATTTAAAGGCTTGTCTAATTAGAAGTTTTTTATTTATCACACCAATACGTTTTCAAATATTTGAACAAACCACTCTGTGACGCGTGCTTTCTCACCTTTGATGTTTTAATGTGAAAGAAGAGAGAGGAGGATCCGCAAATTTTGTAATCATGATATATGAGAAATAGGAAAGAGAAAAAATGCGGAAAATTAAAATTAGGAGAAAATTCAATTTTTTTCGTTTTGTTATTGGAAATCTTTATTTTCTATTTTATCAAATTCCGACCACGTCAAAAATTTGTTGTCTCATTTTTTTGTTATTTTGCCGTTGAACTTTTGCAATCACATATAAGAATTGAAAAGGTTCTAATGATTTAGAACGAAATTACTAGATCTTCTCATCCATTTCAGTTTATGTTTGTCTAAAGTTGACAAATACAAATTTGGCAGACAAATTCCGAAACTCGAAATATTTGAAATGGGCTCCATTTCGAAATTATCACAAATTATTGGCCGTTTAACTAAAAGAAAACCCAAATATAAACCTAGCTGCATTCTATGAAAATTGTACCAAAAAGGTTAGTGTAGTTTCAGAATACTTTTCCAATTCAAATTGTGTCAACTTTATCATCACTGAGTTACAGTAACTGAAAGATAATTTTTTTTCGTGAATTTTTTATGCAACTTAAGTTCGTAATTTAATAAAAAGCACATTTATATTAAAAATTTCAAAAACAATTTTTTTTCTAAATATATACATATACATATACATATGTATGTATGTATATTCAACAAATTTCCATCAGAATTTAAAACTTTTCTTCTTATTAAATTTTAGCACAATAGTGGGCAAATTTCCAGTTGAATTTAAATTTTTTTAAATTTCGATCTTACAAACTGTTTTTTTATTGCACATTTTCTGCCATATGAATCGCTGTAATATATTATTTTGTCGGTTATACTTTATAAGTGTATTTTTTATAAACTTTCGCGGACAGAGAATGCCACTTTTACTAATATACCAGATACAGAAAATCATTCCTTTTAGCTTTGAGTTTACGATTGTTCTGGTTTTTATGAAAGTTTGAAATATGTAAATCATTAATTAATGCATCCTAAAATTTATTATATTTAGTTCGAAAATTTATTACCTTTACAACAAATAATTGAACTGACTTCCTTAAGTAGCAATGCAAGTTTGACATCTCCTCATATAAAAAAGATCGGATTATCAATCGGGCAAATCTTCCGCTATTAACAAATTCAACTTCTTTCCTTATTGTTTATTTTAGCTCCGCTAAATTTTCTATTATTTTTTCAAGAAAGTTTTTCGGCTCCTTGAAAATTGTACCAAAAAGGTTAGTGTAGTTTCAGAATACTTTTCCAATTCAAATTGTGTCAACTTTATCATCACTGAGTTACAGTAACTGAAAGATAATTTTTGTTCGTGAATTTTTTATGCAACTTAAGTTCGTAATTTAATAAAAAGCACATTTATATTAAAAATTTCAAAAACAATTTTTTTTCTAAATATATACATATACATATACATATGTATGTATGTATATTCAACAAATTTCCATCAGAATTTAAAACTTTTCTTCTTATTAAATTTTAGCACAATAGTGGGCAAATTTCCAGTTGAATTTAAATTTTTTTAAATTTCGATCTTACAAACTGTTTTTTTATTGCACATTTTCTGCCATATGAATCGCTGTAATATATTATTTTGTCGGTTATACTTTATAAGTGTATTTTTTATAAACTTTCGCGGACAGAGAATGCCACTTTTACTAATATACCAGATACAGAAAATCATTTGATCAATCAGCTTTGAGTTTACGATTTTTATGAAAGTTTGAAATATGTAAATCATTAATTAATGAATCCTAAAATTTATTATATTTAGTTCAAAAATTTATTACCTTTACAACAAATAATTGAACTGACTTCCTTAAGTAGCAATGCAAGCTTGACATCTCCTCATATAAAAAAGATCGGGTTATCAATCGGGCAAATCTTCCGCTATTAACAAATTCAACTTCTTTCCTTATTGTTTATTTTAGCTCCGCTAAACTTTCTATTATTTTTTCAAGAAAGTTTTTCGGCTCCTTGACCGCTGTATTTCTGCCATGAAAAAACTTCTCACAAAAATCATCTGCCGTTTCGAATCGGCGTAAAACTGTAGGACCCTCAATTTATGGAATAATATCAAGAGGCACACCACAAGCTGTAGGAGCCATTCGGCCAAATATCGAGCTATATGATGTAAAGTTTGTTTTTTAAATTGGGCTTAGTTTTCAATATGTACGAAAATTTAGAAAACACTGAAGATATCGCTAGCATAGATTGTAAATCCCCTATGCTTAGACAAGAAATCGGAAAATTTTCACTTTTTTATTTATTTTGTTTTTTTCTATTGCTGTGGCTGCTGCTGCTCTCCGAACTCAGTGCTTATGGTTTAAAGCCTATCTACAGTCAGCCTGGATCAACGGATAGCGTACAGATGATGTCAGACGTGCTTAGGAGGTGGCTCAGCCCCAGCAGTTAGATGACCTAGAATCCTAGCAAGAATGATAGAATGCCAGATTGCGACTTCTTTAGTAAAACTATTATTTCATCATAGAACGAAATAGAGAGAATCATACTAAATTTATAAAAAAAAAAATGAAGCAAAACCAAGAAGTACTGAAAAGTTAGGTTAAATTGAGTCAATAATGATTTTTTGCGAAACGAACGTGTCGGAACACAATTTAATACCGTGTATTTAATTTTGATCACCTTGTTTTTATTAAAATCACTTCAAATGCCGCTCAAATAAAGTAAAAGTGAAATAAAATAAAGAAGTGACAAAAATCTAGGATGTCGTAGAAGTCCAATTGATTCTGTTCGCGGAATGCACAACGTTTTGTAATCCGTCGCTTTAGATTTGGGCGATGGAAGAGTTTTCCACTTCTTCAGAAATATATAGTCGTATCACAAAGCGTTTGCCTTATCTTCAAACTTCATTCTCTTAAATTTTTGACAGCGAAATTTGTAACAAAATATGCCAACATGTTGACTAATGCGAATTCATGTAAGGTGGTGTTGAGAAAGCAGCCGATTGAATTCGCTTGCTGGACTGAATGTCAAAAATATACATATGTGCTAGTTGTAATTCTCACCGATTCTCGCTGTCATTGTGCGCACAATTTCTTAGTTTATGTTTTGTTGTTGTACGCTCAACACCACCTGGTAACTATGAATTTACCTTGATGTTGACATTTTATCATTTAGTTATTTAGTATTGGCTTAAAATTTGGCGTTTTCTTGTTTTGACAGGAAGTTATTTAGAGCTACTATTTATCAATTCGATACAACTTTATGTGAACAAAAAATGTAAACAATTCCATGATGATGTAGGAACTCAAATGAGTCTGTCAAATTATGTGAGGACCTTCTATATTCTATATTCTCTCAACCATGGGTTGAATGGATCCGAGTCTCAAAATATAGTACATATGTACTATAATCTAAAACGGCCAAGTGACGTTAAAATTTAAGATTTCTCAAGCTTCACGAAACTTTCCAAACACATATCTTGATTGGCATATTTTCGTTCATTTTTCTTGCCGTCGCATTTGTCGTTAGCGTGTCTAACCGCTAACCTGTAATTTATGCGATTTACTAGTTTTGTTCGCTCCTCTGAACATGCATCTGCCGCCCCCTCCCCAACCGTTATATTAAAAATATATAGCGTAGCGATTGCGATGTTACATATTTTCTTTCCACGTAGGGCCGGCTGTAAGTATTTTAACGCTACACGGTGGAAACAATCACAAGTTAATCGTTTGAGTATTCGCGTGCATCAGTTTTGAATGTATATGGAAAATGGAAAATGGAAAATAGAGGGATGGGAGATGAAAAATGACCAGTTGGTGGTGGGCAGTGGGCAGTGATTAGTGTACTATAGTAAGTATAGTCAACGTGCGATTTTCATGCCTTAAGGCCCAGCCAGTCAGTCAGTCAGTTGGACAAATGTGTTTCAGAATTGGGTCTTGCAAGCACGATCTGAATTTACATATTTACATATGTAGGTATGTATGTATGTATGTATGTGTACATTTGTTGCTGTATCTGTAGGCACTAGGTCATTGGACACTCGAAGGGTTAACCAAAGCAGCACAGTACACATAGCAGTTTAGTGGCCTCTCGCTAATAAGCCGTAACCGCGATAACTGCTGTCGCTCTCCAGTGTATTTTTGTTTTGTTTTTTTTTTTGTTTTTTTGTTTTGTTTTTTTTTTGTTGTTATTGCTACGTTATAATGTGAGCAACTTAGTTCGCAACTTAGTTAAGTTGACTAGTCGTCAGTAGGTAAAGTTACTTAGTTACCGTCAGCAGCGTACACGCCCATCACTTAGCAATAATGAACAATTTCGGTCGACGCACTATGGGACTTATTTCGGGGAAATGCTGCAAAAATCAAAAAGCATTCAATAATGTTAATATGTATATTTATTTGTTCGAAAATTTTCTAAAATAATAATACATACGTCATAGCTTGATATTTTGCCGAAATTCTCCTACAATTTGTGGCCTTGCTGTTGTTACTTATACTGCACATTTTCTGTAGATTACGAAAAAATTACCCATTAAATGTGGGTAGTAGTTTTGGAGGTAGAAACGCTCAAATTTTTTTTTGTCATCCTTAAGGTTTATTTGTTTGTAAATTAAAATATAAACAAAAAAGAAAATCTAAACCGATCCAAAACCCAATTTCGTAAAAAAGCATGACAACTGGCAACGAGGAAATACGCAACAGGATTGGGCTTTCTGGAGTAAATTATTATTTAAATAAAAAACAAAATTGTAGATATTCAAAAATTTTTTATTTTTAAATAACGAATAAATTTTCATTCAAGAATGAATGTCTAAATAATGCTGAATCCAAATTTATTTTTTATTAAAATTTATTTGAATGATAAATGCAATTTTTTTCGTTATTAAATCACGAATGGGAATTTATTGGGCATACAAAATTCGTTTACAGTTTATTCTTATTTTTATTTTAGCGCCCATCTTTGATACGAAACTCTGTCAGAAAACCGAAAAATGATCAAAAATCAAACTTACTTTTGAGCTAAAAATTTCTAAAATTTATTAATTGCAGTTTATCAGAATTTGCACAAATTTAAAATTGTTTTTCTCTCTAGAATGAACTATATATTTATGAAATGTAAGTTAAAATTTTATAAAAACATAAAATTTTCAAGTCAATAAGTCGATGTCTTATAGTTGTATATTGTTATGTTTTTGGTGGAATTGTTATGTTTTTAGAAAAACTTACTAATCTCTGGAGTACATTTTTTTATTACAAAAGATTTCTTTGGCATCAATAGATTATATTATTTAATTAAAAAAAAACAAAACATACACAAAAACTGATTTTATATTAGTATGAAGTTTTTGTAAAAATAAAATCTCAACTTTAACAACGATTGTTGAGATATTATACTTTCAAATAGAATTTTTTAAGTATCCCTATTAGTTCAAAAGCTCTGTTTTTTTGTAACGAAACAAGTCAAAATGTCCCATAGTGCGAACTATGAATTTATGTATGCAAATGCTTTTAGAAATGCATCTTAAAAACTATATTTATATGTATAAATAATTCCACCAAAGTAGACTTACACACATACATACAAATATACGAATACTTAAGTGTAAAATCACATCTATCCTACAAAATCGCACGGAAAGTGCTACTAACATCTTCAGAGCAGCGAAACGGGGTAATTTTATAAAATTTAATTGCCTAAGAAATTTAATTGCCATTAGTTAATTAATGGAAAGGTTGAAAGCAATTAAAAATTAATAAAACTTACACTTTTATTATTTTCTTTAAATGAAAAATACTTTTTTTTAATAATGTAGACTAAAGTTTCCCAACCAATGCTCGCTAAAATATGGTCCGCGAAAAAAGCGAGTGCGTTCGCATCGCTAAAAGCATTACATGATGATGAAGAATATGACACATTTCGGGAAATCCTACAAGAAAGCATCAAATGCCATCCGCAAATGTTGACTGATGAATTTCATTTTTATTTCCTAGAAAACAACAACACTGAAATTAAAGTTTACAAAAAATGGATACGCAACCCTTTTGGCACTAATTGCTAGAGAAGTTACAGAAGAAATCCATTAATAACTTTTAGAATTAAAAAAAATACAAACTGTAAAGAGACATTTGAATTTCCTTCTTCATTTCATACACTAAAATTCGACACCACCACTTTACGTTATCTCATGCCTTTTCCCACAACTTTTCTGGATTTCTGTTTTAGTATTAATTACAACAAGTTCAGAAATCAATTAAAACTAAGTGATTATATGTGTGTAGCTTTAATCAAAAAGGAGGCAGAGTACTCTTTATGCCCATAGCATTTACATTTCTTAATCGATCTTCAATTATATAGTAGAAATCTGCTTTAAAAATTAAAGCTATTGCTTAATATACTCCGTTTCATGTAAATCAAACGCATACTGGCCTCCAGCTCAATAAAATTGCACTTCCTTTTTAAATATAAGGCCAAAAATAATATAATGATTTACGAAGTATTTTAGCAATTGAAATTATTACAATACTTTCAATTTCAAAAAGTTATGAGCAAAAATAATATGAGATCACCGAAACCCGGGGGTTAACCCCTATTCCAGATTTTGAGTGTGTATATTTTACTACCAATGTGTGCTATGCGACATTCCAAGTTAATAATTAAACTTTTCGATAAACGCTTCTTTAAATTGAGTTGAGATTTCAAATATACACAATTGCGCTCCATAATTTAAATTTTCCTCCGTTTTTAGCAATTTTCTTTTACTGATTTTGTCCGAGAATAGCAATACATACCATACTGAAACCAATTAAAAACTCGTGGTGAGACGTAAAATTTCTCCACTTTATTTTTCCAATGTAAACAAGATAAGTATTTCTCTTCATCTGCTATCTCCAGCGGGTTTCACATCGATTGTGTAAACGGCGTGAAAAAAGAGCTGCCGATATTGGATTGCCTTAGGGACCGCTTTTAGCAATCAGCGTCTACCGCAGTCGGTGATCCAACTCCGGTGACGGATTATTATTTTATGAAAGATGGTTATACTCGAGTTGCGACCTAAAGAGATCTTTTGTGCCGACTCTTAAAGATAAGTTCATTCATATCCTTAGCTTTATAGATGCGCATAGAAGTAAAATCTTTGGAGAGTGTCGTATATCACTTTGGAGTGTGGAATGTTCAGATTTTATATAGAGATGGCAGATGGAGTCTATGACTTATAAAACATTACGTTGACAATCATACAACATATGCTCAGGCCCCTCGTCAGCCGACCCACAAAACCTACATACAGTTCGCAATTTACCCCTTGTACTACACCAGTGAGTTGCAAACCGATACTCATCCGACTCCTAATTAGTTCTGCAGTGTAACTCTTGGATGTTCCACAGAAAGTCTCTGAACCAAGCAGACGTTGTTGGGTCCCAAGTTTAGCGAGCTCGCCAGCCCATTCGTTGCCATCAAACCCCTATGGCCCGAACCTACCACAACGTTACCTTGTTGTGGGTCTTCAATTGGTTCAGTAGAGTTTTGCAGTCATCCACAAGCCTCGATGTTGCTAAATCCTTTAGGGCCTTTAGAGAAGTTTGACTGTCCAACATAATATGTATTCTGACCACATTTTTCCTTCTGCGACGACATTCGCGGGCACAGAGTACGATTGCGAAAACTTCCGCTTGAAATATGTATGTTTGGTTAAGTTCCCATTGGCACACTTTACTTAAACCATGGCCCGGAAATTCCAACCCCAGTACTCACTTCCTCCAGCTTGGATCCATCACTGTACCACACTTGGAATCCGCAGCAGTCCCTTTCAGGAATGAAGGTCTTAATTGACTCTCTACAAATGTTACTTAAAGCCTGTCTATAGTCTGTGGAGGATCCAGTGGTACACACGACATAAGGAGGCATCTTGTGGCGTCTAGAGTTTTTTAAACTGCATTTTACTAGTTCCAGGCGATGGCCGGTCAATCGTTTTGTATTTTGCCAACAACGTTTATTTGTTTGCCCCAGTCCAGGTGCTGCCGGCGATCGACTTAAGAATCTTGTTGCGGCTCTGTTTCTTAATGACGATTGCAGTTGTGTGCGCGGTGAAGGAGGTCAAACTTTCGAAGATACATAACTGCAAAAATTTTCGCAGTATGTTCATCGGGCGGAGACCGCTGCGACGTAGGTTATCTAGAGTTAATTAAAAGTTTGTCAGTTAATCGTAATTTAATAGATAGCCCTTTCTTGATGTATCACTAAAACATATACATAACTATTTCTTTGACGATTTTCGCTTTTGCCCATAACATATTCGGGTCCATTTAATCTTAATTTTTGGTATTGCCCATAAAATATTCGGGCTCATCCAAAATCAAATCACCTATCAAAACAACTACTCATTCCCATTCACTTACTTAGATACTATTTGCATCTTAATTATCATGTTATCTTGTAGATTCGCTCGCCTCCATTCAACCCAAAGTCCACTTCCACCTCATTATTTGACTTCTAATCTTCTCAATTACGATTAAGTGGTTTAATTCGCTTTTTATCCAATTATCAGTTTAGAATTTGTGTGTGCATTCGCTGTGCGCAAATAAACAAATGACAACAGCAACAACAACTACAAAAGAGGCAAGTATGCAGAAATCTTTGACTTCCTTAGATTATGTGCATGATTTGTGCGCCGTGATGATGATGATGAATGAATGAATGAGCGCGAGTACAACGGCTGGTTGGCCACTTTACGAAATGACTAATTCGCGACCTGAAGTTGGTAATCAGCGCATAACAATAGCTGCTGCCAGTTTGTTGCGAAGTTAATTGACAAAGTAATTGTTATTTTGTTTAGTTCTTTAAATCTGCTGGCTGTGATGCGAATGACATGATGTCTTCCTTGGTCAGTCGATTTTCAAATTGCTTTTTTTTTATATTTTAGCTAACGCTTCATAGGTGCTTTGCTCGCCAATGCCAAATGGTTCGATGTTGTTGTTTATACATATAATAAGCTTTCATTGCTATTTCTATTAAATGGTTTGTGAAATGGTGTCTATTGCATCCATCGGTCTCAATTTTGATCTCTCCATTTGTGGGTTAAATGGATTAGAAAAAATTGCTGTTATTAATTTCAATTAATAGAGGGTATCAAACATACAAATAATACATAGATACGAATAATAGCACTTGACACACTTCGTGTCATAAATGTGGCTAATCTCACCGGAATTATTGTACATATAGCGCGTTATCAAGTACATAGTGCGTAGTTACGGTGACCATGCGTCCCTTTACTTGTGAATTTTAAAGGGAAGTCCTTTCCATGTTTTTTGTTTCAAAATAAATGATGGCTTCTGTTCTCAAACTGTCTTTTTAATACGCTTTGGAACTTTCCAATTAAGTTTGCCACTTTAGTAAATTTTTTTATTAAAATTGATAAACAAATTTATTTTGGCAATAAACAAGCTTATTTCTACTTATATGTATGTATGTAGTACTGTCGATCACTCTGTTCATATGATTTTTGTAGACTTTTCGAAAGAGTTGTGATACAAAAAACGAGTTAGTAGGACTTTGTTTTAGAATTTCAAAAACTTCGTATTTGATATTTTGTCATAATATAACAGTCCACCTACTTCACATTGTCGGACAAATTAATAGGATCGCATCGTTTTGACAAGTTTTGACGATTTTTCTTCAGTTTCTTTACTGTTGATTTTTTTTATAAAAATGTATGTATAGCTCATTAGAAAGCTACATAGATCCACATTCCAAATTTTTAGAAAAAATAAAAAACTCAAAAAAAGTGAAATTTTCCAACTTTTTAAATAGAATTTGTATAAAAATTCTAAACAATAAGTAAAAATTTATTATCCAATTAGCTGAAAATTTCCGTTGATTTTTAATAATTTTTCAGCTATACAAAAAAAAAAAATATCAAAAATCAGAGGTTTTTTCCCGAAAATTTCACACTTGCACTTTATTAAACTAAAATTAAAAGGGCTATAAAACTGCAGAATTGTTTCTAGATACTTTGATTAAAAATTTTAGAACTTCAATAAAACTTTTTGCACAATGTCAAGGCAAATTCATATAAAGGGGGTGTTATAAGTACAACTACCAAATTCCCATGTATTTTGTTTTTGATTTTGCGTAAGAGTTGTCAAAATTTACAAACACTTTGTTTTTGTTTTTACGGCTTTTGGAAGTTCTTACGCAAAAGCAAAAATAAAATACATACAAGGTGGAGTTAAAGAACAGCTGAGCGTTATCTCACGTCTGGAGATGTCAAATTACACGTATTTTGTTTATGGTTGTTGCTACGGCTACAGCTGTCAATGCTTATAATTTATATATTTGACATTTTTAGCCGCGAGGCGAACGAAATCGCACGGCTGTACATTCAACTCTACCTTATATGAATTCGCCTTGAACAAAAAATTTCAAAAATTCTAGATTTATAAAAATTCGACAAATTAAAAAAACAAATTTTGAACAATAAAATGTTTCAAGTGGATTAAAATTCTTGTAGATTTTTGAAATTCAATGAAAATTATCATTTTGCGGGCTTATATCAAAACGAATATTTTTACATCCTGGAAACTTTATGGGTAAATGTACTCTTAAATAATAAATATGTGAGCCGAATTCTAGTTGAATGGTCTGCTTTGAGTTTTTCTGATCGTAATAAGATTTTTCTGCTGCAGCAACTACAAAAGGCGCGTATTTACTGAAAGAGCGTCAAATTTCAAAAGATAATTTTTGAGTTGGGTAGGCACAAACATCCAACAGGCGCTTATTTAAGGCTGTTCTAACCTGTCATATGTCTACTACTACTTCTACTATATATTTTTGCTAAGGGAAATTTTAATTCAAAATATTTGGCGTTTTTATCGATTTTTTGTTTTTAATATAACGTTCTTCCAGGACAAGTGCGATAATTATGCTTTTTATGCTGAAGCAACTTAATAGGGACTTTTCCATTTTTTTTGACAATTAAAAGTTCATGCCGAAAATTTTCCTTCTATTTTACTAGCGTATATGTAAATAAATAGCTTAGACTTGTATTTTTACATTTTCATATTTACAAACAAACAAACATGTTGCAAAGAAGCCGGATGGGTATTTAGGTAGCGGGGCAATGATCTTTTAACTTCCGCATTTGGTTTGTCAGCGACGCGGCTTATCTTTCATTTCATTCGATGGGAGTCGTGCGTTGTCCATTAAATACAAATGCGAATGGGCGTGCGCGAACGCGCCACACAGCTGTGGATGTAAAAAGAAAGACAACATTTAGTAATACTCGTTGTATTGCTGGCAACATGAAAAGCAGCAGCAACAGCAGCGATAGCGGAAACCGAAACAGAAACAGAAACGTTGTCAAACAATCGAATATTGCTGTCACACAGTTTCATAAGTGAAGTGGGTCATTGTTGAAAAGCAAAAAGGAGCAGCGAATGCGGCAGTGGCGGCGACATCAACACCATCCGCCTATTATCATTAATGTTGCCTAGCAGCTGCTGTTTGTTGTTGACGCGTCACTCACTCACTGACTCCCTGCTCGTTACTATTCTGTCATTCAAATGTCAAAGAACTTTTCGCACTTCGAAATATTTTACTCCCCTTATATTTATTTTAACACGCATTCCCTTTGTAATCTGCATAATTTCTTTTGATTTGTTTGAATTTTTTCTTATTTCTTATTTCTTAATTTGCTTTTATCATTTTTCAGATACACAGAGCATCAACGACGAAGGTAAGCGGCGTAATAGAACACCGGGTGATTTACGAATATTGCCAGCAATTCAAATATATAATTACTTTTTTTTTTTGGTGATTTTGTTATAAATTTAATTACAAGTATTTTTATATTTTTGTATTCGTATACATTAGGGTGGATCAAACATTTATTTTCCTGTATTTTTATTTTGAAATTGGTTAATACAAAATGTGTACGCTTACTCACAAAAATCAGTTAGCAGTGATTTTTTTTTTACAACATTCACAACGTTTTTTATGAATATTTTTTTAAAATAATTTTTTCCATTTTTCATTTTATAACATCAACCAAATAAATCGAAGGTTCAAAATTTATACAAAACTCAACAAATTTTCAAAATTTTTAATGAAAATTAAAACAAAGAAGTATTTTTTAGCACTTTCAATTTTAGTATATTAAAGGGGAAGTTTGAAGTAGCCAAAATTTTAATTAATTTTTGATATTTTTTTTTGTTGCTGGCGGTGTTGGATATTTTCTTCACATTGGGGATAATAAATTTTTGCGTAGAATTGCTATAATGTAATAGAAATAATAATTTGTTAATTTTAATTTTAAACTATTTTTTCCATAACCAATAAACAACCCCACTAATTGAAAAATTAAATATTCATGTATGCATTAACTTAATCTCAACCAAAAATATTTTATGTTAAAACCTTATAGGTTATAATAAGTAATATGAGACATACATACATTTAATAACGCTTATTTTTTTTAACTAAGTCAAATAATAAATTTACGTTAAAAAATTTATCACAAAAAAATTTACCGAATTTATTTAATTTGGTGATAAAAGATTTTATTATTTCATGTCCTGCAAGCAATACAAATTATGCACGAAAAATTACTGTTGTTTTAGAAAAAGTCAAGGTTATGGAAAGTATAGTTATGCATTCAATTTCCATTTATTGAAAGATTTATGACAATAAATATTCTTATTCATGCAAAAAATAATTATTTTTAGTGATTTAATAGCATTTTGTGCAAAAATTTATTAGTAATTTGTTTTATGTAAAACACAGTTTGGGCCATGCAATTTTTTTTAAATGATTTGTTTTATAAAAATTTTCGTAGAATAATAAAACACATATAACTCAAAATTTCGAAATGCGTACAACATTTACAAAAAATCAAAACATTTTCATTAAAAAATTGTCAAAAATCAACAAGAATTTTAAGCCACTTAAGGCTTTTTGTTAAATAAACGAAAAAAGAATTCCAATTTGAAAATTGCAAATATTTGAATCTCTTGCATTTTATATAATTTTGGAGTTGGAAGTTTCAAAATTGCCGAAAGTAGAATTTCCCGTATATTTTTGAACCACCCTAGTATACATAATTACATCCATACATAGTACATATGTATGTATGTACCTACATAAATATGTGTTGACTAATATCGAATGCTCTCGATTAACTGCATTGGTTGGTTGTTGGTTGTTGATTGATCTACTCGTTGTATGTTGCTCAAAGTGTTGCCTAGGTGACCTGGTCGCGATAACAAGTGTTTTGTCACAAATTGGCACAATTCGCCCGCCCACCTGGGCGCCTGGCTGTCAACGTCATGATTGTTGGCATTCTAAATGTAAAGAGTTGTGCCAATTTTGCAAAAATTACGTTTTTTGTGTGTATGTTCTTTTTCAGAATTTGCATAAGTAAAAAAAAAACTGTTTACTCGATTTGTGTTCCCGTTTTCGTTTACGTCCTCGTTTCTTTGTTAGTTTGTTTTTCATTTTCATTTTGTATTCTTCAACTGTCTACATATTTGTAACTCAACTCAAATGTTGATGTATCTTAATGTAACAGTTCCATTTAATAGCCGCAAAGTTATGGTACCTATTGTTGTTATTGTCGTTGTAATTGTCGCCTTGTTGTCATTCATAAAATTAAAAAAGAAAAACAATACTACCTCTCATTTCCCGCTAATATACCAATTAACGATTTATTTTTGCTTGCATTTGTTTTTTTTTTTAGGTGAACGGTGAAGAGAGTTGGCAATATGAGGATATTACATTGGAGCGTGGCAATTCTGGTCTTGGATTTTCGATTGCAGGCGGTACAGACAATCCTCACATCGGCACGGACACGTCTATTTATATAACGAAACTTATACCGGGCGGTGCCGCCGCTGCCGATGGACGTTTGTGCATTAACGATATTATTGTGTCGGTGAATGATGTTTCTGTGGTTGATGTGCCACATGCGTCCGCTGTGGATGCACTCAAAAAGGCCGGCAATGTAGTGAAATTGCATGTGAAAAGAAAACGTGGTGGCGGCGGCGGTGGCGGTGCTGGTGACACGACTGCCGCCTCGTCGGCCACCTTGCCGCGTAGTGCTGCCGCTGCAGCGGCAACTGCTGCTGCTGGACCAAAAATAATTGAGATCGATTTGGTAAAGGGTAATAAAGGCTTGGGCTTTTCCATTGCCGGTGGTATTGGTAATCAGCATATACCGGGCGATAACGGTATCTATGTGACGAAAATCATGGAAGGCGGTGCCGCCGCGGTAGATGGACGCCTATCGATTGGCGATAAACTGATTGCGGTGCGCACCAATGCGGTAAGTAAATTATATTTTTTGAAAATATTCGAGTATTTTTCAATATATTTTGAACTTTTCACTTATAGGCCGAAACAAATCTTGAGAATGTGACACATGAGCAGGCGGTTGCCACACTCAAATCAATTACGGACAAAGTAACATTGATCGTTGGCAAGACGCAGCATCAAGTTAGCTCACCACAGCCACAATTCGGACAAATTAATTCGCATTCAACAGGTGCGATAAATAATATTGGAAAAACAGTTGTTGATTTTGCTCGCTCACCATCACCCTCAATCACCACCACCACCACAACCACCACCACGACCACGACTACCACGAAAAACAATAATGCCAGCCATACAGCTACCACCAACAACAATATCAACAATAATATTCAATCCACAGTACCCGCCTCCCCCAAAGCTGCTGGTGTTGTAGCATCAACATCCAGATCCCATTCACCTTTGCCTCGTAAGACAAAGCATACAAACACAAACATGCATACGTATTTAAATAGTACAATAAATACGCTAGCTACATAAATACATACATACATATGTACACTAACAAATCATTACAGGCTGATTTCTTTAAAATTAGCACTACAAAAACAGCTATTGCTACATATGTATTGTATTTAGGAATAGGCAAACTAACAAACAAACACGTTGTAACCATATACATATGTACATACTGCATACAATATTTTGTATGTATGTATGTATATAATATGTGCTAACTTTATATGCATTGACCCTAGCACAGTTTTGTAAACATTTGCGTTTGGAAACAGTGATTGCTTTCATCAGATTTTGAAAAAAATTTGACAGCTGTATGCAGAGAAGCGTTGCGTCTGAGCGCAAATCAATTAGAAGTATAATGATTGAATAGACAGATGGCTAAGGCTTCCGCTCATCTCTATACTGATTTCCGGTATTTGTTTGTTGTTGAGTTTTGTCAATTAAACTTAAATGACAAAATTTGATATTATTCAAGCATTTTTTGAGCAATAACCTATTGCGACGCCAGTTCATATTCTTCCATGTTTTAGCTGAAAAATAAAGCAAACGGTAAATACCGAAAGGTAGCACAAAGCAAAATGTGAAAGTGCAGCAATTATTGTGCCCATGAATTAAAAAGAAATAATTTATAAAAGACTGCTAAACATATTTCCAGCGCTCATTAGAAAACAGCAGTGTCTAAGTAGTGTCCAAGAACTTTCACTTCAGCAACATTCCGCATAAAAGTATGGTTATGTTTTATGCTGTTAGTAGATTTCTCCTAACTGTTAACACGCTTTCTTAAAAAAAATGATGATTTTCGAACCTTTGAAAGAACAAAGGGAATACAATTTTACAACAGATTATGTCGTTGATAGGTAAATGAATTTGGATACCATAACGATACTGTTGACATTCGATACCGATCATTTTTTACTCGATAGTTTTAAAATTATGTATATTTTCTGATGCCAGCCAATATCAATTGAATATCCGCAGAAAAATTACTTACGGAAAAATATTTTATTGCTTCTTTTATCAGGCAGAAAGAGCCGTTGGCGTTATTGTAGCAGTAGTGTTGAACGTTGAGCGACTATCCTAATATTAACATTTGGAATTCGCGTCAAATTCCTAGGTCGAAATCGCGGTCTGTCCATTAGACCATTACGAAATTGATAATGGTCCTTATTACCAGTTGGATTTGGCGTTCAATCTTCTTCGCTAATTATCGAACATCGAAAATCGAATGTCAAATTCATATCGTGAGCTGTGTACTCCTGGCGAAATTTTCGTTGCGCATCGAATTTTCTGTTGATAAATTTGTTTTCAACGCTATAAAGTAAGCAATTTGTGATTGCTCACTTAAATTTTTTGGAAAATCGACATAGTAGCTCCGCGCTCTTGTATGAAAATAGTTGATTCACCTTAGGTCGTGTTTCGTATTATTTAAGTAAATGTAAGTGGAAAAATAATGACATCGGACAGGAAGCTATATAGAATCCTCAAAAAAAAAAAAGGTATGATAATTCTGAGCATGTAAAGTATTTTAGATTTTTCCCATTTTCTTAATAGAAGTTTCCAAAAGGATAGATTTGAATTCTAGATGATTTGAGGTTAATTAAATGATCAAAGATATTTGAAAGCCAAAAATTTATTCTAATTTATTTGAAACAAATTTTTATAAACAAAATTAAAAATAAAAAAATTCGTGAAATTTTCATTACAATTTTAAATTCTTTACAGTATTTTTTTATTGTAAAATCTTGAGTGAAGAGGCTAAAAATTGTCGTTGATTTTTGATATTTATTTATTTTTTTTTTTGCTGACGGTGTTGCATTGGTTACGCGACTCGCGCTACATGTCCGCGCAGGTCCAAGGAAGTTCAGCCTCGGAGTACGCTCGCTCGTTAGCTAGCGGCGAAGCGCGCGCAAAGATAAAAAAATTCATAACTCCCAAAGTTTTCATTTCTACATCGCAAATTTTTCCCAGGTTATACAGTAATCACAGGCAATCATATTAAAAAAACAAAATTAAAAAAACTAGACCCAAATTTGGAAAAAGTTTAATTGTTTAGAAAAAACACTAATTTGTTATAAAAAAAAAGACTCACAGAACGTCTACTTAGCTGTGTTGCGAAGATAGGGGAATAACGCAAATTTTCAGTACAGGAAGAATTTTTTATGACGAAAACATTTTTTACTGTGGAATACTGAAAAAACGTCTTTTTTCAAGATTTCAAAAATTCGAAAATTCATTTCTCGAAAATTTTAAGTATCATATTAGAATAAAAAAAAATACGGGTCGATTATTTTTCAATATAGAACGCGAAAAAAAATAGGTTTTTCCAAAAAAAAATTTTGAGTGTAAATTTTGCATGGAATGACCCATATGTAGTTGCGATTCTCAATTGTCTACATGCAAAATTTAAATAATTCAGTTTGATGTTTGCAATCACTTTCCACGACACCAAACAACACCATAGCCAATTTAAATTTAAATTTAAACCATACATGCTTCTAGCGGTTTTCTTTTTTTTTAATACTTTTTAATTTTCGTTACTTTCTCTGTGAACAACGCTTCTGTTTCGCATTCGTTTTTATTTCAATAGCGCTAATTTTCAAATTTCAAAATTATTTACGCATGCCAAAGCTGAATATTTTGTTTACGTATGTACGTATGCTCGACTATGTACATATGAAGCTATATTATTTCTTATAATTTTTCTACCCAAATCGTCGCAAAACAAATATGTATGTACATAGATACATTTATCTACCGTATATGTATATGCAACTCAGCTGGTTCGCTATTCGATTGGCATCACGTACGAGAGTATTGTATATTAGCGCGTGCTGCGTGCATGGATTCGCCAATGCTATTTGATGAGTCCCCCAGAAGCTTATGAAAAACTATTTGCAAACTGTATTTATACCTGCAATTATTTAAAATGTTTCTGCTCTCAATTTTTCATTCTGCTTTAGTGATGCAGTCACAGGCACGCTGCTGAAGTTATGAAAATAAATTATCTAAAATAGAAAACAAATTTTGTACCTTCGCCCTTTACCGCACTAAATGTTTTTTTTTATAATTGTGTACAATGCGGATATATGTATGTATCTACTATGTACACTTAAGTGAATTTCGATTAGGATTTTTTTAATACTTAAAATTTCTCATATTTCTATGTACAATATATTTATTCTCCTTAGACAATTTAATCATAATTCCAAAATCATTAATTTTTTCGCCTCTTCTCATCCTCGTATTTTTACACTTGTTTCAAAAAAAAAAAACAAAAAAAAAAACATACCACCAAACAAATGAAATTACTTACATTCGTACAAATTCGTGTACTGCTATACAAATGCCATCGAAATGCAATGTTTGTGTGTGTGTGTGTTGTGTTCAATTTTTCGTTGTGGTTTTTGATAATTACACGAATTATAGAACCAGCATCTAGGTATGCGTCATCGAATGTACTTGCCGCCGTGCCACCCGGAACGCCACGTGCTGTCAGCACCGAGGATATTACACGGTAAGTGCACTTACTAAATTTCTCTATGTAGTTATATTTATTTATGTAGATAGTATACATACTATGTATGCAGTTATATACAGTGCTTGTCATAACGATAGGACAACCACATATTCGTATAAGGTTTGACTTTTTAATTTTCTTTATTTAATTTTAATTTTTTGTTCAATCAGTTAGATCCTAGTTCTAAACTTAGTCTAAATGGTGGCAAAAGATTAACAAACTTTACTCATGATTTTAAAATTTCAGTTTTATAGCCCATTAATTTTTTATATAATCAGCCCTCTCGCTTTAAATTTTCGGAGATTTTACAAAAATGACATCGCTGATTCCGAATGGCTACGAAGGAATACATTCAAAGTATCTGCTATGTTCGTACTACGATGTATTCAGTGATAGTTTTTCTCGTGGTTTTTCACGAAAATTCGGATTGCGATGAATTCAATGATAGCCTTGAATAAAGTGCAAGTTTGAAGTGGCTACTAATTACCGTTAATTTTCACAATTTTTTTACTGACGGTGTTCCTCGATTTTTCCCATATAAAAAACTCTGAACATGCCTTTATGGATGAATGCCCTATAAAACTGTATTATACAAATGTTCTAAAAATTCTAAAAAAAAAAGTTTAAAATATTGTACAGAGTTTGTTGAATTTTTATCTAAATTTGAACAAAGTTTGACACTTGGAGAATTAAATATATTTTCATTGAAAAAATAATAAAACTGAAATAAAGAAACAGAAATAGCCAAAACTTTTGAAAATGTGGTTGTGCTGCCGTTATGACGTACCGTGTATGTACGCAATTAGTGTAGATATGTATGTGCTTAGTGTATTAAATAATTTAGTTCACACTTGCAATAGACTCATTACCGAAGATACAATCTACTGATTTTAACAGATTTTTCTAATAAGAGGAATAGACGTAGTCTGCTCATAGAAGTATCTTATTTCGGCAAATTCCTTAATACATATTTTATTGACATTTTTTTATACAATCAACATTCAGTACAAGTCTTTAATGGTTCGATCATTTGTCCTACTAATATTGTTTTTTTTTTTTTTGAATCTTAAACGTGTGGACGGAAACAATCACCGCGTTCTTTTGTAACTGCTTTAAAAAACTTTTACCTCGAACATATGTATGTCGTCGAAATATATGAACGGAAAAGGTATTTTAGGTATTTTCCTTATTTTTATTAACAATATCACAGTTTATTTTTCTTGCCAACACTGTTCGGGCGTTTTTACGACCACAGTAAATTTTTTATTACTTTCACAAGGGCCACTAGCAAACATTGTAGTATGCTATTAAATGTGTCGTCGTGGTGATTATTTTTAAAAAATTTATGACAAATATGCACAAAATAATAGGTATACTATGTGTTGACTAGTTTTGACTTTTATTTGGTTGCTTATTTAAATGACATTAATTTTTTTATAAAAATATAGTTAAACAAAGATTTTATAAGAAATTTAAAATTGTAGAAAATTTAAGCTGTTTATTTTGAAAATGTCCATTGTTTTATATATTTTGTTTAGGCATAACAAGTTTTTTTTAATTACTTGCCTCACTTTCAAAATAAAGGCCTAATTAATTTAGAAAAAGTGAACAAATGCTTATCAAAATTTCATATAATTTTATTAATCAGAACTTTGAGTATGCAGTTTTATAGCCCATTATTGTTTTTACTAATTCTTTTCTGAAATTTCTTTCATATAAGGTATACTCGGAATTTTTTTTTATAAAAAAACTGCGCAATACAATTCAGAATAAAAATGAGCAAAAATAAACTGGAAAATTTAGACATTTCAACTGCATATCTAAAAAAAAACATTATGTAAATTTTGATTAAAAAATTCAACTTTTAACGCCAATTTTTTATGTTTGTCAAATTTTTGTATTATTTATATCTGCACAGTTTACAATTTTAACTTGTATGGTTTATGTTATAGAATGGATTATCTATTTATAAAAAAAAATTACGAAAATTAAACAAATAAAAGAAATAAAAGAAAAAATGTCAAAACACGTCGAAAGACTTTATACCTATTATCTTGCTCATGAATGTACCTACATACATATGTGACTCAAACAATTAACTACTGATTTTTTTTTTTTAATATTCGCAATGCTTTTCATGATATTTTTTTCGTAAATTTTTTGTAAAACTTTAATAATATAACCAGAAAAATATTCAAAATCTAAAACTATGTATATATGTACACAATTTTCAATTAGAACTTTTGGAAAACTTTTAGGTATGCAGTTTTGTAGCTCACTCAATTTTAGGATATATTTTATATAAATTACCGTTGAATTTGAATATTTTTTTGTGTTGACTGTCTTGCAAAATTTTTGCTATATTGATTCCTTATGTTCAATGAAAAATAAAAAATATGTCTAAGACATTAATAAAAAAAAAGAAGCATTTATATTACCCGGAATTTGAATAAGCTGCTAAACGGCATACCAAAAAATTTCATACAATAATAATGACTATTTAAATAAAAGTTTCCAACTCGTATAAAACTTATTTAATCAAAATTTAATAGGGAATTTGTACAAAATGTTTTGGGTGTTTTATATCTCATGAAATTCTATAATCTTGAAGTGGCTAATTTTGTAAGCATTTTTTTAATTTTTTCACACTCTGTTGTTTTTTTACTAAATTAAACTGGCTGTAAAACGCTCTTATTGAAATATTAAAATTTTGAGTTTCGAATTTTTGGATTCTTATAAATTTTGTACTTATATAATGTTTGAAACTTTGATTTGAATTGTTTATGTTACTATATGAACTATATGTTAATTATTAATTTAACACGATTGTTTTTACAATAGTAGGCGTGATGAGGCAATGTTTTATATTTCCGAGTTTGCCTTGCGTTCTTTTATAATTCGGTTGCAAAAGAATACCACTATTATATTTTTATAGCAAGGTGATTGTAAAATTTAGAGTAAAAGTTTGTTATTTGTTAAATAAACATCGTAATAAGAACACAAATACAATAAGTGAGAGGTTAAAGACCGCACTCCTTCCCGTTACTTATTTGCTTATTTACTCTCGTGTATATTTTTTAAATTCATATTATTTGTACGAGTAAAAGTACTAGCTACAAAATATGAACCTACCGTCAATGCCCTAGCTAACCTTTACGGGTTTGGCAGTGTCCATCTGTATTTATTTACAAACACGAAACAGCTGATTACAAAATTTAACTCGTTTCGATACCAGTATTGTAATATAATTGGGGTATTCACTCCGTCCAGGTTATCTAGTTATCTGATTATGTGGTCTTAGTTTTGTTAATTATTAATTTTTTACTCTTCTTTAAGTAATTTTTTCAGTTCAGTTTTTTATTGCAAACTGAAAAATCGAAACCCGTATAACCAGTTATCTCGATAACATCATTGACGTGAATATCCTAAATGAATTGTGATGAAGAATAGATTTTTATTTTATATTCATGAGCTCGCTGTCACCCTGTAGCACTGAATAACTAGTTGTAGTTGTTGTAATGTCTGAAAATATTCCGCATATATTGCATTATTAATCAGTGTAGTTGGAATTATAGTTCTAAAAAATCTTTAGTTATGTTTTTTTGCGTTCTCCTATCAACGGACCATTTTGATTTTCGCAGTAACTCGATTAGTAATCTACCAAAAGCTCCACAAACACACACAAAATGCTCTGTATTTTCTTCCGGAATTCGCACATTTCTTTCACATTTTCTTGCTGTTTTGACACCAATATTTATAAAGCGCGGTTAAGATATCTGCCAATCAGTTTTTCAAATAGACGCCTAAAACTTTCTTTTTTGCAAGATACGGAGAATATTTATTATGTAATGTTGGAGTTGGTAACACCATTCCGATAAAAACTATGTGTCTCAAAAATGAGAAATTTGGAAAAATATTGTATAACTTTTACCTCTGTCGCTCTTAAGTTATACAAAATAAATAGTAACCTTTTTCTTCACCACTAACATAGGAACTAAGTTATAATCGCCTCGGCTTGGCATACTTTCGCCGCCGTTTCATTTTTTTTTTTTTTGTTTTTGCTTATATTAAACTTTTCATTTAGAATTTTGCAGCGATAATCATTGTTTAACCCAAGCAAACATAAGACCTATTTATTATGGCAAGAGATAAAAGTATTAAATATTTTATGAAAATCGTACAGACAAATGTTTCTCATAGTAGAACAAACCATGGTTCATAATTGAAATGTAACCAAATTATAATTTAATGACATAATCACCGTAATTCAGACATTAAAGAGCATCATAAAAAAAGTATTTAAAGCGTTAATGCATAAAAAGTCTGAACAATTCCGCCCTTTGTTGTTTGCTTAGTAAACAACATACATATCTACAGTGTTCGGTCGAAATTTTTTGCTTTCAGTTTCGATTGCCAAATTCGCTTGAGATTATGGTTTTGGCTATGAAAATGGAAAGTTTTCTTTTGGGAAATACCTTTATTATGGGCGTGGTTTTGTCAGATTTTTAGATTTTTTTTTAATTATGCTTAACAGGTTCAAATGGTCTCTGTGCCAAATTTGGGCGCCCATTTTTTCTTCTCTGATTCGATCACGTAAACTTAAGTATTATCGATTTTTGGAATTTTAACAAATAGTATTATAGGACGGACGGATTGATAGACATGTCTTAATCGACTTCAATGCCTATTGATTCTGAGCGTTTTGGTATGTTGTTGTAGGGCTAGTTACACCCTGCTAGATCAGCTAGCTTACCCATGGTCGTTATCTTCAAACTCATCTAAGGGTAGGTGCTGTTTCGACAGGGTTGGGCCATACGAAGAGAGGGTTTAGATGAGCGGTTTTATTCCATCATCAAGTTCCCGTTTGGGTTTCCCGTACGGTGACATCCAATCAGGAACTGCTTGGTGAGCAGGATGTTATGCTCCTTTACCGGGAGCATACATTACTCCTGATGGAGGTGTGTCTCAGGCGACATCAGAATACATCCCGTTACAGCCCCGAGTGCGGCGTTTTGACAGGTCTGAAGCTACGTCCACTGTGTCCTATTGGTCCCCGGCGTCCCAAATGAAGTAGCATAGCGTACAACCGGCCGACTAATCGCCTTGTATGAAAAGCGGGGTCGAATGTAACTCCCAGGATCATCGCGTGGTTAACCGTTGGGATGGGAGTGCCATCAACATTAATGTTGATTTCCAGCCTGAACTCCTTTGTCCATGTGGTGAATAGGGTCGCCGAGGATTTAGTAGGGGATGGGTTTTGGTGTCAGTGGTAGAAAAAATAATAGAGCGCGACATTTTTACAAATTTAAGCAATTTTTGTATTGTATTTTTTTTATTGTTTAAAATGCAACATTTCAAACTTTCTACTCAATTTAGAAAAGCTTCACAAAATTTTAAATTTTTTATTAAACATTTTTTAAAAAATTTTGGGTATGCAGTTAGTTTTGTAACCTATTAAAACAAAGTGCAAGTTTCAAGAGCATATGAAATTCCGTTCAATTTTCAAGCTGACGCTGTTGTGCATTTTCTGCCATAAAATTAATAAAAAAAATTCCTAAATATTATGAATGCAGTTTGAAATTTTGGCGAACATTTTTTGTATTTTTCCTATTTGTGCACAAAGTTTGAAATGTTAATCTATGTTTATCACGATTATATTAGGCTTGCAAACTAAAGCTTCCGTATTTGTCGAAAATCAGAAATTTATCCAGAAAGTCGAAATTCTATTTATTTGGCTTTAAGCTAGAACTCCACAACAGTATTTCAATACGATAATTTTCAGGCATGATATTTCTTTCTTCTTTTTACAAAAAGTCTGTTCTGATGAATGCACTAGTTGGATGGGAAAGGAAATTTTAAAAATATGCAACTGTCTTCACCGAATGGAATATTTGATTCATGATATGTAGGTAAATTGCACCGGTTTTCATTCGCTAGCGCTCTTGAACCGAACTGCTCTTAGCTTTGTTCGATGTTGTTCTACACTGCTCTGCACTTTCAGTTAATTGATCGAACAGACCCAAAAGTGTAAACAAAAGTGTTGAGAAGAATTTTTAAGCAAAGTAATTTATCGATTAAAAAATGCAAACTCCAAGGAGAATAAATCTTACTTCAAACGTTATTAATTAGTTTATTGTATTGTAGACCTACTTCATGTATCCATTAGCTATTGTCAAAAGTTTTCATTTATTTTTATGTCTAAATTGAATGCAAAATTTGGTATCGATTGCTTAGTCGCCATATTCATGCGCACCACCAGAACTAAGTTCGTACTATGTTCGAAACAGCTTTTTGTCACTAGAGTCTGGAACACCGGGGAAAATAAAAAAAATGTAACTACTTTTAGGCGTTCTGGAACAGTGGAAATGTTTTCACACATGCTATAAGTTTTTATTCTCTTAAACTCAAATTTATTATTCTACAATACGAGTATATAACCTCATAATATGTCGATACATTTAGACCAACACGTCGAAAGCTTTAAAATATAAATATTGAAAAACCCTATACCTCCAAAAAAAATTGTATCTTTGTTCTCGAAAAATCCTTTTCCGGCAACGGCAGCTATCATCTCGTCATCGTCGTACAATTTTCTGCCCATGAGACGAGGAAAAGGATTGAAGTCGCTAGGAACTAGATTTGGAGAATAGGGAGGGTTCGAGCATTTCGAAGACCACAAAACTTTTGCTCGCAGCCTGTTGGCATGTTTTTCTTTCGTAGACAATTTTTCAGGATGTATGTATGTACGTATGCAACTATATATTCCCTTTACCGCGCACTTTATTTTACTCGATTTGTAATTTTACTTCTCAACTGTTTTTATTTAAATGAATGTGTCTTGCAAGAATGATAGTAAAAGTAAGCAAAGAACATTGAGAAAAGAAGTATGAGTAGAAATTGTAAACTTTCAGTTTTTCAATGAGAAACATATTTGAATTTTGCAAAAATGTAAAAATATGAATTATAGAAAGATATTTAATAAATATATCTGCAACATACTAAAATCAGTGACCGTTTGCCGCTTTTTTTTTTTTGTAAACTAAGGCTTCTTTGCTTTCACTTGATAATTGTAAAAACCGACAGAACGAAAGCAGCTGTATCACTGACGGCGTCGTCTTTGGTCCTTACATCGTGGTAAACTAATCAAGGTATGTGGTGATGAAACCCATTTACTTTAGGTAGTTGGACTCACTACAACTACCCATTTGTTATTAAGTTTTGATATTTCAACGTAGCGTAACAAATTCGTAAAAATGTCGAAACAACGGCATCATAAAAGCTTTTTTTTTTATTAAATCAATCAATCCCTCCAATTCCAAGGTCTTGACGATTCGTAAAAAAATTTGTTTTAATTTCGTTGAATACGTTTTAGATGTCATGTAAAACGATTTTTTGCTTTAAGGAATTGAAGCAAATGATTCTTAGTGGACATTCGAATTTTTACTGCAAAGCAGAATAAAAGCCAACAAAATATTTCCTGTCAGTTTCATAAGCCAAGAGTTTTTTTTATATTCTTTTTTTTTTATATATTTCTATTACAAACTATGATTGCCTCGTTCGTTATCTTCTGATTCTTATCAAGTGTCGCTTGCTATAGGGCGCGATGTTGTGTTGTGTTGTAGTTTAGCGTGCGCAGATGTTAAATGAAATATATTAGGCTAGGCAGTCACATTTCGTTATATCTGTTTGTATGCCAGAATCCGAAGTGTTTGAATCATAGGCGTCACAGTGCAGATAATTAACATTCACTGGCCATTTGTTGACTTACTGCATAACTGGCTAAGTTTGTAGCTAACTGATTCGCTGACTGATGGATGACTATAACCGGCAGACAGTTTACTACGACAGTCAATGACGCTGTGACTGAGTGAGTTAGCATTGTTCGAAGTTACACACACGAGTACACAAGTAAACAAAACGAGAACCGCTCGTTTATTTAAGCTAAGCCAAAAAGCAAGTAGCTATTGTACATTAGGGAGAATCTCAAAAACGTGAGAAGATAATGTTTAAATAAGATTTCCTAAACCTCAACCCACACGTCGGTACTACTATAGTCGAAAATACCACATATAAATTTTGGTCCCAAATTGAATACGATTAAAGCATGTTGCACAGGAATCAAAGTTCAAATTTTTCTAGGAAGACTAAACAAATTTTAATTAATTATTTTTCATAGAGTAATCTGAACTTTGATTCCTGCGTCACACGCCTTAATCCTCTCCGATCAGGAGCATAATTTAAATGTGTTATATTTAACCGTGTTATTGAGGGGGTGAGGCGGAATACAATAGTTTATTTGATTTTAAGGACCACCCTATGCTACATAGGTGGTGAGGCACTCGTGAGCTCCGCTGCTGTACCAGCGACCGCATCCGCCGCGCACATCTCTTTTGCTTTCAAGCCAGATATCGCATTTATTTCGCGACGCGCGCAGTGTTTGATTACTTATTTGGTTTTTCTTTTTCATTTAACTTTTGCTATTCCAGCGATAAACGTGTATTCGAATTTTATTTTAAATATTTGTTTTTTTTGGTAGTTTTTATTTTGTACAATACTAGTTTGGTTAACGCTGATACGACTGAAAAAAGCCTAAACGGACACACAGCTGTTGCAAGGCAAGAGATGGCCGGGTCTACGAGTGGCTTAGCCAAACTGCACTAACGTTGACTTTCAACTACTAGCCATTCGTCGTCAACGTTGTTATTGCAATTTTTTTAGCGCTGCCATTGTATTTATCGAAGGCGTACTACGGCGTTGTTTTTCCCTCCTAGTTTGCATTATACTGTTTTTCTGTTTTGTTTTTAATTGGAACTTGGTTTTGTTTATGCAAACGTGCGACTTCGTCGTTGTCGTCGTCATTGCCGCTTTCGAAGCGGAATTCCGAAAATAAATGTACATTTCGTTGCGTACACAAGTCCAAAGCGGGTGGTCGGCCAGCCAACCAGCTGTGCCATTTGGTATTGGCTGTCGTATTTTATTAAATAAATTGTCAATTGCAAAGAGTCGATTCGGCTTTCTGGCTAATTCAATTAATTCACATCAGCAAGCCAGTATTAATTAGCACCCACTCGTATCGCACTGTGCACGCAATTGATCAGCAAAATGAGTTGCTTGCAGCTGCATCTGCTCAATATGGATGAGCGCATTTTTCGGCTACGCAAGTCGCATAAGCTGAACAAATCCAATTCGTTGCCATTGAATGCCGAACTGGAGTTAGAGCCAACATCATCTAAGTGGAGGAAGAAAGTGATAGCGCGTCTGGAACGTGGCACCAACGTCAGTGAATCGCGCAATAGTTTAGATCGAGGCGATGATGTTGGTGACGACTTGTTGCGATTACAAATCGAGTGTGAGGCCGCTCCTGCCCGTGCGGGTGAACTTGATGGGATGTGCGTATGACGTGAGGTGTACATATAATACTAATATGGCATTCAGCTGTGCAATATTTTGCCTATAATAAGTATACTCAAAATGGCAATTACAATTACAAACAAACTTATATATATACATATGTACATACATATTTATTAAATTCTGTATAGCCATATTGTGTTATTTGTGTATTTATTTCACGTAATTTTCTTTATCAATCATTTACTTGTTTTTATTGTATTAATTGCATTGGCATTTCCTCAATTTCCCTTCCTTCTCTAGTGAACCGCGCACAATTACCATACAAAAGGGTCCACAAGGTTTGGGCTTTAATATCGTCGGCGGCGAGGATGGTCAAGGCATCTATGTTTCATTTATTCTTGCTGGCGGTCCCGCCGATGCAGGTGGCGAGCTGAAACGTGGCGATCAGCTGCTAAGCGTAAATAATGTTAGTCTAAAGAACGCTACACACGAGGAGGCTGCTCAGGCGTTGAAGGTGAGTGTTGATTAGCTACTGCTGTTACTGAGATTTTGAGTCGATTCAAAATAATTATATAAATTGGGTAAACGGATAGGAGGTATTATATTCAGCATTGCGTTTATAAAAACGTCAAGTGATAAATGTTGTTCGGCTTGTAACAGTAGCTGTCTGAAGTTAAAACTCTTAATTTTTCAGTGGGATTTTTCGTTCCACTTGTCTACAAACCAAACTTGACGAGAAATCGTTTCGAAAACCATCAAAAAATGTACCCCTACATGTTAAAGCCTGATATCTTGCTCTTAGGGAAAACAGAAAATTCGTAATAAAGAAATTTCCATGTAACAAAATTTTTTAAATGGTTTTGGGGGTTTTCCAATACAGGGTGCTGAATCTTTTGAAATTGACAACAACAAAAATTGGTCTTTTTTTTTTATACATATATAAAAACCTACTCTTGACATGAAAACTGAAACTAGTAATATTTTTTTAAAACTAATTTAAATTTGAAATGGACATAGGGCACTCCTGTACGACACGCCTAAACCGGTACCAAAGTTTATACGTGATATCCCCGTATTAAAATTTGTTTCAATTTGTAGAGGCCTAATAGCAAAATTTAAACTTTGCCCCGTGTGCGACACGCCTTACACGTCTCCAATCGAGAACAAACTTTATTGTTATCACCGACTATAGTAGTTTTGGTGTAAAATTGATGTAAAAATGACCATCCTACATTTAAGGACCACCCTAGTATACATATGTACATACATAGGGAAATTATTTTTAAAAAATTTCCGTTTCTTTACAGAGTTCCGGTGGCGTTGTCACTTTGGTTGCACAATATCGACCCGAGGAATACAATCGCTTTGAGGCGCGCATACAGGAGCTGAAACAGCAGGCTGCGTTGTCGGCCGGCGGTACTGGCACCCTGTTGCGCACCTCTCAAAAGCGTTCGCTCTATGTGCGTGCTCTCTTCGATTACGATCCAAATCGCGATGATGGTCTACCATCGCGTGGTTTACCCTTCCGCCATGGCGACATACTACACGTAACAAATGCGTCCGACGATGAATGGTGGCAGGCACGACGTGTGCTGGGCGATAGTGAAGACGAACAAATCGGTATTGTGCCATCGAAACGTCGATGGGAGCGTAAGATGCGTGCACGGGATCGTAGCGTAAAGTTTCAAGGTCATGCCGCTGCCAACAACAACATGGATAAGGTCAGTAATGAGGTAAAGTAGCGTTTGATCAGTTGGATTAGCCGTAGTTGTTGCTGTAGTTAATATGGAATTTAAATTAATGAAAACGTTTTTTTTACATATATTTTTAATTTATGCTGCGCACAATTTCATGTAGCAATCGACGCTCGATCGTAAAAAGAAGAACTTCACATTTTCACGCAAATTCCCGTTTATGAAGAGTCGGGACGAGAAGTTGGGCGAAGATGGCAGTGATCAAGAGCGTAAGTAGTAATTAGTGTGGAATATGAATGATTATATGAAATGTGAATGTGAATAGAAAAGTGAGTGTGTGTGTGTGTGTGGATGTGCATACATGCGCTTTTGTAGTCAAGTTAGTTGCGCGACAGGCTTAAACAACATAAATGATTATCCACTGCCTTATTTATGATGGTAAATCTTCAATGCAGGCTTTATAGTAACTTCCCTTACCTAGATAGTTAAATGCCCTTCTGGGCATTGCTGTCATATTTAAATACATATAAATATATATGTATATATATATATTATCTTTCTAGACTGACCTTATATTACTTCTTTTTTTTTTTTGTTTAAATTTAGTTTGTTTTCGTAAATGAGTATCTTTTAATTTGCTTATGCTTTTTGTTAGTTTGTTACTATGATTACAATAATTAGTTTATGCGTTTGATTTGTACAATATGTTTGTGTGTTTCTTGTTATATTTTTGTTATTGCATACTTTAATATAATTTTTAATTTATATATCTTTTGCTTTTCCATGAAAATCACGAACACAAACCACTTACCTACCACCACGTACAAAATGCAAACCAAAAACTTGCAAAAACTTATATATGTACATAAATATATAATAAAAAAAAACACAAAAAAAATAACGATTATCTTTTGTGGCGTCCAACATCATCTTCAACAACCATCGACCTCGTCCTTCGTCAACACAACTACTATTTATTTTTGATCGTTCACCTCTCCGCTCATTCATTGCATCATACTACATGTACCCGTGAATAAAAAAACAAAATAATAATAATACGGACTGTATGTAATTTTGCTTACAATTTGAAATTATTAATAATTACACAAAAATAATGTAAACGCCCGTATTTGTTATACTCGTAACACACTTATCCGTAACTGCTCGGGTTCTCCTATGCGTTATCTACGTATGTACGTCTTCATCATCGCCATTCACGCTTGGCCCTTTCTTTATTCGGCCATAATTGCTCCACCGTCATCATCGCGTTACTACACATACATACATATCCGTTTGTATGCGTATCTGTGTACAGCAAATGGAGTTGCAAACAGCAATAGCGAACTTGACGTTAACAGTGTTAACAACAATGATTCGAATGAACCGCAACGTAAGTGTTGAATCCAATTTTTTCTAGTTTGTTCTAATTACTACACAATTTTTATATTATACGTACGTATATTAACTAGAGAATATATAATAACAAGTATGACAAAATAATATAATAACAAAAAGTACGTTGGATATTGGTTCTTCTCTTCTCAAACAAATTACTTTTACTAATTTGGTTCAAATAATCTCCTGAAATTCTAATTTTGTGTAAGTAAGTACTTAAAAGTCACCAAGTATCTATGAGAAAATTTTAGCAGCGCCTGTTAAACCATATATCGTATGGAAATTATAATAGTTGTATATAAAATCAAAAATTGTGTAAAAAGTTGGTTTTATTTGCTAACTATTTATGCCCAACTATTTTGGGAGGAGATTTTACGCACATTTAATAAAACAAAAAGTAAATTAATTCCAAGAAAGTACAGTTTTAAGATTTTGTGAGGGGCTTAATATTTTTTTTTATAAAAATATCGTTAATTTTACAACCGTTTAAATGCAGTTTTTCCTTGCTTCAATGAGCGTAAAAATTTAACAAACTTTTTCAAGATATCAAAATTTGTGTTCTGATGGTTTTGAAAAAATTGGGTTATACAGTTTTGTAGTCCATATACATACATATGTATATATTTATTTAATCGATATTTGCTCGGAACTTTTATATATGGAAAACACCTTCAGAAAAAAAATTGCAAAAATCAGGGGTAATTTGTAGCCACTTAGAACAAAGGGTGATACTTTGATTTAAAAGGTTTTTGTTGTAGAATGATCCATATTTTTATTTTAAAAGAATATTAAAACTAAATAAGAAAAAAAAATCGACGATTATTTGCATTTTTTAAACTGGGTTTCAAGTTATTCGAAAAATCACAATTTAAAAAAAAAAACGGAAGGGATTGAATATCTTTATTGCGATTAGAGGTTAGATTTCACATTTAAACAACTCCCAATAATTCACAAAAAAAAATATTTTTCTTTTTAGTAGGAGTTTCCAGGTCTGAATTCTAATAAAATTATAATGAATTTACGGTCATTTGATCCTATCGTTTTTTTATCATTTTCTTTCCTAATTTACTTTTTCAATATATAAAAGCTAGTAGGAAAAAACCTCAATGCAACAATATTCGATATTCAAAAAAACAAGATTTGAAAAAAAATTAAAACTATGCCTATAAATATAGCAAAAAAAAAACCGGTGGAATCTATTCGAACAAAACCCTATTTTGGTTCCCACCATAGATAAACCGTGTTAGGTATTCCATGAGCACGATAGTGGTGCTAAAATCATGTAATCGAGCTTACTGACGAACGATTTATGTTATTTCTATAGACTTCAGCCTGAAAGTATGTATGCAAAATGATAACAGTTTTAATGGCTCTGTAATGGGTTACGTAGATAAAAAATGGTTGGATCCCGTTTTTTATACATAGATACTTTAATAAAACTCAAAGGCTGAAATCTTCGACATTAAAATTAAATAAGAAAGGATTAGGGCAAATTTTTCGTGGTAAAAGATTTTCCAAATTTCACTCAAAATTACAGTTTTCAACAATCAAGGATAATAACTGTTTAGGTATGCCAAATTTGAGCTTTTAGGCGGGTATACTGTTAGTCATTTTATTCCCATGAAATGTTAAATATACGATCCTTTTGCCAACTTCACGGGAACAAATCATTTCCATAATTTTACAAGCAAAACAAAAATAAAATGGGAAAATTGGTTTTGTTTCGCTTGGAATTTTGTGGGAATATTTGTTCCCAAAGAACTTGCGATAGGGCTGATAGTAAATAAAAATAGCATGCGATACGAACATGTTTTGTATTTTCGAATCGGTAACTTGGTGACTTTGTAAGTATGCACATACATACATACGTATAACACAAACTGTTTATTATCATTATGTGATATTGTCTAACAAAAATGTTCCAGCCGTTGATGATTTCGGTGTACCTTTCTACGCACAATCGTTATCTCAATAACAATTTTTGGCTTACTGGGTATTTAAACAAAAAACAAACAAAAAAAACGCACATATGTATCAACTTACAGTTTAGATTCACTTCTTGTCTGGTTAAGGATACTATAATTTAATAATATTTACTGGTGCAGAAACATACCACAACAACTGCTCAGCCTCGTACAAAAATGCACTATCATTTGTTGGGTAGTTTTTGGTATCGTCTAATCGAGTACGCGAGCTACAACTCTACATCTTCAACACACGCAGATCACATTTCGTACAACGCTTGTGCTACATTTATACAAACTCACATTTGGACGTGTAGCAACACACTTTACTCTTTCCATTCACTTTTAATTACCCTTAAATTTAAAAAATCTATACATTTTTTATTATGACTTGAGTTTCAGTTGAAAACTTTTAATTACATTTAATGTTTTTTTTTTTTAATTCTATCAGCTTTGTTTCAAAATCAATCTGCCCCGTGGTTTAATTTTATTTTATTTTACAAAGTCATTGTTCTACAGCCAACAATTCGAAGCTGTCATACCAAATTACTTCTTCCAAAACATCCAATATCACTTATGCCAGTGAAAAATCATTGTTACAAAATGTTATATACTCTTTAAGTATTTTCCGCTTTAACATTATACCAGTCAGTTGGATCTTACTACTTCCTACACCAGTTTCATAAAAAATAAACACACACACAATTGTGACTAATTGCCAAAATCAAAAAAAAAAAAAAAAAAAACAGAAACAGAGAACTTAATTTCGATACTCAACTTTCTGCAGCCAAACACTCATTTTCCAGCAATATCTCTATGCTGGTCATGCAATCTACTCTCTACATTATTACATACATATGTACATCTTTCTACCGTTCCCACGATTTTACCACCCAGCCTGTTGTCCTCTCTTATTCTTTTGTGTTTTTCTACTACTGCTGCTGTTCTTTTTTAACTGAAAGAAATCTCTTCTTAATTCTTTAATTTTCTAGCTTTTATGCTTTGCTACACACAAGACGATGCCAATGCTGAAGGAGGTATGTACCAGTTACTTTACTGTTGTTTAACCGTTAACCACAAAATATATAATATACTCTGTACAACTCTTTTATCTATACAACATACTACTTATTTATTAACGTACTTTTAACTGTAGTTCATATACAAATTTGCTCATTTTTTTATTTTTTATTTTTGTTGATAATTTTCGATTCTTTATAATTATTGATTTTCTTACCTGATCACTTACCTACCTGATACATACATACCTACATATGAGTACATACATATGTATATAAATAAATAATTACATAACTATAGTATTCGTATTTGCCTTTGATTAATTATTTTGAATTCATGTAGGTTTTCTTTCACCAATATGTAGAGTAGCGCATATAATATACATATCTACATACATAATTACTTAACATGTGTACAGTGTACAGTACGAATGAGAAACTAACCTACTGATATAACAAAATGTATTTAACGCGTGTATAAATCGCTAAAAATAATTATATACCAATATGTTTTATTTTATCTTTTACTATTATTCATTTTATTACAAACACATTTATTCATTTACGAATTTCTTAAATCATAAATTTTTTATATGCAAGAAAATATTTTATATTGTATTAAATAATGAAATAATTTATCCACAACTTGCGCATTTCCTGTAGACCCTCTTATTTTTTATTTTGTGTGGATTCTTTATTTAAATATTTTAATGATCATTATTTAATCATTACATAAAATGACATGCTCTTGAAAGCGTCCTAAACTGGTTGTATTTTATTGACTTGAGTTAATCTCTAATAAGTCTTATTAAATTTTGTTAAATTCCATCGGTGCATATTCACTACGCTTCAAAGTTTTGGGAGTTCAGTTTCTATTGCCAATTGACTAAATAGTAGCTCTAAGTAGTTGAAAACATTAAATGTTTGCTTACCCCATCATTATCTTAGAGTTGATTGCCAAAAAATGTGTGGCATATTTATTACCGTTTCCATAAGCTGCCCTTAACATCAAATGCGGTCGGCCAAAAAGGCACAGTCTTTAGGAATCAGTTAAGTAATGTTTCCATATTCGAACTTTGACCTTATTTGTTTTAACTAAAATCAAACTGTAACGCCTACCACAAGACAATTGTCTTAAATACTGCGCCTAAAATTATGCCGCAGAAACTTGGTTAAAGCGCTCTAGTGATCACAACTGTCATTGTTCTTGTTAAAAAATGTTGTTTACTCTACGTCATTGTTAGAGGCGCAATAGCTGGACTTATAAAAGCTTTAATTTGATATAAAAAAAATTAGCGTAAAAGTTTTAGCATGAAAAACATTGCGAATAATATGAAATAAATTACTGTGTCAATACTCAGTACATTTTTACTATACTAACTCGGAATTTTTTTTATAAAAATGTTGATTAGAAAGTTGTAAATTTTGATAAATAATTTTTGGAATGTTTGTGAAAATTAGCTATAATTTGATTTGAAAATTTGGTAAAAATTTTAGCATGAAAAACATTGTGAAGCAGTACATTTTTCTGCATAGAAAAAATCAATAAAGAAGACTTTTTTGTGAAGTTTGATTAAAATAATTTTTGATATAATTTCTTGTCAAGAATCACTTACAAAGACAAAGATAACACTAAAATTTGAAATTTTATTCAAAACTGTGGAAATTGAAATTTTGGCTATTTTGAAAATATCATTTACAACAAAATATATTTGTAACACATTCAAACTGGCGGACACAAGTACGAATAGAATAGAATATAATTGATGTAGGCCGGAGGTCCACAACCTGAATTTCAGGCATCTCATCGCGCTCAAGGCCAGGGAAGTATAAATAGAAAAACCATAGGGGAAAAGGTGAGGATGTGACTTAGTTTCTCGTCAACATTTTTTCAACACTCTTTGATAAATCTGAGAAGCTTGTCTATGTATAAATAATGATCGTTTTCCTTTCTTAATATATGCATTTGACCCAAATATACTCCTACACTATGTAGCCCAGCGAAAGCAGTGCAGATACAGATTAAAAATGCTCTGTGCTATCCTTATCCTCCAGGTAAGATTTTGTCATCGATTATGTCAGCGCGGTGACCATGTGCTAACCCCGTGGATTGTGGGGCCTGTAATCAACACCACCAGGGCTCGTAACTATTTCCTTCTCGGTCTCAGAAAGAGTATAAAACTATTAAAAATGTAGTTTTTCAATTTTTGGGCGTGTCATTTTAACGACAATAATCTCAAAATATCAAAACAAAAAAATATTTACATATACAAATGTACATATTATGTAAATATCTAGCTTACTTTATTATAATTTTTTTTTTTGCATCACATTTATACATACAAACATATGTATGCTATTTTATGTGTATCCATATAACTATCTAAAGGAATATTTAAATAAATTGTAAATATGTATGTAGATATTTTAAATATTTATTTTCTTAATATCCATACATACATACATACATATGTATGTACATGTTTACGTACGCAAGAGAATTCGTTTTTTTTAACTAACACAGAATACAAATATTTTTATGATCATATTCATGCATATTTGAATTAAAATATTAATTATTGCATTTGCAAAATCGTATGCATTTCATAGTTTTCTTAGTGAATAACACACATACGTACACAAAATCCCGTGCAGTGACCAACTACTACTACTCTAACCAGATCCATACCCATGTCTTTTGTCAGTCGTTAGTTAGAATACTAAGGTTAAATAAATAGATTTGTCTTTCCATAGATACGAACACATATTACTTACCATACACCTGTATACAAATATGTATGTATTGTATTTCGATTTTAGTTGAGCAAATACAACACGTTCATAAATTTCTTATAAACAAATCGTCTGAACGCTAACGCTATGTGAACCAAATATGCAATCCATGCTAATTTTTACGAAAAAATTCACACAAACATTCTTGTAAATACAAATGTGCATATGCACATCTGTTTGCTGTAAAATTTACGATCTCCCTTTTAAAATCCACCTCATGCCAACCCCTCAGCTTAGCTTCTGCTCCTGCTGCATTTGTTTGAGAGGCCACAATCATTAATTGCTTTTGGCTTGGCAAATTCCTTGTGTCAGCAGTTTGATGTCTACATAAATAATCCTATTTTGTTTATTATGTTGTTGTTATATATATATTTTTTTTTTAAATGTATGTGTATTATTTTGAGAATGTGTTTTATTTCATGTTTGCCTTTTACGCAAGAATTGTTCAAGAAAAATCTAAGAAAAAAACCATTTGCTACTGGTCAAGAATGAAATATAATGAAAATGGCACTTTTCGCAATTGATGAGGGTAAATTTTGTGCTGCGGCATCATAGAGCGAATGGGAGAGAGTAAAGACAAATTTAGAATAAATGAAGAAGTATCAAAAATTCCTGGAAGTTACCGCATACTTTATTTTTATTGGCCTTTAGTCATAAAGAAGTTAAAGCCAGGTTGTAACGACTAAAACTGTATTTTAATATAAACACCATTTTAATTCTGTTATAGTAAACTTAAAATACGCTCTATCTCTTAAATAGGGTTTCAAGTTTAAAATGAGGCAAGCGTGGTTTTAAAATTTTAAGATTAGAATCGACTTCTTAATTTTGGCGCTCAATTTTTTTTAATAAATCAGCTGTCGCAAAGTGAACTTATAAATATACTGATATTTCTTCCTAGTGCTTATTACACGTTTTCATTTCATGTGTAGGACTCTGCTCAGTATCATTTTAGCTAAAAGCTGATTTCCGGAAGTCTCCTCTCGTTTTGAGAAGATTTTGTCCTCACGCTCATTTGTCCAAAATTTGTTACATATTTATAAAAAATTTACTAATCACAACAAAATGTTCATTTTAATTACTTGATGCACTATTATTGCCAATATACAATTTTCTGGGAAATATAAGGATAGGAACATCAGTTTTTGAACATCGCATTCGATGCAGTTCATTTGGTATCACTATTATATTCCTATTCGTGGTAATGATATTGTCTTAAATATTTACTGCGCCTAAAACTATGACGCATTCAGTACGGCACTACGAAAACAATTACAGCAGATGTCATTAAAGGTAATACAACCAAGTCCTTGCGGCATGGTTTTAGGCGCAGTAGTTAAGATTATAGTAATGGTTTCTCATTAGCGTGGGTATAGGGCTGTAAAAAGCCAGTTATCTGTTCAGGAGAGGAATGCACATTTACACGTTTCCAGAGAATTACGACTTGAAAGCCGTCCTTGAAACATATATTAAATTTGCATACCTACAGCATAGCTATAACCGGAACGTTGGCATTGCGAACTTAAAATTAATTTATTTTCTTTCTATTTACATATGTATGTATTTAATTTATTATTGTTTTGGTTGGCTGCAAGTCCAATCTTGTGTTTTAATTTTGCGTGTCTGATTTCCTGCAATTTTACCATTCCCATACCAATGTTTAGGCCTGTGTCCTTCGATGGTCCAGTTAGTTTTTTTGTTTTTTTTTTTTGTAGAATATACCTTCCTTAGTGCGTTTGCTTAGGTGTTGCTCCTTTGCATTTAGCTTTCAATATGTAGTAGGCTGGCTAGTTTCTTTTAATTTATAATCATTTTATCTATAAACTGAACCAAACCGCAAGTAAATATTTAAGCTACGATATCTGCTATCCGCATACGCTTTTACATACATACCTCCCCCAACAAATCATTGCACAAATCGAATTCGAACACAGCGATAATAGCGGCAGTGGAATCCTAGAATTTTCTTTTTGGTAAAGTTCCTTTTGGGTAAAAGCAGGATTTGCAAGTAAACAAAACAGGTAGCCTTAAAAAATGCTTTAAGGGTTGTCTTGTGGGAGTTGCGCCTAAAGGCGATGATTGTACATATGTACATATGTACAGTGACTATTGGCAAAAAAATGGTGAAAAATTAATGCAAGTGTTTAGGCACTTAAACCCATTTTCACTGTGACCCACGGTACATACGTACCAGACGAATTTAGGGCAAAAACGACAAATAACGGTAAGCCACACAAGATTACGTCATTTTACTAAAATTAAAATATTTATTCATTACTATAATTTTTACCATGTTCCTGATTGGTGATAGGTTTACTTGGATGTCGTGATATTTCTGAAGTATCATTCCCGTGTTGTTCAAACTCAGCCTTTTTAGCGATTAATTAGCCTAACAGCCCTATTCCCATGACAATGACAATATATGAGCGTAATGAATGTCTATTGTCGTAGCAACTGCGCCTAAAATTATGCCGCCGAAACTTAGTTTAAGACCGAATGGTGTCATTGTAGTTGTGATGGCCTGCTGATTATGTGAACGACAAAAAAAATGTTTGTATTCTGCGTTATAGTTTTAGACGCAACAGTTAAGCTAATTGTCATCTGATGAGTCTTATCATTGGTGTTGGATAAACGAATGCAATTCCTGCGGTACTATATTTGCATCTAGTGGATTTATAAAATGCGTATTGCAGTCGGATCCAGGAATTAGTTACGCAAAATTTTTGCCCACAAAACTTGCTAACAAATGTAACTAAAAATATGCTATATGTGAGCCAAATATGCTTTATTACATCGGATAATTTTGAAGGGTGAAGAGCAGGTTGTATTCGTTTGCGGATATTGAATATTTTTAGGCGCACTGATTTTTCACTGCGGTAGAGACAAGAATTTAGTTTCGGTAGTTTCGGAAACCCATTGCTTTTTTCATGTTGCAAATTTTAGGCACACTCTTAGATACAAATTGGGCGAAGCTTATTTCTCAGTTATTTTAAAGACAAAATGTTATTCAAAAATACCATGTATTGGCTACTGCATTTTATGTCAACGTCGGATAATAATTAGGACCTCCAGCTTTATATTCCCTCACACACTCTATTCCACAACAATCACTCGATTAGCAACGAAGCATACTCGGCATAAATCTACTTCAATCTTGTTTTTTATTGAATTTAATTGCTTTGACGAATTCTTTACGTTCTCATATTTCGTGTATGTTTTTTTAAACTTTCCTTTCATTATTTTCCAAGCCCATTACGCGTTTCTTTTTTGCCTAAATTTTTTTTTTACCCTCGCATAATAAGTTCGTACCATTTCGTTGCAAATTCATCTATTGGTTGCAAATTATGTAGTAATTCAATATATGTATACCAAAACTTGAAAACTTTCATACTTATTTAAGACAACATCAAATCTATTTGGTTTCAAAATTCTAATCACAGACATACTGAAAATTGAATTGAAATAATCACACTGTCAATGTACAGAAATAATAGATTTTCTTTTTCTTTTGAATTTTGTCGTATTTTCTCCTACTACTCTACCACCTCTACTTTTACTACTTACTCCACTACCTACTACTACTACTCTGCTACTATTTCAACTGCTCTCATTCGAAAATCTACTCTTCTAAATCGATAACCGATTAATTGACTGATTGATTGTTATGTTTTAATTCGAAAAAATCTCGTTGACAAATGGCCACATATCAAATTGATATTAAACTATATCAAATCGTACGCGAAATTGAAATTGAAATCACATTGATAACGTTCGATATGGAATGCATAAATATTTATATCTACTACAATTTCGTGTTACTACTACCAATCATCAAAAATACGAAACTGTCATCACCACAACAACAACAACTGCTACTACTACTACTACTACTACTACTATTACTACTATTTTAACTACTACCAATCAAACAACTATTCAATCAATCAACCAATCAATGAACCAACATCACATCCTCTGCACTAAAAGCCGAAATAATCTACCGTGTGGAGTTGCCAGATATGGAGCAGATAACACTAATCTATTTGGAGAATAGCGATGCTGACTATCGTAAGTTCAGCGGCTGATGTTATAATGTAAAAATGCAAGAAACGAAAATATGAAAAAAGTGCCAACATAAAAAAAAATATTTAAAATAAAAAAAATCATAATGTCTAAGCAAATCTCAATAACTTATCAAGTGAAACATTTAAAATAATTGCCGTTAATTAAAAATTAGTTTGTTTAAGCAAAACAAAAAAATACACAAAAAAGAAGAGCTCAGAAAGAAGTTGAAAAGTGAAAAATAAATATTCTATTTTTGCTTTTTTGTGATGGGTAAAACCAAAAGAAGTATTAAAGACAGTTAAATTAAATTTAATTAAAAACGTAGTATCAAAGTTAAGCATACATACATACATTAAAGAAAAAGAAAGTATTAAAATGACAGTATTTTGTTCTCTTAATTTGATTATTTATTTATCTTAAAAAGTGTCTTCTTTCTGGTTTGTTTCGTTCGTGCGTTCGTTCATTCGTTCGATTGTGCATTTCTTTAAATTTCGTTTACTTTCTCTAACTCCTTCACTACACGCCACTTGTTTTGCTGTCCAGAGTTTGGTTCGTTTCAGCGCAACGTCCGAATAACACCTAGTCACAAATTGTTCAATTTCAATATTGTTATTCTCAATATTATACTACTTTCCATTACTTTGCGTTACTTTTTTTTTAACAGAAGTGTTATGTTTTGTTACGATTACGTTTGGCTTGTTTGTAACTTCGTGTGTTGCAGCTGCTTGATTAAATATTCTTGTTTGTTGTTAATTATATTTTGTAAACAGATTTTTGAGTTGTAGTAAAAAAAATCGAAAGGTATCCTCATATACCCCTCCCAATTGTACATTGATCAATATGAATTATAAAAATTTTATAGTTTGTGAGTTACGTTCTTTGTTTTTTGGGTTTTCAGGCGTTATGTGCCAACAAATAGAACTTAAAAAAAAACATAAAATATGAAAACAGTAAATAATAATAAGCAGAGATCGGATTTTGTGTAAATCGTTATTTAACAATTATTTGTAATAATTACTCTTTAAATAACAATTATTTTCGATTTTTGCTTAAAAAATCTACAAATATCAGTTATTTTCGATTTATATACTATGTGTTTTATTGAAGACTTTTATTTATAAAAGTCAGCAATAAAAATTATCAGTCAGTCAGTGACTTATTTTTTGAGTCATACTTATAAAAGTCTAAATTTTTCACAGAAAATAAGTTATTGGGGAACAATGGGTTTTATTATTGTTAGTGTATTCTGTGCAAAATGGAAATGAGTTATAAGTCTTACTTAAAAAATAAAACTCACCATTATGATATTTATAAATAAAAGCCTTAAATAACTGTTAATAATAACATCAGACATATAGTATAAAAATCAAAAATAACTCTTTTATGTGAATTATTTAAATAGAAATAAAAAAAAAATTGTTCTTATGGAGTTATAAAATAAAAATCAAAAATAATAGTTATTTTTAGAAATTGAATGTTAAAATTACAAATACAAATTTATTATAAAATTTGATTCTTTGTGAAAAAGAATCGATTATTATATTTCACTTGGTTGTAGCACATTTCCTGCATAGTAAATTTTTCCATAAAAAAAAAATCTGAGTACGTTATGTTTTGAACTTTAACACTTTTTTCGCTCTCGTTTTTTTCATTCCTTTGAATGTTAATTTTATTTGATCAGTATTATTTTTTACTTTGACTGTTGTTTGAATTGTTTTCTTCAGTTTCATATTATTCATTTAGTTCTCAGCTATTTCTTCCGTTTGTGTGCTTGTTGTATCGTCCTGAGTTCTCTAAGATACCTTGCTCGTATCCAAAAAAAAAAAAATAAATGAAAAACCCCACCCAATCACCACCACGACCATCATCACTGCCACTGGCCCATTCTCGATACTTTTACTTTTTTGTATACACCCTAACTGTACACCACCCACACACACACACGTACACCGTTTGAATACGTAGTTGAAATCCGATTGATTTTTTATTTTGAATTTTGTATGGAAATGCAATCTGTAGCGACAAAACAATAGATTTTTTGCCTACCTTTAGGCTTTATCACATACTTTATGACTTGCCCGATTTCTTTTTGTAAATCCTGCCCTTTGTCGCATTCGCTCTTTACTTCGTATGCCGTAGTTCTAGTAATCCTTTTGCCCCTTTTTTTTTAGGTTCCTAACGCATCTACCCACCACCATCACCTAACAAAACCGTAGAAAATTCGCATTCTTGACATTTGACACTTGATTTTTTACTTTGATTCATTTTAATTTTTGTTTACGATTTCTTTTCTGTAAACGCTACTTACATATTACATTAATCATAAGATTTGTTTTCTTGTTGTGCAATTTAAATTTAATTTCTTGTATACATAGGAATTTATGTTTTAATTAAATATTAACTTTAATTGTGGTTTACTATAAATGCTTTCTCTCTTGCCTCTCTCGGCCAGTGATAAAACATCTTTAACACCTTCTCGTGAAGGCATGCCGTTTTTTTATAAGATAGAGAATTTTAACAACTCTAAAACCCTAAACAAAAGGCATGCATTTGAATAAAACAATTACATATGTATGTAGCTTTGAAACTTATTTTGAGGCATAGAGTACTTTGTTGATTTAGTGTCCTATCTAGAATACAATATGTATATATTATTTACATATGTACATAAGTGAATAAGGGCATGAATAAAAAATATAAGTTTATTATTATTATTATTATTATTTTATTATAAACTAAAAAATATAATGAGTAACAATAGTTTCAGAGACTATGGAAAAAGTTTGCTCAAACTATTATTAGATTTATAATTTTTAATAAAACTGAGTAATGCCAATAGTTTAGAAATGCATATACATTTTTTATTCATTCGAATATCGAAAATCATTTATTGTTATTACTTCAGCATTAGACTTCTCCCGCCCAGCAAAAAAAAAAAAAAAAACGAAGGACGTGCGACGTACGGATAACTCTGTTTTCATTTGGTGCTTGAAAAAGTGAAGTCAGAAGGCATTTATTATTTAAGTGATTTGTAATAAATGACAAAAATTATTGTCCTTTTTTCTAATACATAGTCAGGCGAAATTTCAAACTAATTTTTTGAGGCGAACTATAAGTCTACATAGGCGAGTAGAAAAAAAATCCATACTCAAAATTTTGAATCGACACTCAACACGTTGGCTTAGGGGGGTTAAAACCCTAATTTTCAAAATAATAATAGGTGTGGAACGTTTTGAACAGTTTTAACTATTTTTCTTTGGCTTGTTTTAAAGCAATTTTATCATAAGGGTTGCATTTTTAGGCAATAAAACATTTCACAAACATGAAAATGAACAGATCTGAAACATATTTTGGACTTGGCATTTTAAATTAAAAGTGGTTCGCTAAGAATGCCGAAAATTGTTGAGAAAGGACGGACAGACAGTATAGTTTATAGAGGGGTATTCATACTAAATATTTTCGGGGATACTCTGGCGGTTCGTTCGATGACAGTTCGGCAAAAGTGTTTTCCTGTGAAGTTATTTAATTTGGTTTGGCAACAAAATTTGAGCGATAAACCACTGCTTTTTTGCTTTTTGTAAGGGGATTTGATGAAATTTAGGTTCCAAATCTTCATAGCCCTCCTGAAGATTTATCAGTTGAGACATTCGCTGAGTAGAAAACGAATTGGTTATTTATTTCGTGGTGTCATAATGCCAAATAATATTCGAGTATTTAGCCGCAGACAACTTTCAGCTGAAGATTCAGCAACCTCTTTTGTTTGTTGGTTGATGTACATACATATGTATATTGGAACGATTTTCCGTTATCGCTTGTCAAGTTTGGTTTGGAAACAAACCGCTATCGCCAAACAAAACGTGACAAGGGATAACACAAAATCACTCCAATATACATGAACATTTTACCCTGTCGAAAAAGCAGAAAAATAATAAGAAACAAATATATTTTTTTTTAGTCTTATAATGTGTTTTTTTTTTATTAAAAGTGTAGGGTCCTCAATTTAGCGCTTAAGATTTCAACCAACCAAATAGCTGATTACGAAATTCATGCACACCGCCCTGCTATTTTAAAACAGCAAACATATTTTCGAACTGTAATATGTAATTATTTTATTGAAAGGCATGCCTGTGAATTGGCGAGTTGTTAAAATATTTATAGATATAACTGATACAACTTCGGTTAACTTTTTTAGTTACAAAACTTTGCTTCGTAAACGTTTAGGTTTGTTTTTGAGTTTGCATTATGTTTTATTGTATTCTTTTTTCCAGCATGTTGAATGAATATATATCTTTGATATTGTTTACTGTGCAAACATATTAAACCGTTGTAATTCTAATAATTAATTACTACAATTAAATGATGGCCTATGTATAAATACTTAACATTTTAGCATGTTGCCTTTGTTTGATAATATTGAGGAGTAAAAGCCTCTGATACATAGCTGAGAGAGCCTAACATGCAAGTTTTCAAATTGAAAGTGTAAACATTTCTGTTATATATGGAATAGGATATGTGGATGCCTTGGCTGTGAATTAAATGAAAATCATTTTTGACGGTGTCTGGCTCTATACTCGTTTAATAGTTGGGCATACAGTCAAGTGAAAAAAATAGGACGGCACGACTTTACTCCCCGTTATGGAAATTCTTCTTTTGCTGGTTTTAAATTTGTTATTTTTATTTTTACAAAAGTCAAGCTCATTATGAAACAAACAGTCCAAACAAATCCAAACTTTGTAGAAAAAATTTTGAAACAACACATTTTTACAATGACAAAAACTTTTATTCAGAATTTTTAAATTAAAATGGAAATGTTATGAGCTAGACTTTTATAAAAAATAAATAACAAGCCTATAAGAAAAAAAGAATAATAACCAAAAACTGGCCAAAATGTCGTGCACTATTTTTTCACATGATTGTAGCTTCGGCTTTAGTTTAAAGTCGGAATAGCTTTCGGAATATTCCCTATAAGTTTTTGCAGTATTCCGCTGAATTTGGTCAGAAATAAATCTAGATCGATCCAGTAATGGCAATAGTCTAATTGAATAAAATAATTATCTTGTTTTATCGGAATTCTGAAGGCATAGCCCATAAAATAGTTCTTGACCGCTTAATTGCCTAATCTTGTCCGCTGTAACCGAATGTGTTGCGGGAGCGTGCTATCATCTGGTGTGACACGAGTTCAAATTTCGGCCGGATACGTAAAATTAATAAATTATAGAAAAAGTATTTTTTTTTAAAGCGCTAGCGCCGCGGCAGGCAAAGGTGAACCTCCGGGTGTATTTCTGTCATGAAAAAATTTCAGTGAAATGAAATAAATTCTGTAAGAAATTTTTTTATTAATATTCAAATAATCATTTTTAAATTATTTGAACAAGAATTGTATTAATTAATCGGAATATTGATTAATTCCAATTTTTTGTTTGAACATCTAACCATTTCAAATACTCTCTTAGCGTTTATTCCATGGTCTTCAGCCTTAAAGTATGCATGCAATGTGTTATTTATGTACGTGGATAAAAAATTGTTGGATTCCGCCGTGTGACGAATTTTATACAAATGTACTAGATTTTTTATTTAGCTAATAATTTATATTTATGTATATGGGTGCATATATGTATGTACAGTTACTCACCTAATTAAGTATGCAGGGCTTTTTTTTTACAATATTCACAATATTTTTTTTTTTTAATAAAAATATATTTCATTCTATAACATACCCCTTGAAATCAAAGTTTCACATTTTATTTCAAATTCACAAAAATTCAATAGATTTGAAAAAAAAAAATCAAATTTTTAAATAGAATTTTTAGAAACTTCGGGTAACTGGTTTCGAGTAGCTGAAACTTCGTTTAATTTTGTTAATATGTCTGCTGACGGTGTTGCGAATTTTCTTCCATACAAAAATTAATTTGGCTCATCCGTCATATGGAAAACAGGCAAAAGAGCGCTACAAAATGAAAATTTTTCAAAAATCACCGGCAATTTTGAGCCCTTTCAATTTTGGAATAAAAAAATTCCAATCAAAGAGTTTGAAAATTTGATTACAATTCTTCTTTTTTATTTTTGATTTATAAAGTTTATATTATAGAATGAACTATTTGTTTTATAAAAATTATGAAAAATAAATTCAATGGTAAATATTGTAAAAAGAATCGGTACATGCTTAATTATGTGAGTACGCACTATATTAAACCTAATAAATGAGGCAGACAAAGATGGAAATTAAAATTAGGTGCATAAGAGAATAGCTCTTCAGGTTCAAAACTTGTATTATATAAACTTATCTGAAATTCATGTGTTTTTGTTTACTAAAAAACTATTTATGCTAAGTGTGTAAGTCCTGTTTTAGTGAAGACTTGTAGCGCCTCAGTATTATTCGTAAAACTGCTTTCTGTCTATTGTTATTTAAGTTTTCTATTTTTTCTTTTGTAATTTACTCAAAAGAACCTTTTTATTGATTATCTATTGAACTGTCCTCGTATCGTAAGATCTTGTTTGCGCTTTGTTGTTTCTGTCACCGTTTTTTTTTTTTTTTTTTTTTTTGTTTGTTTCGCCTCTTACAACTACATAGCAATAAATTAGTGTATGCTCTTTATATGCAACAAGTTGTTTATTTAAATTGTAATTTATTGAAGAAACGAAACATACAATAAAAGTGTGATTAATAAAAATTAAATATTTTTTTTTTTAGCAAATCAGTGAATGCAAGCAAGAAAAAAGCAAAAAACGCATTTATATAAAAAAAAATACAATTTGTGCTAAGCAATCGTTGCATACGAAAATGTTGATAGGAAAAATGATTCGCCAATAAATTCGTAATTTTCTACAATAAATATTTATAAAATTAACTTTATTCATATATACGATATATAAATTGTAACATATAATGTCAATGGAATATCAATTGCATATTTTTGCATTGAAAACATCTATTTCGTTATTTCGTTCATTCGTTCATTTCTTCATTACCGTCATGACATCCCGTTTTATGCATATTTTACAGCATCCGAAGAGAATGTGCTATCATATGAGGCCGTACAACGGCTATCCATTAACTATACACGACCGGTAATTGTGCTCGGCCCATTGAAAGATCGTATTAATGACGACTTAATATCGGAGTATCCCGATAAGTTTGGCTCCTGTGTACCACGTAAGTTGTGTCGGGCAATACTTAAACACACAAATTTAATATATGTACATAGATATACTCACAATATTTGTATATTTAAATTTTTCTACAGATACAACTCGACCGAAACGTGATTACGAAGTGGATGGTCGTGATTATCATTTTGTTTCGTCACGTGAACAAATGGAACGCGATATACAAAATCATCTATTCATCGAAGCGGGCCAGTACAATGACAATTTGTATGGTACATCGGTGGCGAGTGTGCGTGAAGTAGCGGAAAAGGGTAAACATTGCATTTTGGATGTATCGGGCAATGCCATAAAGCGACTACAAGTCGCACAACTCTATCCAATTGCTATATTTATCAAACCAAAATCGGTGGACTCTATAATGTAAGTGTTTGATGTTGAGATTATTTTTAAAATTGCATAACTATGACACGTTTAGAGATGTCTTGGTTTGAATGAATCGAGTTCATTTGATGTAAAACTCAGGACAAATTATTTTATTTTATAAGTATGTTATTGTAGAACCCTTCTTTAAAGTAGGGACCCTAACTTTCATATTAATGGCATTTCGAATACGTCGGAATAAGGTGGAATAACAATATTTACAAGTTATTACAGAATAATTTGGAATAAATATATTATTGATTATAAAAAGAAAGATACTATTTAACTATACTTAAAATAAATTTTAAAATAATGAAAAAATACACAAGCGTACAATTACGTGTTTCCGATTTTCCTAGGTCCGTTGCTCCGGCGTGCACCTATGTACATATATGGCGCCTGATTCAAAATGCCATCGTGCCCGACCTCAACGCGCACGAAACGCAACTTCTCGTTATATCGGCGCTCGAGAGACTAGCGACTTATTCTTAACTTTATTATGGGCTATATTACAAGAAATCACAAATCAAAATTATTTGTATTATTTTGACAATCCGAATATCAATTCCCCTCTTCGGAGAAACGATTGTAATAAATATTTATTACTCGACCGGGAAGTTATTATTCGTCGTTATGACACAGTGTATAATTGACAAAAAAATATTCCGCAGTCTCTCCGAATTGCTCAGATTAACTAATCCGTGGAATAAAGAGGAATAACAACAAATAATAGCCAAAATTTTACGATCATTTTTTCAGTTGAAGAAAAAAGTTAAAATATGACCTATGTATATTTTTTCGATAAAAAATAAAGTTGAATTTATATTGCTCTTATATCTGATTGCCCCCGTTTAAAATAAACAAATTTTGTTGCTACGTTTAAATTGAATTCCGAATCAGTGCTGTAAAAAGGTGGATTATTTGAAGCTTAAAAGAAAGAAATTAAATTCTTATCTAGGAAATATTTTTACAGAAGATGAAAAACTGCAATTAAAAAGAAGAGCATTTTGTACTTTGATATTTTTTTTTTTTTTTTTTTTTTTTTTCAATTAAAAATTATTGTCTTGTGAATACGAAAACTGCTATTTTCGATGAAAAATTTAAAGTTAAATTTTAACTTTTATTTTTAACCGGAAAAAATAGAATATATAAGAAAAAGAGAAAATATCAACAGCAGTTCACATGGCCGCTATGCATCGCTGGCTGCGTATTGACTGCGTATTTGACTTTTTCAATACTTTCTTAATAAAAAACTGGCCTTGGCTTAAAAATTATTGTTGATCGAGAAAATTAAAGTAAAAATTTAACTGTTGTTTTGGATTAAAAAAAATGACAGTCAACAAATTAATTAACTAGAAAATGTGCGTTCTAACTCTTCACCTATACTTCCTGCTTGTAAAAGGCGGACTTCGTTATATTAGTATTAGCTTGATATTCTTTTCCCGTTTTACGTGAAATGAGCTATCAAAAATAAAATTCTTTGCCTGAAGTATGTATGGCATCTTTTAGGCTTCTGAATAATTTTGTCAGCCGTCATATTTTCGATTGATGATGTCGATGAAATTTTACGATTAAGAGCAGAATACCAAGTTTAAAATGGAAAAAAATATTTCGGACTCGATTCATATCAACATTCATGGAGCATGAATATGCAAACAATAAGTTGTATTTTTAAGACCCAGCTACATATTTTCTTAAGTCAATTCATATAATTTTTTTTTTTTAAACTTCTACAGGGAAATGAATCGACGTATGACCGAGGAGCAAGCGAAGAAAACATACGAACGTGCGATTAAAATGGAACAGGAATTCGGCGAATACTTCACAGGTTAGCATCACATTCAATCAATTTAATTTAAATTTTATATCAAAATTGTATTTTTTTTTTTCATTTTGAAACAGGTGTTGTCCAAGGAGATACCATCGAAGAGATCTATAGTAAAGTCAAATCAATGATTTGGTCACAATCCGGACCAATCATTTGGGTACCATCCAAAGAATCTCTATGACCTACAGCCACGACGACATGGACACTGCCGCCTCGAGTACGCTGTCGACCAGTCTCGAGATCAACAACAAATCAACATCAACAGCAAACGCACTGATTTTGAACTACATTGATGATGAAGGAAGACAATGTCTCCGACGATGTCGATAAAACAACTACTACAAGCCTAGCTGATTTATTGAGTATGCAGTTGAAAATCGTAAACCATAGCATCAAGTCTACAATGGCAATAAACACAATCTATAGACGCAGTAAATAGCAACATAATTATTGTTACAACAAAGTTGCAGTTGGTATCGTTAAACGAATGTAAACTAAATAACAGCGAACACGCCTGGCTGCTTAATGGCAGTTTTGTTGGTGTGTGTGCGCGCGCGCCCATGTGTAGATATGTAGATGGCTGTTTACATGCATATGTTTGTATGTATGTCGTTGGCGTGACAGCGCGTTACAGAGAGCAAATAAAAAAGTATGAAAAACAAAAACATGCAACTGGAAAACTATGGAGGAAAAATGGTGTAGCTAATAAAAGTATAATTTAAAATAATATGAGAAATAAGGCAGGCTGCGACTACTACTACATACATACATACATAGTATATACTGATGATGGTGCATTTGTTGTTTGTTTGTTACCGCTAGGAATTAAAAATTCGATAATCGATGATATATGTACATTTATATGTATGTATATAATATATATTATTATATATAAAACTAATTAGAAACGAAACAATTGTAATGAATCTGAGTATAGCACAACTGACAACACACTACATACTACAAATACTACGTGCATACATACAGGCGTACATATGTACATACCTGCTTGCATATACCATGGAAAAAATTATACTAATTAATATACATATATAGATCAGTAGCAGCACATATGAAACAAGGAAACTGCGTTTAATAAGAATCATACATAAAAATATACATACATAGAAAAAAACTTAAAGCAAGTTTCGAAGTTTCGTGTAAATGAAAGCTTACAAAAATTATGAAAATTTCATTATAAATATAAAATAATTTCCAGTGCCGTTGAACAAACTCGCTTAGAACACGCAACGACGACGACGACTTTGTTTGCGCCATGAAATGTCGCGAATGCTTGTTGAGTAAATGGAGAAGATGAAAGATTACAGTTAAAGTTGATTGAGGTAAAGAAGCAAATCGCAGCGTTAATTAGAAAAGAGAAAGAGAAAATATTGCAATTTAAATGCGTAGTTACAAAAAAAAAAATCAAATTGTTTTATTAACGTTATAACGTACAATAATTTATTTATATATATATATAAATATATAGAGCAGTAAAAACGAACAAACAAACAAAACAAAAAAAAAAATAAAAGCAGTCGGGAAAGTGTCAGAAATGGATGTTAAAAAAATGTATTTATCATAAACACAGTAGATAACAAAAAAAAAAATGCGAGACAAAACTACAGCATATTATTATAATTATAATTACATTAATTTTAAATTACTTAACATTACAGACTATTGTAAAAAAAACCAACAATAATTTTACACTTTCAAACTGTCACAATTCGTGTTAATTCATGTAACGCTGGTTAGCGTTAATTCAAACCAAGTATGTACGTTATGTATGTATGTGTTTGTAATATTTGTTTCAGCAATGGAAATTTATTTAATTAATATTTCCTATATATAATCAATCATCCATATACATATGTAAAAGAAGAAACATAACGTGCTGTATGCATTTCGTTTATTATTTTTATTATTTATTTCACATTTCTTTAATTTAATACCCAGTTGGTTGTGAATGTTATAACACACATACACACACACATACAACAAAAACTAAAAATATACACAAAAAAAATACAAAAATAACTACCCTGTAACGTTTTAAGTACTGCAAATGCGCTTTATACATTTTCATAGTCAACAAAGCGCTCTTGAATTCGAATATGCTAATATATATGTAAGTTCGAAAACACTATTTGTAATCCGCGTTTAAGCTACACTCCTCCCACATTTACCATATGCATACTTACATACATATGTACTCGTAATATGACAACTAAAGTTTGTATTTGTTTCACCATTTTTGTTTAATTGATAAGTTATTTTAAACTTTAATTTTACTTTGCACATCAATGTAATGCATTCTCTACCAACTGGGCCTATTGTTTTCAAACTTCTGCAATCGTACGTACATACATACATACATACATATATAATTGTTAGTCATATTCGATTAATTTTTTTTTATTTTTTATTTTGTTTTTTTGTTTTTGCTTGTAAGGGCAATCAATTGACGCTTTGTGTGCCGCTCATTTAGGCATCGCTGTGTAAATTCTGCCGATGCTTAGCGAAGACGGAGAAAGGAAACATGAATAGAAATAATAGTAATAATAATAATAATAATAATAATAGTACCGCAGTAACAGCAGTCGCATTTGTATGTAAAGTACATAAACATCATTTTAGTCTCTTAAACGTACTACTCTATGTACATACATACATACATATGTACATACCTCTGTTAATACTACAGCTCTACTTAATGTGTGAAAGTGCACGTGTGTGTGTACTATATGTTAATTTTTTTTAGTACAATATTTTCTTTGTCTTATTTTTACGTTTATTACCTAACACTGTACAAGTTATTACAAAAACAAAACAAAACAAAATAAAAACAAAATACACAGTTTTTTACAAATTATACGACTACCAACAAACCAGCGGAGAAATATGCAAACTTAAAAACAACAAAAAACAAAAAATACTTTTTTTCAACGAATATCTAAAATGCGTTAAGTGCAAGAACAACAAGAAGTATACAATAATACAGAATTTAAGTAAACAATTTAACTTAATTAAATCGGTTCATTTTTATTCGAAAATAATCAATTGTTTTATTTACATTTAGTTTAATTACATAAATTAGTTCCAAATCCTAAGAAATTTAGGCCAGCAAATGTCGTAAAAATTGTTTTAGAAAATTGAGTTTACAGGCCGATAAAAATATATACAGTGCCGGAAAAAAGTACTGGCACAGCAGTTTTTTTTTCATATTATTCACAATATTTTTCATTTTACAACTCATGCTTTAATTTTTCATTAAATTATAGCTAATTTTATAACAAAACCCATATAAGTCCAGATTTCAAAAATTCAAAATATTAAGCAAATGTAAAAACCCAAAAATCATAATTTTCAAACTTTTTAATCAGAATTTTTCAAAAGTTTCGAGTATGCGTTCTTGTAGCCCATTTAAGTCCTTAGTGGCTAAAAATTCCCGTTCACTGGTAGTGATACACGTTATCTAACATAGAAGAATAAAGTATGGAAAAAATACACAACATCGTCAGTAAGAAAAAAATTTTCTACATAAAGGGCTATTTCAGTTGCTCAAAACTTCCACTTTTTTTTACTAAAACTGCATTCATGAAATTTTCCAAAATTTCAAATTAAAAAGTTGGAAATTTTTATGAATATTTTTATACATATCCGGTTTTTTGCGAATTTTGTACAAAGCTTTTGTTGAATGAGCTATATCTTGATAAAAATAATGTTTTAGCATGAACTACTTTTTGAATATTATAAAAAGTAAAATAAAATACTGTTCCAATACTTATTCCGGCACTGTACACACATAGGAACTCCTTTATCGTCCCACAAAAATATTTTAGAGCAAGCCACACAAAATTCCCAGTGAGCACAAATTTTTTAACAATGATACCCGCTGGATAAGAAAATTAGTTACCATTGAGTTGACATTTTGTACTGAAAACCTACCTTTTTAGTTAACATTTTTTTTTTATACGAACTCAACTTTACGTTTCATTTCTTTAAACTTATATGAATTTGCCTTAATGAGCGAAAATGAATGTTAAAAAACTGTATAAAATGCACAAAACTATTTTAATTACCATACTTGTTTATTTCTTACAGCGAACTTCTTACTCAATAGAACGTAAACGAAAAAAATTAATTTTTATTTTCTTGTAACGATTTCTGTCAAGGCGAATTTAGTGGCAGTAAGCAGCTGATTTCTCTCGCCGTGGTGCAGCAAATGTCAAAATGATGTCCTTGTTGTAATACCAACTGTCATTGTTGGTGTAATGCGTTAGTGTAATTTTTGTTTCTGTACGCCTAACACCTCTATATGAATTCGCCTTGATTTCTATGATTAAATGTGTGCGTCCACGTGAAAAGGGCCCACTTCGGCGGTATTGGAGTTATGCATATGGCGTCTTCCAGGTTGATTTCCGAACATTTTGAGACAAATTAGACCACCCTAACTGAAGAATTTAGGGAAATATATGTAGAACTTTGAAGGTGAATATCCGAAAAATTACTAATTGAGAAAAATCAATTTGAAGTTGAAAGTTGTCCCTTGTAGGCCCTTTTCTTTTTTTGGTGTCATTCGACGAGTAAATGTATGTACATATATAGTTTCATAATAAACCATAATAAAAAATTACGAAATTCGATCCATGTATCGAAAAATCTATATATCTCAGAAATTAGATGCGACAAAGTGGGCCCTTTTCACGTGGACCCGCACAAATTGTCTGCACCTTACTGAGCAAGGCTAATTAATATAAGGTAGGTCAAGCCCATATACATAAGTAAAAATTCCAGGTACTTTGTTATTGCTTGTTGTACAGTGGGATGTCATGACGAAAGAAAAGAAATCCACGCCGAATTCATTTTCTTCGTTAGAATTTCATCATGTAAGAAAATAAAAGTGTAGAGACAAAAATATCAAATCAGCTGTTCTAGTAACATCCACCACCTTGTATGAATTCTCGTACTGGTTTATTTTGGCAATCCAAAATTTTTGATGTGGCATCAAAAGTTTTAATTTCTTGCTTAGCAAACAACACAACATTTCTTTCAATTGACTTGCATACGGTCTGTAGTATTGTTATACCAATTGACGTAGTCGTTTTATTGGTGCCTTATAAGCAGGAGGTATTATTTTTTACAATGTGAGTATTTGCTCTCGCGACTGTACGTGCTTTCAAACCAATAATTGAACACTTATATAATAAATGCTTTTTGAAATAATAATTCAATTCATTACTTGGGAAAAGCAGAGCTCTTGCTTTTTTGATAGCTGAAAATCGAGTACCAAGTAATCGACTAACCGTTCACTTTCGATGAACCGCACACCATCGAGTAGTCTGAAAATCGAATAACCGAAATTATTCGAATAGTGACATTGTACTCACAATAAATTCATAAAAACTTCACTATGCATTCACATACATATAAAAAACAATAATTTATTGAAAGAAAAGAACTAGTCAAAAAATCGAAAATGAACGGTTAGTCGAAAAAGTCGAATGAAAACGGTTACAAAAAGTCGAATGGAAACGGTTAGTCAATTATGTGAAACCGACAATTTTTTTTAAACAACTTTTGCTAATCGATTAACCGGATAGTCGATGAGGAAGAGCTCTAGTGAAAAGAGATTAAAAATTATATTATTTGTCTATTAATAACGGTAAATATTTAAGGTAAATTTCAGCCGAATATTTATATTAATTATAATATATAAACGAAAAAAAAAAACATGACGCTTTAAACCCAGAATTGGGTCTATCGAAACGCAGTTTAGACTAACGACGTCATACTATTCTGTCTGGATGGAGTCCATATCGAATATTTGCTGGAAGAACTTTATACATGCGAAAAGTCAAAACTTACAAAACACGTTTTCAATTTCCTCGGAATCAATGCACATTGGATATACTATCTGTTAGTCTTGTTATTATCAAATTTGTTTCAAGTTCTGTCAAAGTTCGAATACCATCGCCATTTACTTTATATGCATTAAAATTTAAAAAAAAATAAAAAATCAATTTTTGACGCCTCTAGTAATCGATCTTCAATTTAAACGATTCAAAAACGCCATCTATAGGTAGCAAATGGTAATAAAATGTTGGCTTGTTTTAGGCGCAAAGAGTCAGTTTTACTTCCTCCTATTAACGGTAAAGCTCGGCGCTCATGCATACATACATACATACATCCAAACGAAAAACGGCACTCTCGTTATGTATACGCAGTGTTGTACTTAAATTGTGAGTTACATCGTATTATTTTTTTATATCTGATTTAATCGATTATCCAGATATGTTGATGTGAATAGTGAGCATTTTTGTTACTAAATTAACATTTGAATGTGCGTACATATGTACATATATACATACACATATGTACAATAGGGTGGTCTCTTAATGTCGGAAGTATACGTATACTATTATATTCGAATATATAACCTATTCATTTTAATCCCGATTGGAGAGCGGTTATGGCGTGCCTCTAAAGGTCAAAATTCAGATTATCCTACGAAGACTCTATCGAGACAAAAATTTATAATCGGGACTTAAATTTATATAGAGTAATATTGCTTTAGGATATTGGATGGAAAAAATAATAATTTTAATTTTTTGAGTCTTCATAGGGTAAACTGATTTTCAATCCCGGTGGTTCTGAAAGACATCGTTATTTAAATTTTAAAGACTACCCTAATGTGCATATATGTATGTGTACATACGTACTTCATTTTACAGTTTAGGTTTGTTTCACGACTGGAAGAAAAATAACGCACACTTATGCCAACAATAACCGGGTGTTTCGTTATCACCAATGTAGTAGCCGTGTGTGGAAAGCGTGCGCGCTTCATTTCGTGTGCCGCTAGTTCAAATTTTTTGGCCGGGGTAATATCAAAAATTATAGAAAAGCTTTTTTTAATAGCGGTCGCCCCTCGCCAGGCAATGGCAAACCTCCGCGTATATTTCTGCCATAGAAAAAGATCTACCCAAAAAACATTTGCCTTTCGGACTCAGCGTAAAACCGCTGGAAAAGCGGCGTGGCATAAAATGCCCCTAAATGCGTCCCATATCTACTTAGCAAGTCGGCAACGAAGATTTCTAAGATTATTTTTGAAAAAAAAAAGCTACGAACAATTTCTCTAAATTTTACAAATTATGTGGTTATTTATTTGTTATGAAAAAATAGATAATTTAAATTTAAATATAAATTTGCATCAGAATTGTATTTATTAAAGATTTGCAAAGAAAATATTTCAGGATCCATACAAAAAATATTTATTTTTAACAATTTAATAGCAATTGTTTCAAAAGTCTGATGGCTGGAAAAAAATTTATTGGAAATAACCTAGAATATAAGCATATTGTATACTTTAAGTACATTATACCTATTTTAGTCGTTAAGCAGGAACTCCATAGAATTCAGATGCATTCACTTTAATTGTCATTTAATGCAAGAAAATAGAAATTCAAGCAAATTTCTTACGTTTTCATCAGTTCAAAACCATAAATAACAGTTATTTAATATTTTTAACTTATAAATCAAAAATAACTGTTATAGAAGACTTTTATTTATAAAAGTCATCAATATAAATCATTCACTGGCTTTTACTTTTTAAGTCATACTTAGAAATGACAGTTTAAATTTTCGCAGAAAATAAGTTGTTGGAACTAAAAATTATTTATTATACATATTATTTTCGCCGAAAATTAAATTGACTTTTATAAGTATGACTTAAAAAATAAAAGTCAGTGACTTTCATAAATAAAAGATTTCAATAATTGTAATTTTTGATGTATAAAATATAAATAATAAATAACTAATATTTATGACTTTTAAAATAAAAATCAAAGCTAACTGTTATTTTTGATTTATGAAATAAAAATCAAGAATAACTGTTATTTATGGTATTTAAAATAAAAACCAAAAATAAATATTATTTAATTAGTAATTAAATACAAGTTACATAACAATCATTAATGAGCGATTTTTTATAATGAAAATTGTTACTGTTACGGTCCCTGGTTTTCATGCGTTGCTATGTAGGAGCCGACATGAATTTTAGTGACATTCAACTTAGCTATCTATGGAGTTCCAGCACAATACAATTTTTTTCTTCAATCGAAATTCATACATACACCTTACACTTGTGTACATGCATATGTACATTTGACATACCCACATACATACATATATACAGTTGCATATATGTAAACCACACATCCGCTTTAATCATTTCATATGCAAACGCGTTTCATCAAAATGTGCCTTTTCAGTTATTGTTGTCGTTATCAGCAGTTCAGAAATACATACATACCTACATACTTACATACAGACATAGCTAAATAAATACATATGTAGATATGTGCGTATTCATTGCATCGCTAAATCAAGCAGGAAAAAAAACAAAAATCGATAAATAATGAAAACCAAAAAAAAAAAAACAATATGACTAATAAATATCTACTAAAAGCAAAAAGAGAATTGAATTTTCTAGGCATGAAAAATGCAACAGCGCGCATGCTTATTAAATATTTACTCAACATATACATACGACATATAAATAACTAGTACGGTCCTACGGTCAAAATAATAAGAGTGCGCGATTTTGACTACTTTTTTTTTTTAATGTTCATTAATTTTTTAGAATCATAAAGTTCCTGCTATACCAAAAATCATATAAATTGAAAATGAAATAAAAATAAACAGTTCTTGAATTTTGTTATAGAATGAACTATATTTTTATAAAAATAATAAATGAACTCATGAAAATTACGCAAACAAAAGAAGAGTAGCCAAAACTGGTCGCTTAGATCTATTATTTTGAGCGCAACTGTACGTGCATACATAAATATATGTATCTTCTAAGCACATTCGAAATAAATGAATATCAATCAATAAATCAATGCAAATCATATGTGCAAGAAATTCTAAACAGAACACGGCATACTCAAACAATTAAATAACTCTGAAACATACAATTGAAAATGAAATATGTATAAATGCTTCTATACACTGCGTAGTTCATTTATTTATTTTTAAAGAAACCTGCAAAAATAGTCGATAAAGAATTTAAGATCTTGCAATGCTGCTGAATTTCATTTTACAACTAATTCTCATTCCAGAATTATCTTTCGCTAAATTTTTCAACGCCAAAAACTCACTCAGCGCTAGTATTTCAATATTGGCAAATTTGTTTAGGAGATACGCCGATTTCGGACGAGACAGCACCATAACCTTTTTGTTTCCAAAACAACTTCGACAAAATCTACATTATAACGTAAAGAACTGAATAAGAAAATGAAAAGTTATCTTTATCATTCGGTGATCTCGTATCATTCGCACCTACTGCGGGCTTTGAACATGTAAAACTGCAAACGAGATGGGCACATTTTTCTAAAGCTCTTGACCTCTTGATTCTTTCTGGCTAGTAAGCGTTCTATTTATTGAATAAAACCTTTTAACAAATCGATTAAAATTGGAAACTAACCCAAGGCGCTTCAAACTTGCGGTTCACTCTCTATTTCTATTCTAATCAATCTGTGCTACTCTACGTTTATGAATTTCTTTTCCCTGTCATCTGAATGTACTTTAACTTTAATTGTACTTTTAATTTAATTTTAAGTAATTGAACCGATTGCTTTAAGTTTTAACAAAAATCTGCACTAACCTGATCTTAGTTGCGTGTATTATAATAAATGAAATGAAATCAAATATTTTACTATTAAGAGAAGCTACCTCGTGAGGTCGATTTATATTTCATTATTTGTTAAAATATATGGAACAGCGTTGGCGATTTTTTCAGGTACTTTCGCGCCTATAACATTCTATTATATGTATATATATTGAGCAATTATGCCTATAATCAGCATTCCTCATCCAGAGGGAAACTGGCCTAGTTCTTCCGTATTGCAAAATTTTGGTGTTTTGAAGGGCTATGAGTATTTGAAAGACATGTAGTTGCTAGAATGGTCCTGTTAATCTGTAAGATTCGAACGAAATATCCATAGGTTTCAACCTATAGCACATACAACAAATAACACTTAATACGATACCGTGTAAATTTGTTCGAATATCTTTTGCTAAAGAAAAGTTTTGGTTTTAACTCGACCGCGAATTATACTCTTCCTCGAGAACTTCATATTTGTCGTGTCGCCATTTAGTTAAAAATAAGGCTCTCGGTCATTTTCAGGGTTACATTGGTATACGAGGAGCACTGAATAAGTCCAAGTCTCTGCCAGCAAAAAAGTCGATTTGACGTTTGCATTGTAAGATTGAAATTTTTAGCATAAAAGGACTCAGAGCAGGATGAGTGAACTTTGCGTTGGTTACAGTTACCTGAAAGATTAAAGTTGAAAAAAAAAAAAAAATATTTTCAAAAATAAAAAAAGGTTTCTTTGGATTATAAACCAGCCAACAACAACTTTCGACGTGAATCAATACAACAACAGTGCATCGATGAACTTGTTACGAGTTTCGGTGTTGAGGTACCATCAAGGGCTTTTATAATTGGTATATTGCCTTCTAGGGAGGTCCTAAGAAAATTACCATAAATGTTTACGTGTTACATAAATGTGTATGAATCGGAATATATCAGCAGTCGATTGTTGGGTGTTTTTCAAAGTCAACTTAAATCAACGTAAGTTGCTCTTTGTTTTTAGAAAAACTACTCATTTGGCAATAATACCCTTAGAGAATCGTAGAATGTCAATTCTGACAACGATATAATAAAAGATTGCGCCATCTGTCAACAAAAAATATAGAAGAAAGAAGAATAACTTTAAATTTTTTAGTGAGAAACGTTTTTTAAATTTGCTAAGACGTAAAAATATGATTTATAGGTAGATATTTAATAAATAAATCTGCAAAATACTAAAAGAAAAGTGACTGCCGCTCATTTGCAAAAAAAAAGCTTGTTCTACTTTTAATGAGAACTGTCAAAATCGGCAAAACAAAACTAGCGTCACCTTCTGTATTCAGTCCAAATTGACACCCATTTTTCGAATTTTTTAAGCAGAAGTCTTGCAGCACATTGGATCCAAATAAATAAGGTGTAAGTTTTAAAAATCTAAAAATTTTGATTTTTTCATTTTTTTTGCGACGGTTTGCAGATTTTCTGCTTTCTTCCATATAACGTATGTAAGTTTCCGGTCTAACTATTTAAAAAATAAATTCGAGCCTAAGCGGCTCGAGAGGAAAAAACAAACTTCAAGAGATTTTCTTTTACCAGCTTTGCTCTCTCAGGACTGTCAGTAGCTTGCCATCCCATTATAATACCGGTACTTAAAAATGTTTCATTATCTGGCGATGAAAGATTTAGCGTTTAGTAAATTCTAATAATAATTATGCAAATAGTAAGCCATGGAAGAAAAACAAAAATTTAAATAAAAAATGTTTATATCAATAATAATTTTTGCGCTCAATACCAGTTTTTATTTGAAAGTTATTGGAAAGAGGCAACTAGTACAATCAAAGCGGTAGAAGTTATAGCTGATTTTTCGGAAATCACCACCATTCCTTATACCATTTCTTTTTCGACTATGTCCGGACTTGAACCAAAAACTTCATACTTACCAGACAGGCAAGCCGACATGTGAACTGTTGTTGCAACTTCCCTTTTGCCATTCCAAATAAAAAGTGGACAAAAATTATTGTTGATATAAATCAATTCAGGCCAAAAAGCAATTAATATATATAAAAAAGGTAAATAAAAAATTAATATACTAAAAGTAAAATTGAGTAATAATTATTAAACTCATACAAATTCATATGCTACATTCGTGGTTCTTTAAAACCCCTCTTTACCCACCTCAGCAAGCTGAATGCGCTATTTTTCAACTCACCTATTGCATTAATTTTTCCATTTTGTACTCGTAAACCAAACAAAAAATATATATCTTTAAATTTATTAATATATGGATAAAAACAAAAACTCACAAACGTTAAATATAGCGGTCGCGATAAGACCAACAACTAAACAATTTGTTAAATATATATTTGTAAATGAATAGAGCGAAACTTATGAAAACTAAAACAAAAATTGAGAAAAAAATTATAATTATACACAATAAGAAAACAAAATAATTCCACAAAATATATGTACTACGTTATCTTTTGTTAGTACAACTAAATAAAGAAATAAAATAAAATAGAAATTGGAGCAAAAAAAAAAAACGCAACTATGCAATCGAAAGCAAAAGGGTAAATATTTGTATAAAAGTAAGAGCAAATAAAAACTTAAAAAAAAAACCACATACATACATAAATATATGTACTCTCATTCGAAATGCGATCTTATTGTACTATTTTAGGTAAAAATGAATAAAACCGAAAATAACTAATTAAGCGATAGAGCAATAAAAATGAAATACTATGTTCATTAAATAAATGCAAAACAAAACAAAAAGAAACACACGTAAAATGTAACTGTTCATTCGATATAATAAAAAGAAAAACATTAATTAAAATTTTGAAAGATTTTTTTTTAACTAACGGCAGAAGAAAATAGCGTTGTTAAAAAGTTTAGCGCAGTTTTTAATATATGATAATATTTTTAGATAGCTAGTGACCATTAAAAGTTGTTAAATCCTCTGCTAACATTGTGCGGCAATTTTAACAACTCTCAAACCTATTAGGAAAATCATAATAATTCTAAAATAATTCAATAAATTGTAATAAAAATGTTCACCTTTTTAATCCGGCGTTGGCACTTTCTTCCTAACAAAAGAAAATTGTGTACATGCGTTATAGGAAGAAAAGCCACAACACCGTACCAAAATTTTTTTTTTAAATCAACAGGAAGTTTTACCCACTTGAAACTTATACTTTTTATAGCAAAATTTAATGGACTATAAAATTGAATTCTCAAAATTTTTCTAAAAATTCGGATTAAAAAGTTAGAAATTTTGATGACAATTTTTTTTTAAATTTGTGAAATTTTGAAACACACTTTTTTATAGCAAAATTGTTTGGGCTATAAAACTGAACACTCGATATTTAATGGACTATAAAACTGAATTCCCAAAGTTCTTCTAAAAGTTCGTATTAAAAAGTTAGAAATTTTGATGACAATTTTATTAAATTTGTGGAATTTTTATAATTTTTTTTTTAGAAAGTTTGATACTTTCACTTACATGGTTTCTGTTATTGAATTACCTATATTAAAAAAATTTAAATCAAATAAATAAGTTTTCAAAACTTGTTAATATATTTTGCTATTACTTTTATGTTTGAGCGGAATAAAAGTTTAAGGCGTACTTGTACGGTAAAATTTCACGGAAACCCAGTAGGCGCCACACCTCTCATCCGCCGATGATAACAACTTTCATGACTATTATCCGCTACTAATGCCTAGACCTCATCTAACGAGTCGAGTGGTGAGACAGTAAAGGCTTCGTTATGCAAACTTACACGACACTGCTGTGTTCGGTAATCAGTTACCCGCAAAACTAATAGAATAGATGCTCACGCCATCTACATGATATGGCGAGTTGTTGATCGGGTGTGTGCCTACACGTCACAGGTAAAAATACAACCAAGAATATCAGAAAAAAAGGAAGACGATAAGCTCACAACTGCAAAGCAATGAATTCGCAGTATGGTAGAAAAACGGTAATGAATTTACAAAAATTAATTACATATATATTTATTCAGAATGTATTGCCGGGAAGATCAAATGTTTTTTGAAAGGCAGTAAGAGCCTAACAAAGGCACCCAACCAACTTTGGCCACATCTTCACATATCTTTAGTCACTCCAGTGATGATGGAGACTTACCTTTTTAGCTCGACACGCAGCTCGGTGCATCCAGGTTACGCTTCGAAAAAGTTTAGAAACCCTTTATTAAATCTGTATTTATTAAATCTCTTTCGGTTGACACCCATGCTTTAATATTTCATTTCATAGAATATAGAATCCTTGAAAATAATTTCCGAAAATATTCCATATTGCAATAGTTCATTTAACTTATTATTTAAATTCAATTTAATTTTTTAAGCACGTTGTCACACTCTCTTTAAAAAATACACTATTTATATGCCAAATTTTATTCAAATCCATTTAGTCGTTTTGGCGTGAAAAGGTAATCAAAATTGACAAGGGATGAAGGAAAATCATTGCAATATAAATCAACTTTTCACCCTGTCGGAAACACAAAGAATCAAAAAGAAATAGTAATAGAGGTACTTCATCGTGGAGTTAAATGGTAAAAGCAACCGTCTCCAAAGTCCCTTAAAAAGTTTAACTTCAAAAAGTGCGTGTCAAGGTTCGTTTAAACAAGATTTTAGCCGCGTTGGACATCAGCATGGCAGCAAGGAAAGTGCCACACAGTACCATCACTGCTCGCAATGCCATAAATACTCAGATGAATCAAAAACGCTCTTACTAGAGAATCGCATGGGTAACATTGTAGCTGTCGAAAGGTTTCGATACCGTCAATCATACAATGCTACTCAAAGACATCGTTGCCACGTCATTTGGGTCTACGATAGCTAAAACGAAACGGATTTATATCCGGCTAAGAACCGGCACTTCAGCAACATTCCCTAAAATTTTACGGGGACAGTAATAAACAGATATGTCTGAAACAAATATCCAAATTTGCCATCCTTGCATTCGATAAATGTCATCCCTGCAACGGAACAGCTGATGGATTTATTATTTTTTTTTTGTGATAAGTAATTCAAATGATTCTTTTTGATGAAATTTCTTCTTTACTTTTGTAAATCGCTGCTTTTCAATTCGAATACTGTAATTCACTTATTCGAATCGATCGAAATTTTACACTTCATGAATAATCTCTTCCATCACGAAAGTCATGATTCGGTCATATATTTTCATATTTTTACCACTGCATTCCATATATGAATATTAGGGTAGTCGCAAAATGAATAAGGGGCTCTTTTTTCGATTTCAAATTAAAAAAGAGATGATATACATAGAATACTTGCAAATCCATATTTTTCAATTGGCCATCTCTGTTTCTCTGCAGAAAACTTTAAAGTATAATACCCAATTTATATATTTTATGGGTCCGCCAAAAACCCCAAAAAAATGTAAAAATGGGCCTATAAACAATATTTAATATTAAAAATGGTTAAATAAAGAATTGGGTATTATTATTTGAAATTGCTGTTTCCCCATATAAAATTTGGGTTATGTATTACAATACTAGATGATGAGAACATTACAATTCCGGCTTTTAATTGACCACCCTGATGCACATACTAACTGAGCTGTTGTTGTTTTATCCAATTTGTGAGCAGAGAAGCTTGACAAATATGAGACCAAGGACAAAGCGGTTTGACCCAGTTGCTTTGGTTTTCCATGCTGAAAATTAAGTGTGTGAATAGTAGAAAAGAGTTCATTGATTTGATTAAAAATAAATTTAAATGATACCAGTACTGTTGAAATTCAAACAAATGCCTTTTGCTGTATACTAAAAATATTGTTTTTTTTTCACTTTTGTGGTATTTTCAAGGATTCACCATAAGATTATTGCTTCATAGGATGCATGTTTATATTATAATTACTGCTTTAGTAGCTAAATAAAGAGCGAGTAATAAATGATTTATACAGATTTCAATAATACGTTCTCGATTAATACATTTCAATAATGCGTACATATATTACAATTAAATATTTGTACAAAAAAAAGTATTGTCCACAAATCGAACAGGGAAATGGCAAAACAAGTAACAATCCTTTTAGGTTTTAAACTTAGAAATATTTGTAACTATATTTAATTTGGTGTACTTTGTTGTGGTTTTCGTAATATTAAACGTAATTTTATTATTTTCTACAACCTGGAAGCCAACCTTACTTAACACATTCTATAATCGTTTGTGTGAGTGTGTGTGTGTGTGAATGAATAGAAAATATAAAAAAAAAATATAAGTTATATCTTAAATACTCGGAAAATATCTGCCTGTCGCTACACTCGACAATTAATATCGTAGCCAGAAATACGTGCAGACATTGGTAATATGCAAATGTACAACAAATTGTACACAAATAAAACTAATCGATTCAGAAAAAAATACTTGAAAATCTAGATACTGTTATGCGCATCAATCTATGAGTGTAGCTGTAGCGAAAATCACAATGTTGGCTTAAAAATTACAAGAATATGTAGAAAGTGATGAGCAATGCCATTAGAAAACAAACATTATGTGCTCTATAACACTACAAATAAATAGAGTGATGATCATTAAATTAAAATCGTTATCGAGTTAAGCAATTAAAGCACAAATTAATATAGTTACTTCGCCAATTTCTTGTTCTTGTAAATCTAAGTAGTAAAATTAGTTTAGTTAGTAGTGCCTGTCTAAATGAGCATGTCTGTCTGTGAGGTTATTGTATGTTTATAAATACGTGCTAAAATGTGCATGCAAATGTGTATGTATGTATGTATATGTTCTACTCTTATTTATTGCTACCTAATATAACAATACAACAAAAATATTTAAAAAAATTTAAAAAATAAATAAATTTAGGAAAAGTAAATAGGCCAGAAAAGTTTGTTCTTACAGACTTACAGACTATTGGTGTTTGGGGTTATAACTAACTATTATCTATGTATATATATTGTTTAGTTGCGTAAGATCTGTATAAACTGTGTTTGTCCATTCTACTGCAATGCAAACCTTAAATTTATTGTAATTGTTTTTAATCCTTCTCCTGGCTCTGCATTAAGGCAGTAATTTCTTGAAACTTATGCATATAATCGACGCTGCTTTCGCTGATCACCGACAAATTCGACGAAGGGTCCTGAAGAAGTTAGTGTAATTTTTTTTTTTTAATTTTTTGATATGACCACTTTTTGAACCTGTTTTTAACTTACCAATATATCACGACTTGCATTGATCTCGTCCAAGTGTCCGAGCAGACTGGTTAAAGAGAAATCGTTAAGATTCTCTTCAAGCCAACGGGAATTCGAGGTGGACTCTCGTAGCAAATGTGTCGGTGTCATGCCATTGAAAGAGCTTGTATCTATCGGAGAGAGAGATGACAATTATTGGAGTATACATATATACGTTATTTTTTAACAGAAAAATAACAAATAATTAAAAATTTTGGTAATTCAAAAGGTGGTTGTGGTGGATTGCTACAATATTTTGTCTCCAAAAATGAAACTTTTAAAATTTAATTTTTTATGAGTTTACTAGCTTCGGCCGAACAGAGAAGGAAAGAAGAAATTTCACCCAAGGTAATAACTTTTAATCCGTTTTTATTTTTTGTTTTTGAATTTTTTATTGTTAAAAAATATATATTGTTAGAAATTTTGTCGTAAAAACAGTTTCGATTTACACCAATACAGTTGTATTTGAATAAACTGCGAAATGTAATTAAATTAATATTTTGAAACAGGTAGCATCAGCATTTAAAGAAATTTTCATAATTGAGTTTCCTTAAGCCACTTCCATTGAATCTCATGCCGTAGTATTTAATTTAATTTAAATCTTTAAGACGGTGAGGGTTGCCAGCAATTTTTTTCTAAATAAAGCTTACTGAACCCACTTTTATTAAGGCTCATACTTCAATATTTGCTTTAACTTATTATAATATAAATGCATTTTTAAACAGGTGGCAACACTCTCTTCAAAAATATGTTTTTTAACTATCGTAAAACGTTTAGTTTGACACTCATATTATAAAATTTAATCCAATTTACTAATTCAACTTTAGTTAACTTTAAACAGGTGGCAACCTTTAAAAAAAATGTCTAAAATTAAGCTTTAATATCGGCATTGAGGTTCACTATTTTAATTTAGTTTAACCTCTTTAAACAGGTGGATACTCCATTAAAAAAAATTTTCTCCTTCACACTTACATATAATACGAGTATTAGTAGATGATTTATGACACCTTCTGAATCACCTTACTATTATATAATTTTGTTTTTTATATTTTAAAAACAACAATAACTAAAAACTAAAACTTACTTGTACACTCATCGTAGGCGCTGTCGGGAAATGAGGATGAAAATGAAATGTCTGCATTATCTACAGCTGAAGATTCATACATCTGATCAACATCAGTAATGCTAGCAGAAACGTCAGTTATTTGATAACCCTTGGAAGTTGAGGGATTAATGTCCAGCAGCGCGGCCTGCTCTACGCAAACACCTGCATCCGTTACGTCCGTTACGTCGTAATGGTTTATAATTGAATTGAAATGTGTGGCAGTACTAATTGGTTTCTGATTGTGATGTGTTGCATCCGCTATTGCTGTTTCTGTGGCTGTTTTGACGTCAGCCAAGTTATTCCGTTGTGTCGCATGAGATTCTAATGTTGTACTTTGCGAAACATCTGCTACATTCTCAGCCATTTTTTGAGGGTTATCTAAGTTATTTAAGTTCAAAACGTCGTACGTTTGATTTGAGGCACCACCGCCCGGCAGCAGCATACGCTGTACCAGCACTTGACGCATTGATTGCTTATGGCGATACATCTGCGTGATGAAAAAAAATAAGAAAAATCTATAAGTATGTACTAGAAGCTGTGGGTAGCCTCTTACGTACGTCATTCGGTATAACGTTTTGAATTTGAATGTCATAGAAAATTAAATAAAGAATTTCAATAAAGTGGCAATTTTTATTACATTTCGATTATTAATTTTTTATCATCTAAACAAAAAAGCAACCCCTCTTTTATAATTCCCGATAACGGTTGGTTGCTAAAACATTTTTATCAAATGTTTTTTTTTCATGAAAGCATATGCAAAACATTTTTTCATAAAAATTTAATTTTATTATACTTTTTTTAATTTAAACTGTAAATATTTTTTTTAATTTTAGCAGGGTGGCCACTTAAAAATAAAAGTTCAGACAGGTTTTGTATAAATTGGCGAGATATCCTGTTTTCATTATTGCATTATAAATCAATTTGTATTGAATTTTTCAAACCACAGGCCACCCCTCAAAACTTTTTCTATGTCATATAACTCTTCCTGAACCTCTTTCGGATCACTCCTGTATTGTAAGGCTTCTCATAGTTTTTATTGAATTTAAATTTTTTAGCATGTGGCAACATTGTCAAAAAAATATTTCTCAAAAACAAAAAAAAAAAAAAACAAACAAATCATTAAGTAAGTATTAGTATTAAAAAAAAGTGGCATCCCTCTTCAAAAACGTTTTCGTATACACGGGTTCGTTTCGCACCTATAATTTTTTAATTTCATTTAACTTATGAATTGTATTCATTTAATATTTTAAGCAGGTGGCAACACTCTCCATAATAATTAAATTTTTGATTACTTTTTTAAGCTTGCGGCAATCAGCTCCAAAAATATTTTCGAAATCAAAATTTTTTAACTTTCGATATCGACTCATATCAAGATATTTTATGTGATGTGTTATAATTTTAATTACAATTTTAAAAAGGCGGCAATCCTCTAGAAAAATGTTATTAAAATTGAGCTTTCTTAACCTTATGTAGTTTGCCACTCATATTACAGAATTTAATTTAATCTAATAATTTAACTTTAAACATGTGGAAACCTTTTTGAAAACTATTTTGAAATAAAGCATTATTATACTTCTTTCGTTTGCTACCCATATTGCAATATTTGATTTTAACTTTTAAAAAGGATGGCAACTTCCTTTAAAACACTACTTATCTGGTATATAGCGGACTATATACATATGTGCACATGTACATATATATGTTTAATCTAGGCTATAAGCTATTTAAGTGCAAAATTGTATACAAAACCGACTAGCAGTCTCACACACAAACTTTCACATTTATATTGGTAGGATATAACACTTGTGGGATTGTCGTACTTACCGGATTTAATTGTTTCACACTATCCATATTGAATAATGGTCGTCGTATGGGCACCACTGGCTGTCGAAAAACATTGTTGCTCTCGTTGACGTTATTGGTGGAAAATGTTTTTGTGGAGATATAGGTTTTTGTGGCCAAATCGCGCTCCAGCTGTAAAAAAAAAACAACAACAAATACATTTTATTAGAATACAACTAGTTTAAACAATTCCCTCGCTATACGCCACTTACTCTTGTTTTGGCTACATTACGATCACAAATATGTCCACAGGAGCATTGCCGCTTTCGCATTCTATCGCTCAAATTGGCAATCAATAGCAGATGCTTTAATTTATTTGCAACACCAGCAGTACACAGCGATTTCAGCAAATCGGTATCATCGCATTCGCTAGGATTGTATGGCATACCATTTTGCTTTTGCATGAATACTTTTGTATCCGAAGGCGTCATGGACTCTAAAGTCCCAGAAACACTGTTGCTGTTGCTATTGGGCGTTATATTATAGCTACTACTTGTGTTTATATTATTTGCATTATTCATAGTAGTAGTACTACTAGCGCTGTTCGCACCCAAATGCTGTTGTTGCTGCCTATCTGTCCAGTAGTATTCCAGTTCGAGTTTTGAATCCTGCCCTAAAACCACATAGAGATCACCAATGGTAATATCTGCCGCAGTTGAAACGGTCCAGCCTTTTCGTATGCGTTTAATAACTCCCTCGCTGATGAGTGGCTTAAAATTAGGTGCACTGGCGCGTGATGTTCCTCGCGTATTGTTCTGTCGTCGCATACGCGCCTGATTGCCAGCTGTAATTTGGCTTTGATTTGAAGTATGAGTATTTGAATTTGTGGTGTATGTTATATCACTTTCTGTTACAGTTGGTTTTATATCCTCTTGTATATTGTCACAAACTTCCTTTGTCACTCTATTATCATCCACATCGGCATTTAGCAACTCATGCAATTCATCACTCAACTCATCGCTGCTGCTTTCACACTTACCGATCGTTAATTCCTGATCTGGTATTATGGCAATTTCCTCTTTAGGCACTACATCGCCGCCTTGTACATCACATTCCGGCTTTTCATATGGAGGACTGATTATTTGTTTTGTTTTCTTCGTTTCAGGCGACCGTTTCTCAGAACCACTGTCGGTGCGGGTTCGCTTATTTGCATTGCGTTCCTGATATATTAATTCACCACGCACTTTCACACCCATGCGTTCCTCATAAGCGGCCAAACAGATATTACCACTGCCAAGATATTCTGTGATACTCAACAATGGGCGATGTATAGCCACTCCCGGTTTGGGCAAAAAGCACATTTCAGGGTCTTGAAAGGCGGGTACTTTGTCTATAGTATCTGCTGGTTGTGGGCCATTACATTCTGTTGAATGTGTTATAGCTGTAGGAACACTAATTGATGGAAATAATTTCAATTCTTCTTCTGCTAGCTTTTGTTCAGCGCTACGCCATTTCACTTGAAAGGTTTTAATGAAGTTGACAAGTTTCTTATGGAGTGGGACAGTGGTACGAACACGCGGATTTTGCGCTACAGTCTGAACACGTCCGAACGCTTCCATGGTGGCGGGACTGACAATAACCTCAATTTTCGATGGTAGGCGAATGTCTTCTAGAGAGTCTGGAAGTAAAAAAAAAATTAAATTTGCTTTTAAATTTGTATACTACACATAAGAAATTCTGCCGTTAAGTTAATTTTATAAATCACACAATATCAAGTCATTAAATTCAATTTCTTACCATCTAGTTGGTTTAATCTTCGCAGTGCTTTACATGACGGCGTTTTAATGCGCAAATTCTTTCCCTTACAGCGGACTGATATGTGGCCTTGGTAAACGAGATTTCGTAGTTTCATGAAGTGCTTATCGGTAACAAATTGAAGTTTTCGTCGCATTTCACCATAATTGATAAGCGCGTATAACTCCTGTGCAGGCTTCTTAACCTCTGAGAGAAACAAAAAAAAAAAAAAAGAAGAAATTATAGCATTTAGCTGCATATACGTATTGTCTTCCAATTCACTTACCATCAGAGAATTTAATATATTTGCAAATTTTATGATAGGTCTGATAGTAATGCTGCCGCACTTGATCTTTCGTTTTGAATGCACCATCAGCCGAACTTCTACGTTTCAGTTTTGTGTTTATATAATTGCCCAGCGCTTCGAAATCCTTGCCGAATTCATTTAGCGCATCGAAAAAGTGATTACGTTCTAAATTTGTCCACGTTGTCTTATTGCTGCGCAGTTGCGACGGTGTTTTTTGCAATGATTTTTCATCTCGTTTCTGCTGCTCACGTTCGTTTGGTGGTGGGGATAAAGGTCGTATCTGATCTAGTTTCATTTTTTGAATAACCCGTGCACTGGCACGCGTTCCGGGACAATTATGCATTATCACAGATCCAAGCAACTCGGTTACCTCAGAGGAGTCGAACTATAAAACGATTGTGAAATGTGAAATCATACCAAAGGGATTCAAAATTGTAATACACAAATTAATGAAAATTTCCTACCTCGTTGCGTAGTTTCTCATCGGAATTTGTGGTTGGAGCGGTACTTATTTTGCGTTCGTTTGCAGTTTTTCCGCCGCCAATACCTTTGCCATTACTGGTTATGGGAGGTGCTTCACGCGCATTTTGTTTATTGTGCGATTCACTGTGCTCCAGTGACTCCACGGTCTCTCCAATATTTTCTAGCACGGGCGGTACAGTTGTCGTCGTAATAGCAAGTGCTGTTTGATTTTCACCGCCGCCCAGCGCATTGGCGCTCATTTTCAATGAAACCTGTAATATATAGAAAATTAACATCGGAAAAATTTGCACGTAATGCATCAAAAGTATATTTAATCGATTTGAAGTGAAATTATGGCAAAAAATGGCATTGGCAATTTTCACACACGACAAAGAAATTTTAATTGCGCCCTTAAGACTTCGTCACCAGCCTGATTTTTAAAGTAAATTATCTCTACTAAAAACGTTTAGATTCTTTATTAACCGGTTGCAAAACATTGAGAACACTTTAAATTTTCATTATTTACCAAATTTAGTAATTTTCAACACTGATTTATAATAAAAGCACTTGAACAAATTCTATTAAATTCACTTGCGAAAACACGAAGCTGACAACTGACAAAAATGGCGCTCGACTTTCGTTTCGTTGATATTTCCTCATATTCAGCCTGTTTATTAAATCTTTGTAACTCCTTTTGCAAAACTTAATTCTGAATTATTTACAGCAAAAATTTACCTTTTCAGGCGCCCAATCCCCGCCGTTTATTTATACAAAATGCATTAATATTTTAAACTTTTCACATTGTTTTCATTTATTTGTACGGCCTTTTGGTGTGCACTACTCGATGCTAAATTTCTATTCCCCTTTTTCTATCTATTTCGACCGATTGTTTGTTGTTGTTTGCAAGTAGGTGATTTTTGTTTATTAATGCACTTTTGAAAATAAGTACTTTTTATGGGAGGGGTTGCAAGTGATTGAAAAAATAATAACCAAAATATTGAGTAATTTTCGAGCAATGATTGACAGAGGCATAATGATGCCATATGATTGAACTTAACTTAAAAAAAGTATGAAAATAAAAAGAAACCAATCAGTATGAAAATTTGGGTGTGTCAAGTGTTGGAGAAAGCTACCTGCTGATTGATAACAAAAAAGAAAACAAACCCACACTTGCCCCTAAGTGCGCGAGCCGATTACCTAAAGATATTTAGAGCGGAATGTGAGGAAGACTGTAACCATTTTTAGTTTTGAATACATTTTATATATGTAAGTAGCAATTTTCGTTTCGCTTATTCACATAACTCTCGAACGAGTAACAAGCCCATCCGTACTAATACGAAACCAGTCCCGAGCTGGCTTCGAACTGGTCAAACATTAGTCTCCAGCTAGTCCAAAACCAGACGCTAATGAGCCCTGAACTAGATTTACAGCAGAAATGAATTAGTTCTCGAGTGTGCTCAGACTCAAGCCAAAATAGTCCCGAGCTCGTTCCGAACTAGTCCGGAAATGGTTCTGAGCTATTCCCGAAATAACTGGTCGACTGGTCGAGAACCAGTTCCTTGTTTCGTAACGATCGCCCTCTGCTAAAGGGTAGCAAAGTTCTATAGTTCTATTTATCTTTTTACTATGGCAATGCAATTTTCCGTTATTGCTGCGCCAATCTGTAAATTTTGACAGCTAAGCTGTTGCAGAAAAATGCAGCAAATATACAAAGAATACTACCATTAAATATACCTTTTAACTTTAGTTTTACAGCAAGCATCTTGCCAAAACTTCCAGATATTTGGCTTGGTAAGTTGTTAAAAACCGTAACCAATGACCTAACGTTCCCACGACAGTCGGTTCTACGATACCGGAACGACCCGGATCTATATCCGGCCAAGGACTGTCACTTCAGCAGCATTCCCCAAAATTTTATGAGGAATGTTTTATGCTGTTACAACAACAACAACAACCTAATGTTGTATTTAATTTTAAGATTTACTTTTTTTACAATAATTTAGCTTGTTGTCGAAAATTCCCAATTTCTTGCCAAAGTTTTCACTAACCCCAGACGACGGCAAAATATATTCACCTCGTAACTGTCAAAATTTTTCATTCCATGTACCTTGCTAACGGTTGGCACAGGTCCATATTAGAAAAAAAATTGCTTGAAATACATAATAGACGGCAACACTGCTATCCGTCAATCACGACTGACCCACAAGTTAACTCACCACACTTGTTCGACGCCGCTTTCCTTTTCCTTTATTAATTCCCGTTTGAAACTTTATTGAAGAAATAAATAACATCAAGTCTTTTCGAATTAATAAAATATATTTGTCTTTTTATCATAAATAAATACCAATTAATATTAATATAATTAACACAGCCATCGTAATGCCGATAAGCCAAAATTTTTTCTGCAAACAGTGAATAGAAGAGAAAAAAATATGTATGAGTAAGAGAAATAATAAAGTGAGAAATATATCAACGATATTTCCTATAGCCAACTAACCTTTAAAGCTCTCTTTTTCAGCGACTCAGCCTTCTGCAGCTTATGCTGACCTTTATCCACGAAATGTGTCGCCTGTTGGGCCACGAATTCAACGCGGTTTATCGTTTCACTCTGCAAATACATACATATGTACATATGTACATTATAATATAAGTGACTATGGGAGTGCGAATACAAAAAAAGCAGGAAAGGAAATTATTTGTTTTCCAAGTGTACGCAGTTACCGTAATAGTTCCAATTATAACAATCGTTCTTTAAAATTGATTTTTTGACTTCTATTTAATTACTCTCTAAATAACAGTTATTGATATATTTTAGTTGATTTTTTGATTGTAAATTCGTAATAACAAAACATTTCGATCTTTATGTACCTAAGTAAACAACATATAACAGTTATTCCTGTTTTTTGTTATATGTCTGAAGATAACACTTATTGATGAAGCTCTTTTTATAAAACGGACTTATCGCACATGTATGGTTTTTTATTTTTAATTTTATTAATTTTTATTAGCCGAAGTTTTTGTAGTTCATCAGAAGACATAGAACATCTCAACTCAGTTAAAATAAACTCTAGCAAATAAAAGTCTTCAATAACTGTTACCATAAGATATAATATAACAGTAAAAAATAACTGTTTTTTGTAGATTATTTAGATACTAATAATTAAAAACAATTGTTAATCTGGATTTATGAAAATAAATATTATTTCTTTGAATTTTGTATAATTATTACAAATACAAATTTTGACTACTATTGAGTTACGAGTACGTACCTGCTCCAGTACGAGTGTTTGAATACGCAGGAATAACGCATGCACATCTTCTATGGACTTTTCCAGCTTTTTAAGCTCATTGAAACGATCCATTAGATCGCGAAGTGTGCGTCGTTCATTTTCAGTTTCTTCTAGAATCTGCAAACGAAATTAGTATCTGAGTGTTTATTGGTGTTTCCTCTTCTAACGAAAATCAACGTCTACACTTACATTACCAACAAAGAGATTTGTTGTCTTATTTGCTATCAGTTCTTCGATTTCTTCCTCGGTGGAATTGCAGTTCACTAGAAGAAAGAATTAAATGTAATTATATGAATTCGCTAGCAGAAAGTTGATAAAGTGTTACTCACTGATTTTCGAATGCATTTCCAGATTTTTCTTCAGCTTGCGCTCATACAATTGTAGGAACTCTTCATTTCGCGTCCAAATTTGTATATAACTTTGATAGAGACCATAGAACAGCGTCCGTTTCATGCGTGCCTCCAGTGTGAAATCATTTTCCGGCGGCATATTCGCTTTGAATTCTTTAAATTTGTTCATTAGATGATTACCTATTTTCAGATTTTGCGTGCGTAGTTCGTCCATTTCTTTTTCTGTGCGGGTAGAGAGTTAATAAAAACATTAATATTAGGTAAAGAAATATTTTGTTTTTATTTATACTTTTTGTTGTTGCTTTATATTATATTATGTACTATGTTTTTCTTACCATTGAAGTTACGTATGTTTATTGTTTGCACCATACGATTCATTGTCTCCAAATTCGCGGATATTTGCGCCAATTGTACTCGTATCTCCGAATACTGCAAGTAGGAAAGATAATTTTTATTAAAGAAAAATCGAAAAAAAGTGAGTTTTGACATTTTTAGGTTTTTAGTTAAATTAATAAAAAATACTCATGCGCTTTTTAAATAACAACATGAGATTTTTGGCGTTTTATGTTCATTCGGTGGCTCCCGGGTTCAAATCCTGGCCGGGGGAAGTACCATCAAAAATTGTAGAAAATAATTTTTCTAATAGCGGTCGCCTCTCGACAGCCAATGGCAAACTTCCAACTGTATTTCTGCCATGAAACAGCTTCACACAACAGCGAACTCAAGAAGTAACTCGTCTTACTTAGATTTAGGACCTGCTTTTCAGTGCAAGTTGAACTATGGTGAAATTATCTGAAACTCATTTTAACCCTGGATTTAAACTTACTGTGACTCAAACAATAAACCACATGTTGAATGTTTTATTACATACATATATAAAAAACTATTCATTTTTTTTTATAAAACTTCAAACGGCATATACAACAGAATTTCAAACTCTGAACGAAATTTATAAAAATTCAAAAATTTATAATCATTATAGCTCATTCAATTTCAGCCTAAAAAAATGCAGCCCGAAGTAGTTAAAGGCTTCTGTTGATTTTTGACAATTTTTTTTTAATTTTGGTTTTACGCTCTTTTTTTTTACAAGCGACCGTAACAATTACAATTTTTATTTTGAAAATCGCTTTTTAAACACTTTTTTTCTTTTATTTAATTTGTATTTATGTAAGTAACAGTTGTTTTTAATTTTTATTTCATAAATCCAAAATAACAATTATTTTTAATTTTTTATTAAATGTATTATGATAACAGTTATTGGAGACTTTTATTTATAAAAGTCATTAATAGAAATCAGTCAGTGACTTTTACTTATAAAAGTCATCATTACAAATCAGTCACTAACTTTTATTTTTTAAGAAATACTTTTAAAAGTCATTATCATTTTTCGCTGTAAAGAAGTTGTTGTGGAACAAATGTATTTGTTTATTATTATTGCCAGTAATATCTTAAGAAATGTTAATAGCTTGCACAAAAGAATTGTATAAAAAAATAGAAATGTAAGAAAACATCATAATTTTTAAGTGTTTAAAAGATTAGCAGAATCGGAAGAAAATAAATAAAATCCAAACAATTCCAAAAAAGTTAACAGAAATATTTCAAATTCTGAAAATTCACCAAACTCATATTTTATTTTTTATCGTTGTGAATCCGAAAAAAATCAATTTCATAAAAAGACTTAACCTTCGAAAAAATGCTGGCCCACTTCACAAACTTTTACTCACAAACTTGCTACCCATAAAATTAAAGTCACTATTATCAGTTCACTAAGAAAAATTGAGTTTAACTGCACTTCTTCTGAAAACATCCACATGCCACCAGTCAAAATAGCGGCTTCAATTCAATAATAATATTCCTGGCGTTGTACATGGAAGAAACAAGTTCATATGTACATATGTAGATTGCGTGATAATGTCATTAGCGCCATAAACAATAAATAATTTACGGTCGTTTTGACATTTATTAAGCTTCATTAAAATGTATTAACACGCATGCTATTTCTTTCTCTTGTTAAAATTTGTACACATATGTATGTACATAGCTGAGTGCTGTTGTTTTGACTACTGTTAGTTTTTGCAACTTTAAAAATATTTTTACTTTGAAATGGATACTAGTTACAATATGCCTGGCTTAAATCTCATCCCATCTCAAAGAATGTGTGGTGAAAATTTCAATTTGGAAATAAAGTGGTAAGATTCCCCATTCGCTTCTTGGAAAAACTCAAGAGATGTTTTGAATTTTACACGTTTACTGTTTCTCTCTCGCTTTCTAAGGGAATAATGAGAAATTCATAATATTTTTAAACTTAAGAGTTCCTTATCCTTTCCTGAAAACATTACTAGTTCCTATTCTTATCCCATATTGACATCGTCTGTGATTCTGCGGCATATAATAGAACGGGCATGCTGAGAGAGCTATGTATGAAGTGTAGGTTGGGTTCGTCTAGAGAGGGGGTTTTACAATGCGGTTGCCTACTCAGCCCAAAGTAGCACTCGTTGACAAGAGAGATTATCCGTTGGATTTCGAGGCTGATATTATTGTTGGCGTTAAAGCTGGTTTTAAGATAGGCAAAGATCTCTATTGTCAACAGAGACGATGAAGCCAAGACGCGAATGCGCTGTTTGTTTATTTGATGACAGCAGTTCAGGTAATATTTAGAAATTTTACTTCAGTGCCTACCACGACCTTTACTTCCTCCGGAGCTAATGGTCTCATTCGTACTCTTCTCTTAGTGAGTGGATCAACGACCGTTTTGAGGGGTTTGTGTTAAGGTACATCACCCCATTTGGGCTTCAATTGCGCCACTCTATCTTCGAGCAGGAATACAGTTACTTCAGTATTAAGCAGGTATTCTGTTTCTCTGCGAACAAGTATTCGATACCGGCACGACCCGGATTTATATTTTGCCAAGGACTGTCACTACAGCTAGGTGAATAATCTTCCCGGCAAAATCCAATCGGATGCTATCGGTCTAAGCGTCATAACACACGGCCCCGGTTTATATGCAGAGACAACCGCAAAGCCCATAAAAAGCAAGCACTCTCCTCCTCACTACTACAATAAGAAAGCCATTACGATACCATAGCCTTTTGCTAATAGATACTGGTATTTTTTACTCGATAGTTTTCAAATGAAATTTTTTGAAAATGAATATCGAATTGGAGAAAAAATAAAAATATTTAGATATACTTATGTAACAATATTTCAGCAGTCAGAAGGAAAATAGTGCAAAGCATCACGGAGCTCCCACCGAGGGTCCTGCTGCTCGCTAAGGTATGAAATTCGGCATTGGGTTGAAAAAAGTTTGATAATTTGAAAAATAAAAAATTAAATGTCATTCCGAAATTTTTTTAAATTGGAATCTGAACATTGTTAGTGATGTTCTAATGATCTAAATTTGTACTTTTGCAAGTTGGCTGAATTTTGTTTTGAATTTATAAGTAGTAGATATCCATATTTTGAGTGTCGAGTATTTTTAATCCGAAATTTATGGGAGCCCCATTCATTTAGAGTGATACCTTGACGCATATCGACAATTTCGCTCCATATTCGCCTGTATTTTCTTTTTGCCTTCAGTTGATGAAGGGCCAATAAAAAGTCTCACACAAAAAATCAGATCGCACCAGTAAAAAATAAACTGAAACATTTGAATAAAGTTTGACTGAAAAATGAAATAAGTTGCTCTGCTGCTATTATTCTTTAAAATTTGTAAATGAAGAAATATTTTCGACAAGTAATAATAATAATAATTTGGCGGTTACACTACACAGCTTGATGTTTGGCCGAATTTCTTTTACAATTTTTGGTATGTGTCTTAATGGTGTGACACAATTCCGGACAGCAAATAATTCTTATGAAAAGTTTTTCATGCAAAAATTCACTCGGAGGCTTGCCATTGGCTGCCGAGGGGAGAACGCTATTAGAAAAGTTATTCTCAACAAGTTTTGATCTTAATTGCCCCGGACGAGATTCGAGCCCGGGACGTACGCACGCGCTAACCACTCGGCTACGGCGACCGTATAAGTTTCTGCCCTTTATTTGCTACTTAATAATTTTTATTTATTACTTTTTTTTAAAAAAATACAGTTCATTCTAAACCAAAAATCGTATAAGTTCAGTTCCAAATTTTGTGCAAATTCAACAAATGTTCATTAAAATTTCAAACTTTTTAATCTTCGAACTTTGTGCAAATTGTTGAGTTTTGATAATTTTTTTGTACATTCGTAACAAGAAGAATATGAGCAACACGTTCAGCAGAAGAAAAAAATTTGATACAAATTTGTTGAATTTTATTAAAATTGGAACAGTATTTTTACAAAAGAAATATTATAAGAGTAGTAAGTAACAAAAGTCAAAATGTATTTGGCATATATGTACATATGTAGTTATGATAAGCACTATATTATATTTGGAGATTTATTTTCGTTTTCTTTCAGAATTCATATCAGGTGGTATTGAGCGTAGAACAATAAAAATGTACACTAAAAAATTACACCCATAATGAAAGTGAGAATCGGTGAGAATTACAACAAACACATAGTTTTGACATTCAGTCCAGCAAGCGAATTCAGTCAGCTGGTAACTCAACAACACCTTATATGAATTCGCTTTGGTATGCTAGAAACACATAAAGCGACATGCGGTGTGAGGAGTTTAGGCCTGCCAAATTAGAAATCTCAAAGCAAAAAATTGTTTTCAACTCATATGAAGTGAATATTTTCTATTTTGACAGAAATGTCTCACGCCGCACTCTGTTTAGCTTTCTAGCGTTACTGCTTCAAATACAATGCGTATTATTTATTTTTATACAGAGAAATTTACTTATAAAGTCATTATTATATTAATAAAAAATATGTGCTTTAAAATGATACTCTTTTAAAAAACAATTGTAATACAAATTTTAAATGCATAGTACTATTTCAGTAGCACATCTATAAAGTCAAACGATAGCAACGAACTGAAATAAGCTTTTAACTACTTATATGTAGATAAACTAATTGTTTTCGAGACACAACTCTTGCGAGTAAATGGTTTGCATGCTTGTGTGGGTGTGTGTGTGAAAGGAATGGTAATTACCAATCGCTGTGATCTATCAATGGATTACGTAGTACGATTGTGTTAAATGTGTTAGAATGAAAAAAAACTATGCTGCCCCAGACGTTTGTTGTCTTTTTGAGTACTTGCACTTGATATTTTAAAAAGTATACATACGCGGAAAGACAAACAAACAAAAAAAAACTAACTAATAGAAATTTAATAGAAAAAATAAGAAAACATTTGCTAAAACAATGACGCAAATTTATTCAAATCAGCCGCCAATTAATAATGAATGCTTACAAAAAACAAGCTCGTAGTTTCTAGACTCTAGCATATTGAGAAATGCATATTTTCTCCAATTGAACTACACGTGCTATATCTGCATACGTTTGTAAATGCATGCATACATATGTACATACATATTATATATATATAAACATTAAGGCGAATCACTACTTATACAAAAAAAAAAAAATCGCTGATGTTTCCAACGGATTTATACAATTTTTTTACATTTAGGGCTTTCAGCAAAATATTTCGGAAAAATGTTAAGATTTATGTGAGTTGAACCAATTCCAACAATGGAGACTTTTTTTTTATAAAAATATTCTTTCAAAAAAATACACTTCAAATCAATATAAAGCAGTGTGAGTTCAAAATGCCTCCGTAAATTATTAAAAGAAGAATTTCAACGGTCTGATATGATGATAATGAGATTTTTGAAGAAAACTTTAACAAATCCGATTTACCGATTTAGATTTATAAGACATCATTTGAAAGGTATTTGCCCCTTTTTATTTTTTCTTCCAATTTTTTTTGCAAATCTAAATCTTTGTCATTATTCCTGTGCAAAAATTTTTAAATAAATTTAAGCATATCTTTTAATATTAAACTGTTTCACGATCTGAGGTAATTTTTGTTTGTAATATTTAAAAATCACTTTTATTATAATTCTGTTGTACATATTAAAAAAAAAGTTTTTTTGCAGTTCTTTTTTGTTTTTCATCTCAGGCTGTTTTTTTGAAAAACAAAAAAATTTAAAAACTACATTTTTGTATGCATTCTCAAGTCCTTCCAGCTACATCTTACAGAAGATTTCACCAGCAAGTGAAATGAATGAAAAATAAATAAAAATAATTTTTTTAAATACAATTAATTTTCAAATAAATTAAAAAAAAAATTAAATGATTTTTCGTTTAAATCAGTTTTATAAAATAAGTTGTTATTGTTTTCCGAAATATTTTGGTGGAAATTTTAGAACATAATAAATTATGTAATTCCGGTGGAAAAACGCAATTGTTTTTTTTTGAGGCACCCTAATGTGCATACGTTTAAATGTTTAATCATTTCAATTGTGTTTGACGAGCGCAAAAGGGCCATGTGAGTAATAATTGTTTTTGAAATGTTGCGCCAATTCCAACTACTTAACACATTCACATAAGCACATACTTATTATACATATATCTATGTATGTGTATATATATTTCACATGACTTCAAATTCTATATAAATAAAAAAGAAACACATTTTCATGCACACCTTTGAAGTTTGAGTGGTACGGGTTTTCTCAGTAATTTTTCGTTTGTAGTATATATTTGCAATATTCTTCAAAATTGTGCCCTTATAACTAGTAATGACCAAGGGATTGTAATTAGTTAAATTCTTTTAGCCCTCAGCAAATGATTTGATTACTTTTTTAATTTATTAGAAGTAGTTTCAAAAGTAATGTTGTCGCTTTCCGCTTTAATTTCATTATAAGATATTATATTTTGTAGCTGGAATTAAATATTACATTTTTGATTCATTTCAAAGGATTCGGAAAAAATTATATTACTAGAATATAATTCATTTTATAATTATAATTCATACTTTTGAAATATTTCTATGAAATTAAAAAAATAAATCAAATTGAAATTTTCAAAAAGTTTGGATATTGAATTTATATGGGGGTTTGTTGTAAAATAAAATGTGTTTTTATAAAAAGTTAGTGAGTAACAAATAAAGGGTTGTAACTTATCAAAAATTCCTGTCATATAGTTATGATAAGCACAATAAAGTCCATGCATACATTTAATTCTACAAATGAACAAATAAATGAATACAAACTTGGATTAAAACATTCCACCCTTTAACAAAATAAAAGTTTGTAATGAGATGGATATATGAAAATCGTATTCGAGTTTTACTAATACACAGAATACATTTAGTTTGGAGCTAGTTTGGTTGAGGCCCCAGAATGGTTATTACTATGCATAATAAAATAATTAAACACAAAAAGATAGAAAAAGAATAAGTAGAAGTTAACAAAAAACGAAAATAAAAAAAAATCGTGGGTTTGCGGTTTCTTAATATTTTATTATCTAATTAGTTAGTCCTGCATTAAGCAATTAAAATTATATTATGGACCATAGAAATGTAAAGGTTTATGATGTTCTTCGTCAATTTCTGCAGTTGTCTTTTATCGTTATCGTCAATCAATGTCGTTTCAAAGGGAAAGTGGTGATTGAAAAAATGTACCCGCCCTTTAAGAGAAATATATATTATCATTGTAGGTTGTAGGCGAAGGCAGCTAGCTGCTTTGTAAACTGATAGAAAGTTCTTAATATGGTTCTTCTTGATCCTGCAGGGCACCTATAGGCAAAAAATGGGGACTAAAACAACACATAGTGCACAGAAGTTATACAACAGTGATAAGACCTATTTTCTTCTAAGGGGTTAGCGTCTGGTGACCAGCGCTAAGCAAAACCTTGTCTAGAGCCAAGGTGGAGCGAGCACAGCGCACGGCCTCCATGCTGGTCCAGCGATGGAAACAGCTAAGATACGGGCAAGCAAAGGTCCTGGAAGCTCTTCCGAATACACTAAGAATGCTAGATTACACTACTCCTTTACTCTGCAGAGATGGTTCCAAACTCAACAAAAGAGTGGGCAGCGGAATTCACTTCAACGAACTAGCGCTGGATCTCAGATTTCGCTTACTGGACCACTGCAGTGTTTTTCAGCCAGAGCTAAATGCCATAATGGAGGCTGCGCGGTGTCTGACAGTATCCGCTCCTACAGACAGACTTGCCACTATATATTCCGACAGTCAAACGGCCATTAAATCTCTTAATTCTCATAAATCAACGTCCAAAGTTGACACAAAATGCAGAAGTTCACTCAATCAGCTCGCGTCAAAGCGTTCTGTGATAGTGACATGGATGGGTTCCTGAGCACAGTGACATTCCTGGCAATTGCGCGGTAGACGAGTTGACAGGAAAGGAAGGAATTCTTACTTACTTACTTAATTGGCGCTATAAGCGCTTAAGCGATTTTGGCCAAACTTCTCCTACAATTTGTGGTGTGCGTCTTGATGTTTTTCTGTTCTAACACAAATTGAGGGACCTACAGTTTTACGCCGACTCCGAACAGCGAAGATTTTTTTTTGTTGTGAGAAGTTTTTTTATGGCAGAAATACACTCAGGGGTTAGCCATTGCCTGCCGAGGGGCGATCGCTATTAGAAAAAACTTTTCAAAAATTTTTGAAGCGCCAGGATTTGAGTCTGGGACCCTCCGAATGAAGCGCGCACACGCTGCACACTCGGCAACGCCGGCCGCCGGATGGAATTACCTATGATAAATTCTGCTCTAGAAGCGGGCAGCCTCTAACCTCCTGCAAACATAGTTTAAAGACAAAACTCATCGAGGAGACGAATATCAGGTGGGCCATGGAACCCATCTGTCGGATTACCAGACAAGTTTGGCCAAAGGTTGACGCAAAGCGATCCATAGCGCTGATTCGCCTTGACCGACCTTCTCTCATGGTTGGTAATAACTTGACACTGCCTGATGGACACACACGGGAAGAGATTGGAATGCCTAAGCAACGATTTCTGTCGAAATTGTAAGGACGAAGAGGCAGTGGAGCGCATCGAACACTATCGATGTCACTGTACCGCCCTGGCCAAGACTCGAAACCAAATTGAAGCAGGTACTTTCTCGACTGTTTGGCCGACCTGAGCTCGACAAGCTTTCCCGATTTACTGTGCTACGCAAGGCGCACTCGGTGGTTCACCTTCTAAGGGAAGGAAGGAAGAAAACATAAGGCTCCTTTCAGCGGTATCACAACGGGCTTTGCCAGCCTACGTGAATGTCCATAGACTTGTACGGTTGCAGCCGCTCTAACCGAACTTAACTTTCCGCTGTCAAAAAAACTTATATTCCATCGTTTATTTTTTAAGTTGCTTGATAACAGTTGTTGCCCATCGTTTATTTTTACGTTGTATTCATGTTCTTCTGCATCTCCATCTTCGTCAATATCGTCACCTCCTGTTTTCTGAAATCACAGCACTTATTAAACTGACATTTGTCGAAATTCTTACTGTTTTTAAGATATCCGGTCGCGTTTCAAACATTGACTATATTATACCTATGTGCGTACAAGATTCTAAACTCCCTTTTAGTGCAAAAATTGAATAATTTAAAAAAAGTATCATACCCTGTACTTACATTTGGCTTGCTTTAATAGTAGGTACCAAATTCACTCAGTCATATAATTTAAAATTATTATACACAACTTGTGCCTATTTCAATCTTGAATATGCTATCTTTGTTTGGAGAGCTTATAACTAAGTTGCTTTGAAAATCCATTTGACTCATATACATACATATGTAGGTACGTAGTCTAACAGACCTGTCAATGTTAGTTTTGCGAGAGATACAATACTTGTATGGTTTTAAATTATTGGACTTTTCACATCTACTCATAATAAAAAGTTGTATTATTCATTAATTTAGTCAAATTATAATTATTTTTTTACTGACTATAAAACATAAATCCCTTAAAAATTAACTAAAGGAAGCGTACTTTGGATAACTAGATTACGCGGTGCTGACGTTAACCGTTGTGACGCTTCGGATGGGCACATTAAAAATTAAACTTTCCAAGCGGTGTAGGGATTCTGCTTTCTAGTGCATCAAGTGTCGAGGTTATCAAGCTCCGGATTTTAAAAGTTGCAACAAAACAACAGTAACATGCGATTACTATGCCTCCTTGCAAAATCCATTTAGAGATGCAATTATAGAAAAACGTTGAGTAGAATTGTCGCGAGGTGATTTGTTTTCTAAAAACGCTGACTTAAAAGTTCGGCTTTTTTTTTAATTTCTGTGATGGAATGAGCTACATATGTATTGATACAAAATGTACAAACAGGGTTTAGCATGAAACAAATTGTGAATAATATAAAAAATATTACTGTGCCAATACTTTTTTCCGGAACTGTATGTGCATACAAAATATTTACCCATAGTTAAATATGTGCCATCTAAAGTGCATACATATTAACATTAGGGTGCATCACTACTCATATAAACAAAAACTCGGTAGTGTTTTTCCATCGCAATTATCAAAGATATAATAATATATTGTGATCTGGGGTGATTTTGTTGAAAACTTATTAAAAATATTTTTGTTTTAAATTTATGTTTTACCATCTGGAGTGATTTTTTTGAAAACATGTTAAAAAAAAACTTTTTTATTTAAATATTTTTATGTAAATCTTTTATGCTTAAATTGATTTACTATTTGAGGCGATTTTTTTCAAAACATAAAAATAATATTTTTTATAAAAGATATTTAAAATATTTTTAAGCAGGGCTTTAAAGTTCAAACTATTTTATAATATAAGGTTATATTTTTGAAAACATTCTTAACAAAACTATTTTTATTAAACGACATTTTTTTAAATATTTTTATGCAGTCCTTTTGATCTTAAATTTATTAAAAAACTACTTTTATTAATAAAACAATTAAAATATTTTATGTAGAACTTTAAAGCTTGCACTGTTTTTTTTCAAAATATGTTTATTAAAAAAAAATAAATATATTTATGTAGGCCATTTAAACGTAAACAATTTTATCATCCAAAGTAATTTTTTTGAAAACATTTAAAAAAAATATTTTTTTATTAAAACAAAAATTTGAACATGTTTAATTAGGCTCATTAAGCTTAAAAATTTTTTTTTATCATCTGAAAACATTTCAATAAAAATATCTTTTTATTAGAAAAAATTGTATCATCTGAGGGCATTTTTTTGAAAACTTGTCTTAAAAAACTATTTCTATTAATAAAAAAACTCAATATTTGTATGCATACCTTTTAAGTTTAAACTGTTTTATCATCTGAGGTGATCATTTTGAAAACATGTTCTAAAAACCACTTTTACTTATAAAAATTTTTATTTTTAGAATTATTTTCCAATTGGTCCAACTCACGTAAATCTGAATATTTTCCGAAATTTTGGTGGAAGTCTTAAAATATAATACAGATTGAAATTACGGTGAAAACCAGCAACTTTTTTTTGGTTAGACGCCCTAATGTATACTCATTATGCCGTCTATCAATAAGTAAACTCCAGGTATATTGTCTGGAGCAGATTTCTTTGTTCGTGTACTCTATTTTTATAAATTTTTGCATGCACTTGCTTGGCTGCTATTACTGACGATTTCCGAACAGATTTTGATATAATCGCGTATGCTTAATTATTTAAAATGTAGTTTTTTATTAAAATAAATATATTTACCGGGTTGAGTATCGCGTCCATGGGTGCGCTCATCTCTGCCAATTTGAGGTCGACGTTGCTGGAGCGCTGGAACAAGGCCGAACCGTTTGAAGGGGAGACAGTGGAGAGAACGCTGCCTGAGCGCTGTGAGTGGAAATCAAAAAAAAAAAATTAAACTAAATATCACAAATATTTTCAAAATGAAAAATATATGCACATTAAGTTTTTTTTATGTAACTAAAATCAAGCAACACTCCTTTCCAGTTCCGCACATTAAAGCTCACACTAACCGCTTTCCCTATTGTTTGTGCGCACTACTACGCTTTACTTGCGGTCAGCTGATGGCTTGCCACAACAAACACCTATGGCATAACGGTATAATAAGCAGGTCAGCAGCTGATAGCAATCGATCGATTTATAAGATATCGATATTTGTGTAGGAGTCGCTAAACTTCTTAAAACCCAAAAAAAAAAAAGAACAAGAATTCCAAATAAAAAAAACAGCGCGCGCACTCTTTGCCAAATCTGCGCGATTTGCTTCTAACTAACACTGCCGTCGCATACTGCTGTTAGCCATAATTTTTACCTCTTTTGAGCGCCCTCCATACTCGTACCACATATAGGCTGATTGCTGTCGTGCTGTCGTGCTGCTCTCGTTGCTATTCTGACTTTTTTTTTTTCGTTGTTTCTTAATTTTACTTTTGCACGCCGCTGCCACCTTCCACCGCTTCCTGTTGCAATTCCCGCTCACAAGCACACAAAACACGTAGCATCAAACCATTCTCTATACACACCTACTACTTTAAAACACCAACACACATACACCCTGTTATCTTTGCACTCGCTCTCATATCAGAATCTTCTTATACTACACATACACACACACACACACACGCGCATACATACGTAGAGTGTGGAGCATTTGTTACTTACCTGTAGCAGCTCAGGCAGTCTATCTTTAACCATTGTGATTGTTGTTGTTGTTGGTGTCGTATACGTAACGTCGTTTGTTAATTATATACTATTTGGTTCGGCTATAGTTGGTTGTTGTTATTGTTGTTGTTCGCTGCTCTGTTATCACTAATTGTTTGTAGTTATGAAATTTATCTGTATCCGCGCTATTGACTTTGGCTTTAACGCTGTGCCCAGAACTCATTCGTTTTGATACGAGTATTAATTTAAAGCGTTTAAAAAGCAGAATTTTCCGCTTAGCATATTTACATTTTCAGTATTTTACTCCACATTTCCAATGTGTTTTTTGTGAGTGTTCCACTTTATTAGAATATTTTATAATATAATATTTTGTAGTTATTATCATTTGTTATACTTCGAGTTTTTTAACTTAGCCTTTTTTTTTGGTGTTAGTGTACTTTTAATTTAATTTTAATTTGTTTTCTTTTTAATACAACCCTTTTTTATTTTTTGATCGAGTATTTCAATTGTAATTTGATTCGATAAAACACTTTGCTTTAACCAGAGTTACTATTGGAATAAAGAAGTAGATTCCATTTACTACATAATTCTATTTTTTAATAGGCATACTCGAAAACAAAATATTTGTAGGACATAATTTTACTTTCTTTCAAGGGTGGTTACTTTAAAACATCGATAGGCAGACTAACGCCATCAAATTTTGTGGTGACATTAGAGCGCCATGCGCCAAATTTTGTAGTGACATTCTCAATTTTTATTATTTTTTTAAATAGTTTATTCCCTAAAAAAATAAACAAAATTGTAAAATTTTCGAAAAAGCGCGATAATGGTTATTTTTTTTTTGCATTTAGAGGTCAGTAACTCAAAAAGTATTATTCCCATTTACACGAGAGATATACTTATCAGCGTAAAGAAATTGAATGTATATTTAAAGCGATACCAATTAAAGGTTAGGTTTATTTGATATTTTGGAGTTTTTTTGGCAATAACTGCAAAAAAGACCTCAAAAAAATAGAGCGGTTGCCTATATCTCGAAAATGCTTCTTAGGAAAAATAAATGAAATTCACATTCGTGTTCAGCGACCCAAAATTAGTCTAAACAACACTTCTTCAACGTGGCACCTCTCATATATCAAATATTTGTAAACTAGTGTTATTAATGAACGAAATATCTTTCAAAAAGCAACTGTAGGGCCATTCAGGGTAGGAAATTGTGTTTGAATTGTAGAACACGCAATTTTATACTAAGGCGTTTTTTTTTTTAAATTTTTTTTTACAGAAAGTGGCAACCGCCCTCTAAAGTTCGAAGAAAAAGAAATCAGCAGCCGAGCGCGAGAATTCGCCGCGTTATTTCTGTGTACGTATAAGATTCGCCGACGCCTATATTGCTTGCGAGCACGTTTAGCCCATCTATGCTTTAAAACCTAATTGTCGTAAAAAATTAATCAAAAACATCAATGTCGGTTTTAATAAAAATCAAAATAATTAGACATTTCAGTGACTATAATAGATAATTTTTTCCAACAGGATTGGGTTGAAGAATGAAATATATGGTATATCTCCGAAACTACTTTACTAAATATGCTTATATGTATATGCTATCAAAATTCGCAAAAAAAAATACACACTACCTCCCCAAAATATGAAGTGGAATGACACGGCTTCTAAAAGTCGAATGCGTAGCCATATATTTACTTATTTTCAGACTAAGCCTGCTGACAAAATATCAAGCCAAATATTAGCACCTCAACGCCCCCAAAGCCGAGTCGGCGAGACCGCGAGCCGCTACCCCCTCTCTATTGTATCTTCCTTAACTACGCCACGCCCGAGCCTTAGCAGATCTTTCTCACAGCCCTATAGGAACACCACTAGGCGTTGTCCTGTTTGTCAAACTTAGTAGTCACAATTTCGAAATGTGGTATAAACTCAGAGGATATAGCATTGCTCTATTGCACGATCACTCGGCCGGTTTCGGTCTCTAGATCTATGAGAACTTGTCCAGTCGAGGCCGTATAATCTGTTTTAAACTGGACTCCTCTCCATATTTTAATATACGGTGCAGCGACCTCAAGAGAGCTGCACGCCCGTATATCTGAAAGGTTTTCCACAATAACAAAGCTCGACAAGGAACCTGGGAAGTCAAAATTTCTGAACGAGATGTTTGGTCCAACGGGTTTCCACAGCCTGACTCCAGATCTACACATTAGTGCACAGACGGGTCATGGATAAATAAGGGTGTAGGTGCAGGAATATAAGAACCTGGTATCAAACTTTTCGCCATGCTTAGCAAATGGTCCCTTGTCTTTCAGGCCGGGCCACCTAGTTAAATTGGGACCAAAGATAGCGAGACCGTTGAAAGAATCGGAAACTGGTTTACTGGGGCCTTATCTAGTCATCCTTAGAAGGACGAATTACTGACTGCGTAGACTCATAGCGAAGTAAATACTAGGAAACTGTTGCGGGCCTCAGATATGCCAGATTAACTGGCTCTCCTTTTAGTAGCAGGGACATCGCATCGCTAGGTAGGTATTTTTCGTTTTATCTTTGATATGAAATGTGCCCACCCTTTTTTTAAACCGTCTTAATAGGGCCTGAACCATTTTGCGGCCTTATCTAGCCATCCTCAAGAGGACTAATTACTGTTGCGGGTCTCAGACAGGCTAGGTTCCTCGGCTATTCTTTCAGTACTAGGGATATTGCAACGCTTCGTAGAACTTTTCCATTTATCTTAGATGTGAAAGATAACTATCCGCAATACGGTTGCTTAGCAAGTGTCTCATTAGTGGGAAATAAATGCTACTATCGATAAGTTGAATGGATTTTTAGTGATTAAAAACAAATGTTAGAATAATGGTAAGCATTATGTTGGCTGTGTCGGCTCACTTTGAGGCCAAAACAGTCGCTTTTTTGAATTTTTATTTTTAGAATAAGAAACACTCTAGACAATTTGTTCAAAGAGTATATTTCAGTGCATAGCTGAAAGTATTTTTTTTAATGATTGAATCCCTCAAAAATGTTGAAAATAGGCGGAGGCATCCATGTTGCAGTGGAACGTGTCGTAGCTGATACTGCCCATTGGCGTACAAAGAAGCGTCCGCAATTTTTAGCTGTAACAGTGAATGCAAATATCTTGTTAATTTGTATACTTCTTTACTCTAAATGAACCTCAGAAAGCCAATGAAAACTGAAAATTTCACTGCGCTACGGTGAAAATACACTTTACAAGTGACCTAGTAGAGGTCCTAGATCTGGTCGAGTTGTTCGTAAAAAAGTGTTTGAAAATTTCTAAACACCCTCAAATTCTCAACTAATTAATAATAAACTAATTTGGCATTTCCTCGCCTACAAAACAAAATTTTTTCTTTTAATTTCTTTTTTAGCTATTTTGGGTTTTGACATATCATTCAAAAGAAACATTTTGGCACTTATTAGATCAATAATGGCTTTCGTGATCGAAAATAATTTGAATCTGTGAAAAAATTTGCAATCAGTTTGAAATTTACAAAATTTTTTTTTTAATTTTTAACTTTAGTAGCTCTTTTTTCTATAATTTTATAATAAAACATTTACATTAGATGTTAATAATGTTTTATTCTGAGAAAAGATAAGCGAAAATAGCTAAAACACTAAAAGAAACGAAGTTTGTTTGGTAGAAGAAGTCGTGCCAAATTGTTTTTTTTATTAATAAGTTGAGAATTTGAGGGTGTTCGGAAATTTTCTAATAAACTTTTATGATAAACTAAGCAATAAACTGAGAGGTCTCAAATGTTTTTAAAGAAATATTTTTGTACAATTTGTGGTATATAATTTAAAAAATTTACAAATTGCAATATGAAATATGTTATGGTATTGTATGCTATTGTATCGTAAGCCGATATGTAATGTGTTTGTTTTTGAAAATCCACACCGTTGTTATCAACATTTGCGCAAAGGTCAAAGACCCACAATAAGTACCTAAGTGTATGACGTAATAATCGTAGCCGCTGGAGGTTAGTCCAACGCAACTGCCAAAATAAATGTCGTGATTTTTACATATACATATATAGTATATAATAATCAAATAATAAAAATGGTACTTTTGGGTATGTGGTGACCGGCGCACGTACGTATGTATGGGTGTGTGTGCTTATTTAAATATGGATGCATGCAATTGGAATGTCGTCTTCTTGTTTTGTTTCATGGAAAGCTTAATACATTTATAAGTATTTCATAAAAAAGGTACACATATATTTAGGTACATTAGGCTGTATCATAAAAAGTTGAAAGTGCACTCGCGGGTTTAAACACTGACCATGTCTGGATTTCAAAACTGTTTTATTTTTTGTAATTTCTCAATTTGACCTTCGATTTTTATAAATTATATACATATATAGTTGTAAAGGTATTAACCAACTTTATATTTCAGCTATAGGAATCATTAATAGATCATTTGAAACTCAGTTTTTATGCAAGCTTTTTCTAAAAACACCCTGTATTCAAACCACTTTATTACATAAATACCATCCTATCCTGATGCCTTGACAAAACTTACCATCCTGACCAACTTACCAACCATATCGCAGAATATAACGTCGTTGTCACGTACTCAGTTGGGCATACCACCTACATCGACTGTTGGCATCATTAGCGGGTTGAAAACCATTTTCAGGTTCATAAATTTTGTCAGGTCATCAACATAGGTGGGATAATTTTTATTTCTATACCTACATCATGACGCGGTCTAATGTACTTACTTGTATACAATTTTATTCGAATGTATAGATTTGCAAATTAATAAAATATCTCTTTTTGGGCAACAAGCAGAGCTTTACATATTTTCATTCTTTGTCAACACTCAGCCCAACATCTTGACTGTGATGAGACAAATCCCAAATAATTTGATGACTAAATCTACAAAGTATGTATATAAACAAACAAAAGTCTAAAAGAATTTTTAATGCCCCTTTTGAATGATGCCTAGATATAGGCCAACAAATACTATACTTATACTTAAAAACGTATGTATACACTAATATTGTAAATGGATAATAGTTGCTTGGTATTTTATTTACAAAATTTTGTTGATAACGTAATGTTTATGGTAGAAAAAAAATCCCATACTTATGGAAAAATTAACCGCCTCATCATGTATCTCGAAATAGTCGTATTTTAGTGTGTTATGAAATTTTTGTGAAATTTAGTTTTGCATAGTTTTGGGCACTGCCAGTTGCGAGAATTTAATTTAAGAGCGATTGAAACAAATTGTTTATTTTTCAGCCCTAACATATGCCACACATGAAAGCTGAATATTTAATCCTTAAGCTTATCTTTACATATAGTAGTACCTTTTGGAGTCTCACAGAAGTATTTAAATTCAATTTAGTGCTTGGCTTTAGTTCTTTATGCATTGTTTTTTCTAACTGTAACGGAAGTTTGTGTGAACTGTAAAAATAATCAAATATCGTTAGTGACATTTTTTAATCCTTTGGCGACAAAACCGATAAACGGCACTTCCAAGTAATTAATTGTCGCAACAAATGTGACAAAACTGGGACTTCAGCTGCCAAATTCATATAAATTTATATTTCCTAATATTTGTGGCCCTATGAATTTTATTTATCTCAAATCTGTATACAACAGAAACGACGTTTCAGTCACTTTATGCAAGCTAGAAGCGGCTTTGATTCATAGAAGCAAAACGGCATAGCATGTCAGCGTCCTAAGTGAGCGGTTTATTTTTTATGAGTGAAACTTTTTTAATAGAGGTAAATAAAGTAAGAACACATGCATATATGAAAAAGTGTAAAAAGTTAAATAGTAGAAATTAAACTATACCAAAATAAGGAAATAAAAAAATCTTCTAATTGCTTTTCGAGCTTTTATAAAAATTATTTCCGAAGATGGATCTGAAGTTGATCCATTTAGTGCTGACCGAGAGTATGGAACGATGCAGACTATGTGTCGGATAAGGAACGAGAAGCAGACTAAAGTTCAGACTAGGAAACCGAGTTGTAAGTTCTAATGAAAGCTCAGATGAAAGCTCAGAAAGCGAGCCCAATCCTTGTGAGACGAAGTCAGATAGTGAGTGGATTGAAAATGTCAAAGAAATATCACAATTTAGTTTTGATGCTAGAAACTGTGGTGTGAAAATTTTCCTCGAAAAAAATTGATATTCACATTAGAATGAGAAAATGGTGAGTTTCTGGGTATTTGCTTACTTCAGGGTCAAACAAAGACTTCCAAAATAAAATACTTATTTTCACGGGATCCTTTGTACTACTATCCTGTAAGAATACATTGACTGATCGCAGATTTGAAAAGCTCAAACGTTACTTGAGTTGTTCCGTGCAAAGTGGCGATGAAACTAATCGCCCTATGTTGATGAACAGACACAACTTATCAACCTGACAGTTGTCACGTTTACTGGCCCTAAAACTATGGCGCAGAATATAATGGCGCAGTCACGTACTCAGTAGGATATAACAACGACTACGACTGTTGTTGTCATTAGAGGGATGAAACCCATTATTGCCGCATAGTTTTGATCTATTTAAATAAAATGAAATGAATTTCCTTACACAGTACAAATATAAACTCAGTCAATATATTCCACTATGCCTTCATAGAATCTGCTTGACACAAATATAGGGCAAAATGGTAAAAGCCCAAAGGCAGTATTTCCCAGTCAGCGCTGCTATATCAGCAAACATAAATTCAATTTTTGATTCCAGTAATTTTGCTGCAATTTGGAGGTGAATATCTTCGTAAGATCCGAAGATATAGCAAATGATCCAAAGAATCCTAATGACAAAACTATTATTCGCGAAAAGGTCAATTTACCACGAAGTCATATTAGTTATATTTTCGTATTCACTATCCAGTAAAAACCAGCAAGAGCCAGTAAAAATTTTATTGCAATTTGAATTTTATTGAATTTTTACTGGATACGCCAAAACTAGCAAGAAGATAGCAAAGTAAGGGAAATTGAGAGAGTGGAAATGACAGCTGAACTTGCCAGTTTTACTGGATTTTTTACTGGATAAATTTCAACTAGCAAGAATTTGCCAGTAAAATGAACAGCTGATTGAAAGCATTCAGTTGGTCACAAGTGGAAAGAAATTTTTAAAAATGTTTATTATTTTCATAAAATAGGGTGAAAACTGGAAAAATTGATTAATTATTTAAATATTTAAATATACAACAAAAAAGAAAAAACATGCAACTTCTTACTGGGTTTGCGTTTTCTTACTTTCTTGCAAGTTTCTTTCATTGAGAGCAAATTTTGCTTACGCTCTGAAATTTAGTTACTGGCATGTTGCTGTATGGTTTTTTACTAGAGAATACGAAAACATAACTATTTATATACGTGTTTTATTTGTGGACATATTTTCAAAATTTTACCATATAATGATGACAGGACGTATGAGTGACATTTAAGGCAATTTTATGTTCGCAATTAATACAAGGAAATATTGAACCTAGGGGTGTTTATTAAATAACTGAAAACTTGAAAAAATCCTTGATTCCAATTCGGAAAAATACGGGAACCTACAACTTATTAAATTTTGTATATATTCTCTTTCATTCCATCGCGGTTTGTAATGAAGAGAATAATGCCGTGTCAGCCAGTTTTCCAGTTTTGAGCTAGAGAAAACAGTAGGACAGAAATCAAAATACTGCAATTTTTATATTTGACTTTACTACGTGCAATATAAATAATTGACTAGCTTATTGAATATATTCCGATACTAATATTTTTTGTTTTTTTATATTTGAGCTAAAGTTATAAAGCAAAGTATAGATTATGAATATTTTAACACCAATACAATTTCATGCACTCGGTATTTAGTTTTGTAATGGCTCTCGTAATAAGATAAAATAGAAAAATTTGATCAAAGCACGTGACACATCTGTAGATTGATTTCTTGGCATAAGTTGGCTAAAATATTTTATGGTGCATGTCAGTAAAAAACAACACTACAAAGCATAATCGCTTATAACTACTTGTATGAAGCAAAAAAAAAGCTAAACTCAATTTTTCATTTTTCCCCCATAATTTATTAAACATATATTTAAACATTCATATGTACATTATTTTTCGGCCTAATATTTTATTAAACGACAATATTAATTTTTGAGCTTAATGCCAGTATAAGGTAGGACATAAGGAAAATTGGTAAAAAGCAACAGCAGCTCACAAGCCGACTGTGGTCTATTCGCTACGCACTTGCCCAGCATGTCGTAGGTTGTGGGCTCGAATGCCGGTGGAGTCATGAAAGAAATCTAATGAGGATGATCTCCGAATTAGCTATAATATGTACCACTCCTGACTGTTGTTGTCTTTTTTCCAATATACTTTTCCTTATACTGGCCTTGAGATTAAAAATTAATATTGTCGTATATATTTCAACTTAATGTTAATAAAATAAAATTGTGTAAAAATCGGGTAAGTTTCTGCATAACTGATGTGAAAAGAAAATTTGCAAAATAGCAGAGAGGCGTGTGAATAGAAATTTAAGTTTGTAATTTTTTGAGATGGCTTAATACATTTACATGCATACATGTGCCAAAATTACTAGTAATTGTTTTTTTTTTTTGTTTTCACTGTTTCATTTTACTTAAGTTTGTTTATATTCAAAGACAGGTTTTGTAATAATATTGCATAAAATTATCGCCTTAGCTCGATTAATCATTATTTGCAATAAAACAGATAAATTTAGCACAAATTGGATGAGTCAATACGAACGTTAGGTTGTGGTTCACAGTATGTATTTTGAATAACTTGAATATTTCAATTTAAAAAAAATTCGCCAAATATATTGTCTATTACCTCAGAGAGCTAAGAATATATATGACAATACTAGCTCATATTTCTTGGAGTATGTGTGATAAGTATTTGCATATAAATATATGTAAGTGTGTATGTACAGTGACTCATATAATTGCGTTTTTTTAATAATTGCAATGTTTTTTTCGTAATTTTTTTTTATAAAACTATAACAAAAGCCATACAAATCTGAATTTCTATCATTGTACAAAATTTTCAAAAATTTAAAAAATTTTAACTCATCAAAATTTCAAACTTTTTAATTAGAAATTTCGGAAATCTTCTGGGTGGGTATGATGTTCTATTACACAAGCCTGAATGACCGTAAATTCTGGTACATTTTTGTATAATTTTAAAAATTTTAATCTTAAGCAATTTTTTTTTAATATATCACGGGTGGAATTTAAATAAATTCCCGTTGACTGCTAATATTTCGATAAGTTGACGATCTTTCTCATTTTCTGCCATATATTGTAAGTAAAAAAAAAACAATTTTAAAAAAGTTTTCAACACCTTAATTTCAAAACATTTTCAATAATGAATCGGAATTTTAGTCCTACACTTTATTATTTGCGAAAGCTACAAAACTCCATAACCAGAAATTTTTCAAAAATTCGAATAAAAGAATTAGAAATTTTGAGTGGACATTCTTGAAATTCATACAAATTTTGTACAAAGCTTGAAATTGTGATTTATATGCTTTTTTTAAATTGCGAACTAAAGTTTTATAAAAAATTGACGAAACAATTGCCATTAAAAACGTTGCTGGAACAACCCGCTTATTCGGATATCCGGATATCCATGCTGATGAAATCCGGGTAGTAGTATATAACAAGTTAATAATAGAAGCTATATTAACGTCCGAATATCCGAATCACCGAATTTTTCGTTTGAGGATGTAGATATTCGAACGTTCGGATTATACGAATAGTTGAAAAATCCGGCTGGAGTTCCCAACCTTATTGCGAATATTTAAAAAAAAATTAAGATGGTGCCTATTTTTTGACTCACTGTATATGCATAATCAGCGCGCTGATAAGCGCCGTGTGGAATGAAAAGTTCTCTTATCACTTTTAAATATTTGTTGTAGTATTGATATTTTTAACTATAAAAGTATATACTGTTTTGTTATTGTGGTTTCACTAGTTATGTACACCTGTGGAATGACGTGATGTACGTCATTTCTTACAAATAGTCATAACATACATTGTTGCTATTTAGAATTGTGAAGCGACTATTAGCTAACTCTAATCAGATGCTAATTTCACTGCTTGATCAGCAAGAATGAGCTGATTTCACTTCACTTAATTGTGGTTTTTTTTTGGTACACTTTTTCGTTGATGTTTCTTAAAACATTTTAGTTTTTGCTTTTCTCTTTAAGTTGTCGCACTTTACTTTTGTTCTTTTTGAATTTCACTTTTAACTATTCTCACTTAAAACGCGCCGATTACATACATACATACATATGTAGTTCAGATAACTGGCGCGCCTGCCATTTGTCTCACAACAATACAGCAGCAGCTACGATTGGCACGTTCGCTCGATCACACTGCCACGATCCACTTCCACTATCAGCGATTCGTAATTCGCACTGCCAGCAGCTGGAGCTTACAGTTTACCTTGAAGCGATTATTCACTTGCGTTTTGTGTTTTCTTTTTTCTTTCTTACATTGTGTGGCCGTTTTCTGCCCTAGCTTGGCATAGCCAGGCGCATGCTAGGATTAATTGACGCGAAAAGTATTCGTTGGTCGCTAACTGCGCGCGCGCTTCACTATTGCGAATGATATGGCAAAATTTCTGTTTTTGTTTTTGAAACGAATTAAATTGGAATTGAGGTAGCTAGTAGTTAGTTTTGATGGCAACCGAAAAAAAAACAAATGCGCTTCAGCTGTGTACTGAACGCGTCGAGCGCAGCGCGGCAATTGCTCACCAGACGTTCAGCGCGCGAAGGCAAACGCGCTGCTTTGAATTTGATTGCGCGTCCGTGCGAAGTAAGCGTAGCAAAAGCAGCGAAGGCAGCGCGTTGATGAAAATGATATGTGGAACAGTATTCGTAATGGCTAGTTATATGAAAGACGTTGGGCTGTATTTTCTTTGCGTCAGGCGTCAATGGGTCGCTGAGCGTTGAGCGTCACATTCTCAATATACATATTTTCATTTTTCTGTGCGGTTATCTATACCAAAAAAAAAGTCAAACAAAAAAATAAAAAACAAAATAAACATTCTTTGTGGTTTTTCTGTTTGTTGTTGCTGTTATTTTCAGCGTCTTTATTTACATACACGGGCAAATTTGTATATGATGAGTGGCGCTGCTGCTCTTTTCACAATGCTTCTTGTTGTTGCTCATATTGATATGATATGATTAGCACCAGGCAGTTAAAGACGTCGACGCTGACTACGAGTTTGTATACTTTTGTAGCGAACGTAGCGCGGCGCGATTGAGCGAGCGCTTTCAAGTAATCGCAATGCGATTGTAACATTTTTGATGAAGATTACCAGCTGCTAAGCTTAACTTCTTTTAGTATATTCGAGTTCATATATCTCAGTTGGCCGCACCAACCCCCCACCCGCTCATTGCTCATTGTACTTCAATTGAAGCGATATTAGCGCAATGCGAATTGGAACTTTGACTTGGCGTTCGAAGGTTGTAAGTACTTGTGTGTGTGTGTATGGATGTGTGACTGGCTAGCTGGCTGACTTGCTTATAGAATACTTGAATGACTTATTTAATGTTGAGTTTACACTGCGCTTGTCATCGATACACTCCCGGTGTTCATTTGCGCGCCGCGCGCAATTGCAATATGAACTCAATTCTATTGTACAGATTCGAAATGCAAAAACATTTTCGCTTTTCTATTCCGAATTCGCGAGTTTTTGTTTGCGCTTTGCGTTTTTATTTCTCTTTCGCATCTTTTTTTTTTTAATTTAGGTATATAATTTTATATACATACATTGGTATATAATATATGTACATATGTACGTGCGCGTTTTGACTTTAGAAGTTTCTTTTTTAATTCTAGATAGCAATTTTCAAGTAGTTGCTGCAGGCATTCTCCTCTTTTTCTAACTACAAACCTAGACATTTTTATCACAAAAAACAACTGAATATTTCCAACGCTCCACTTATGAACAAGTATTGCTCGAAAGCAATAAACCTTTTTCTACTAATGTATGTATGTATATTAGGGTGCACCACTCCGCAAAACAAAAAAAATCCTGGCTATTTTTCTATCGAAATTATAAAGTTCATTATATAAAATTCAAAATATTTCGAAAAAAAATATTAAGATTCACATGAAAATAAAGTTTTTTCGATTAATAACAATAGTTTTTTAAAATATTAAAAGAGATTACACCATAGAAAATTGAGCAGTACAGTTTAAGCGGAAAAAATTTGTTTAAGAAAAACTTTAATATCTTATTCAAAATAAGGCATTGGAAAGGTTTTGTCTAATCCAGGAATGTTCTGGAATTCGAAAAATTTTAAATGGACTCGATTTGGAAAATCTTTTTCAAGATTTTTAGCAAAAATATTTAAAGTTTGCCAATAAAGCTTCTCATATAAAATATTCTCTAATTTCAAAAGATATGATATGAAAAATTTTCCCAAATCGCACGATTTCAATTAGTTCGATTTTCTGAACTTCTTTTAACTTCCCTGCAATCAATTAATATCCGTTGAAGAAATTTCAAAATATTTTTTGGATTTCTTTATCATCTAAAGGGATTTCTTTTTTTAAATATTTTAAAAACTATTTTCGATATTAATTTGTGGCTCGATTTACTAAACATTATTTTTTAGCTTAATGCCATTTTTTGTTTAGGTCTTGAATTCGGAAAATGGAAAGTGACACGTCGGCTTGCTGCAAATGGTAGTCTAATGAGTAGATGTGGTGATCTTCGAAGTTGCTGCAAAATTTCTACCACTTTGACCACTACTGCTTTTTTTCCATTAATTCCCAAATAAAAAACTGGTCTTAAACGCAAAAATTATTGTTGTAAAAACCATTTTTTTAATAAAAAAAATCAATTTTTGGAGCTATTTTCAAATCCGCCCAGCTCAGCTCGCTTTATTCTTAATATACATAATATTTTTCGAAAATATTTTTGCGAAAGTCTTTAAACTTAATAAAATTTATAATTCCGTTGAAAAGATCGCATTTTTTTTGGTGAGTCACACTAGTATATCTATATCTATATATATATATATATATATATATTTATGTATGTATGTATGTATGTATATATAAATATGTATATTCTTTAAGTTCATATATTTATATGTATGAACTTCACCGTCGCATTCTAACCGGTTATCCATTTTAATTGTACTCCGCTGCTTCGACGTTCGTTGGCGAATTTGTGTTAATTGCACTTTCGCGGTGACTGTCATATTTCGAAGCGGTACAAGTTTTTAATATACGAGCGAATCGCCTTTGCACTGCCCTCCCCATATACTTTGCCCCCTCCACCGGATCACCATTCTTTGTACTGCTGATAGCTGCGATCTGCCTGCCTTGCGTTTCCATCTCTTTTGTATGCTTTCCGGAGCTTCTGCCGGCGGCATCAGCTGTTGCGTGCGGTGGGTATTGGGGGCGGGTGGTTGGCGGTCTGACGACGTTTTCTATAGAATTGAGCTTAAAAGATTATTTTCTTGGAGATTTCTTTTAAATCGTTTTATTTGCACACATATACATACACACAAACATATACGTACATATATAATTCCTTTCTTAAGTATGCCTCGTAAGTGTGGGATTTTTATTCGTTGACTGTGATTTATTTGTGCATTCTTTTAAATTATATTTATGTAGCTTTACACAGCGCGAAATAATAGTCGCCATTAAGTTGAAAATTTAATTTTTAGAAAACCCAGATAAGTGGAATCTGTGAAGTCGAACTCAAATCAATTGCGTGCCCCTAGGTTCAGTTAGGTTGCATGCAACCAAAATCCTGGTTAGGAGAGAGGCACAATGAAAATGCAGAAAAATGATAATGATAATGATAATGATAATGATAATGATAATTATAATGATAATGATAATAACAATGATAATGATAATGATAATGAAAATGAAAATGATAATGATAATGATAATGATAATGATAATGATAATGATAATGATAATGATAATGATAATGATAATGATAATTATAATGAGAATTATAATGATAATGATAATGATAATGTTAATGATAATGATTATGATAATTATAATGATAATGATAATGATAATGATAATGATAATGATAATGATAATGATAATGATAATGATAATGATAATGATAATGATAGTGATAATGATAATTATAATGATAATGATAATGATAATGATAATGATAATGATAATGATAATGATAATGATAATGATAATGTAAATGATAATGATAATGATAATGATAATGATAATGATAATGATGATGGTAATGATAATGATAATGATAATGATAATGATAATGATAATGATAATGATAATGATAATGATAATGATAATGATGATGATACTGATAATGATAATGATTCGAGAATTTTAATATTTTTGATCTGATAGAGTAATTTGTGAGCTCAAGGCCACTCCTGGCTGTTGTTGCCTTTTTTCCAATATACTTTCCTTTTACTGGCCTTGAGCTCACAAATTAACATTATAATTTATTTTTTTTTCTTACACGAGTTCTTGCAGTAATAATAATTTGGCACCTACATACATTGTATAGCTCGATGTGTGGCCGGATTGCTCCTACGAGTTCTTATCAACCCCAAAATACTCCCCTCATATACTGATCTATAAAATGAATACTCCATTGCTCGAATCAGTGATGAAGAGTTTGTGTCAACTCCTTCTGGAGGCGTGCCGCTTTCCCTTGCACAGCTTCAACGGACTCTAATCTAAACTGTTACATGAGATGGCTGATGGGATGTTACATGGGATGGCTTCTTCTTGCGGCAATGGATTTATAGTTTGCCAATTTTATACTCTTATGCACAATTCCCAAAAACATATCCGTTAAATGTGAAAAATAATACATTTCGTTCGAAATTGCCAACTAGCATTTAGAATAGTTAAATAAGTATTTTACATACATATGTTAAATCATTAAGCTGATGCAGAAGTTCTGCTCCAGCATTCTTGGTATTGAACAAATAAAATTCTAATTATTTGCTAATTTGAATGAATTTGTTTAACCAGTCCAACCAGTTTATTTGCGTTTCTGACAACGCATGTTGCTGATAAATTAGTTTATTTGCCCGTTCTTGTTTCCGCTTTCAGTTCAATTGAATTAATGCCACAACAACATATTGCAGTTATATATGTACATATTTTGTTTGCTTTTGTTGTTGGTTTTTATTGCCCCACACTGCATTGCCGTTTAGCCACTAATGATAACTATTTTGTGGCTCATTTGAGCCTTTTTCGACCAAATTAGATTTGACCAAAAATAAACGAATGCTACTAAGCAGCGTAGGATTGTAATTAAATTTCAAAAAAGCGATGATGACCCTCATGACCTTGCTATCGAAATGCGGTCTCACTAACAAATTCGTGCATTTATTTACCCTACTTTCGGCGCACATATATAGTGAGTGAAAGTTCATTATTTTATTGTGCAGTATTTGAAATGGAATTAATTGAGAGCTGTTAGAGAAGTATTCACGAGTAACTGCAATAATTACTCGTTCGTAATTTGCATTTTTGAATGGGTTTGGGCTTTTGGCCTCAATATCATGTGCCACCACCCTAACGTGCGTGGTACGAGATTTTAATATTCTCTTTTAAAACTAAATTATATCACTTTTTTATGCTAAGTCATAGAATTTGAGCCACCGTCACTTATACAAATCCTTTGTACCGTACACATGCTGCTCGTCGAGCCAGTGGTTTTAGGGGAAACTCAACGAAAGTTCATTGTTCGGCAGCTTAAAGAAAGTTAAAGTTTCTGCGCGTTTTCATTGTTTTTCCTGGAATGCACTGAAATAATCCTGTTGGGAAAACAAACATTCTCATATTTGATACTGAAGACCAAATAATATTCTTTCATTTAATTGTACACCGGTGGCGTTTCACTAGCAGCGTAACGCGTAACAACGCTTGGCATTCAATATTACTGAGTAGCAAAAATAGAATATTCACAAGGTAAAGAAATGAAAAAAGCTTGGAGAAATTAACAAGCATGATACAAAAAGCATGGCATAAGAAAGAAGGTAGATTATTGAGATTTTCTCAGATGTAAACGGTGGCCGCCGTAGCTGAGTGTGTAGCGAAATCCCGGCCGGGACAAGTAACATCAAAATTATGGAAAAAGTTTTTCTAACAGCGATCCCCCATCGGCGGGAAATGGCAAAACTCCGAGTATATTTCTGTCATGAAAAAAATTCTCACAAGAATAATTTGCCGTTCAGAGTCAAAACTTTCCATTAACATCAAGATGCACACCCCAAATTGTAGAAGAAGTTAGCCAAACATCAAGCTATGGTGTAAAGTGCCAAACTATTATTATTATTATTTACTGACTTTTCTTAGTTTTGCTTTTTATTATTTTGAGATTAGTTTCAAAATTTTATTAGTTCTAATTTTATTTAAATAGTTTTTTCAATGAAATGTTTTTATATACAATATTTAAATTACAACATTAATGAAATTACAGATTCGAGTAATAATAATAATAATAATAATAATAAAAATAATAATAAAAACTGAAGTTCCTTTTGCTCTTATTCAATATGTTATGCTGTAATTTAAAAAAAAAATATTTCCTAACATTTTAAATTTTGTTATGTTTATCTCATTGTTAAAGGACTTGATTTGAAAAAATCGCTCTCCAAAAAAACCGATTTAGAATAATAATAGCTAATTTAGGGTCTGTGTATAAAATAAACTTTGCATATAATTACGATAAGTGGTTAATACATTCCAATTAATTTTGATAATATTATTTCCTCCAAAAAACTTAAAACTCATATTTTGGTTAATCCATATATCCAAAGTATATTAGTGACGAAAAATTTGGACTATTTCCAGAAAATTTTCTGCATATAAAACATTGTTTATTACTTAAAATTATTATGGTCATTTTGACACTCCTACTCGAATAAATCGTGCGCCCAAAACGAGCTGAGCGTACATATTTTGCGTAAGTCCCACCGCTCAACACCTCATGCCAGCAAAGACTTCTCTCGAATATGCGAATTAACTGGGACTTGAATATTCTTTGCATAGATGTTTTGATTTTGGGCACTGATAAAACAAGGAGTTAATTTTTAATTTTTCCTGTTATTTTTTAATTTAAAACCAAAGATAGAAACAAACACTACACGGATGGTGGCATCAAATGTCATAATCCGTTTAATTGTCACGTAGTTAATATGTTGACCAAAAAGTGACAATGGACAAAGAAGGTAACTTTATTGTATCATGCAAAAAGGGAAGATAGTTTCACTTTGATATTTTCTAACAAACAAAAAACTGTGCTTAGAGACGTTTATACTTTTCGGAAATTCCTTAAGTACCACTGCCACCTTAACAAATTATTTTAATATTTCTTTAGCAACTTTTCCTTATTAGAAAATAATATGTTACCCACAAAGTAAATGTAATTAATTAATTGTATTGTTTTTAATTACTATAAAAGTAAGTGACTATAAAAATAACACGTTGTTACAGTGATTCTGAACCTTTGAAGTGACACAGTGGATATTGTTGGTCTTGTTGAGCACAACACAAAAATGGGTTTGAACATTTTTTAACACCCTCAAATGTTTGATTATGGCCGGCCCAAAACCCGTTTTTAGTGTTTTTGGTCATTTAAAAATTTCTAACTTCGTAATTTTTTAACCGATTTCAGATTTTCAAACGGATTTTAAAAGCTAAATGTCAGTGCTCTTTAAACATATACTTTATTTAGCACCTTCAATACAAGTAGAATTATATTTATGTGCCTGAATCTGAAATTTTTTAAATTTTTTTGCAATTTTGCAATTTTAATGCAATTTTGTATTGATAAATTGCAAATGTTAACACATACTTAAAGAACATAAGATTACCTTTAAAATGAGCTATCAATCTAACATAAATTATAGAAGTTACGGATTTTTTTCGAAAAAGAAAATTTTCGTCCTTTTTGGCCATTTTAACAATTACATCACATTTAGTATAGCAACCATTTTCTGTGATGCAAACAGAAAGAAATCCAAAATTCTAAAGAGATTTTTCCATAAAATTAGTTTTTTATTTGATTCAACTCAATTGTTTATTACAATTTCAATTTTCGTTAAAAATGTTTACTTGATCTTTTACGTTTGTAAAAGAGGTCGTCAGTTTCACGCTTTTGGATCGTTGATATTTCTTGATGAAATCTTTCACCCTGTTCGGCGCTGAGTTCAAAAAGATTTTCTGGGAAAAATTCTTTTGTCCGATCTGAAATATCTCTCCCCGTCGCCAGTCGGTACGCTTGTAACGTCCTTTTGCACGACTGTCCCATTCGCTCAGATAACAGGGATATTTTGTTATATTTTTACTTTTAATTTTTCGCTTTCACATGAAAAAATTTAACTTTTCTCTTGTTGAACGGGCAAAATTATGTATATGTTCGAAAAGCACTGACATTTGACTTCCAAAATCCGTTTGAAAATCTAAAACCTTGTTTATAACACCGAACAATTTGTGTACAATACATCAAACTAACCACAGCAAGCACACTCTAGTATACTTATATAAGTATAGTAAGATACATATGTACACTCGCTTTTAAGATCAGATAAAATATTTCTTTTTTTAGCTCATTTTTGGAAAAAAATTATTTCAAATTTCGCATAAAGCCAATGTACTCGTTTACAGATATTAAGTTATTGAATTGTACACAAATGTAATAAATAAGAAATTTTTAACTCTTACATAAATACTAAGCTATGCTAGGATAATGCTTTTAACTTTAAATTTAATAAAGATTGTAACTTTAATATGATTATGGACAAATAAAATAACTCAAAAATTATGCAATTGCTGCAGTTTTATATGCGATATTAATAAAAACTTACTAAAAGCTGTTTACTTTTGTGATGTGCCTACGAAAAAAAAAAAAAAAAATTTTGTAACCAATGTAAAAAAAATTAAAATCTTTCTACCTTTTGTCAAGTTTACGTCAAATGGTAAGTAAAAGAGTACTCTGCTAACCGGTTTTTAGTTCAAATGTATGTATAAACGCAATATTAATTTTTTTTTTAAATTGACAAAAAAAAAACACGGGGAAAGACGCATATATAATAAAACCAAGAACTATTCCATGATAACTGTTTCATTTCAGCTATATCAAATTTTATGAATTGAAACTAACAGCTATCTTTTCTTCTTACGGGTTTCGTTTTGATCTCTCCTCCTATCTATTTCTATAAAGAAATGATCTTCTGACAAACACATTTAATGTATTGTATATTAATAGTAATAATAATAATATTAATTCATGTAGTTCAATGTTTTCCGAATTGCTCGAAGCAAGTTTTGTGCGGCAGCAAATGAAATAATCGCTTTTAAAAATGAATCCATCGGTAAATGTATAGCTTTTTCACCAAAATGCCACACCTTCGAAGAAATCGCTGTATTGCTTCACCTTTAGCAAGCGTTTTTTTTTAATTTGAAAAATTAGAACTACAACAATCTGAACATGCCATCCATGCCGAAACGTAAGACGAATGCTACGTCAAAGAAGTGAGAAAATAATGCCGGTATTCAGTAATTCAGTCGCATCTCATGCCACAAAATTTGAGATTTTCAATTAGAGACATTTTTTATGACTTGAAACGATTTCGGTATTTATTGTGCAACAGCAAAGAACGTAGATTGAAGAATTACATGGCGTTTCGTTTCCTGTGGCAAAAATTCTCGCCCAATTTCACCACACCAGAAACCAATTGGATCAAATCAAATTATAATATCAATCATCAAAAGTAAAATTAGTTCTGGTATGGTAAATTGGTCGAGATTTTCTGTTATTATCTCTGCATCGGTGGAATATGATGCAACTTCTTTGTAATCTACGTTCTTTGACAACAGTCTCAAAAAACTTCACCAAAGAGTGTGGTGAAAGGCAATAGAGCATTGCTAGAGATGCATAATGAATGTGTATTAATCGATTGCACACAATAAAATATTAAAATTTGTTGCCAATAGCATTATTTCTCTTTAAAAACAAAAACAATATGCTTGTATATTGAATATTGCTGTTAAAAATTCTTATTACTGAATTTTATGTAAACCGAATATTTAAAATACATATGTTTAAAAATTCAAGCTATCAACAATCGATAAATACATATGTACATTCGATTAAAATGGCAGAACAAGATACACAAGTCAATGTAAACAAATAGTTGTTTTGTAATATGTGTATTATTTACAGATTTGAGCAAAACGTAGCGGAGGACCAAGGAACAGATCAAGTTTTCGTTTTCGTCTTTGATCAATATTTTCCGCATTTTCTTTGTTTTGTGACCTGCTCAGAACCAGCAGACAAATTAGTGACTTTATTTTGAGACTAGAGACTTGAGACGGCTTACTGAATACCGAATAGTCTCAAAATCAATCTCAACACCAAAAAGCCTCAATCAGGTGCTAGAGACTGCTTACAGAGTACGGGCACAAATTTAATTTCAGTGCATTAAAAAAATATCCTTTTTATTCCTTTATTTATCCAATCCATCAACGCAACTTTTCAGCTACGGTAAAATTGTATAGTTTATATAGCTATGAAATGTTATGACTACCACTTATAAATAAAATATGCGGATGTGGTGATATTTATAAAAAAAAAAAAACACTCCAGTGCTGCAACAAAACAAGCTTTGCAGTCTTACACTTTGTTGCATTTAACCTCTTGCCGTAATTGCAACAAGCCACATCATCAGTCAATTATCATTTTTCCATAGTATACCTGCAACATGTTGCAGAATAGCCATAATAGCGCAATGAAATTACCGCTATGCTGACGTGTTGTGGGCTGTGGGCATGTGAAATTATAAGTGCTACGCTTTTGAAGCATTTACATATAGTGCACGTCAAAATTATAGCACAACCACACATTATTCTCAAGTTTTGGCTATTTATTTTGCAGTATATAATAAAATTTATATCTCGGTAATCAATAAAGATAATTAGCTCAAATTTGATATATAGCATTGGGTTGGGAAAATGGAAACGCGTGTAATTTTTTTTTTTTTGGAAAATGGGTGTGGCCCCGCCCACTATATAAGAAAAACTTATATCTCCGAAATTACCTGATCAAACTCTATTAAACTTGGCTCACAGATTGCATTTCAAGTCAGTAAAATCGGATAAAAGCCACGCCCACTTCTCATATGTATAACGGTGATTTACAAAAATTTAAGAAAAAACGCCTTTTTTAAAGTTCGTTAAAACTGAATTTAAAGAATAAGGCTGCAGTAGTAAATTCTACACAGAAGTGAAAAAATTTGGAAATAGACGTGGCACCGCCCACTTTAGAGCAAATAAGTATATCTCGAAAACTATGCTGCCAAAGTCTACCAAATCTGGCACTCACATCAGATTTGAAGTCAATAAGCAAGATTACAAAGATTGTAAAAATCGGACTTAAACCACGCACACCTCTTATATAACGGTAATTTTCAAAATTCAAAAACCACCCGATATTTAAGTAACTAATAAACAAAATTTGCTCAAATTTAATATGCAGATTAAAGTTACATAAGCAAATATACGGAATAAAAAAAAATATTGCCAATAGGGATGGCAACTAGGTACTATATCTCAAAAACTATACCACCAAACTCCAGAAAATCTGGTGCACACATTGGAATTGTCGTCAGTAAACGAAATTTCGAAAATTGTAAAAATCGTACATACCCACCTCTCATATAAAGCTAAAATACAAGAATAAAAAAACCGATATTTATACAAGGCAATTTGCTCAAATTCGATAGACATGATTCGGTTTGAGGTTGGGAATAACCATGGTATCTACCCACCTTAAAGCAAACAGGTATACACTTGCATTTCTAGTGAGAAAGCACAATTTCAGAAATTATAAAAATCAGACACGATCACCTCTCATATAACGGTAATTTACAACAAATAAAAATATCTAATATTTTACTAAATCATATGCGAATTCCTTGAAATTTGGTATAAATAAGTTAATTAGGGACATTAGGGACAGGGTGGGTACGTTAAAATTATACTAATTTCTTTTGTTTTCATTTAAATCATTCAAATCAATAAACGTCGCCAATAAAAACATATTTTTTTTTAGATATTGAATGGTGCTTGTCGCTTTACAATATTTTTTATAACTTGATCTAAAGGAAATATAAACATATCGAATATCACACATATACTTCAAATAGCTGAGCAGATATGGTGAATAGTATTTTCGTCCTAAATGTATATGCGTTTAGTTTCAATGCAATAGAACGCAAGTTATAAGGGGCTACAAATTACCGATGATTTTTGACATTTTTTGTACTGAAGGTGTTACACGATTTTTTCATAGACGAATTTGCGGAAGGGCGTACAATAATCAATTGCAATTTGTAGTCCCTTAAAACTTCCACATTATTAAAATCAAATGTCTGGCAAAACTGCAAACCCAATTTTTTTTGGGTTATTTTTTTGTTCACCATTTTTTGTATTGTCTTCAATGCTCCTACAGATGTCGTTCAATGATATTTAAAAGCTTTTATGCAAGGACAAAGTCCCGAAGGCATCTGAAAAGTCGATTTTCAGAATGATGGCACATCACCGTTCCTCTCGTATTTACGCGCGTTTGAAACTTCTAACGCGTTTTACTCATATCCATGTTTTTTGAGCTGGCCGGAACACTTACCTACAACGCTTGCAATTCCTTAACGGATTGACTTGAAATTTCCCATGCAGCTTGCTGATTATATTTTCTAATAAACATCGTAGCATTTTTTCCAATAAATTAAACTGTACCAACGACGAATTTGGTCAAACACAGCATTTTTTCAACCAAATCGACGCCATTTTTTTAACTTATTAGATAGAAAAAATCTCACTTCGTTTTTGAATGTATTCTCAGATTCTTTTTGATTTTCTGTTCTACGTGCAAAAGTTCGAACGGAATTGTTCCGGCCAAGGAGTCTCTAAAAAAAAACTGTTTTTTTTTTGGAACAGATGCTGGGCTGACATTTTATTTTGAAAAAAAAAATTCGTAAAAATTTGTTTTATATACCTCAACATGTGTAGAAATACGTACCTATGCAAAAGCATAATATAACAATTGACAAAGTCATAAAGCTGACTGTGATTTTGAGCTCACAACGTAGGATTACACTTTATATACTTTAAAATCTTGTGTAAGATTTATGGAATTTTTTCCGCAATCGATCAAAGTTTAAAACTTGGATTTAACCGGTGTTTGTTGTTAGAATGAACTGAATTTTAATACAAAAAATAATAATCGAAATGAAATAAAGAAAAATAAAAACATATGTATATGGGGTTGGGCTATCGTTGTGACGAGCATTGTATGCATGTATGTATGTATGTGTGCATATACGAGTAAGGTAATATGACTGTGAGGTTAAATAGCGCTGCAGTAGATGATGATGCCAGTTCGCTTACAACACTGGCACTAGCCACAAATAGTGTTGGATGTTGCAATTAATTATAATTAGGTCGAAGAGAAAGCCGATGCAGATGGCGGTGGTCTTGGTGGTGCCGTTTGATGCAAGGACTTGCTGAAGCTATCGTCTTGGCAAGAACTCTGTGCATTTAAGGACAACGTGAAAAGTTAAAGGTAGAAAAGTGGTTGGTTGAAATGAGTAGCGTGTGTAGGAAATTTTTTTTTGGCGTTTAATTTGAAAGTTAGACTTTTGTTTTGCGGTAACTCTTGTGCCAATTGTGTGCCCTCGACTTGGGAAATTGAAAGAGTTTTTCCAGCAAAATTAGGACAACATTTTTATTTACATAGAATCGTTCTTACAGAGCTAGTTAGCTTTCGTTCGGCAGTTAAATTAGTTAAACTTGAGAGGAAATTTCTGTTAGGACTTTGGAGACGGTTGCGTTAAATGTTTAACGCCGAAGTGGAGTACCTTTTTACGCCGAAACAGGCTAAACGAATTTGGATACAATTTTACATACAAGTAGATCATAACCTGGATGACAGTGCAAAATATTTTTTTAAATGAAGTTGCCACCTATTAAAATAGTTAAATTAAATTACATCAATAAGCCAAATTGGTTGATTTTGGTGGAAATGAACTAACTAACATATAAGATATATTTTAAAAAGAGTTGCCACCTGGCAAAATAGTTAAACTCAACTAAATTATTTAAATTATTTAATTATTTAATTAACGTTGCAATATTGGTTGATTATAGTGGAAATGGATTAATATATAATATATATTTTAAAAGGAGTTGCCATCTGTTAAACAAGTTAAATTCGATGAAATGAACAAGTTAAATCAAATATTGCACAATGAGGTTTAAAGAATTGGATGTAATAGAGTTTAATCTCAAAAATGTTTTCAAAAAGTGTTGCCACCTAGTTAAAAACGTAAATTAAGTTAAATGAAATATACAGCATGTGTGCGAAAGGCAAGAAATTTGAGAATGCTTGATTTTAGAAACAGTTTTGAATAGAGTTGCCGCCTGTTCAAGAGGGTAAATAAAATTAAATTCATAAGTTAAATAAATGATTACAGCACTAGTGTGAACCGAAGGTGATTTACGAAGGCTTCATTATTTTCAAACAGTCTTGCCACCTTTTTAAAAAGCTTAGTTATATTCAGTTAATAAGTAAATTGAATTATTGGCGTAAAAAAGGAAAAATAATAAAGATCAAAAACTTTCACTTCTTCTGCACCCAGTTTTTTTTCTTTGAGTGTTGAAAATCGAAATATGACTACCGAAAGTTAAATAACCACTGTAAAAGCAGCGTTTATATAATTTAAATAAATATTTTAGTTGACACTTGATATGTCTCCGTTCTCATTTTTAAAGAAGCAATGACCACGGATTCCTTCTGCTGCCAACAAAGAACACCAAAAAGTGAGTGTTAATGGATGTAATGCCCCTTCTCCTCAAGTGTGGCAATTGGCACACCCGTAGACCGAAGATGACTTGGTAAAATATCCAAATTTAATGCCTGATTTTCGCAACCTAGAAAAAGATTTAGCTTTCTCAAACCTTTAGCGAAACACACATTTATTTTGATGTTTTAATTATTTTATACAATTTTTAAATAGGTGGCAACATCTTAAAATATTTTTGATATTAAGCTTTCTGAACCTTTTTTCGTTTAACACCAGCATAGGAATTTTCCCTTACCAATAAAATCATATAAACGTTTTTAAAAAGGTGGCAACCCTGATCACAAATGTTTTCGAGTAAACCATTTTGTTTCATATCAATACTGTTATATTTTACTCAGCTTATATATAGAATTAAATGTATATTTTTAAAAAGGTGGCAACGCGCTCCAAATACATTTCGGGAATTAAGCTTTCTTAGCTTCTTTTCGTTTACATGAATCATATTAAAAATATTTTTGTGTAAACTATTGCCTCGTAATCCAATATGTTATTAATTTAATGCAATTAATTTATTTAAACAGATGGCAGCGCCTTTTACACGAATTGAATTTAAAACCTTAACAATTAACTTAACTTACTTTTTAAGAAATTGTCCTCTCCAAAACTAATTTAAAAATATGTGCAATATTTGTGTTCACTCATTAATTATTTTATTTTAACAGATGGCAACACCTTTTAAGCTTACATTGTAATACCAAATATGGACTATAAATATTGCAAATCTTTTCCAAATATAAACAATAGTTATATTGCAATACATGATTTCACTTTTTATTTAATTGAAATCAATTTTTTAAAATGTGGCAATTATCGTTAAAAAAAAATATATGTTGATCTGAGTTAGAGGCTTTTTACATGTAAAATTTGTAATTTTTTTGCTCAATCCCACAGTGCTCACTCACAAAACTTCCCAGTTATAATATTAGTACTAAATCTTTCATCTTTTATTCTACCCATAGTTTCTTTAAATCTAAGGCTTTCTAAGTAAGTTCCAAGAATGGAATCGTACGTTATTTTTATATTCTGAAAAAAAATATATTCTAAGGATAATTTCATAAATTCTGGGAAACCTAGTTTCTAATACTTTAATGAAACATCTTTGGAGAGGGTTTGAAAAGCTGGTTTTTAGCTAGCGTGCATTTTGCGCCTTCATTTAAATAATAACAGTTACATTTAAAAATTAGATATGTACAATAACTTGTTTTTGTTAAATTATTACTTCTTTAAACTTCATACTCTAAGCAACAAGAACAAAACAAAAATAAAATAGCCAGCATTCTCAAAAATAAACCATACACTTTGCCCAACTACAACCAACAAATTACGCTACTGAGCTTAAAATATCATCCAGTGTACTAAAAGTTGTGTCAACAACAAAAAGTTAAAACATTGCATTGTCTCCACAATATTTCTGTTTAGTTATGAATTTCCATCATAACTTGGTTAAGTTATATGCTTTAATTAAGAAATTGTTGTGAAATAAAATAAAATGTTGTTCGCAGTCAGTTTTGCAACAGTTGGCATGCCACAAGTGCAGCATTGCCAGCTCGACTTCATTTGACATAGAGTATATATATTTATATATAGTGTCAATGATGTGCTAGCTCTGCTTATCCTTTTGGCGTTGGCATCAAGTAAAATATGCAAATGAAAAATAAACATTCATTACTCAACCAAAATTAGTTTTTGGAAGACGGGGCGTATGAGCGACGACGAATTAGAATGACAGAGGCAGACAACATTTTACACACATACATATGTACATCCATATGTGTATGTAAAGTATATGTGTATGTAAAGTATATGCATTGCAAAGGCAGTTACACACATACACACACGGGCAAATGTGTGTGCGAGTACGAAAATTTCATTGCAGACATTTTTATAGCTAAAATAAAATTGTCGCGTATGCTTTGTTGCCTTAAATCGTACGGACGAGTATTCATATACATTTATTTATTTATACACACACAGACATATGTACGTACCTACGTATGTAATATATGAGATGTAGATGTGTTTGCATTTGTATGTTTATCATTTCTTGTTTATGGCGATTTTATTTTGGTCTTGGGGAATGACGAGACAAAGAAAAGTAAAGTAAAGTAAAATAAATTGATCCGGAAAAATAAGAAAGGAAGATTCACTGAATAAAAGAAAACGAAAAAATAAAAAAAAACAAAAAATATAAAAGCAAAAAATCGGAATACATAGCAAATGAAAAAGGAATTGAAAAGAAGGAGACATAAATGTATAGAACAAATTAAATTAAAAGAAAACGGAAAATTAAAAAAAAAAACAAAATAAAATAAAATATTTAAATATTAAAGCAAATTAAGTTACACAAGATTGGTAAAGCAAATAACGACAAAGAAAAAAGGAAATAAAAAAGATTAAAAAAACTAAAGAAAAGAAAAAAATTAAACAAAGTAAAACAGATAAAATAATAATAATAAAATTAAAGATAAGGAAAGAAAATAGTGCGAAATGGAAAGAAATGAAATGAAATAGAAAGGGAAATAAAAGACATGAAAAGATTAAAATGAAGTAATAGAAAATAAGAGAAAATATTAACAAAACATAAAAAGAAAGGCAATAAGATATACAAAAAAAAAGAAAGACAAAACGAATTAAAATCAAAGACAAACAAATAAAAGGAAAGCAAATGTAAGAAAGAATGGAAAATAATATAAAATGAAAGAAAAAACGGCAAAAGAAACAAAGCGAAATAGAAAAATAGCATGAAAAGATATGAATGAAATATATATATTAGATTCAAATTTAAATGCTTACTGTTGGGCTTAAGTTTATTCCCAATGGATCATGTAAATAAAATAGTGTTAAAGAATTAAACAAAAATTATATAACAAAATCAAAAATAAAAGAAACGGAAATGAAAGCAAAACCAATAATAAAAAAATCAATCGAATAAAAACAAAAGAAATAAAAGAAACCAAGAAAACAAAACAAAATAAACGAAAATAAAAAAGAAATAGAAGGGGAAGGGGAAAAGGAATAGTAAAAAGCAGGAAAGGAAAGGGAAGGGAAGAATGAAAATAAATGAAAAGAAAAAAAACAGAATGGCACTAAAGATACCACTGCGCCAAACCTGGTTTGAATGCAATCCAAATTTATCAGGGTATGATGGAAAACCGTTTCAATATACCTACAATATACCGAACTTTAAACCTTGTCGCAAAACCAGAAGAACGAAAACCAAAAAGGAGAGAAAATAAAAGAAATGAAACGAAAGTAGAACAACAGAAAATAGAAGGGAAGGAATGAATAATAAAATTGTATTAAAAGAAAATTAAATTTTAATTCGAGATTTACTAAAACCTAGCATCAAAATTTGGTTGCTAATTTGGACAATAACGTTTGTAAAATTTTCTCAAATTTGTTCAATTAAGAAAAGTCTGAGAAAAAGGCAAATGACGGTATTCATAAATGCTATATTTTAAAGACAAAATTATACATCTTTCTCGTCTCATCTGTGGATCTTTTCAAAGCCTTCTAAAGAAATTTGAAGGCTATGTATTTGCTATATATTGGATATTGAATGCAATGTGGGATGATTACACACATTATGATTCATATCTGCTCTGTATGTATATTCAATTTAAACTTTGCTTTCTTCAAATGTAAATTGTATGAAAAGCTCACTATCAAGCAAGCAACATCAAAACTATATACATATGCGCCTCATATTTTCCATGCATGTTATATATGTAAATACTTCATGCTGCGAACTCGGTAATAATTTTTGAATAAATTGGCTAGCTTTCACTATGTTTACATATTCGATTTAGTGTGAATTTCTAGTGCATTTTTGTGAGGATGTTCTTTACGGTGCCATATCTCGTTGCTTATTTGTTTTATCCAAATGTGTGCAAATTGTTTACGACACTTCGACAATGGCTGACAGAATTTGTAGCCAACTCTTTGTTACAGTTGTTAACACTTTTGACAACAAAGACCGCAACAAAAGTCGAAAAAGATAGAGAAAAGCGGAAACGCTAACATCATAAAATAAAAATAAAATAAAAAAAGCAAAACAATAAAAGTAGAAAAATTGAAAACACACAACAAACACACTTTACATAGGATGCTAATTTATTTATTTATTTCAAGTCTTCGAATGTAGAAAAATTTGTACAGACTATAAAACTAACAGTAGTTAATTGTTGAATAAACTTAGATTAAAGATAAATATATGTAAATGGAGTAAATTAAATTAAAACCTAACTAAATTACTAGTCATCTAGAGCAGAGAAAAATATACGCACCTGCTTGAATAATTTTGGTTTTGATAAATTTAGTTCAACAAAGGTTCTAGAAATTGGACCGCTTACACCTTAATTCGTTCTAGAGAAGTCAATTTTAAAGAATTCCGAATGACGAAAGACTCTAAAGGAAATATTAAATGCAATTTTTTCTAGGACGGATTTGCAATCAGTAGCGTCTGTTATGATTTTAATGGCAAACGAGCATGATAAAATAGATATTCGGTTTTCTAGTGTAGAAAGATTTATTAGTTGGCAGCGATCGTAGTAAGAAGGTAGAGGCATAGAAAAGTTTAATGAAAAGAGAGCAAATTTTATAAAAAATTTCTAAGCTCGCTCTAAGCGGTTAGATAGAATTTTATTATAAGGCCTGCAAATAAACGCTACATACTCCAGTCTTAACCTAACCAGTGCACAAAACAGAGTTTTAAGTGTGTAAAGGATTCGTAATCGGCAGACAATTACGGCGGATAAAAGCTAAAAGCTAATCGCATACGAGCGCAAAAAAATATATTCAACATGGCTATTGTGTGTCAGCTTGTAGTCAAATACAACGCCAAGGTCTTTCATTTTGGTCAGGGATTGTAAACCAGAGCCCGCGACACAATAAAATGTATGCAACGTATTGATATGTCTAGTATAGGTTACATGAAAATATTTACTAATATTGAGCGTCAGTTGGTTTTTGCAACACCATTCATAAACTCTGATAGTTGCAAATATTTTAAGGTCATCAGCATAAAGCAGGAAATTAGTCAATTTGAAGCAAAAGCTAAAAACATTAATGAAAATTGTAAGAAATAGGAGCGACGTGGGGAACACCCGACGGCGCAATGAATGGTTGTGAAATAGCGTTGCCAACAACAACAAAGCAATGCTTACACTGCGCAACAAAAATTTAAAAAAAAACTGCGGTCATGATTTTGTTAATAGTTTTTATTAACATTAGTAGCAGGCTTACGAACTGTGTTTTTACTTTTTTTTGGATTGGCTCTAGTTCTTGAGATAAACGAAACTTAAGAAATGAATGAAAAAAATTTTATGACCCAGTTCCAGTTGTATTAATTTAATTATTCCTCAATAAGTTTTGTTATATAAATTATTAAAACAGGTAGTTCGTTGGTTTAAATATTTTATTTTATAGTACCAAACTAAAAGAAGAAGAAAATGTAAAAACATTATGCGTGGACTTGAAGATGGTGAATTTTTTATTGGGCCAACAAAGTGGGTATACTAAATACCCCTGTTATATATATTTATGGGACAGTCGTGCAAGAAATGAACATTGGATTAGAAAGGACTGGCCGGTGGTGGAAAATATGGAGGTAGGAACGGCAAATGTGGTTCATGACCAAGTGATAAGCCGAGAAAAAATCATTCTTCCACCACTTCACATCAAGATTGGGCTAATCAAACAGTTCATCAAAGCCCATGATAAGACAGGTGACTGAATTCTTAAACCATATGTCACAAATTGAATCTGAAGCCTGGCTAAGCTTTGTTAATGTAGTCAAAAATTTTTTGGGAAATCATAAATCACCAGACTATACAAAACTAGTTGCCGATATGCTTCTCAATTTTCGCAAACTAGGAGCTAAAATGAGCATTAAATAACATTATTTACATAGTCATTTGGACAAATTCCTGGACAACCTGGGCGATTAAAGTGAAACACAAGGTGAACGGTTCCACCAGGACATAAAAATAATGGAAGAAAGATACCAAGGTCCATGGGACGACCACATGATGGCAGACTACTGCTGGAACTTAATACGGGATTATCCTGAGCAACGACATCATAGGAGGTCCTACATAAAAAGTTTTTTGTAATTTTTTTTTAAATTAATTAATGAAAAGAATATATTTTTTTTATTTTTGTATTATTTTTATACAGGCGCGCAATAAAAATATAATATAAATTCATATTGGCATTTTTAATTAGGGTTTTCCGTGAAATATTTAAAAGCCTTTATCTGAAAAACTAGAGCCATTTCGACAAAACTGATATTATTTTCGTAATCAGCGCCCCAAAATTACCCTAAATCGACTTAAAAATCTCCGACCGCAAAATTTTGTTCCGCAGTGTTATCAGAAAAAAGCTTTCCAAAAGCCAGTGTAGATAGCATTAACCAACCTGAGACTTGGTTTCAAAAGCAAAGAGAGTAGAGTAGTCACTGAAAGTAGCCAGGTTTGGGACTGACTGTTGAACGATTGGCAACGAAACTATGTTGGTTTGAAGAGATAAGGCTTTGAACGATAAAAGACAGTTTAACATTTACAAAAATCCCCAATAATTTAGAAACTGAAGATAGCTTTGAGATTGGTCTATAATTGCGGAACATTTTTATTCCCGCTCATTTAAAGACAGGGGTTACACACGTATGTTTCCAGTCATCCACAAATGTACCTGAGGCCATAGAGTGATTGAAGATAAAGGTGAGAAGCTGAGTTAAAAAAAATTTTTTTTCCAACAAAAATGCTGAGAAACCATCTACATAGGGTTATGATGATTTTTTAAGATCACCAAAATCTTTAATAACATCTTCAGTTGAAATGGTTAAAGAACCAAAGTTAAGCGCGATTACTAGGGTGCTCAAAAACCGATATGTCTACATCTAAGTCATTGACAAAATTGACGCAAAAAACACAGCAAAGAGGTTCGCTGATTCAGAGTCGGAAATCGCGGGATGGCCATTGTAGAATACTTTACTTGGAGCTTTTGAGCAATATTTTCTAAAATCTATGAATCGCCAGAAACATTTAGGATTCGAGATAATATTGGCTTCAAAGTTTTGAGTTATAGTTTCGGTATAAAAACTTGTTTAAGCGATTAAACTCCTTAAGAAAGTACCGAAACTTAAGAAGATGCGTGGAGTAATTAGATGTTTTATACAACTTGCAAACTTTATTTTCAAATTCTTTATATGTAGGTAAGAATTCGTGAAACGGTACACTTTTTTCGTGACTTCATGTAATATGAAAAACCATTAAGGGTTTTAAAGTATTCTTCAAAACTAAAATTTTCCCAAAATATCTTAGAAAAATATTAAAAGCTATGGGACTTATAAGCAAATTGGGTTTCTGACCTTTTGTTTTCAAATCGTTTTTTTTAAAGAAATGAAGAAAAATTGTTTTTATTATAAACAATGGAAGTTTTAATAACTTTTTCAATGTATGTATCAGACATTAATTCACTGAAAACATTCGTTAATGTCGGCTAAAAATTAAAAGGGTAAACAAATTACCGATGTGTCAAATGCTTGTTATACCACGGTAGGTTTTTGAAGAACTAGTATCTCTTCTCTCAGCCTCAAAACCAGTTAGAAAAAGAATGAGGAAATATGTTGGATGCAATTTCGAACTTTTTCTTGACTAATCACCTTCCAATCATGGCCTTCTTCATCTAATTGTCGCTTTACAATTCTACTAAAAACTATGTATTTATGTTTTATTGAAAATGTAGAGAAATGCTAATTTTTTTAGACGAAGTAGATAATAGAAATATATACAATCCTAGAATGCCCTGGCAGACGTTGCCTGACTATATTTAAAAAACGAATTTTGGTTTCTGTGACATACAACAGGTGGCAGCCCTCTCAAAAATATAGGTATGTACCTTGTTTTTACAGAGACGTTGAACACTTCTATTTTATTACTTTATATCCGTGTGTATAACTTAATTTAATTTAATTTAAAAAAGGTGGAAACCCTCTTCAAAATTTTCTCCTAATGAAACAAAGGGCAACATATTTTACCATGTTTTACTATTTCATATGCCTTGTGTGACTTGTGACTTTTCAGCAGATGGCAACCCTTTCTAAAATATATATATATATGTATATATGTAGCTATAAACCTTCTCATCAGCGAAACGAACTGTCCGATACTCATACAATAAAATTTGACGTTTCAAACGGTGGTATCCCTCTCTAAAAAATATTTCTGAATCCTCTGCTCACCGAGACGAACCTCTTGAAACTTCTATTTTAATATTTCATATACCTTGTGTGCCGAGACGAACCTCTTGAACCCTCTATTATAATAATTCATATAACTTGTGTAAATATACTAAGTTTGATTTTTCAAATAGCTGGCAACCCTCTCCCAATCATAAAATATACTTTATGACCAATAGTAATTCGGAGGAGTTTTACCGCAAACACTGTGACGTTATTATATTAAATTGAACTATTTAATTTTTTACAGATTTTGTTTAATTTTGCTGAATTTTTCTAATTTTTCTACAAATTTTGAAATGTGGATTTATACAGTGCTTCTTATGCAATGCGCTAGACTTTTATAAAAAAATAACAAACAAAAGAAAACTAGTCAAAACTGGTCAGAATGTCGTGCACCTATTCTTTTCTACACATGACGTTGGTGCTAGGGTACATAATCGGACAAATGGCTGTTTTTGGAACGTTAATAAATGGAAATTTTTTTTCGAGTAAAAGTAAGCTTTTAAACTGCTCGGAGAAGATTGTATGGAGGTTATTACAAAATTGTACTCATAGTGCAAACTAATTTACATTGGCCAGTACATAATTATATCTTTCGATAACTTTAACATTTGAAAATTCTATGACAATTAAAAATTAAATATTCATTCAACTATGTTACCAGAAACATATTAACAGAAAAACAACAGTATTAAATCTGTATTACAAATGTATTATTAATCTTGTGTAAAGGTATTTTGAATTTACTTTGTTGATGCTTCATTGCCACGCCGTCGACGCCTTCATGTTCAACTCTCTCATCTAACTGACTGCAACTGAAATTCCTTAAAAATCCTATTACTCCAAATATATTAATACATAGATATCTACGACATTTTCAAGTTTCTTTTTGACTTTCCATCTCTGACATTTTGTGGCATCAAGTAGCCTAAAAGTGCACAGTAAAATAAATCAGTTGCACCAACCATCAGAACGAGTTCCAATAACAACACTCACTAAGGAGTAAAAATGAGACCGGCACTAGAAACAGGGCGCACCGATAGGGCAAAGCTGGAGAAGTGGGTGGGTGGGGGAAAAAAACAACGCAAAATGTGGCAATATAATATTCTAGCGATTGTTGCAGCGTGGCCAACATTGATTGCATAAAGGAAATTAAATGCCGTCTGAAAGTGCTTTGGTTGCGTTGCTGTTTGGCTGCTTTTCTGCTTCATTCCGTTGGCGAATAAACGGAAATTGATATGGAAAAAGTCTGGTTAGGAGATAATAGTTGTTGTTTTTGCTATGGAAGTAGATGTGAGAATAGAGCAAGTCTTGTAGTCACTTTTTTTCTCTTTTATTATTTGCATTTTCTCACTTGCTGTTCTTTGCAGTTTCCGAAAGCTTATCATTTTCTTGCTGGTCTCCTGTGCAAGTCGTCCCATACCGTCTACTTATTTCTAGATTGCCCTTTTCTTTGCTAGCTTGATTGTATTTTTTACTATGTATTGTTTGTGCGAGTATTTTGTAGCTTTCGTCATGTTTCCTCTATTTTGTTGATTGCTCTTATCGACACTTTTATTGACGTCCTTGATGTTGATTATGCGATTTGATCGCAACACTTTTCAGCTAAGGCCAAATCATGTCAAGGATTTTGCTCAACGCTGAGAGGAAGGTGATGAGATAATATCGGAACCAAAGAAATTCATACGTGTGCACATGTATGTGTGTGAATGGAAGGGTATCGTTTGATGTAAACGTCGATTTCAATAGCATTTTAATATGTCAGTTCAAGGAAATTTAAAATTTTGTAATGTGAATGCCAATAATGCTAAGAAATGGTAGTTCTACTGCTTTGTTCTAATTTTAAACAGTTATTTTGCTATGTGTACCCATTCTTATTATCTATCCTCAAGGATTACCGAATTAAGATATAAGTAGTTCGTGTAAAGGCTGGAAACGGCCCCCTATAGTACGATTCACTAACATTAAACGATTCGGCAATCGCAATTTTTGTCGACAATATTTGCCGTTTGCAGTAACGATTGTGCGACACACTACCTTATTCTGAACGACTCATAACAGCTGTCTTATAGTATTCATCCAAAGTACTAAAGGGTGGCATAATGGTTAAACGAAATGCCAATATGGGGGAAAAACACAAAAAGGAATGGGAAAACACATGAATGCGTGCTGTTGAATAAAAATTTCATCGCGGTTTTATTACATTTAATTAAAGTGAAGTAAGATACTAGTTTATTTCAAACTACAAATATGTATTTATAATTGTTTTTATATATTGGAATGTTCCATTGTAGCGGAATTTCTCCCCTGAGTGATTTGGTAAAATAGTCATCAACTCGACTTCAAGGAATATCCGGAATCACCTGCAAAGATTTTTTAATCAGGAACATTTATCTATATATTAAAAATAAACTATATTTATGTTTGAATCCTCGATATGGTGGTTGACAAAAGCCTCCTCATGATTCTTTGGTGCCAAAATTGATACATCAGTACAACCGACGGTCCGACTAGTGCCTCCCAGGCAAGTCTGGAAACAACCGATACAGCTTCTGAAATTATGTTGCAATCATCACCTCGTGAGAAATCATATGCCAAATACTGAAACGATGTTATTTAATGTTCCTTTTTTAATTTCAAGAGAACAAATCACGAAAGTTTAAATTTATCTATTATTAAGTTCAAATCACAAATTTTTCCTTTATATTTTTCTTAGAACTAATCCAAATGGGATGGAATTTTTCCTTTCTCGATTAAGTGAACAACAACAAATTTGTTGTCGTTTAGTTTCCGATAATCGAATAGCTAACGACAACAGCTGATTCAGAGATAGCGAAAATCGTTAAAAAATTGCTGCTGAAGAGCAACATCGTTAAAATTTTCGTTAAGATGAGTTAACCATACGAATACCATTAAAATAAGTTAGTGAATCATCCTACTGTTGACCAACATCCAGAGCATACTTAAATTATGGAGAAAACCCTGCTCAATGCCGTTCAAAGGTGGTTGAGGGAAAATGTCTTTTATACTTTCTAACTCCAGCTCAATCGTCTGGTTCTTCGCGTGAATAGGTTAGGTCTGAGATATCGTTTGGAACAGTTTTGTGTATAGTTACGCTAAATAGAGGTTGGACGATTTTAGCTCTGGCATTCCAAACTTCCAAGCATTAGGAACGCGCCCCCAGGGAACTTCTGGCATTCAGTATGGTGATTAAATGGAATGCAATTGAGATAGCCCGGAAATCCACTCTGCCATAGTTACCCATTGCACTTAAGGCCTGGGAAGGATAAAGAGAATAAGGGATAGAGGAAAGGGATACAGAAAACGTAGGGATGGAACTTAATTTCTCTTCGAATAACCCTCCCGACTCTTTGATGAATCTGAGAAGCTTGTCGATGAATAGATATTGAACGTTTGTGTCTGATAAGACACCTAATGAAGTTTTCCGGTACCTCTAAAATTATTTGTTTTCAGACTTTCAAAAAAAAGGGGTCGAAACGATTCTTTCGTAAAACAACTAATGTATTACATGTCTACAATACTATTCGCCGTGAAATTTTACTTTCCACCTATTGTAAAAACACTCGGGCAACTAATTTTATGAAGTTAACGAAACAAAGTTTTTGCTGACTAATTAAAGCTAAAAATTATGAGCTAAACCTTTTTTAACCTATTAAGAATTAATACTTAATTAATAAACCGAATATAACAGATAAAGATATGTAACGGGTTTTTCAATAGGGACGCTACAAAAGTAGACCGATAGTGACAGGAAACGACGCCATATTTTTTCCCGCTCCTTTGACATTTCTCTTCAGTAAGGTTTGCCATTTCATCATGGAAAAATATTCGATCCAACAACTAGTGTCATAGGAATACTGAATTTAATTCATATCCCAAATCGTTTTTGTTTTATTTAAAAAAACTTTTGTAGCCTTCCTATTGAAAAACCCTGTATTTTTAGACAAAGAGAAATCTAAATTGAGATCTCTTTAAATTCACGCAGAGCACGTGCCAAACGAGGATTTGTCGCATATTCAACTAGTCCTAATCTTTTCCTGGTAGAAGGGATAAAATGTGCATAGTGTCCTCAAAGGGACAAGATAGTGAATTCTTTCTAGCAAAGACGGACAATCTATTACACCCTTAATGATGTTAAACACGATTTTATTCAAGTTAACAAAGTTTTATTAAGATATGCGAGAATGATAGGAAGGGATGAGGCAGTTTAAGGATATAAGGATTCCCACAACACTTAGAACTGAATATGGCTTAGATAAAATAAAATTTTGGGAGTGAGCTAAAGTGAGAAGGCGAACCTGGTGAGGCCACTCCGATGTTTTCGGTTTAAGGGCTCACCAGTGTTTTGCAGCGTCTGTTCATCAGTAGGTGCAGCTGCGAGCGGGCGTCTGAATTGGAGCAAGCGACACGCTAAATAAATGTGCCCTAAATTAAAAAAAATGTCCCAGAATCTTGTTGTGCCGCCACGTAAAAACAGCTTCCAATTGCGTTCAAATACGCAAACAGACAGACAAAAATTCTAAAAATTATCTAAATGTATTCTATTACATTTCCTGCGTCATCTTCGGTAACTTTTTTTTAAAGATATCTTCAATGTACATGGGCTTTTCGACAGTTTTATTGTAGTATAGATTTTATTTTGGAAACATTTAGAAATCTCACACTTACCCCACCTGCATTTGCCGCACTGTTTTTAATTCTTCCTACCTGGATATAAGCCACAAACAATTTTATATATGTATGTACATAGGTTTGTATTCAATTATGCACAGGTAATTCTTATAATAGCATACACTCGTAAATACGTAAATATATAAATACGTATGTATGGGTAAGTACTTTCAAATATGCATACAAATATTTGCGCATTTTATTTGCACAAAGCAAGTGTGCGGTGAATGCCAATTTCCACATTTGTTTTTACTGAACAAGCGAACGATACATAGTATGAGTATGACTACCAAAAAATATTATATATACACACACATACATGCATATGTACATAAATTAGCAGTAACCAGAAAATTTTACTCATACCAATAAGTAAGTGGCTCGAATATAAACAGAAAAGGATATGAACGGAAATGTTCATGCAATAAATTTTGGCCATTTGAAATGCGCGATTGCAAAAACGCAAAAACACATTTACACACACACACACACAAACTATGTGTGGAGCTCACGGCAGATGAGTAAAAACCAAAATAGAGAATAACAAAAACTAAAAAAAAAACCCACGAGCATATTGTCGTAAATATTGATGAGAGTTGGTTGCAAATGGAGTCTGGCAGGAGCTTACAGTAAAAGCATCACTTTGTTGCACAAATTTACTTCCTTTTTTTTACTTTCGTCTATTTTACTGGCTGGTTTAAATAGCCGATATTTATTTTCGTTGTTGGCGTTGCAACGAATATGCAACAGATGATATATTATTGAAAAAATAATCTATAATGAACGGGATTATAAATGTAGTTTTAAGTGTACACAAATTCCGTTATTTGGGGTATTCTTCGTTTTAAGAGTGCATGAAAAGGAACAATTTAAATAAAATATACAGAGTATGATTCACTTTGGAAAGTATTATTTGTTTTTTTTTTTTATTGAATTTTTGAAGTAAAGCTTCTTTAGCGGCAGTGATTTTTTACATTGCGTAACGAAAGTCGAAAGTAATTTCTAGCACTGTATTTACTAAATTCTACCACTATTTTTATTACGTTTTACCACTATTTTTACTGAATTATACCACTTTTTCCACTTAAATTATACCAATTTTTACCATTATTTTTACTACTTTCTACAACTAATTTTATTAATTTCCACCACTATTTTTACTAAACTCTACCACTTTTCCACCAATCTACTACTCATTTTTACCATTATTCTTACTACTTTCTACTACTAATTTGACTAAAATCTAGCACTTTTTTAATAATGCTACTACTAATTTCTACCACTATTTTTACTACTTTCTACCCCTACATTTAGTAAAGCTACAACTAATTGCTACCACTACTTTGACTACGTTCTACCACTAATTTTATTAATTTTTATCATTATTTTTACTACTTTCTACCACTATTTTTACTAAATTCTACCACTTTTTTCACCAATGCTACTACTCATTTTTACCATTATTTTTACTAACGGCACTACTAATTTCTACCACAATTTTTACTTACGCTACTACTATCTACTACTTTTATTAATTTCTACTACTACACAGACGTTTTACTTGTGGCTCGCGCATTTAGGTGCGTGTGTTTTTTGTTTACTTAAACTTATTTATGTAATTTATTTACTAACAATGTAATTTGTGCAAATTATTTATATCAATGATTCGAAATATTGGTTTGAATGCGAATGAAAATTGCTTGAATGGATATACAAATTTAAGAATTTTGGAATGGAGTTGATTTTAATATAATATAAATGTATGAAAAATTGAATTGTAATTGGTGATGATGGCTGATAGAATTAATTTAAATTAATTAACTAATTTTATATGAAAAAGGATAGATCAAAGTAGATATAGATGTTTGTGGAACTAAAAGTTTCCCGATGGTTCCCACTGTTGTAGGTGGATGGCTTTAGTTGATGGCTTCGATGTGGGCTGATGAACACAAAGAACAAAGTTGAGTATAAGATGGAAGGCTTTCAAGACGCATGCAGTTTTATACTCCACACTGGGCTTGGGTTCCAGTGGAAGTACTTAAAATGTAATTTTTTTTAGGGATGGTTCTGAAAGTGGATACGAAGATGATTTCCACTTTGGGATTTATGCGGGGATGCATTTAGTTCAAGTGAGTGTAAATGACTTGAACAATAATAATTTTGTAATAGCACGACGCTTGGCCGAACTTTTCCCAAAATTTGTGGTACAACATCACGGCGCATCTGCAGTTTTACGCCGACTCCGTACGGCAGATGATTTTTGCGTAAAGCTTTTTCGTGGCAGAAAAAAAAATTTTCAGCAATTTTTGTTGTTACTTCGATATACATATATAAAATTTGTAATCTGCGCTAAATACAGAGTCCAACTATTTATCGCTGAGTATTTGGGGGTTATGTCCAAGTGAACGGGTAGAAGCCGAGGAGCCTTTCTAATTGTTTAAGAAACCAGAATGAATCATAGTAAATTTCAAAACTTCCTTTGAGCTTCCATGAAGTCAACATGAGGAATGTTCGAGTTTATTTCCAATTAAATCTCTCCCCACACATTTTTTAAGAAACCGGAATAAAACGCTCTGAGCTTCAAAAATTCTCATGAGTTTCCAAGAGAAGCGATAAATAATACAATAGCTCCACTTCAGTTCCCAATTTTTCAATTTTACAAATTTCTCTGTTTTAACGAGTCAAAATTTTACCCAATTCAAAATTCAAGTGCGAACTAAGTTTATACTAACATTCAGCAGAAAATAGTTTCAATTACTGGCAATTATTTAAAGTATAAGTGAGCAAAAGATAAAGAGAGTAACTTTTGCGTAATAAGCAAAGGTGTTGAAGCTAAATCAAACGAATCATTATTGAATTCAGACAATTGCCTTGGGAAGCAAAAATATTGAGTGTGCTTTGATAATTTCATTTCATTTCTATGATTGAAAAGGAAGAGAAAAATTTCCATAAGTATCAAAGCACCTCGGCAAGAACTTTCATAATCAAATAATACTCTCAAAGTCGCAATGCATACACTAACAAATGCAAACACATGCTGGGAATGAAACAATTTTTAAAAGTAATCCACTATAATTGGTTCACATATAATAATTCCAATACTAAGCACACACATAAACACACATGTACAATTTATATGCATTTAACATGCGGACAAGGTTCAAGGCAAATGCACTTATTAAGTGCTCTTTCGCTTGTTCGGGGGCGAGTAGTGTGAACTAATAAGAAATTTGCTGATCAATAAAAAAAATCCCTACAGGAAATTAAAAAATACAATCATTTGGAAGTTGAGTGGAAACAATTCTTCTCGCTACTCAAAGAAACTGAAATGTATTTCTGAAATTTTCTCCGCTTCCTTTTTGTTTTCATTAGTTACCTATGATGAGTATAACCCGTGAATTTTCTATTAACTCGGCTTCTAAGTTAACGTTCGCTTACAACCTTTGACTTTTCTGATATTTGTTATTGGTGAACTACTTAGTGCTAAGAGAGCTGCTTGGCTTTCTGAGAAAACGCAAGCATTTTAGTATCACTTCGTTGTTTCCTTTCAGCGCCCTGGAGACCCCGCCAATTCCTAGCACTTCCATTTTGCAGATACTAGGTAGCCGGAATGAGAGAAAGATACACCTAGCTTCTCGGAGACAAACCTCGCATTCAGCACGGAAAATGAAACGAATTATTTGATTAATTTTGAAGAAGGGTTTAGGCATGAAGAAATTCGGAGAACTGCTTTTTTATGGCAGATGGAAGTGCTGCTCTCCTCAGCGACTCTAGCTCTACTGAAATTCATTCTACAATTTTTCCAATTGTATTTCAGAGAAATGCAAATGCTCTTCAGAAAACCACAAATCTATTTCAGAAAAAGTCAAATGTGTTTAAGAAAAGTTCAAATGTACTTCAGATAGTATAAATCTATTTCAGAAAAATTAAAATGAATTTCAGAAAAGCCCAAATGGATTTCAGAGAATACAAATGCATTTCAGAAAACCACAAATCCATTTTAGAAAATCACAAATATATTTCAGAAACATGTAAATGAACTTCGCAGATAATACAGATGAGCTTTTCTGAAACACATTTGACTTTTTCTGAAATAGATTTGTGGTTTTCTGAATTACATTTTCGTTTTTTTGAAACACATTTGAGTTACTTTCAAATAAATATGTCGGTTTCTGAAATACATTTGGAGGTTTCTGAAATAGATTTGTGGTGCTCTGAAACAGATTAGACTTTTTCTGAAATAGATTTGTAGTGTTCTGAAATACAGTTGGAAAAAAGTACTCACTGTATACAGCGCGATAAGTTTTTTAAAAAAAAACAGGGATCTGAAAAACACGGATTTCCAAAATGGCGGGACTGCCAGTATTAAAATCTCGATAATTACATAAATATATACATTTTTTTAAATTTATTTATATCAACAATAACTATTAAGCTTAAGGTCAGCGTACTTGGAAATTAACTGAGGTTTTTACTTGGAATTAGAGGAAAACTGGCCTTAAACTAAAAAATTAGTTTTGACATAATATATATGTCATTAGATCCACTCGCCAAAGTTTAAGAACCTAAGCAAATTGTTAGAATTTACGGTTGCCTAGAAACTTCACTCTGGTTTTACAAACAGCCATTCGTCAACAAGCCGTCGAAAGCTGCGAAAATTATTGACCGCAACAGCCCAATTCCGGCTGGGTAGTAGTTGAGGGGTTGGGGTGGCCAAATCTAAGTTGTGGAATCGACTCAGTCTCGACTGGTCGACACCATTATGTTTTTAGTAATTGATCAAGCTACATACATACATACATACATGCATACTATATGCATTGGCATTGGCTATTAATACTCCAGTTGACCAAATGCCCATAAGTGCCCATACTAATCCCGACAGCAATTAGCATCGGAACTCAAACAGACTCTTTCTTATGCATGTATGTAAAATTCGTATGTATGTTTGTGAGTTTGCTGTGTAAGTAACCATAAGTGTTTTTCATATTTGCTGTGCGGCTATGATTATGGTTGTTCGCACTAATTCAATCATTTTTTGTTTTTTTTTTGTTTTCCCTTTGACTCTGAATATTAGATTGACTATTATTGGCATTTCCATCAACGCTTCTACATCATTGTTCACTTGTATGAAGTTGTTATTTTTGTATTTTTGCCACATTTGGTAAAGCGTTAAGTGGAAAATATGGCAAAGTCATTAATCTTTCGTAAAAGGCTACCCAGATTGGCGGCAGACAGCCGTTGGCAGAGATTTGAAGCATATGCTGAGGCGCGTAATTGATTGGTTTTCATTAAGAATTATATTGTTTTTATTTGATATAAGACTGGTCAGTGGGCGAAAAATGCTGAATTGTTAGTATTGATAATGGTATGTGTTTTGTACTTTAGAAAGAAATTAAATAAGATATATGTATCTATAATATTAAGCCACTTAAGATGGCCCAGCGCCGATACTGGTTTGTCTCCAGACCAAATTTGACAAGGGATGACGGAATATAATGCTAATATGTGGCCTTGATCCCGAAATAAATATTGTTGAAATAAAATAGGAGGGGTTTAGATAATCATTATATTTCTTGTTAATCGGTTAATCTATTAGCAAAATTAAAAACAATTGTCGACTTCGCCTCATCCATAACCGCGGCCTTTAGACTTTTTCGACTAACCGTTAATTATCGATTTTTCGACTAGTTCTTTTCTAGAGCTCTTGCTAATCGACTAGTCGACTAAGCGGTCAATCGATAAGAAAAGGTTGTTGAAAAAAATAGTCGACTTCGCCTAATCGACTAAATCGACTTTTTCGACTAACCGCCCATAAACAACTAGTGACTATCCGTTCGTTTTCGATTTTTCGACTAATTCTTTCCTTTCCATACAATTTTGTATTTTATATGTATTTGAATGTTGGTGGATATTGACAAAAATCGTTGTCAGCTATAATAAAGTTTTTATGAATTTATTAAGAGTAACTGTCACTATTCGAATAATTTCGATCAGTCGATTTTCAAACCATTCGATTGTGAGCGGGTAGTCGAAAGTGAACCGTGAATCTAATATGTTTAGACAAAAGAAGAAGCTAACTTTTGTAACATATGGATTTATTAAATTCTTCAAAAATCTTCTAAGAGAACCAAATTACATATTTGAAGAATTGAATAAAACAAAGAGCAATTTTTTTTTGCAAAAAGAAGAATTATTTTCTCGACTCTTAGGTATAACTTCTCTAAAAAATATTTTGGTTTAGCTATTTTACTTTCGACAGATTACAATATCTTTTTTTTTTTAACTTATGCCCACCACCCTTTGTCCAGAAAATTACCAATATTTTATGTATGTATGTACTGGCTTTAAAAACTTTAAACTTTAAACACTTTAAATAATCCCTTATCGATTAATAAACCACGACTTCCTAACCGTTCATAAGTAATATTAGTTAAACAAAATAGGCCCGAAGAACATAACACTGTCCGACAAAAAAAAAGGGAATATACTTTTGAAGCGACCTAGTAGAGATTGTTCATCTGGTCGAATAGTACACGAAACCGCGTTCAAATTATTTCTAACACCCCCAAAATCTTTTTTTAAAGTCAAAAAACCGTTTTTTTAGTTTTTTCGTGTTAAAAAATTCATAAAAAAAAAAGTTCGATCAAATTGAAAATACTCAACGGCTTTGAATAGGTAAATATTTACACTTTCGAAATGTATATAGTGTTTTGTTAATTTGAAAAGAGTATGGCGTGTTTTTTACGCTAGAAGTTGAATTTTCTGTCGTTTCTGTCGGTGGTTTGATCAATGATATCTATTTTATCATTAAATTTTACAATCATTTTTTTTTCATAAGAAGTCCGAAATACGAGGAAGTGGTTCATAAGTTTTTGGAAGCTTATGGAGAAATGGGATGCAACATGTCCATCAAGATTCATTTCTTGCATTCTCATTTGGATTTTTTTCCGGATAATCTTGGTCAATTTATCGACGAACAATTTCACCAGGAAGTGTCTGCGGTCGAAAAGCGCTTCGCAGGGAAAAACCAGATTAAGATGCTAGATAATTACTGCTGGTCACTCAGACGTGAAACCGATTCATCTTATAAACGCAGAAAATCTAGCAAACATTTTTGAATCAAATCGTTTTCATATCGGTATCGTTCTTTCTAATAAGAGTTTTGTCTATGTCAAAATCCATTGTTCATCTAAAATGTATCTTATGAAAAAAACGATTGTAAAATGTAATGATAAAATAGATATCATTGATCACACCCCCGACAGAAACGACTATTTGTTATTAGAAAATCAAATAATGTCCTTACAATCAGCCTATTTCTTCGTTTACACCCGGTACCCCTGGAGGGCGCTTGAAACCAAAATGTTAGATTTTGGATTATACTGCATAACTTGAAAACTTGAAGTCCTTTTTGAAAGAAATAAATTGGTATCTTTAAGTAGTGATAGCCTGTCAATGATATATAACCAAACATTATCATTTATTTCCATTTGGTGGCGAAAAAATGACGTCAAAATCGAAAAAACCGGCAAATTGGGCGCAAAATTCAACTTCTAGCGTAAAAAACACGTCATACTCTTTTCAAATTAACAAAACACTATATACATATATTTCGAAAGTGTAAATATTCACCTATCTAAAACCGTTGAGTATTTTCAATTCGATTGAAAAATTTTTTTTAATGAATTTTTTAACAAGGAAAAACAAAAAAAACGGGGTTTTGACTTTAAAAAAAGATTTTGGGGGTGTTAGAAATCTTTTGAACGTGGTTTCGTGTACTGTTCGACCAGATAAACCATTTCTACTAGGTCGCTTCAAAAGTATAAAATCACTGTCGGACAGTGTAATCCATGAGCAATTACCAAACTATAAGACCCTCAAAACCCTCAATAAGTCAAAGTTATTCGATTATTGAGTTTTAAAAAAGTTTTCGAAATTATTCTATGAATTATGAAAGTTATCCCTTTCGTTTCCTTATCCTTTTCAAACACATTTCTGATAATAATATGATAATACAAGTTTAGATAATTTTTTTTTTTTTTGCAACAGAGTAACCATTAAAGTTTTCCGAAAGGGAATAAGCATACAGATCATTATTTCTGAACAAACTTATAGTCTAGAAGGCCTGAGTTTTTTTTGGTACTTAAAGGTTAAGGGAGTCATAATGGGTCTTTGAACCACAAGTACATAGAAGAGTTACAGATTTGATCGCTAATGAAATGTTGTTCTTCATAAAAAGTTAAACAAATATCATATCTATACTTTTAAAAAGTTTTTGCGAATTGCCCCAAAAAGTAGTAACGCCAAGTAAAATTAACTTTCTATTACTTTTATGACTGGTATGCAAATGATCTCGAACGACAGCCGAGGTTGTCCCAAAATAGTTCGGTATTTTACGACTTAAACATATTTTTTCACTTATACAATTGTGTCATGACATAATAACACTGTACAACAAATTTAGATAATTTTAATGCTTCAGAATAACCATCGTAATTTTCAGATGATGTTCGCTAAATTAAACTTATAGTCTGAGTTTTTTATTATTTCCATGAAAAGGTGTGACACCTTACCGGGATATTTGTACCACAAGTACAAAAAAACTTGAAGAGTTAGTTACACCTTCGATGCCTGAGAAAATTTTGTTCTTTATAAAAAGTTGAACATTTCATATCAACCCTTTAATTCGTTACCATTTCTACTTCCAGCAAAATTAAGAAACAAATTAAATTGCTTTTTATACAAGACAGACGACAACACTAATTTGCATTAAGCCATGAACTATCCCGTAACTAATGTGCATTAGCTCGCCGTAAATACACGAAATTTTAGTACACTTAGACCACCCCATAGCCTCGCTGGGCTGACAACAATCGAATTTTTCTCACATACACATTTGTGCTAATGCAAATTAACTCTGTTTAGTTGTTTTAAATGAAAATTAGTGCCATCTGTTGGCATGCATTTTTAATTTTCATATTTGCTTCTTAATAGAAGACAATTATGGTCTGTGAAAAATCTTAGCTTATTTTACCACACCAGAACTAATTTGCTGTTCGCTTATTGTCATTAGAATCTGCCTCGAACTAATTGGTTCTGGTTTCGTCGCCCTTTGCATTTTGCTACTGCCAGGTAAGTACACAGAATTTTACGCTTTAAACAAAGCTTACTTTTATTATTTATTATTATTATTTTTATGTATGTTTTACATTTAGTTTTTTTTTTTAATTTGATTGGCTCTGGCGTTTATGAATTTAGTGAACATTTTAAATTTTTCAAACACACCAAACATTCAAAACATTCACTTAAACGTACGGTTGGTCTCAAAATCTGGTCACGTGAGCACTTCAGCCAAAACAAAAACAATAAAACGTAAGGGTTTAAAACGATATGCGAAATTAAAGTATAGTACAGAAATCTGTTTGAGGGGAAAATATGTAACTCTCTTGTGGAGCAATCACAATGAAGTTGCAGCCGGTTACGTAGAGATCGATAAATATTGTATAGCACATACATACAAATATATGTATGCAAATATTTGCATTTGCATGCCCTTCTGAAAAATTCAATAGCCCTAACTGCAGTTGAAAACGTAGCACATAAATAAAGATATATGTATACGGTGAATTCTCGATTAACGAACACAATTTGTTCAAGATTCTCGTTCGTTTTGCGAAACGATCGTTAAGCTAAATCATTATCCTCATATAAATCTGTGCGAAATAAAATAATGCGTTCCAGGTCGAAAAAACACATCAAAATATTTAAATACTTTAAATACCTTTTTTAGGGAACTAAGAAAGAAACTTATATAGTTCTTCTTTAACAAAAAGCTGTGTAGCTTTTGGCGAAACATTAATTTTTATGAGCTCAAGACCATTTTTAATAAGAATGTTTTGTTTTTGGAAAATCAACAATGGTAGAAGTTGTAGCTATTTCGAAGATCACCACATCCCCTCATCAGACTTCTTCCGGGGATCGAACCTACGACCTCCACGGCTAACTCGTACTCCTTAAGGCATTGCCTTAACCACTTGCACTAAATAGTCCATGTACATTGTTGTTGCTTTTTCATCTTTTTATTTTGCAGATAGTCTTAATATGCCGAACATGTGTTGGGCATGGCTGTGTTGATTTGGGATAAGTAGGAGTTAAATCTACTACCGTATACAGATCGTAATTGTGCCAGAGTGACACGGAAAGCTGGAACTTATCGTCTGGAATATGTGGTGATTTGACACCATATATTCAGATCCGATGAAGCGCAGTTCTCGAATGAAATCTCCACTCGGCCATCACGCTTTATCCACAGCCGTAGTCAAGTTACAGGATTTCAGATTCTACGGCTCATTCAGATCTACCCCCCTCGAAATGTCCACTTTTAATTTCTTAGCTACAAGGACTACACAGATCGGAGTGGTGAAGGTGGTCACACTCATTCGCAAGGTCAGCCATTTCGGGTGAATTTCGAGAATCCTACCGGCTAAAATGAAACGTGCGGCGGCAGTAGTGACCACCTTGCGGAACTTGTGTCATATGCTGAATGCGCCTTCAGGAAACTCCGAGAACACAACTAAAAATGCTCTTTTAAAGTTTATGAAGCCCGAAGACCGCAGAGAAGAAGGTGGCCTGGAGCAAGCGGTGTCACAGGTCGCCACGTTATGCTATTTATTAGGCTTACGGTGGCTATTATTAGGTCAGGTGAGCTCTACCCATACACCTACCCATAATTCTGGTGGGAGCGGTGACGTTCAATGCGCATAATGTCAAATCATTTATCTGCTCAGCCCACGGTTCGCTGGCAGGCTGGAATCTCACAGATCGTGGTACACGGGCGTATGCAGTTACAGAGCTCAGCAACAAGAGCCACGCTAGTCACCTGCCCACTCATTTGTGGGCATAGGCCGGAAAATGATACCAGTCTTGGCATGAACTACATCTGACTGATGTCAAATTCTGGAGTATTCTGGTCTGACAGTTACGGAACAGACAGTATGAGGCACCAACACTGGTTAGCCCTCACACGAGGGTAGGTCTGAGCTAACCTGAGGCTAAATTCCTTGCACGAATTACACCTCACCGAAGTGGATTTGAAATGGAGGATTAATAACCTGAGTATTTTTTTTTCTACTTGTAGATTTAGAGAACCAGCAGTAGGTTGCTAATAGAATAAATTCAATTTCACTTGGAACTTGTTCCGAAGCACTCGAAAATACCAAGAAAACCAAACCGACTCTTAGGTATAACTTCTCTAAAAAATATTTTGGTTTAGCTATTTTACTTTCGACAGATTACAATATCTTTTTTTTTTTAACTTATGCCCACCACCCTTTGTCCAGAAAATTACCAATATTTTATGTATGTATGTACTGGCTTTAAAAACTTTAAACTTTAAACACTTTAAATAATCCCTTATCGATTAATAAACCACGACTTCCTAACCGTTCATAAGTAATATTAGTTAAACAAAATAGGCCCGAAGAACATAACACTGTCCGACAAAAAAAAAGGGAATATACTTTTGAAGCGACCTAGTAGAGATTGTTCATCTGGTCGAATAGTACACGAAACCGCGTTCAAATTATTTCTAACACCCCCAAAATCTTTTTTTAAAGTCAAAAAAACCGTTTTTTTAGTTTTTTCGTGTTAAAAAATTCATAAAAAAAAAAGTTCGATCAAATTGAAAATACTCAACGGCTTTGAATAGGTAAATATTTACACTTTCGAAATGTATATAGTGTTTTGTTAATTTGAAAAGAGTATGGCGTGTTTTTTACGCTAGAAGTTGAATTTTCTGTCGTTTCTGTCGGTGGTTTGATCAATGATATCTATTTTATCATTAAATTTTACAATCATTTTTTTTTCATAAGAAGTCCGAAATACGAGGAAGTGGTTCATAAGTTTTTGGAAGCTTATGGAGAAATGGGATGCAACATGTCCATCAAGATTCATTTCTTGCATTCTCATTTGGATTTTTTTCCGGATAATCTTGGTCAATTTATCGACGAACAATTTCACCAGGAAGTGTCTGCGGTCGAAAAGCGCTTCGCAGGGAAAAACCAGATTAAGATGCTAGATAATTACTGCTGGTCACTCAGACGTGAAACCGATTCATCTTATAAACGCAGAAAATCTAGCAAACATTTTTGAATCAAATCGTTTTCATATCGGTATCGTTCTTTCTAATAAGAGTTTTGTCTATGTCAAAATCCATTGTTCATCTAAAATGTATCTTATGAAAAAAACGATTGTAAAATGTAATGATAAAATAGATATCATTGATCACACCCCCGACAGAAACGACTATTTGTTATTAGAAAATCAAATAATGTCCTTACAATCAGCCTATTTCTTCGTTTACACCCGGTACCCCTGGAGGGCGCTTGAAACCAAAATGTTAGATTTTGGATTATACTGCATAACTTGAAAACTTGAAGTCCTTTTTGAAAGAAATAAATTGGTATCTTTAAGTAGTGATAGCCTGTCAATGATATATAACCAAACATTATCATTTATTTCCATTTGGTGGCGAAAAAATGACGTCAAAATCGAAAAAACCGGCAAATTGGGCGCAAAATTCAACTTCTAGCGTAAAAAACACGTCATACTCTTTTCAAATTAACAAAACACTATATACATATATTTCGAAAGTGTAAATATTCACCTATCTAAAACCGTTGAGTATTTTCAATTCGATTGAAAAATTTTTTTTAATGAATTTTTTAACAAGGAAAAACAAAAAAAACGGGGTTTTGACTTTAAAAAAAGATTTTGGGGGTGTTAGAAATCTTTTGAACGTGGTTTCGTGTACTGTTCGACCAGATAAACCATTTCTACTAGGTCGCTTCAAAAGTATAAAATCACTGTCGGACAGTGTAATCCATGAGCAATTACCAAACTATAAGACCCTCAAAACCCTCAATAAGTCAAAGTTATTCGATTATTGAGTTTTAAAAAAGTTTTCGAAATTATTCTATGAATTATGAAAGTTATCCCTTTCGTTTCCTTATCCTTTTCAAACACATTTCTGATAATAATATGATAATACAAGTTTAGATAATTTTTTTTTTTTTTGCAACAGAGTAACCATTAAAGTTTTCCGAAAGGGAATAAGCATACAGATCATTATTTCTGAACAAACTTATAGTCTAGAAGGCCTGAGTTTTTTTTGGTACTTAAAGGTTAAGGGAGTCATAATGGGTCTTTGAACCACAAGTACATAGAAGAGTTACAGATTTGATCGCTAATGAAATGTTGTTCTTCATAAAAAGTTAAACAAATATCATATCTATACTTTTAAAAAGTTTTTGCGAATTGCCCCAAAAAGTAGTAACGCCAAGTAAAATTAACTTTCTATTACTTTTATGACTGGTATGCAAATGATCTCGAACGACAGCCGAGGTTGTCCCAAAATAGTTCGGTATTTTACGACTTAAACATATTTTTTCACTTATACAATTGTGTCATGACATAATAACACTGTACAACAAATTTAGATAATTTTAATGCTTCAGAATAACCATCGTAATTTTCAGATGATGTTCGCTAAATTAAACTTATAGTCTGAGTTTTTTATTATTTCCATGAAAAGGTGTGACACCTTACCGGGATATTTGTACCACAAGTACAAAAAAACTTGAAGAGTTAGTTACACCTTCGATGCCTGAGAAAATTTTGTTCTTTATAAAAAGTTGAACATTTCATATCAACCCTTTAATTCGTTACCATTTCTACTTCCAGCAAAATTAAGAAACAAATTAAATTGCTTTTTATACAAGACAGACGACAACACTAATTTGCATTAAGCCATGAACTATCCCGTAACTAATGTGCATTAGCTCGCCGTAAATACACGAAATTTTAGTACACTTAGACCACCCCATAGCCTCGCTGGGCTGACAACAATCGAATTTTTCTCACATACACATTTGTGCTAATGCAAATTAACTCTGTTTAGTTGTTTTAAATGAAAATTAGTGCCATCTGTTGGCATGCATTTTTAATTTTCATATTTGCTTCTTAATAGAAGACAATTATGGTCTGTGAAAAATCTTAGCTTATTTTACCACACCAGAACTAATTTGCTGTTCGCTTATTGTCATTAGAATCTGCCTCGAACTAATTGGTTCTGGTTTCGTCGCCCTTTGCATTTTGCTACTGCCAGGTAAGTACACAGAATTTTACGCTTTAAACAAAGCTTACTTTTATTATTTATTATTATTATTTTTATGTATGTTTTACATTTAGTTTTTTTTTTTAATTTGATTGGCTCTGGCGTTTATGAATTTAGTGAACATTTTAAATTTTTCAAACACACCAAACATTCAAAACATTCACTTAAACGTACGGTTGGTCTCAAAATCTGGTCACGTGAGCACTTCAGCCAAAACAAAAACAATAAAACGTAAGGGTTTAAAACGATATGCGAAATTAAAGTATAGTACAGAAATCTGTTTGAGGGGAAAATATGTAACTCTCTTGTGGAGCAATCACAATGAAGTTGCAGCCGGTTACGTAGAGATCGATAAATATTGTATAGCACATACATACAAATATATGTATGCAAATATTTGCATTTGCATGCCCTTCTGAAAAATTCAATAGCCCTAACTGCAGTTGAAAACGTAGCACATAAATAAAGATATATGTATACGGTGAATTCTCGATTAACGAACACAATTTGTTCAAGATTCTCGTTCGTTTTGCGAAACGATCGTTAAGCTAAATCATTATCCTCATATAAATCTGTGCGAAATAAAATAATGCGTTCCAGGTCGAAAAAACACATCAAAATATTTAAATACTTTAAATACCTTTTTTAGGGAACTAAGAAAGAAACTTATATAGTTCTTCTTTAACAAAAAGCTGTGTAGCTTTTGGCGAAACATTAATTTTTATGAGCTCAAGACCATTTTTAATAAGAATGTTTTGTTTTTGGAAAATCAACAATGGTAGAAGTTGTAGCTATTTCGAAGATCACCACATCCCCTCATCAGACTTCTTCCGGGGATCGAACCTACGACCTCCACGGCTAACTCGTACTCCTTAAGGCATTGCCTTAACCACTTGCACTAAATAGTCCATGTACATTGTTGTTGCTTTTTCATCTTTTTATTTTGCAGATAGTCTTAATATGCCGAACATGTGTTGGGCATGGCTGTGTTGATTTGGGATAAGTAGGAGTTAAATCTACTACCGTATACAGATCGTAATTGTGCCAGAGTGACACGGAAAGCTGGAACTTATCGTCTGGAATATGTGGTGATTTGACACCATATATTCAGATCCGATGAAGCGCAGTTCTCGAATGAAATCTCCACTCGGCCATCACGCTTTATCCACAGCCGTAGTCAAGTTACAGGATTTCAGATTCTACGGCTCATTCAGATCTACCCCCCTCGAAATGTCCACTTTTAATTTCTTAGCTACAAGGACTACACAGATCGGAGTGGTGAAGGTGGTCACACTCATTCGCAAGGTCAGCCATTTCGGGTGAATTTCGAGAATCCTACCGGCTAAAATGAAACGTGCGGCGGCAGTAGTGACCACCTTGCGGAACTTGTGTCATATGCTGAATGCGCCTTCAGGAAACTCCGAGAACACAACTAAAAATGCTCTTTTAAAGTTTATGAAGCCCGAAGACCGCAGAGAAGAAGGTGGCCTGGAGCAAGCGGTGTCACAGGTCGCCACGTTATGCTATTTATTAGGCTTACGGTGGCTATTATTAGGTCAGGTGAGCTCTACCCATACACCTACCCATAATTCTGGTGGGAGCGGTGACGTTCAATGCGCATAATGTCAAATCATTTATCTGCTCAGCCCACGGTTCGCTGGCAGGCTGGAATCTCACAGATCGTGGTACACGGGCGTATGCAGTTACAGAGCTCAGCAACAAGAGCCACGCTAGTCACCTGCCCACTCATTTGTGGGCATAGGCCGGAAAATGATACCAGTCTTGGCATGAACTACATCTGACTGATGTCAAATTCTGGAGTATTCTGGTCTGACAGTTACGGAACAGACAGTATGAGGCACCAACACTGGTTAGCCCTCACACGAGGGTAGGTCTGAGCTAACCTGAGGCTAAATTCCTTGCACGAATTACACCTCACCGAAGTGGATTTGAAATGGAGGATTAATAACCTGAGTATTTTTTTTTCTACTTGTAGATTTAGAGAACCAGCAGTAGGTTGCTAATAGAATAAATTCAATTTCACTTGGAACTTGTTCCGAAGCACTCGAAAATACCAAGAAAACCAAAAAAAAAAAATAGAAGCTAAATTGGAATTTTCCTGAATAAACGGCAAAAAAAAAAACAACTAAAACTAGCAAGAAACTAAAGCGGCAAAAATGGCCGGATTATAAAACTACATTCAAAATATTTTGGTTTCAAATTTTTTTCGTCATGCGAAATGCCCATTAAGCAGGGCGTTCATTAGCCGAGGGTACACTGTATATGTACATACATATGCAATGCCAAAGCAGTGATGTAAATGCAAATGCAGGTATGTGTGTTTGCTATTGTTGTAGGTGGTATGGGACTTTTTTTTCAGATGGAGTATTTGTTGAAAAAAGTAAAAGGATAAACAAAGAAGGGTATTTCGAAGAGGGTCTATGTATTTAGCGTAAATGTAACGGAGCGTAAGCACATACACATACATGCACATGTTGTATATATTTTAAAGCCCAAGCAGTAATAGTCAAAAGCGGGTTGGCTTTCATTTTTCAGACTACGAAATGCAAAAAAGTGTAGGTACATTTACAGAAGAGGAGCTACTGATTTTACGCTACCATTTTATTTATGTACGTCATGTCAAGGTACATGGAGGCGCATAATATTCACACGTGTGCCACAACTTTAAACTTTTCGGCTTCTACCAGTGGCCTCACATATATAAATAAAATATGCCGCATTTATATTTCAATTCAATTCCAATACTTTTGTTTTTGGACGTTTAGCCGGCACGTACCGACGGATCTAATGCAGTTAAGTGAATTCTATTTGTATTATAACTTTCAAGAAGATGAAATGGTACGATGACAATTATAAAGTTGGCCTGTTTGTCGATTTAGCCCCATGTACGTAAGTATGTCTGCCATTTCAGGATGACTAACGATTCCTTGTGACCGGAAATCGAAGTCATGGACTAGGTCAATCTTTGGTTACAATGAAATGGCTCACAATATGACATCATAATCGATTTTTTGTTCGCCAAGTTCAGTAATCGTCCTATCAGCCATCTCGGCCGTCACCTCAGAGCTGCTATTTGACGCCTTCAGAATTTATTTTTTTGAGTTTCGCGAAGTACCGATGTTATGCGAAAAATCCATTAACGATTCAAGCATTTCATTTCTCCTTAGATTGCAGCAACGTCTGACGGTTGAGACTGTATGTGTTGATCAAGAATATGAAAGAACACAAGATTGCGTCTTCCGCATGTTCTCTCTTTGTTGATTTGACGGCATCTATCCATTCGTTGATGAAATTAAAGGACTATCCCTTTATAATTTTTTCTTGGCTCTCGCAGCTATTATTGCGTAACTTTTAGTTGGTCTCAATGCGGAAGGCGCAATCTTGTTATTTATTTTTTTTTTTTTTTTTTGGATTGATTATAAGAAAAGGCTCTCTGGAAGCACTAAACACTACCATCCAATGGAAGGATGCCAATCCAGACTATATATTTAGTGAAGATAGTTCTGTGATTCCTTGTTGGTGCAAAAAGTTTCATATATTGACTTGAATACTAGTGAAATATCTGACAAAGTACACGATATGGTGATTTTTTACTTACAGAAAAGCTAAAATACTGCAAAACATGTCAAAAATTGTTTGAAAATTTGTACGGTTTTTGGTGAGAAGTACCGCCCAATTTTGGGTCGCTCCCTTCCCTTGCTCTCTTGCTGGGCAGTCGATGTAAAATCGGCGACATCCAATATGTAACTTAATCCAATGTTTATTTAATTAAAAATGATTTTCATTAGAGAAGTGATTTTTTTTAAATTTACTCAAAAACCACCGAGTTTTTTTTCCACAGTTGCTTACTAACCCCCCTATCGATCATATCCAAATTTGGTACGCCTACTGCAGACTTTCCAAGGATAGCCATAGGCTAAAAATAATTTCGATATTTAAGGGTGCATGGCACTTCTCGAGCTGATTTAATCGATTATAATTTAAGAATGGACTAGAATTGGAACTTTGGGAGCATATATTTTAACAGTTTAGTAACTTTGATAGTGTATTAGTCCTAAATATGGTTTTCTTTGGCTAGTCTAGTGAAGGACATTCGTCGATGATATGAATGACTGATTGAGTCGCAAAGCTGCCATTGATGCAGTTTGGTTTATCGGTTCCGTTTATAATGTGGCAGTGAGTTCTTAGAGTGTGACCTAATCGAAGGCGAGTGAATGTAATATCTCGTGGCATGGGCAATCTGAGGGGCATATTGATTTTAATTCATTTATATTTTACTTGATGTCTTTATGTTTGATGTTTGTCTGTCATCCCGTTGCCTTTGATGTCGGTATGTCCAGGTACACACATGATTTGTATGCTATTATCATGGCCCATTGCGGCCGCCATAGCCGAGGGTGTAGCGTGAACGCGCTTCATTCGGTGGGTCCCAGGTTCGAATTCAGCTCGGGACAAGTAACATCCAAAAATTATAGAAAAAGCGTTTTCTAATAGCGATCGCCTCTAGGCAGACAATGGCAAACCACCGAGTGTATTTCTGCCATGAAAAAACTTCTCACAAACATCATTTGCCGTTGAGAGTCGGCGTAAAACAGTAGGCGCCTCAATTTTGTGTCACAGCATAAAAACGCATACCACAAATTGTAGGGGAAGTTCGGCCAAAATCGCTTAAGCGGTTATAGCGCCAATTAATTAATTAATTAATCATGACGTATAAGGGTGTCGCGATAATTTTGAATTATCCTCGATTTATTTGCTGTGTGTTAAAGTGCGTCCATAGGAGATTTGCTATAGATACATATGTATGCATGATGTATTTATTTCCTGTTTTTGAGGTGAATAGAACTGTTTCGTGAATTGCAGCAGCGTCTGTTATAAAAACCGAGCAATACATTGGCAAAGCACCGTTTGATACTGAAAACGTAGTATCGGGTGTTTTTTTTAAGGGTATAGAACTTCGAATTGAAATAAAACACAAGAAAATCGTTTTAAGGTCCATCAATTTGGCTTTATTGGAAGGATAATTTTATGCCATTAATGTTTAAATATGATTTCGGGCATGTGGCCGCCGCGGCTGGCTCAAATAAAGCCAATTCTACAGGTCCAATTTTCAACCACTTTTTCGAGCATATGGGGCCGTATGCCGGCAATAACGCCACGAATGTTGGCTTCCAATTCCCCTAACGTTTCTGGTTTGTTGGCGTAGACGAGCGACTTCACATATCCCCAAAGAAAATAATCCAATGGTGTCAAATCACACGATCTTGGTGGCCAATTTACAGGTCCATTCCGCGAAATTATGAGCTCATCGAATGTTTCCTTCAATAAATCGATTGTGACGTGCGCTGTGTGGCATGTAGCGCCGTCTTGTTGGAACCACAACTCATCCACATTCATGCCATCCAATTCGGGAACAAAATAGTCGGTTATCATGGCTCTATACCGGTCTCCATTAACGGTAACTGCCTCTCCAGCATTATTGCGGAAGAAGTATGGCCCAATGACTCCACCAGCCCATAGAGCACACCAAACAGTCAGTTTTTGTGGATGTAATGGCGTTTCAAGGGTCTCATGTGGATTCTCTTCACTCAAAATGCGGCAATTTTGCTTGTTGACGTAGCCATTCAACCAAAAATGAGCCTCATCACTGAACAAAATTTTGCGATGAAAATCAGCATCGAGATCAATCTCATTTTCGGCCCATACACCAAAATCACGACGCATTGCATGGTCTCGCGGCTTTAATTCTTGCACAAGCTGGATCTTGTAAGGTCGCAAGCCAAGATCTTTGCGCAAAATCTTCCATAAAGTTGATGGACAAAGCTCCAATTGCTGTGCACGGTGGCGAATCGATTCATTCGGGTCCTCTTCAACACTTTGCTCTACAGCGGCAATTGTTTCTTCGGTGCGCACTGTTCGACGTCTCTGCGGATGCGTATTATCACATAGAGTAAACGTAGTGCGAAAACGATCCATGGTTAACCGAATTAATTGCTCTGATGGACGATTATGTCGACCATAAAATTGACGGAGCTCGCGGTAAACTTCGCGAACTGAACCATTATTTTCGAAATAAATTTGCACGATTTGCAAGCGTTGTTCTTTTGTCAACCTGTTCATGATGAAATGGCAAACCAAACTGAACATAAATGACATTAGAGTTGCCAGATTTGACCACAAAATGCCAGTTTTATCTCTATTCGAAAAACAAACCTGTAAAAAAAACACCCGATAGTAGTATTTGGTTTTGACCCGTCGGTATAAATTAGTTCTTATTCTGGTTTATAAGGATCAGTAATCTCGTTGAAAAGCTGGAAATATTCATTGACGTTGGTTTTTGGATTTTTGATACTTAGTCAGAGTGCTTAGAGGATACTCATGCTCTGCGAATAATTCGCGGCAGCAAGTAAGATTAAAAGTTCTTCGGCTAAAGCTACGCATAGGCTTAGTATTGACTGTGTGTGAAAAAAGATTTCACTCTTACAGTGGAGAATTGGTATAAGCATCATAGTGTTGTAGTTTTTTTCTTTTTTGAATGCTCGGTAGGCCTTGTTTCGTTTGGTAGATGCTTTGACTGGACAGATATAAAAGGCCCGTAAGTTTCTTCTCACTGTTGTATGGTAGGGAGCTTGAATGTATTATAATCTTCTTTTACGTAAAAGCTCCAAATCCGGTTTGACAAGTTGGAGTCAAGAATGAGAGGAGAATTTTTTAAATCTATACGGACCCACTGCTTGTGGATAAGAAATATTTTGCGCTTTTTGTAATCTATGTTTTGTTCAATTTTAATTGTATATACAGTTTCTATATACATATGTCTGTACTATAAAATTATAAAATTGTAAGTTAACAGCTTCACAAAATAGCGAAGTAGTTTTTTACCACAATATTTCTGGACTCTTGAGTGCTATGGCCATTCCCGTATATAATCTCGAACATTGGAAGCTTTTTATAGATAGCTCAAAAAGAAGTCTGAAATGTGTGTTGCTACACAATGGAAATAAACTTGCTTCGGTGCCAATCGGTCATAGTACCAAACTAAAAGAAGAACACGAAAATGTAAAAATTGTTTTAGCAAAGATTTTGTATGCACAACATAAGTGGTCAGTATGCGTGGACTTGAAGATGGTGAATTTTTTATTGGGCCAACAAAGTGGGTATACTAAATACCCCTGTTTTATATGTTTATGGGACAGTCGTGCAAGAAATGAACATTGGATTAGAAAGGACTGGCCGGTGAGAAAAAATTTGGAGGTAGGAACAGCAAATTTTTGGGAAAACATAAATCACCAGACTATATAAAACTAGTTGCGATATGCTTCTCAATTTTCGCAAACTGGGAGCTAAAATGAGCATTAAATTACATTATTTACATTGTCCTTTGGACAAATTCCCGAACAACCTAGGCGATTACAGTGAGGAACAAGGTGAACGGTTCCACCAGGACATACAAATAATGGAAGAAAGATACCAAGGTCCATGGGACGACCACATGATGGCAGACTACTGCTGGAACTTAATACGGGATTGTCCTGAGCAACGACATCATAGGAGGTCCTACAGAAAAAGTTTTTTGTAATTTTTTTTTAAATTAATTAATGAAAATAATATTTTTTTTTTTTATTTTTGTATTATTTTTATACAGGCGCGCAATAAAAATATAATTTAAATTCATATTGGCATTTTTAATTAGGTTTTTCCGTGAAATATTTAAAAGCCTTTATCTGAAAAACTAGAGCCAATTCGACAAAACTGATATCATTTTCGTAATCAGCGCCTCCAAATTACTCTGAATCGATTTAAAAATCTCCGACCGCAAAATTTTGTTCCGCAGTGTAATCTAATTACACTTAATTTCAGTAAAATGTATGTATGAATTCACCCAATGCGGTTAACGAGACACATTTTTATGATCGAAATCTAAAAAAACAACATTTAATACTCGTAACCAAATTTTGGCTTCAAAGAAATTTGAACATTTGCAAAATTATTCATTTAACTTTCAATTCAATTTACATAGCTGCTTGCAATGCAATGGTAATTGTATTTTTTTTTCAAAGGTGAATGTATTCATTTATGCAGAAAGGTTTAAAATTCAATTGCTTGTGGGTGCATATGGGGTTAGTAAAACTTTTTGCAGCATAAGAGCTACCTACATACATATGTGTTGGACCACAATTGCCGTGTTACCCAGCAATATAAGTAGTACCACTCATATGTACAGAAATAACTTTAACGATTGGACATTCTCTCTGTTAAGAAAGTTCTTTGCATAGAATTCTATTGATTTTTGACTTTTATATCCTTAGTTATGATAGGCAGAATTGATACGGGAAATAGTAAGTAATTGATTCGTAAAATAATCAGCCGTACCGATTGTTAAAATCATCGATACCGAGTACTCAAAAGTTGTCAATACTAAATTTGTACTCTGTATCTATTGAAAGTATTCAATATCGTTTTAAATTACTCAGCAGTTAGTAAAGAATATCCAGTTGTACTTGGCGCTGATTATCAATCAGTATTAAAAATTCGCACAATTTTAAATTTATATGCAATATCGATACAAGACCAATCGCAGAAGAAATACTTCTACTCAGTACTTATTTGCAGTACCCAAACGAACTCAGTAAAGTGACGCGGGTGTATAGATGTACATTAGGGTGGGCTGAAAATCCGGTTTTTTTTTAATTTTTATTGCTAATAGCAAAAATATGGTTTATTGTGCTCTAAAAAAATCTGAGCAATGTTTTAGTTCGCCCACGTCAGTCAAAGTTCAAATTTTTGCATGTGATGAGTTGAGTTTTTTAATTAATTATTTTTCACCGATAAATAATTCGAATGAGAGCAGAATTATCGCGTTTTAAATAAACACTGCAATTATCTCAGAACATATTACGCGCAAATAATTTCCTAAAAGTAGGAAATTAAATTTCCTGTAATAAGAGCAATTTTTCGACAATCTTTTACCCATAGATATTATATTAATATCTAAAACTAGCATTGTTTTTGTACCAAAATTATTAGTTTCGAGCAAAGTGAGATCTGAAAAAAAATATTTTAACATAGATTTTTTTAGATCATAATGAACTACATCTTTGCTATTAGCAATAACAACTTTAAAATATAGTATTTTCAGCCCACCCTAATGCACATATCGGATCTGCATATAAGAACATTACGTTTATTACTTCCATTATTTTACTTCCCTTTAAAGTAAATAATAGTGAATGTACTAGTATGTATTTAGTAATTTTTAATATTTTTTTGGAGTAGTTCATTTTGGAAATGGCTTCTTTAGAGAATCTAAAATAATGATTTAAACCGCTTACGCAATCAGCAAAAATGCGCTGCTAGATTGAAGGATATCGATTTTAGTCACTGAAGTAAAGTACGGCCAAATGGTATCCGTTACTTCTAAAAATAACCGAATCTGGTATTCGATATGCATTACATCACTATTTTTATTACCAATTTGTCATGCCGCTCTCTTTCTCTCTTATTCACCTTATTACTCTTTCTCTACAAATAATTTTCGTGTTTTTTCAACTGGGGAACAGAGAAGCGGTTCAAGACCAGTCCATTTTTATATGAGTACAACACAAAGCACAAATAAAAACATGTAGCAGAGAGAGTGTAAGTGTATGGTATAGGTTCAAAAAAGTTTTATATAAAAATCATCTGGGGTGCGGAAGTGTCACTAGACTGAAGACTACTCCATTTTTCGGACTAAATATTTCATTAATTTTGCTATATTAACAAAATTTTGACTTCATTAATTTATATTTTTATACAGTTATTCTTCTTTTCATTCGTATTCGGTAACGGTATCAATACCCTTGTGATATCGTTTTGCATATCGTTATCGTTATTCTTATCGACATCGTTGCCGATATTTTTGAAGTTATCGATATTGTTCATATATCATATTCGTATTTATATTAGATTTATTCCACATGATCTATGTGGGATTCGATAATTAAAAAAGTTAACCTGTTTACCGTCTCACATAGCCTCAAAAAAGTATTCCTGGCCCACAGCGTGTGGAGCACAAAAAAAAACAAATTTCGTAATCGAGAAATCAGCTGTTTCATTTGTTTTTATTGTAGTGATTTGTGCTTGCTTTTGAGAGTGTAAATAGTTTGTATTTTGTTTAAACAAAAATAAAAAAAAAAACAATATCTTCATTTATATTTTCCTTATACAGTTAATATAACTGTCACATATCTGGGGTTTCATAATCTGTGATATTTTCTATTTTATTATTTTATGAATTCGGCGTTCCGACGTCAACAATTTGACACTTTCTCCATTTGTGCACGGAAAAAAGTCTGGATTGTTTCGGGCACGAAGCAGAAGATAATTACGATCCAATTCATTCCACTTGTCGCTCTCAATTATCCAGTTTTCTTGCGAGAAGAACGCTTTGTAAGCAGGTGTGCAGAACGTGTGGAAAAAATCTATTTATACATATTGCCTTTTTGTAGATAAGGAAACCAGTCGAAATCCGTAGAAAAAGCAAAATACAATTTCATCTATTTAAAGCTCAATGGACCTAACAAGCAAGTTGTCTCGACTATTTTTCACCTTAAAAAATTAACTAGGTCGTACCTAAAATGTTTAGCATTTCTGCACTTGCATACAAAATAAATATTTTCGGACAGTCTCATTTACTGCGGTAGTAGTAAAATTGTTTTGTACAATAGAATCGCTTTACATATCTGCTATGTGGACAATACATTTTCTTCTCCAATTAAAATTAGATTTCGGTTGATAAATCAAATGAAGATCGGAATTATGTAAGATATTTTGTTGTAAATTGCATTTTGCCACTGCAGCAAAGATTAGACAATACAAAGTACTAGAATCATCTGAGTGGGCGGGAATTCGAATAGAAAGAATGTTTTTGTCTTGTCTGTGCATTTTCAACCACATTAAGTAGTGCAATTGAACAAGGACAGACATTCTATCGTTCACTATTTACAAACCGTAGAATGAGCTTGCTCACCTATACATTTACATAGTTCAAACTTTTCTGAGTTCATAGTATAAGTACATCAAATTGTGTTTGCCCAGAGTGGCCAAAAATGAAAATATCAGAGCACAAATTTATTTATAGTTAGAGATGATGACCTGAAATTAAAGTCGCTTGATATAAATATTAAAAAAAAGCTTCCAAATTTAGTTATCCAAATTGAATATTGAAGATAGTACCTTACCCTAATTTCTATTGTATGTTGGGGGTATATCCACATCGAGTCTTTATAGTTTGCTGAAGAAACATACCGATAGCTAGCCTATAATAGATCCATTACCATTTGTGAAGAACGCCTTGGTCTTTATTATTCTCTTTATTCCATGTTATAAGAACTATTATTTGTTATATTATTAATAAACCTAAGATATTTTGTTTTAATCCAATTCGTCGATGGATTTTTATTTGGTAATATTATAGATTTTTTTTGGTGATGTTTTTTTTTAAATATTCGCAATGACTTCATTTGCTACATATTTTTCGTCAACCTACTTATCTATTAAATACAAATGTAGCCGTTTTCTTTGCTATAACTTGGCGCAAAAACCGATGAACGGATTTCAACCAAATTTGGATAGTATTTTCCGTAGATTCGTTTACAGACATAGGGTGTATTTTAATCTGTTAGGTGGTGCATGAGTCGATATATTCAGAAAGTCCGTATTTATAGTTTTTATATTAATGAAATGTGAAAGGTATAGTGCTGGTGCTATAAATAATGCTTATATGGAAAATAAATACGCTAGGTGGCGCTAGAGGTGAATTATTCACAAAATCTGTATTACTGGTCGGATTTTGATGAAATAAGAAACATGTATTTTGAGTGCGACAAGAAATACTTTTATGAAAAATCGATCAGCTAGGTGGCGCCAAGTTAAAATTTTTAAAAATATCCGTATTTATTTTCCGATACGAGTATTGTATTATGATATTAGGAAAGTAGGTTCGGTAGAAAAAAGTCGAAAAAGTGGAAATGAAGATATTAAACTTGGTGTGGTACGATGCAAACTTTACCAGTTTTACGGTTCAGTAAACTACTATTAATTCCGCCTTAGCAACGATACAATGGCCCAGAAGATGGAAGCTAATAAATATTCGTAGATATTCAGAATACGTGCTTTGAGCCATCTCTGTTACGGGGATGGATTTGCGCTTTTCGTAGGATCCCGTTTTCCTTGTGCGTCCCGGGTTCAAATTCTGGCTAGGGCAAGTAACATGAGAAAATGAGAGAGGCGATTGTTTTATATTTTTCATTATTCATTCATTATTTATTAGGGCAAATTAGTACAATAAGATATTAAAATCTTTTATAGTACAACAAATTTCAGAGTCACAATAACAAGACATAACAGATCATAAAGTATGGTAATAAGCAGTATATATGTACATAAATAATCAATAATACTTATAAATTAAATGACAGGTTTGTAATAGTCACCTAAGCAATATCGAGTTAACAATGTTTTAACAAAGAAATTGATTACAAAAATATGAATAAATTAGGACTATAATAGAAGATGGAATATCAATTAAAGGCTAAGTACTGAAGTAATTATAGATAGATTCTTCAAAATTACTTTTATTTATCAGGTTTCTAATATTGGCAGGGATAGAGTTCCAAATGCGGATAGCGTTAACGTTTTTGTGAAGAAAAAACTTTTCAAAAATAATTTTCCGTTTGGAGTCGGTAAAAAACCACAAATTGAGTTCTAAGCACCAAATTATTATTATTATAACGAATGCTGAATGGATGCCGAGTGTATAGCATGTGCGCGCCCCATTTGGTGGAAAAGTAACATAAAAAATTATTGAAAAAGATTTTTCTAATAGCGGTCGCCTTTCGACAGGCAATGGCAAACCTTCGAGTGCATTTCTGCCATGAAAAACTTCCCATAAAAATCATTTACCGTTCGAAGTCGGCGTAAAATTGTATGCCCCTCCAAAATGCACACCACAAATTGCAGGAGAAGTTTGGCCAAAATCGCTTAAGCGGTTATATATAGCGCAAATTAATTAAAAGAAGGAAATAAAGGGGCGAAATCCATTATTTCAAAAAATGTCAATATTTCACTTCTAATTATTACCGATAAAATTTCAGGGCGATACTGATTTTTTAGGATAAGTTCTTGATTTGTGATAAATTCCCTAATTTCGTCTTAATTTGTTGAGAGATTATACAAAGCATTTTCTGCATTTCGAGTAAAGTTGTGCCTATCTGAAAGTGCAGTGTGAAGTGAAAATTTCGAAGAAAAAGTGAAGTGCAGATAAGTTGTGCGTATTTTTATAATACATATTCTTATAAATCTTATATCTCTAACTCTTATTCTTATAACTCTTACAATTCGTCTAATTCTAAAGCGTCTGTTTTTCAATATATCCTTGGGTAGTTTTAACTTTAAGGCCATTATTTAAAACGTGAAAATGTATAGGCGGACAAGCTAATGCATCAAATTTGATGACAATGTAATTCTGTGTCTCATTCCCAAGCAAATACGGTTGAAATTTATCAGCAAAAAAAACAATTGTAACTTTAATCATTGAAAACTTTTGCAACAATAAATAAGTAAAACAAAAATTTTGGAAAATATAACAAATAGCGTTTGTTATAATCAATAACAACGACACATTCAAGCCGTACTTTAAATTATGTTTGCAAAAATAGGAATAAAAAAAAGAAAAAGCAATAATAGCATACAGAGTTTATTTGGCTCATCTCGTTAGGCTTTGCCTTAATGAGTATAAGATTGGGGACGTGTGTTCGACCCCTGCAAGAAGTCTGATGAGGAGATGTGGTGATCTCCGAAATAACTATAACTTCTACCATTGCTGTTTTTCTATGGTTCTTCCCATTAAAAACTCACATTGAGCTCATAAAATTATTGTTTAATATAAATTCCAACAAACAATATTTATAGTATTTAACTAAAAGCATTACAAAGTAGATTATACACAGAGTACAAAAAACCACAGTCACTGTCGCCAACTAAAATTTTTCATTAAAATTGGCTGATGCAAGAATTGTTTTATCTTACGAAATATTTACAATATTGATATCAAAATTTGATTCAAAAAGGGCTCTTTTAAAAATAAAAAGTTTTTTATTAATAAATTCAATAAGATTCTAGTAAAAATGAGAGGATCTCCTTATTAATTTGCTTTATATGATTTTTAACATAAAAACAAGTAGACTGCTTCTTTCGGACAACATTCCATAAAATAAATAAGAAGTTATCTCCTTGTTCTCAACCGTTTTACTTTTCATTGGGCTTTAAAACAAATTGAAAATGAAATTAAGAAGATTTTCTAGCAAAAATTCCTTCCATATTACCCCCACTCGCTCACCTTGGCCGCCAAGCATTTTTTGTTTTATAGACATCGATCTCTTTAATTATAGGTGAAATTTTTAGTTCTGTATATTTTTTCTTGCTAAGGTAAAATAAATAAAGTCACACACTAAATTTCATCAAAATCGACCACTGTGCTGCCGGTACGAAGCATACCACAAATGTTCAGCATTACGAGTAATATCTACGAACAAATTTACATACATATTTATGTATGACTATAAGAGTGGTTGTATATATTTTTGCTGATATCCCGACCTATTTAATCCGATTTTCAGATGGTTTTATCAAAGAAAGAAATAAACCAAAATAATTCTAACAGGCTTTACTTTTTGTGCTCCCACTGTCCTATGGAGTACGTCAATATGTAATGCATGTAAAGATATTTTAAATTTATTTGTGCTCTATACAGCTGTATATAACTAGTATGTACATATATGTATGTGCAGTTTTGTTGCAATTTTGCTTTTGCCGCATTGCCAGTGTTTTCCGATTTTACAATCAATTTAGTCAAAAGCAATCAATGAGCAATTCGTTATTGTCTTTTGCTATCTGCTCGACTGATTGCAGCTGCAACAACAGCAGTTGTCTAACAAACCGTGTTTTGTAATTCCTATACAATACTCACACACACACACGCGCAGTTTTTCAACACAAAACCAAATAAACTATATACATACATGCATAGCAATGGCAAGGACTATTGGCAGTGGGCAGTTTTATGGCCGCTATCGTTTGTATTGCTATCGGTGCTGAAGTAGGCGCCATAATTGTTTTTGTAGTTCTCTTAAAAGTAGTTAGAACATCCATATACACGTATGTACATACTTTGTACATACATATCTACACATTTTGTATTATATGCACTGAACTGGTTACTAAGTTTAACGTCGATCAAACCTGAAGTTTCGGCAGGACGTTTTTATTGGGCAATTCAATTACATTTTTTTTTTTAATTAATGCATTAGACAAAAAAGCGTTCAGGAAAAAGTTAAGCATGTATTTTTTAAGAAATAAAAAGCAGGTTTATGTATATGACTGCAAATGGATTTGAAGATAAATGCTATTTGAACTCTGTTATAGTCAACCTAAAATATGCTTTACCTCTACAATCGGAGTATGTGTTTAAAATGAACGTGTCTTTAAAAAACGGGATATCCACAAAATCTACGAAAAACAAAATCCCAGTGCACGGAATCCCCTTAAAAAAAATCCCAATACAAAATTTCCAAAATCATAATCTCCAAACTCCCAAACCCATAATCCCCAAAATCAGAATCCCCCGACACATGTTGAAATCCATGTTTAATATTTCCGCTTGATCCGGCCCTCGCGTACGTGAACTATTTATTTTTTATTACATTTGCGGAATTGTAAAATAAAAAAAAAAACTTTGAATGACTTAGCGGGACTACAAACATGATTTTTATTATTATTTTCTGTAAAATCAATTTTTGGGGTACAAATTCAGCAATTATAAATCCTCAAAATCAAACATGTAAATATTTACATATGTATGTATAAGTATATATGAACATATACATACATACATGTAATTTTAAAAACCATAGCGAACACTACCTTAGCCGAATAATAGTGTCGTTAGAAAACTACGCCTTCTTTGTTTATCTTGTCGCTTTTAATTTTTTTAAATTAAATTTTCGGCTACGTATTTGCACGTGAAATATTTGTTGAACGGGATTTTGTGATAAAATGGAAATAATTATTCCAAAGCCGAATAAAGGAAATCACATATTGTTTGTTGATGGTTAGAAGGAAGAATTTCGGTGGTCTTGCGGTAAAAAAAAAAAATCTTTGCAGAAGTTGTATGATATTGGTCTATAATTTAATTCGTGCGGAGGTTTTCCAAAATTTGAACGTTTATTTAAGAAAAAGTATTGCTCATCTGAAGCTATGCCTTTTTCCCATCTTTCTGGCAATTTGTGGATCCCATCCCAGAAGAACTGCGCCGGCTTGGCAGCCAAGAATGAATCAAACCAATTTTAGCCAATATCCTGCTCTAATGTGAACCTCACTGGAAGGGCGTTCTGCATCGATCGGAACAAATGGTAGTCAGAAGGGGCAAGGTCTGGGCTATAAGGCGGGTGAGTTAAAACTTCACATCCACTGTTTTCCAAATAGTTCTTAACCGGAATAGCAACGTGGAGCCGAGCGTTGTCATGGTGGAAAATTATTGCCTCGTGTCTGGTCGCATATTCCGGGCGTTTTTCGGCTACTGCTCTCTTCAAACGGATTAATTGTGTTCAGTAGCGTTTTCCATTGATGGTTTCACCCGGTTTTAACAGCTCATAATACAGCACACCCCTCTGATCCCACCAAATACAAAGCATTACCTTCGCGTCATGGATATTTGGCTTAGCCGTTGATTTAGCTGGTTATCCGAATTTCACATATGATTTTTTGCGCTCGGGGTTGTCGTAATGGATCGATCCATTTTTCATCACCCGTAACAATCCGATGCAAAAATTACTTCTTTTTGTGGCGTTCCAGCAGCATTTCGGACAACCAAGCCCGCCTTTCGACATCTCTCGGCTTGAGTTCATGTGGAATCCAATTTCCTCGCTTTTAAATATATCCAGCTGCTTTTAAACGTTTTGAAATGACTGCTTGAGTAACACTCAAAGATTCTGCGAGCTCTTCCTGCATTTGGCAACAATCTTCATCGAGTAATGCTTCTAGTTCTTCATTTTCAAACTTTTTTGGCTGTCTAGGACGTTCATCGTCTTCCAAGCCAAAATCAGCACTTTTAAATCGTGCAAACCACTTTTGGCACATTCGCTCAGCTAGATCATGCTCACCATAAACTTCCACCAAAATACGATGACTTTCGGCAGCAGTTTTCTTCATATTAAAGTAGCGAAGAAGAACTCACCGCAAAATCACTTTTTCAGGCACAAAGTTCGACATATTTGAGTGAAAAAAATTATTGGTGTTTACGCTTCAAATGAATGACATATACTGAAAAGACCTACAATGACTGTAGCTTTCTAACGTATGTTCGGAATATATTGGAACGTCGGAATACATACAAGTTACGCCATCTCTTAGCAAACCGCACGAATTAAGTTATAGACCATAACAAATAATATTAATGAACAGCATGAAATTAAAAAAGTACTTACAAAGCATAATCATGATCCAAGGGTACATCAACTTGCGGCTAGAAATGCCAATAATGCATTGAAGAAAATTACCAGTTCTTCGAGATTACGGGCTTTCAAAATAATTAGAGAAGTAGTGGTGAATTGTCAAGCGGAATGTTGTGTGTATCTTCCTGCCAAATGAGCACAAAAGATGAAAGAGAGCCGAATTCATAAAAACAATGGTGCTTCCAGAGAACCCATTTGGAAGGTGATCATTTTGTTTTGAATGAATGTATTTTCGGTGAGGAGAAGAATATGTTATTGGGTATATCTTACTCATTGAAGACTTTGGGTAGTTCATATCGCTGGGTAATGGATGGAACTTTCTATGTTGTTCCATCAATTTTCCGTCAATTGTTTACCATTCTAGCTCCAATCGATGGTCAGTTTTTGCCTCTAATTTTTTTGATCATAAGGAAAAAGTCAAAACAGACGTATGTGGAATTTTGTCAACAACTTCTTCTCTTAGCTGCAAGAGAAAATATTAATTTACATCCGGAAAGAACAACTACTGGAAACTTTACCATCTGCAGCAATTGAATGCTTCCCAGATGGCGAATACAAAGGATGTTTGTTTCACTTCGGGCAGCCGAAACTATGGGAATAACAAAGAATTTAAACTTTCAGGCTCGTATTTTACATAGCCTATCGTTCCTTTCTCTCGTCAAGATGACTTGGCTTACTATAATGACCAAAATAGCAGTACGGAAGATAAGGATTTTAAGAACCTAAGCAATTGGTTTAAGTAAAACTACATAACCGAAAAAAATAAGTCAAACAATCATAACAAAATACCATCCTAATTTATGGAGTGTAGCAGATTCACAAAACAAAATTTTCCACGACCTCAAAATTTCATTGAAGCTCGGCATAGCATATTGAAAGTTATTGTTGGCAAAAAAATAACTTCGGTTTTTATGAAATCATTAAAGAGATGGGAAAATAAATGGTTTTAGTAACAACCAATTTTGAAAAGATGCAGTCCGGGGGACTTTGAAGTTGTGGATTTGAATTTGGGTATTTTAAATTGGGAATTTTATTTCGGGAATTTTTAATGTGGGGATTTCAGGCTTATCCCAAACACAAAAAAAACAAGTTATATAAATAACAGTAAAGAAGAGTCGCAGTTCCGATTAAATGCCCAGCGTATAATAACATTTTACTTGTTGTATGCAATAAATCTAGTTCATTTTGGAAACTTAAACGAATTTTATTTATTTAAAAAACAACAAAAACAAATTATTATGATTGAAAAAAACCACGCCCGTTTTTAAAAAGTTTGATTTTTACGTATTTCTCTATTTAATAAAAGTCTTCGTACCATCTTTGCACGAATTTGCTACCTGATCAAATATTTAGGTTTTGATCTCGTCTCCAAAGCATGCACATCAAATTTGAGCAAATAACATTTTTTAATTAACTACAAATGTTACAGTTTGTGATTTTTTTTTAAATAACCTTTATATGAGAGGTGGGCATGATATTTGTCCAGTTTTTATAATTTTCAAAATTATTCAAATTCATTTAAAACCCAATGTATATACCAAATTTGCTCGAGTTTGGGTGCATAGTTTCGGAGATAAGCTACGTGTTCCAAAGTGGGCAGAGCCACAACCTTTTCAAAAAAAAAAAAAAAAAAATTGCCGACGTATTTTTTTACAGCCTTATCATGTATCTGAAATTTCAGTGAATTAGCTTTTATAGTTAATGGAATATCGAATCTTTTTGGTTTCCGAAAAACACCGTTATGTTGGGTCAAAGGCAATATGTGACCAAGTTTCGATTACCTATCGAATAATATCTCATATTTACTCGAGTTATTCGGTGCACGGGCGGACGGGCGGACAGACGGACATGGCTTAATCGATTTGCCTTTTTATTCTGAGAGTTTTGGTAAACATATACACATCGGTTACTTTATGCTGTTACAAACAACCGTTATGTGTCTGGAAAAACGGAGGACGTGATTGAATTAAGAACACTTCAGGTTAAGAAAAATCTAGCAACATCTTTGCGCACATTTTCAACTCGCACAGTATTGTTTTCGATGAAGTTTTATAAACTATGAGAAATATGTATTTTTCAAAAATAAAATTGTATTATTTATGTAACGTTACTATATGTGCTTCTGGAATATATAGTACACCTATGTATGAAATAAAAAAAAAAATGTATTGTCTGTGTATTCCGACGTTGTGATAATTTTTCTAAAGAAAGCCTGCAAAAATTTTACTTGAATACAATTTTTTCAGAAGTCTAGTAATGTGGTATTAATGACGACATTAAACTTAAAATTTTTATAAAAGCAATGTAGTGGGTTTCTTGCACTAAATTTTATTATAACTTGATTTTAAATCTAGATATCTTTTCATTCTTTCCATGCCCAATTTTTGCTGCGTCTTTCAATTTGGAAATGAATGAATGAAAGCAAAAAAAAAAAATAAAAGAGAAATACTGCCCAATTTTCCAGCCACACTCAAAAATGCTCCAGCGATACTCTTCAATATTTGACAAAGATGTCAGTAGAGTTAAATGAAAAACAGAAACTCCGAAACAACAGCAACTGCAATCGCAACTCAAGTGCCCAGCCATACATGTGTAGTTAGTTGGAGGATTGTGTGAGATGTCATGCGGACGACACATATGTCAAATACGGCTGTATGTGTATGACAAGTTTTCAAACAAGATAACAAGCGAGAGAAAGCGGGAAATATAGCAAGAGAGATGGAGGAACGAAGGAGTTCTGAACAAATCAACAACATAGTTGCAAATACAAGAATTGTCTGCCATTCACTCATCCAGTCAGCTAGTCGGGCAGACGTCATCTCTACATCCCAACAGCCACTTGCCAGCAAATTGAATTTGAATCGGCAAAAGTGCTTCGAGGCAGCTTTGTTCCATTGCGCTGTGACGCTACACTGGCTGTGTCCCAAGCTCTTCAGTTCCATTGCTGCTTTACTGCTCCAATTTGGCAGCTTCAATAACCAGTTGCATTTTTTTTTCGTTACATCTCTTCTTCTTTTTTTTTACACAATTATTCTCTTGCTTTCTTTTCAACTCTCCAGAGGATTCTTGACAGAAGGGGCATCTATAAAAATACAGCCATACTATGTATGTATGTGTGCTAGGCATTGGATGAGTGAAAAAAATGCAGAAGAAAAAGTTTGGAGCACACATTCGAAATTCGTCACTTGTTCTCATTGCAGTTGATTGTTGTTGTACTTGCTGTTGTCTTGTCGAGAGCATGTGCGGTGCCATATAAAAAAAAATCGGCATAGAAGGAAATAAAACATTTTTTGTGGCTCAACTCTTCCGGTTGTGATATATCCCTAAGCATCCAATAGGTTTTTTTATTTTTGCACCTTTTCTGTAAAGTTTTTGTGCATTCTTATTTTGTTTTTTTTGTGTACATTTTAAGAAAGGCGCCTAAAAATGAAAAACTCAATACAATTGATAATTGTAGAAGTTGCAATCGAAAGCGCCACTTCTCGAGGCCAATCTGCTTGCCGCTATATTGATTGTTGTCGGCCTCGAGTACTTGCCACAAGTGCTTGTTGCTCCTCATGCCCTGGAAATAGTATTGTTGAGTTTTTTTTACACAGCTTTCGACACAAACTGGATGTGTACGTACATATGTAGCTATGCTTGCTTGAATTTTTAAAGGAACAGTTTGAACGTCCTGAAAAACTCAAACAGCATATGGATTTCAACAAATTCGAACAGCGTAATATTTAATGTGGAAATTTCTAAAAATTTAACATTTGAATGGTAGAGAGTTAAAAATGCTAGTAATTAGCTCATTTTTTGAACTGAAATCTATCAACATAGGTTAAAGCTCGAATGCAGTCGATGGTGTTGACGAACTCGATCGACCAATCATTGTTTTAATAACATTCGCAGACTACTAGAGGGTCTCAAGATTGGTAGCTACTTATATAACCTTATTAGAATCGAGGCGGAAATACTTCACGTATAATAGTGCATTTCATGCACTATTTTATAATGAAATCTGAGAGAGGTTTAGCTTTTAAGTTATGGTTCTGAATTTTACTGTAATCTGTAGTTGAAACACTGAAAGCGTGAAGATCTTTCGTTGAAACAGAAATCAATAAATTCAATGGATTTGAAAAACTTGCGTTGGAATTATTATATGATTTCTTTTAAAAACAATTGGGAGATGTAATCAAAGCTCCACTCCACAGCCAATGAAACATTAACTGTACAATAAAACACATCTCAGATAGAATCTTCAATCCTGTCGTCGTTTGGTTTCACTCAGTTCAGTTTGATAGCTCTGACTTCATTCCAAAGTTCCAGCCTTAATATTTGAATGTAATTGAAGGAATTTTTAGATTCGAAAAATCACTTTGCAGTCCTTCTAACTTATACGAGTACTGGTAGTAGTAAAAGGCCGTTGCATGACCGGATCCAATCATTTTGAATCCACGTAATTAACGCATTACAAAGGTATCAAAACTGTTCTAGTTTTGCTATGCATACTTTCAGGCTGAATGAAATGCAATTAACAGTTTGAGCGACATTTGGTGAATAGCAGGACACTTGGCTTTTGTACATTTCAAACTCTTTTCGAAATAATAAGAACGAGAAAATTAACTGTTATACTTCTAACATTGTTCAATTCACTGGTTTTCTACATTTATCTTGTTCACTGTAACATTTGTGCCGAATTTCTCGGTATTCAATTTATATTCTCTGCGAAACAGGCAATACTTAAAACACAGGAAACATACAGCAATGACCCAAGATGGTAGTTTTCTCTGGTCAGTAAAAGTATTTCACTTAAATAATTCGAGTTCACAGAGATCACCATTGTTATTTGCATAACGGTTAATCGATTAAATTGTCCAGTATCTATTTGATCATATACTTTTAGCTATTATTAACTTAGTTATTCAAAGGGATAAATCAGAATGTATGTGGGGATATGGAGATCGCTAGATTACGATAACTCCATAGCCCAGACTTTAGTAAAGTCGGCTATTCAAAGACATCATTTCGGTCTGGTGTAATTTATGGAACGGTTTATATTAAAAAAAATCCGTCAGTAATACCATGATGATACTCCCGGTTGAGTAATTAATTTCGAACAATTCACGCATTATTTTCTAAACACCACTCGAATTGTTGTTGTTGTGGGAACTTACAGTATGAAAAATGACGGTTTCCTATACAAATCTGGATTCTATTACAATTCCTCCAGTTTATTGGGTTTATACTTTTTCATTTAAAAAGCTCTATAATTTGATATATCATAACGGTTGATTTTTTATGTTTATGTTCAGTATACTTTGACAAATTATCATGGAAAAATTTACACTGGAACAATGACCTGATGGATCAACATTACCTTCAACGGTGAGTGCTACAAGCAAAATTATTAACTATTTTCTGGCTTTCCATTCCAGCAAGAATGGTGTGACAAATCTTATAGCTTATGGCTAATGCATTGCTTGAAATGAAAGCCCTTTACGTCTAAAGAAACGCCCTTTTTATATCCACAAATATATTTTCTAAACTTAAAGGCATTCAAGGCATTATTTTACATATTTCACTTACTCTCAAGAGAATAATTTTCAAGCAATAAAAGTTGCTCCAGTTTAAAACTATCGATACATTTTTAGACACAAAAATACAAAAGCGTTTCATGTGATTTTTGGTCCTGAATTCAAATCTGCTGATGTCCATTATCCGCCATCACGTTAGATATTTAAGTTTTCATATGGTGCTACTATTGCGTTTTCTTAGCGAGTAGAGGTGGGCGATCGACGACTATAGCTAGTAGCGACTAAATAATGTTTCAAAATACCAAGAAATTCGTTTAGAGCCAGTGCGGGGTATTTTTGCTGTATATGTGGGGGCTACATTGTATCCACACATTCGCTAAAGAACGCTGATTTGCATTACTTTGGATTTAACTTATATTGTACAAAGAAACCAACCATGGGCCCCAAAGTTGCATTGCAATATTTGTCAAACCACGCTTTACCTATGCTTTGGAGAGAATTCAAAACCACCAACTCCACGTCGTGGAGATGATGGGATGCCTGTTATTCCTAGTTTCACCGCAGAAACTTCTTTTGCCCAGTAGAGAAAGTGAATTTGTAATGGAAGAAAAACAATTTTTTTCACACTAGATGAACTGAGTGATTTGATCCTAGACTTGCTTCGCGTTTGCTACACTGAAAATTTCGCGAATATGGGCAAAAGTGACAATTTATAGGAATGATGTGTTTTTGTCATTGTTTGCCAGAACAAACAAATTGTATTTCTGCAACGGTGTAGCAGGTTTCTTCGGTGATAAAAATTAGTGGCGCCTCTTTATAGATCGCACAAATTACAATATAAAAGCTACCCTTTTGCCCAAGGAGAACAACAACTATCAATACTACATGCGCATGCGCTCGACACCAAGGAAAATTACATGACGCAGGCTGAAATTTTGTATTCGCGATCTCGAGATATTAATGGAATGTTTCCCCAAAAAATATGTTCGTTTACAGTTGAAAACAATGTAAATTCAATGATTTTTCTTTACCATCAAATGCATTTCAGGTCATTGGTTTACTTATTGGAATGCAATCTGGCTTCACGAAATTCTGCTGTTTCTTTGCCTATGGGGCAGTCACGCTGCTAAGGATTATTATCGTAAAAAAGTTGGACCTCTGCGTCACCTGTATGAACCAGGTCAATACAGTGGTCGATCCAAAACGACTTTTACTTCCTCCCATTGCAAATCAAACTTGGTCTTATGAAAAATTTTGTCTGGGCGCTCGACCGAGACGGATCAAGATTCCCGTATCTTATCAAGCTGTTTCCGAAAATATCTTACGCAAAAACCAAAGAAGAAGTTTTTGTGGGCCGAGATATGAGGAAATTGATCAATAACAAAGATTTTGCTAAATCTTTGACCACCACGGAAGAGACAGCTTGGTCGTCGTTCACAAGCGCCTTTAGAAACTTTATTGGTAATAAGGAAAGAGACGACTAAGAAACGAATTATCGTGAATCTCGTGAAGAATTATCGTACAACTTCACCAAGATTTTAAAAGAATAGAAAAAAAACTACAAAGTGTTTTGGGATGAGGGTGTGCGGAGCGATTATTGTTGGCTTTTGAAATGTGAATCAAACCCTTCCTATTACAAACAACGCAGTTCTATCTGCACTTCACTTTTAATTGTAGAAACAGTGCAACATTGATAATTTGCATTAAAAAAAACTTCTCCAGATAGCGAAAAAGGATCGTGGATTCGTAATAAGCTCTGAAAGTTACCTTAATGAGGCTTATTCACTACTCATGGCAATAACTGTGTTAAGCTGTGTTATCATTGTGAAATTTTAAAATTGTAAATAATCACCAGAAAATGTTTGAGTAGACAGTAGAGAAATATCAAAGTTAACTCCACAAATGGCATCACTGAGCAAAGTTTAAGATTGGCTTTCGACACCTAAATTTTACTCTTTTACGCTCGAAAATGAAATGCAGATGTGAACAGAAAAATCGTCTTAATTAACCGAAAAAGTAAGTAGTAATTATCACTCGCCTGCTTACTTTCCCTATTCATTGACAGCGAAAAGTCAATAAGCATCCAGTACTTTCCCATTGCATAATATATTTTACCTCATAATTACAGATTTCCAATTTGTTTGCAAATTTGCGAAGAATGACAACTCAACTAAGCCTACTCTACATTTCCTCATTCATTTCCTTCCTTGTCTTTTACAACAGCCCATCTTTCATTTTTGCATGAGAAATTCCATCTTTCATAGAGAGACTCCTGCAAATGTAAATTCTTTCACTTCATTCAAATTCTCTATCCAACAGTTAAGTTACGATTAAAATTTTACTATGCTGATTTTTCGGCCTTTTGTCTCTCGAAGTGTTGCTTGATTTCCACATTGTTTTCGTGCTTGATACAAATATGTAGGTACATACCGGTGTACGTTTGTATTAGGTTGATTTCCCAAAAGTGAATATTGCAATGCCAGCAACAGCAGCAGTGCATACGCAGACAATGGTTGTCAATCTTTTCTTCCTTAGTCCAGTACTGACTGAGTCATACCAAGTGCAGACGTAAGCTTATCATTTCTCTTCACACTTCTTGCGGTCATTGCATTGTTGTTGTGGTAATAATAAGTCAAGTAGTTGCTACCAATTTGAAGTGTGCACTTTGTCCTCTGCAACAGAGTCAGACAATGACTACGAGTACAATGGAAGTTTTGATTTTTTTTTTATTATTTTTTTCGAAGAAGGAAGAGTTCTGTTTTGGTTTGTAAGTATGAATGTGAGTTTGTTCCTACTGTGGCTTTTGTATTACAATAAAAGAGGCTTTAATTGTTTCATCGCATTTTTAGTAACTTCGTATATATTCTTACACTTAAGTGTTTGTAAACAAATTAAAATTTTTTTAAAACAACTTTATATGCAATAATACATTTCATTGGATACCTGCGAGTGTCTACGCACTGTAAGAAGTTTGTTTGATTTGACATGGATGGGAGGATCACGTAAAATAAATTTAGATATTTGCAAATTGTTTTCATCGCAAAAAGTAGCGTTGAACTTTGTCACGAAAACCTGTAATGTTGCTTTTGAAGATTTCTGTCCCAAAACCTTTTCGAAAAGGGAGAAAAAGCCTCAATGGGGGAATCCTTAGATTATCACACTGAGGAAGGAGACTCTTCGAAGAAGTCAAACGGACACATGGTAAGCTTATAAAGTTGCCCTCAAGTTCTTAAAGAAAATTATTAGGGAACTAAAAGAAAATCGGGGAGGAACTGCTGGGAGAACTTTGAAGAAAACTCTGAGGCTAACCGACTACGTTAGGTCCTCTCTAAAAGATCCGCCACATTTTATTCCGAAACCAAATGGCGAATGAACGCCTTCGTGTAGGAAAATGCTGTGAGTAAATTTCCCTGTGTGTACTAAGGTACCTAGAGCAGCTGCGGTCATCCCAAGGCTCTCTACATTGGCAAACTTTCTGGAGCACATTATCATCTAGGACAGGATGAAATGGGCTATTATGTTATTCCAGCTCTACAAATTTCCAGGTCTAGACGGAGTATTTTCTGCTCAACTACAGTCAACAAAGTACTTTATTTGGCCCAGATTTCAAACAATTAAAATACATGCCAACACCTCGCTCTTATTCCACTCAAATGGACCAGACCCATAATCTTTACTTTGTTTCGTCTCAAACTCTTAGAAAGGGCATTCATATCAGCAGGCGTACTTTAAAGGCAAATCAGTGGATAATGCTTTCAACAATATTGCCTTTAATATTAAATGGAGATTAGCTTTACATATTCCACATTAGGTATATTTCTGGACAAAGCGGAATGCTTTAGCAATGTCTACCAGAAGCCTGTTATCAAACCCATCCAACAATTAGGGACGCGTCGGTTCTTTGTGGAATTCGTTTGGCTTCTTCCGGAGGACAGGGCTACCCCCTCAGAGATAGAGTATGCGGCCTTGAATCAACTTAAAACTTTGTTTCTAAGCCATCCGTTCACAGGCAGTCATATCATCGCATACAGTATCGGGGAAAACATCTTCCGATTGCAAATTTTCATTAAGAAATCTAAAATGCCATATTTTTAACCAGTCCCTTTAAAAAGGATAAAATTTATACCCGCAACCGAGGTCAAATACCAAGGTATAATCGTATGCAGAAACCTTTACTATAGCCTAAGCCTTCAAGATTGTTTCCGGGAGGCTATCGTAATTCTACAAGCTCATAAAACATCTTCTCTTATGGTGGGAAAAGTTATAATAGAAAGAGCTCAACGATTAGCCTCTATGCTTGTGCCTGGGCTTCTGCTCAGCTTTTTCCAGTAAATCTATGTAGGAAGCTCCATGCAAACTGCAATACAACTACATAGATTGAATACAATTCAACCCTGAATGTACCGTAGATTTAATCACTCTTCAATTTAGGATGAAGACCCGTAGAGGCCGCTGCTGCTGTACCACATCGCCCCCTAATTTCTTTTGACAACAACCTCTTCCCACATATCTCAGAAACGGATGATTGGAGGAAGGCTGGAAACCTTAACACAAGGTACATGGGAGCTTTTATGAAAGGCTTCAAGCTAGAGAGGTGGAACTCACTCCCACTAAAACTGACCCCAATAGCTGAAACCGTTCTTTGGCCTAAAGAACTCTATACATATCTTAATCTATTATAACAGCTCACATTAAGTCATTTAATTCTAGTAGCACCACCTCCAACGTTGCTATCCATTCCAGAGGAGCTCTATACAAGCTGGCATTAGAAGTGGAACACATGTGTTATCTGAGTTTTTGGCTATAGGGCCATCTTCTGAAATTGAACCGCAGGAGGTCGGCATCCCACTATTTTCATGCTGATCCCGGCTAACCATCAGATGGGCCGTAGAACTACCATCCCAGAGTATAAGCAAATCTTACCTAGTAAATATCAACCGCTACTCCATCGGGATGCTTTTCCAACCCAATAATTTTTGCCACAGCTGCAGCAACGAAGAAGAGCACTACTTCTCTCACTGTTCCGTTTTTACAAAAAATACGACATCAAGCCTGTGGAAAATACTTATTTGAAGGCTTCGCAGACTGAAAGGCGAAAAAGACGAACAGAGTTAATTTGCATTAGTAAGCACAAATGCACATTTAGATTTCACTATAACAGACGGCAACCTTGCGCACGCATATAAATAAGTATTGTTGTGTTGACTGCGAAACAGACGGACAATTTAATTACCGATCGTGCGTGGGTGATAAATGCGTTCATTATATGTTGATCTACATCATAGCTGGGGAGCTTTGATTAGAATTAGAAATCAATACGATTAGAAAAATATAATAAATAATTTTTTTTTTTTTACAAAAATATTTAAAAATAGCTGATCTAATCAAAACTAATCGAGAAATCGAATCGATTTTTTTTTGATAAGTTTTGATTAGATATGCTAATCGTCACTAATCGCGATTAGATTTTTGATTAGTTCTAATCTAATCAATAAGTAATCGATTAATATTGCCAACTAATCCTAATTAATCAGCTAATGCGCATTAATATGGTGATAATTCATGAGCTAATGTACATTAAGCTAACTATAATTCTAGTGCCCTCAGTTTTCTGAGCTTTATTAAGACCACATATTGGTTAAATTTAGAGGAGATAAGAAAGCAGTGTACAAGAGCTTTACCTTTCAGTTGTATCCCTGTGGAGCAACAGCTACCTCAACCTATCCTAACCTACCCTAACTACTTCTGCAACTCTTCATGTTCTAATAAATTTCGATATTGTACTTAACCTAACATATAAAAAATCACTTTCATTAATTTTATTATTAACCATCTTCATCAAATGGCGAGAGCGAAAATGATTACCTTTATCATCAGCGCTTCATAATTATCATCGTTAATGTCAGTGTCGTTAACAGAAGTTGCGACAACCCTTTCGTCACCATTTATTACCACACATATCCTACTAACTCAACCACCTTTCACCTTTCGCCCATTTGCAACGCCAACGGCCCTTAGTGTGCATCACTGACTCGATGAGTTCCAACGCGTAGATGCATGATGCTTCTGCTGATGTGAGGGTGTTGGTAATAAGTGCAATTTAATTTCTTTACAATGTACTCATCCCTATACCCATTTTTCTTTGCCTTAAGGTGAAGCAACAGCTGCAACTCATTTAAGTGAAAATAGCACTGAGGTCATTTATCTCATACGCGGGTGAGTTGTAATGTCGCACGATGCATGTTGCTGTTGCTGCTGCTGCTGCTGCTGCTGCTTCATTTTCTCTTCCTATTTAATTTGTATGTATGTAGGTATGTATGTACAAGTAATGATGCATTGCCATTGATGTTGCCGTTGGTGGATTTGTGGTTGGTTGGTTGGTTGGTTGGTTGGCTGGTTGGAGTTGGTTAGAATTGATGATGATACATTGCGCTGGCCACCATTGCCGCTGATTGCTTGTGTCGTTCACTGTGAATGGTGCCGTTCTTCAGGCTACAATCTTACTAAATTATTTATTCTGCAAGCGCTGATGTGCTGAAAGCATAAATAAATAAGTACAATAAAATGGCAAAAAAATGGTTGCTGCTTATAAATTGAAACTTTGGATGTGTTACTTAATGCACGCATAGAAAAAATATTCAGGCACTTTATTGGCGGTTTTTGGCGAAATTATTTCTACGTGACAATTTCAATTTACAAAGTTGACTGGTTTCGTTGCAGTAAATACAAATTTTAATGGCGCTAGTCCAACCAAATAGTGCTCGAGGGCAGAAATACTCCAGGCAAAATTTTATTCCATGCGATCAAGTGATGAATACAACATTGCGTATTTTCCCGAACTATCGCCGAGTCAGCCAAAAGGCCTCTGAATTCACATCCCTGTGAATTACTATATCTAGATTAGTTTAGAATTTGTGTTAAGGAATGAATTGCAATGGAACAAGAGGTCTTGGGGTAAGTGAAGTTTTTGTTTAGTAATTTAAGTTCAATTTTGATATTTATCCTCTTCGAGTTTTCGGATAGGGAGTTTTTTCTTTACATAAGACCACAGTTATTATATGCTAGTTGGGTTATTACATTGTGCGACAATTTTATGGCAACTCAAATCAGCGTGGGATTTTTTTTACAATATTCCGAAAGTTTGCCTATCCAGTAATAAAACACCCGATGGATTTACAAAAGTTAATTCGAGTTTTGTATTGTTTTCATAAAAGTGGAAATATGTTTAAAATATTTGTCTGAGTGAATTAAAAGGATCCTGGGCGGGGCAAGTAACATCAAAAAATTATAGAAAAGTTTTCGCGAATAGCGGTCGCCTCTCGGCAGGCAATGGCAAACCTCCGAGTGTATGTATTTCTGCTCTGCATAAACTTCTGACAAAAAAACATTCGCCGTTCGGAGTCGGCGTCATACTGGAAGTCCCTCCAAGACGCACACCGCGAATTGTAGGATAGTTTGGCCGAAATCGCTTAAGCGGTTAAAGCGCCCATTGATTTCTCAATTGTTCAATTTTGGTCACACTTTAATTATTACTTTTTTAGTTTTTTCTTGATATTTAGCATATAAAAGAAAATATATAAAAGAACTATTTTAATGAAGTAAAGTAAGGTACGAGTACAATTAAGCGAACTTTATTTAACTAACAAGGCAGATAAATTATCGCATTTTCCTTTTGTTTAATATTTAGATAAAAAGAAAATAGAAAATATTCATACATACTTATTTTGCATTGAATACCATTAGGAAAATCTAGACGAATATCACTATTTGGGTGAATTTGAAAACTAGCAACTCCTTAATTATGATGTAGTATTTTAATACTAAATATCGGGCATCCTCCAGAGTTGCTTTGGGTCACTTGTTTCTACAAAATAAAAATAGTTCTAGGCAAATATGCATATATTTGGTTAATATTAACTTAACGTGACCTAATAGAACACACAGTGCAAATGTAAACATAGCAATTAAGCTACAGAACTGGCTAATCTCTACTCCCGATATATTCGCTGGAGAGTAGATAAAGTTCAATTCCAAATATATAAATCTTAGTCTTGTGAAGGCAGGGTAGCTGAGTAAAAAGTCCTGAGGTGATACCACCTACTCATCCTCCAAACAACTGCCGTAGTGCTGATATTAAAGCGCGCCCTATGGATTGCCATTGGACAGTGCCCTGTCAGCAGCCCCATAAACAATGAGAACTGCGGCTTGAGTAACCATAGAAGCTCCCGTGAGCTCCTTCTTCCTTGAGTAGTAGCCGAGAGGTCTAGCTTATTCATCTGCTTCCCAATTCTCCGGTATATCCCTGTACCCTGATACTCAGATTCATTTGATAGAGAAACACTCCGAAACTCGCGTAAAAGAAGTCCGGCAATCTATAACTACATTTGACCGCATTACTACTGAGTTCATAGCTCTGATTGCCACTTGGTTATTGGACTAAATATTCACTTCCCTTACAGAGGTCACAATGGTAAGCAACCATTCGGCCAGTTCCTTTATAGCGCCACCTCCACTTGGAACTTGTTATAGTAATCTGGTAGCCTACATTTTTTCCTAAGGTCGAGCTCTTGGCAGTATAATCCACCTCCAAGTTTTGAGCATCAAGCTTTGATCCGTGAATATGTTTAGCAGCCCTCGGTGCCACACATCGCTCCCCTCTTAATCCCCTCTAGAGGGAATTCCGATACCAAAGTAACCCTTGAGAGCCATGGTGGGCACGCAATTCCGTTGTGGCCGGATTGAAGTCGAAAGCTAGTAAAATCTTCGAATGACCACTCACCGAGTTAAATTTGTGTCCAGTATAACGCAGCTAGAAGCCAGCTGCTAGGATTTTACCCGGAGTATTTACTGAGGTTATATTCAACATGACATTCGGCGCTAGCGTAGGTGTCGTCCGGAAGGCGCACTGATTTGAATGATCGCCGATATTTGCACCCTTTTCAGCTTGTCGACTACCACAGTCTTATCGGGGGAACCTCACTAGACAAAAACACCATACAGCAGTATTTATTGGTTTTACCACCCGTAATGTAAGTAAGCTTTCTTCTATTCCGTCCTTGATATTATAATTCACTAAGGTTTTTTACATTTGTTTTACTAAATTATTAAAAAAAATATATGAAAACCCCATGTTGTTTGTAGTGACCGTGTGCTATCCCATGGTTGGTGTGTTTTGTGCTCAACCCAATGAGGACTCGGCACACCTTCCATCTCTGTCTAAGAATCTCATTCAGAATCTCATTGATGCTCCTGACCGTCTTTGCCATGATTGGCCCTATAATTGGCGGCTATCCAATGGCAGATTCCAAAGAGATGCAGTTCGGCAATTTGTCTACCAGTTCATTACCTTGAACACCGTAGCATCACACAGGAGTTCCATCTTGGTCCATTTTGCAACAGATTACAACCTGAACTTAGTTAGTTGTATAATTTTTGATGAGGAGGGAGCAGTATTCAAGGGTGTCAGTGCAGCTTGGAAGTCACTGTAGTCTCTGATTTGGTATCTACGTCACTTTTCGCCAATTATCCAGTTCGGCACTCTAATTATTACAAATTACTCCGATTGTAATGGCATTGTCATTGTACCTAAGGCAAAAAAGCATCTAAAATTGCCATTCAGGTACGCTGTTCCATTTTCTGTCTTGGAGCCGTCGTGGTAAAATGTTTTCACCGGTGCCTCACAAAAGAGTCCATTGAAATCTCTATTATTTTCTTGAAGGGAATGTTAAGGTATTTTTTCTACCAAAAGAAAAGTATGTTTTGAAACTTATACAAGACATCGCCAATAAAAATATTAAAAAAAATGAAATTTCTTAACAAATCTTAATACGAGTAAAATCTGTGAATATTTTAGTTCTAAGTTTAGCCTTTTTTTAGCCTTAAACTAATTTTTATTCAGTATTTTCAAGGCTATTTACTTTGCCGATTTGGGCTTTTCTTTCAAAAATTTTGACATCAATTATTCGAACTTTCTTTATTATTGTAAATTTACAAAAATATATTAAACATGTTGAATATATCTTATCTAGTAAAAAATACTGTGTTGTGCAAGTTATTTTTAGTTACTTACACTTCAAGAAATATTTCTATCCAACATGCTTTTACTTCAACTACGATGAAACAAAATTAAAAAAAAATTAAATAAAACGATTCGTGGGGCAATTTAAAATATTTTTTTTTGCATTATTACCCAAATCACTGTGTTCAACATCAGATAGCACCGCCTTTTTATCACAAAGGCGTGACGTCTTGGAGAAGCACTACTTTTTCACGACAGTAGATAAAAATTCGAAAATACAGCGATATCATCGCCAATATTTTTTCATGAATTGCCGTAGCGAATTAGCCACCGCCGCTTTAAAAAATACTGGCATTTACTACATGCAAATTCATACATACATACTTATCACACACACCCACACGCACACAGACATTAGCAACCAGTTGTGTAAACACCTTACCTTTATTGTCTCATGTTTACAAATGATGCGAGCTTTTATTACCTTCTGGCTTCTATAAATGTCAAAATGAAATATAACAATATAGTAACCTCTACTTGAACATCTCCACTTTTGCACAACACACTCCCCCATTCTCTTTGTTATTTATTCTTCGTGGCCAAATAGCATATGTACAATTGTGTGGCAATAAACAGCTGTTGAGTTCGGCAGTGACAATTCATTGCCACCTACAATTTATCGCTTTATTTGCAGCTGTGTAATTTCTTGTTGATTAACATAATTTTGCATTTACTCTGAGTACGGTGGCTGCACTGAGGTGAAATTTAACCCATAACATGCGCACACATACATGAAAACATAGCTACATATGTACATACTATATGTAAATTAGTGAATTTGTGAATGCTTCATTTTATGCCAATGTTTACAAGTAAGCAAACATGTTTCGGGTAAGTATACAGATATGGCGTGCCGGGTTTAAATGCCGTGGAAAGTCGCTCATACGACGTGGCATCTCCAGCTAAAGGCGGAATCAAGCGTAATAGGCGTGTGTTAGTCGACGGGTGGGTGTGGTGTGAATATATAGGTAATGATAAGTAAATATTGTGTGTGCATAACGGGGTACTGCTTGCCAAGCGCAGACTTTTGGTTGTGACATTAAGTCACTCGCACGCCCACCACGTGCCCAGGTGTCTATAAAATGTTGTAAACCAGCGAAGAAGATGTCTTATTTAGCATGCGAATTATGTTTCACTTCTTCCTTCAGATTATCCAAAATATCAAAGCGTTGCACATACTTATACGTCGAATCGCATATACATACCTATAGTGCCCTCTTGTTGGCACACAGTGGACTGGCACAATAAGAAATTTACTAGTTAATATTGGAAAAATTATGATGGACATCGAACCTGCTTCTTATAACATTATGTTTTTGTATTTGAACATTTCATCATAAACCTTTTAATCAAAAAGTTATGGGCAATTAAAAAAACAATGTATGAAAAAAAACCAAGGCAATAACTCAATTACTGCACATTACAGTAAGCTGGGGTTTATAAAGGTTTAGACATGCGGCTTTCAAGAAGAAGCAAAGCGCCAGTAATTTAATGTTATGGCCAAGAATTGAGCTTTATTATAAATATAAGGGTTTGCCATTTAGTACTAAAAATGATTTCGGGCATTTTCGACCACTTTTTGCAGCATTTGAGGCCGTATGTCAGCAATAACGAGCCGAATTTTCTCTTCCAAGGCGTCAATCGTCTCGACCTTATCAGCGTAGACAATCAACTTCACATAACTCCACAAAAAATAGTCGAATCGAACAATTTTGGAGTCCAAGCTACAGACCCACGACGCAAGATAATGCCCTCATCGAAAGTTTCCTTCAATAAATTTATTGTTTCGTTGGCTGTATGGCATGTAGCGCCGTCACAAAAAAGTCATTGGTCATGGCTCGGTATCCCCATTGAGCCCCATTCACTGCAACATTATGGCTGGCTCGGTTTTTGAAGAAACATGGACCAATGATTCCCTCTGCTCATAGAGCACACCGACCAATGACTTTTTGAGGATGTAACGTCATCTCAACAATGGCTTGTGAATTACCAAGACTCACAATGCGACGATTTTGTTTATTAAGGAGGTATTTCGATTTTTGGGGCTCAAACCGTTAGTTTCTTCAAAAAAAAAACAAAACGAAACATTTTTGTAATTGGAATCGCATCTGCTAAAAGTTGAACTACAATCGCACTAATCCGATGATTAACTCAATTATAGTGACGAATTATTGAAAAAAGTAATTTTTTGCCTATTTTTTCGGAATTTTTTGTTGTTTAATAAGACTAAATTTTATTGGATTGAAATAATTCAAGTTTATCTTATTCCCGAGGATTATACGAGTAATTTAAGTTTTTAATTATTGAATTACATCATACAGTTTTCGAAAAAAAGTTGCCAAGAAGCCGTAAAAATGTAATTCTGAGATAAACGCGCTTAAAGTTTCCAGACAACTCGCGCTCTCGGGTTTTCGCGTGACTAATTACGCCAGGTGCACGGTTGGGTCAAAATGGGTATATCTCCAGAACGACAATAGATATTGCGTGCATTTTGTGATAGTTGTAGAGTGTAAATAAGTAAGAAATTTTTTTTAATTTTTTTTGACTCCAAAAAATCGGAACATCCCCTTAACGTACCCATTCAACCAAAAGTGAGCTTCATCGTTTCTTTTTCATTTGCTTGTGCAAATCGGGATCGGTGACCATTTCGCTTCGGGCCTATTCACCGAACGTGCGACGGACTTGATGGTTGTTCGGCTTCAAATCCAGAAAATGACAAACCAAGCTGAGTGTAAATGAAGCAATAGCTGTCAAGAAGACGAATTGCGAACAAAAGTATGCCTGCTTGAAAAACACACGTCGAAAAAAATGCCGGTTTATATAGGTGACATAGTGTATTATATATTTTATTTATTTTTGTTGCTCAAACCAAAAAGGTTTTCCAAAAACTCTGTTTAAGGGAGGAAGGGGGGGGGGGGGGGGGCGAGAGGGGAAGCTTGCTTCTGGTGTAGTAGGTAAAAAATTCGCTTAATTATTTGTATTGAATTTCTGAAACAGTCTCGCGAAATCTCACTGCAACGTTGACCTTCCTCGGTTTTAAATAGTCACGCGTTCATCGCGCGTATTTGCTGTCACACCCGCAGATTCATCGTGAATCAACTTTAATAGCGTTTTTCTCAAAAGCGCATTTTTCAAATTGGCGGAGACGATAACACAAACGCCATTTAACAGATTGACTTGATTTGCATAGCTTTTGTAGCCAGTTGATGAACGCCGGACAACTGTATCCAAAAAATTTTCCCCCATTATGTTGAAGAAAAGTGAGCAAATTATACTTAAAATATGAGAATTTTCGTTTTTTACGATACTATTTTACGAAATTCAAACTTCTACCTATTTTTCGGTTTAACGAGTAACTAAAGTTTAGGTTTTAAAAATCTTATTGAACCTCCTACTTCAGAAATTTTTTGTGTTTCAAGAGTCATCATGTCCGCCGTGGCGCTCCTCGACGTGGAAATGGTTGGATGTCCGCTTTTGAAGCGCTCGTATGTGTGACTGTGTGTGACTGAAACTTTGTTTTTCGTACAAAATGAGTGTACAAATAAACCTTAACATTACACAAGAGGTCTATTGTTGCCTTGACTTCAAAATCATACAACAAAATTACTTTTACTTTGAGCACTTCACACAATACAGGGTATTAAAAAGAAATCAAATTATGTAATACAATAAGTTGTGTCAAGTACAAGTTTTAAGAAAGAGGGGTGCCATCTGTTTAAAAAATTTATTAATATTATAATAAGCTATATGAAATATTGAAATATGTATATCAAACGAAGGAGGTTTAAGAACGATTTATTTTGGAAATACTCTTGAATATGGTTGCCATCGGCTAAAAAGAGTACCTATATTATTTAATTAAGGGAAATACGTTGGCACGGGATTCAAATTAAGTAGCCTTAATAAAACTTTTTCATGAAAGTGTGTCTAAACAGTGTTGCCACTTATTTAAAAATATTATGTTTAATTCAATTTCTAAGTATACTCAACTATAACAGTAGTGGTAAGAAAGGCAAGCATTTATCCGAAAAAGAAAATTTGGAAAAGGGTTGCCACCTTAAAAAGAACGTTGACTCAATATAATTGGTAAGTGAACTGAAATTATGTTCTGGTGTCAAAAGAAACATTTTAATGAAAAGTTATTCGAAAAACGTATTTTTAGAGAGTTGCCACCTGGTTGGAAAAATTAAATTCACCTAAATTTATATTTGTGTAGCCCTTCATAATACACCAGAACAGAACACAACATTGTCATAATTCCCAACAACTATTCAAATAAGGATAAAACAATTTTTTCTATTGTAAAACAATTATAAGTTTAGAAATTTAAGAATCTTTTGGCCGATATAGCATCTGCAATAAAGGATTATAAGTATGTTGTTGGAAAATTATAAAATAACTGGAAGCTCAGGGGAAAATTTGAGATCTGCATTTAGCAGGCAATCTTACTCCGTCTGCAAATCATAATATCATGTTTAAGATATATTTTAGACGTTTTTTAATTAGAAATGTGTTTTAGAGAAGAAGCATTTTACGTAGATGTGTAATTTCATTTACTGGTTATATACTTAACCGAACAAGTGATATACATACATGTAGATAAATATTATTACAAAAGATCACAGAAATTGTAAATACACATCTTAAGGTCAGCCCACTGTGCGACCGTCCACTGGAATCTATTGCTGCTGCTCTCCTGAGGCCTCTCTAACTTACACGCCTTTCTAGAGTACGTATGCCCCTCCGTGTATTTGTAAGGACCACTTGTACCACCTACCTCTCCACTTCTCTCTTCACAGTTGCTGGGGGGAGAGTGCGTGCGTGTTGATGCGTGCGAGTGCTACAGTTTTCGCCTCTAAAATACCAGCTCAGTATTGCACTTTAGGTTGCGTCTGTATCGCCTCCGTCTCCTCATCGCAAAATGTACGCGAGTACAGCCTCATTTGCACCTCATTAAATTCGCAAATGATGACGCGACAGAATTACTACTTGCCTGTCTATATAGCCAAGCACTGTTTTCACTTTTGCTACGCTCGGCTCCACTTGACATCAATTCAAGTTGAATGGCTTCATTTTATGCTTTATTTTCCGTATTTTTGCCTTTATTCGCACTTGGTGTGCGTAGCAGTTTTCTTGGATACGAGTATTGTGCGTTCTATAGACGCCGAAGCATTGAAAATCAGGTAATCTTCTAGTTGTGTAGAGGGGCGGGACAAAACGTATGTGTGAATGCGAATGATTTAAAATGTATTTTATTCGCTGATATCTAGATACATTAGGGTTTGACTAATTTTTATTTCGCTAATTGTAAAATTTCTCAGGACCTACAAATTTAAAGACTCAGAGATCAGATCTGGAAACTAACTTTCTAACAATTTATTCAAGTGGAAACTTCAGCTCAAGCTCTAGGATGATTTTTTTTTCAATATTATGTCAGTATTAGTATAACTAAGGGCATTACCTTTGAATTTCTAAACTGGTACTTCTTATTGCTGATTTTTGAAATTTTTGTTTAATTTCGCTCTTTAATTTTGTTTTTCATTTAAGGCATGCAGTTTATGTGGCAGAAAACTTCCAAGACCACCAGCAGAAAAACAATTAAAAATAAACGGGAATTTTTATAAAATCGATCCGTTATGGGTAAGACCTAAATAAAAAAAAAAATTGTCAAAAATCAATCGGTATTTTGGACCACTGCAGACTTTCATATTATTGTGTTAAAACTAAATATGCTGCAAAACTGCATACGCAAATTAAAGAACTAAATTTGTACACTATTTATAAAACAAACATTATATCTCTTAAACAAAAAGTTTTGGCTGACAGCCGCTTGGCTTCTTTCTGATGTGGAAAAAAATAAATAAAAATACACTTTTCGAGAAATCAAAATAGATAAAAATGCCTTTTTTCATTCATTCAAACTTTTGCACATGAGTAGGCAATTTATTCGCATTGTATTTTAATTTTCAGTTAATTATGGACATTTTGCGAGTTGAATTATCGGTCGGTCTGTACATTAAAGAAAAAGATTTCAGAGACGAAAAAATACGATTTTCGAATGGAAATTAAAATCGCTGAAAAATATCGGAAACAATTTTTTTTTCGGTCAAAAGATAAAATACGTGTCTGACCATTTTGACCAAGAAACAATATATTCGAATTTCATAGAAAAAGAAAAACATGATCCGAATGGATCCGCTGTCTTGAATTGGAAAGGCTCCAACTTCGAAATCGAATGAATCTTTTGCCAATATGTGCTGCTTTTTTACTTGAAAGTTTTGCCACACTATATAAGTTCCTCATTATGTCCATTATATTGGCAAGAGCATGAATGGCTACCAAATCTGATGAGATAGCTCATGGAATATTCTAAAGAAAGAATCCATTGGAACATTTATGGATCTTTAGAATTAGCTGCATGAGATTTATAATGACTTGGGTTGATTGAAGTGTCGGATTCAGTATAAACCGTTCAGTTCTAAAAGTATTGAAAGCGGTATCCATTAGTGAAGGCGAGGAGGAAAATGATTCGAAGGACCAAGTGGAAAGGGATCTAAATTGACTGAATCGGTGATAGTTAGCCAGAGATAGAGAAATAACTGGTGATAGAGACTATGTTAAACACTGTCAAAAGGGTTAGCTGATTTTTTGTTAAATTAATGAAAAATGTAAGTAAAATTCCAACAAGATTGAATGTCTACATGGAACCAGTCAGTAAACTTCACTTACAACTCCTTTTTTCTATAATTCAGTTTAGATGCTACGAAATTAAACAAAAAGTTCAAAAAATACCTAAAAAATAACCACTTTATAAATATTTAATTATGTAACTCAGTGCTTGACCTTTCGAAAATTCTTTTTTGCAAATACTCTAAATCAGCAGTGTGGCAGATTACCAAGCGGCAAAAGTCACGTATACACCGTGCCTTCATTATTCCATTTTGTTGTGCTGGCTTTTTCCTGGCCTAAATTAAATTTGAAATGTAAATTTGGTACAACAATTGATAGTTATTGTTTGACCAACATTTTTTTTTTAATAAAAGGGAAGTTAAAATTTTATTTCTATGTGTTCTTCTTGGGCTGTTGCCAGAGTATAAAAAAATAAAAACTAAGTTATTGTTATTTAAGTAGAAGTCGTCTTTATAATGAAAATAAGACCGAAATATCGACGTATAAAAATAAAAATAACTGAACTATATTTTTATTAAAATCTCATCATGAGCTTGAAGCCAAATAACTTAGCTACTACCTGGGGGTACAAAGAAAAATTTCAATCTGGTTCAAAAATAAAAAATAAAATTGGAGTGCTATTTGCCCGATTAAAAATAATATATTATATATTACAATATATATATACTCCTCCGAAACGGTTCGACCGATTTTTATGAAATTCTGTGTGCATCCATATTTGGTAGGTGAGAAAAGTTCGCAAAGTATATTTTATGATTGAGAGGTGGTTGCCACCTGTTTGGAAAGTCAAATTGATTTAAATTATGCACAAGTCATATGAAATATTAAAATATGGGCGCCAAACTGCTCGTCGCGGAAAGAAGGCTCATGCTAACTTTTATGAGGGTAGCCACCTGTTTGAAAATTCGAACTTTATTAAATTATACCTAAAGTATATGAAATATTAAAATATGCGTGCTAAACGGTTCGTCTCGGTGAGGTTCACACATATATTTTTTAGAGGGATGCCACCTGTTTGAAACGTGAATTGTTTACAAATTATACAAAAGTATATAAGATATTAAAATATAGGGGAAGGTATATAGCTAGCCATATTTCGAAAAGGGTTGCCACCTGTTTGAAAAGTCGTATTTAATACTGACAAGTTGAAATTTGACATTTATTCTTTTTGATCGAAATTAAAAGTAAGAATTGAAATTTTATTTTTCCAATCAATAATAATGGCAAAAAAATCATATCTTCAAACATTAAAATATAAAGTTGGATTTCTATTTTTCCGATTAAAGATGAAAGAAGCTAAATTCATGGTGGCCGCGCTAACCAAGTGTGTATCGTGTGCGCGCTTCACCTGGTGTGCCCCCGGTTCCAATTTTGGGCAGGGTTAATAACATCACAAAAATTATATAAAATTTATAACGTTCGCCTCTCACCTCAGGGAATAGCAAAGCTCCGATTGTGTTTCTGCCATAAAAAAATTTCTCACAAAAATCATCTGCCAATCAGAGTCGTGGTTAAACTGTGGTACAAAATCAAGACATACACCACAAATTGTAGAAGAAGTTCGGCCAAGCATTGAGCTTTCTGATGTAAGCGCCAAAAAAAAAAATCTAAGAAAAAAATCCGCTTTTTTAGACTGCGACTGTAAAACGAATATTTTTTAACTCATTCTTCACAAAATCTATTCTGTGTTCGTTAATAGAACTAAATTGAAAATAACCTAAACTCTTTTATTTAAAATTTTATTTATTATAATATTCCTTTTTGTATTACGAAATCTGGGAATTCAAGCTACATTCTTGATATTTTATATACACTTGATATTTAATTGAAGGAATTATGTCTTTTTCCCGAAAACCTGTGTTCGATGGTTTCTTTTGCGTAAAGATTAAACTATTTTTCGGGATGATTTTTAGTAATGAAATTTAGTTTGGAACTAATTTAGTGCTGCACAATCTTTGAAATTATTGTTTCTTTTACTTTTTTCTTACATAGCTTAATACAGTTTTTAACCGCACTTGAATAAAATACAATTTTTCTTTCCAGGCTTTGCATAGTAAGAGAACTAAAAAGTGAACGGTATTAAAAAATGGGTGACCTCCGAAAAACGAGACATCCTTAATATGTATTTACATATATGTGTTACTGATTATTTACAAATATATATTTTAATATTTACAACGAGTACATACATATGTAGTACATGAATATGCTGTAAAATTGCGTGCTCTCAAAATGTGAAATTAGCAAATCAAATTGAAAAAATATCCAAAAAAGTTTGTAAGTTTTATACGCAGGTACATTGTACTCGTACATACATATGTATATGAATGCATAATATTCCGCCCTCTGTTACTCGTATGTCGAAACGCAATTTGATTTGAAATAATTGCATTTGCTCTTCGAGTGCTAACAGCGTTGAGGATGTTGAGATTGTATGCAAATTAATAAGTTTTTTGTTTAGATTTTGATGTTAAAAAAATACTGAAGAGAAAATATTTTGGGGTAAAGTATAATTTACATGTGTGTGGGTTGTGAGTTTGTCAAATATTTTTAAACTCGTTTCGAGTTAGGCTAAAGTAATTTATAAAGATTCGATACTCATATAAGAAATGACGCTACGTATTTGTGGCCGTGTGGGGCTAGCTAAAAATTTGACAAACTGCTATTTGTCAAAACTGCCATTTCGACTTCAGCTATTCTACCTTACAACCTGAATTTCATAGAAAATTAGAAACATATAAAGTCTATTACAGATCATATATTTACCAAATTGGAATAATGTTGACTGATACCTGACAGATTTAAAAAACAAAAAAATAAAACAAGCAAGGCGAATCCATACAAGGTGGTGTTATAAATACAACAACAAAATTCCGATGTATTTTGTTTTTGTTTCTGCGTAAGAGTTGTCAAAATTTAAATACATTTTGTTTTTGCTTTTACGGCTTTTGAACGCTCATACGCAAAAGCAAAAACAAAATATAGCTATGTAGGTGAATAAAAAAAAATTAAATCAGCTGCTCTTATACCATCACCTTCTATAAATTCGCCTTGAAAACAAGTAAGGAAAGTTCTGACTTCAGCCATGTCACATAAATATAGAAAAAATACTTTTTTTCTAGCGCAAAACATTTACAATACAAAAATAAAGTAAAATTAAGCTATACCTTATATAGCACCGATTATGGGGATTTTCTCGGAAGACATTGTACGACTGATATGAAAATAGCTCACAAAATATCATGGGTTTACTTGTCTAAATGTAGAAGTTTAAAAACAAAACCTCATATCTGAAAAATCAGTTGAATGGGCGCGAGCTGTGCGTTATAATGATGCAATCTTAATGATTTGCAGTGTACCCTTTCGATTCGTGATAAGTGAAAATAGTGCCGAATTTGATATTCTTAACTGATTTTCGCAGGAAGTTTGATGGAAAAGTTGGTGGGGCAAGGAGCTCTCCGCCATTGAGGCACAGATAGCTTCTATGTATCAAAGATAAGATCTTTTAGTTAGACAGGTTAACATATATTCAGATAGCCAGGCGACAATCAAGGCCTTACGGTCTTTAATGGTTACGTCGAAACTGGTAGGGGAGTATTTGATCTCTCTCCGCCTCTGAATATTTCATTATCAAACTGATTTGGGTTCCAGGCTGTTGAGCTGGTCTGGCAGGGCACGCTTAAGGTTATGGCTCTTGGCAGAGAGTAGGCTTCCTAGGGTGGTATTGGTTAAGTGGGCTTTGTGTAGGCTTGGCGAGCGCTGAACAAATATCACGTCATGCATAATTGCAAGGGCTCTCTGGTCGATGGTGCACCGTAGGCGTCAAGAGAACTCCGGAATTCATGCGATCAAGCTAAATATAACTTCTGACCCTCTTTGTCACAGCTGCTTGGAGGATGTAGGTTTGTTCGGTCGTTAGACGGGGTAAAAGTCGAATGTAGAATTTTTTATAACGTATATTTTTGAAAGTTTTTAACGGAAAGGATATATATATATATATATATATATATATATACATATATATACTCCTCCGAAACGCCTCGACCGATTTTTATGAAATTTTGTGTGTATCTATAATTGGTAGGTATGAGAATACGACGTAAAGTATATTTTATGATTGAGAGATAGTTGCCACCTGTTTGAAATGTCAAATTAATTTAAATTAGACACAAGTCATATGAGATATTAAAATATGGGCCCAAACTGTTCGTCTCGGCAAGAAGGTTCATAGCTAACTATGTGCAGGCTGCCACTTGCTTGAAAAGCCGAATTAAATAAATATATGCAAGATAATGTCCGCCAGGCTTTTTTTTTAATATATATATGTATATATATATATATAAATAAATAATACTTAATACAATGATGATTTCGAGAAAACCCAAAACAACGGAACTACGGTAATTTGTTTAGTAAAAATTTAAGTTTTTGTTTTAAAAAACGTTATTAGCTTAGCACAAATATGTTTATCAGAATGTTTTTAATTTCATATACATATAAATCTTATAGGGTTCGGTTTAGGTATTGTGGTTAATTTTTTCTTATTTGTATTGCTGACGAAGAGATAATTGAACATACTGAAGATTATGATCACGAGTCGCCAAAAGTCTCTTGAATTGGATTAGCCGGTTTAGTTTTTTGTTGTGTATATAATGTTCCGGAGAAAATTGGGTATCCCATATTTATAATCCTCAGGGCGTTCGGAGGTGTAAAATCGCCACGCACAGGCCCACGACCCGAGATAATGCACACACCAAAAGTTTCGTTCAATAAGTTTATTGTTTCTTTTGCTGTACGACATGTAGCGTCGTTTTGTTGGAACCAACGGACGCCCACATCAACATCCTTTAATTCAGGCACGAAAAACCCATTAATCATGGCTCCATTCCCAATTGACTGCAGCGTTACGGCCGGCATGATTTTTGAAGAAATATGGACTAATGATTCCCGAACCATTATTTTGGTAATAAATTTGCACGATTTGCAAACTTTATTCCGGAGTAAGTCTATTCATTATGAAATGGCAAACCAAACTGAATATAAATCAAGTAACAGCTGTGAAAAAGACCAGCGAAAAAAGTATTATTTATTTTAAAAAAATTTATCAAAAAAGCCATAATTTCGGGTGTGTTGTTTTTTTTCGAAACATGCAATTGTACTTCTATATACACATATGCACAAAAGGCGAGCGACCTTGCACTTACCTTTCCAACAACATCTATATTGTCGGTGCAAAATTTTTTGAAATACAAGCAATTTACAATTTCGAAAATTCCACTTTTACAGCTCCCCACCAATTATAATATTATCGAAATCATATATTTTAGTGGTGTTCTACATTAATGACATAAGATCCAATCCTCTTATGGAAAAAAAATTAATTAATGGCTCTCAAAGTCTACTGCCCACGATCCATTTCGTCACCAGCAACTAGAGCGCAATTATATTATTAAAAAGTAATTTTACAGATTTACACCTGAGATTTGTAAAAGCTGAAATAAAAATGTATGTAGATATTACATAAATGGTACGAATATATTCACACACAAATTCATATATATACATATATACATATGTGGTACGTTTGTCTCTATACATTGTAAATATTTTAGTGTGCGTGCAGTAAAACGATTACATGTGGAATTGTGAATGCCTGCCTTGTAGAATGGCAGCAATCCATCTCACTTAAAAATGTCTTTGCGAAGATTTTTGACATAACTGTCAGTGGGGTGGCAGGCAGTTAACGTGTGGCATCTGCCAAGTGCCATCAACAGCAACAACAATAGCTATACTCGTAAGCAACAACAAGTTGCAATCATCTATAAAACGGCAATGCCAAAAGTGACAGAGCCAACAATAAAACAAAAGTTGCAACAGTGGCAGAAATGGTTGAATTGCTGCAGGAGGACGCAGACGCTTCCATGCAGCAATGCAGCAGCGCAATAGCAACGCATCACATAAAGACAAAACAAAAAGCACAAATCTTTTAATGCCAAGTGTTTGAATGTTTAAGTGTTCAAGTGTATCTAATGGAAATTATGAGCCTGCTTGGTACGCCACAAGATGCACCACACTTGTTGTTTCATATCTTTAGCGCAAGCTCAGAGCAAATAGCACGAAAACTTATGGAACTATATTCTAAAATGACTCTTGGAAAATGCATTTATTAAAACTGTCTTCCACAACAATATAATTTTCGAACAGCTGGCAACCACCCAACATTTCTCCGAGACTAAAACCTAAACCTTTATCAGTTCAAAACAGTTTAATTATGATTCATGAAACTTATGAATTTAGTTGAATTTGAATAATTTAAATAGATGGCAACCCTTTCCAAACATTTTCCTTGACTGTACATTCCTTAAACCTTTTTCGTTTGGCCCCAGCATGGTAGAAATTCAGTTACCTTACCTAATAAATTAAATCAATGTTATTTGGCAGGTGGCAACCCTCTTCGTAAATGCTGTCGAATGAACACATTCGTTGTAAAATAAATGATATGCTTCAGTAAGCTTAGAAGTTGAATTAAATTACTATTTTCAAACAGGTGGCAGCACTCGTTAAACATATTTTTATGATTAAGTTTTTTAAGCCTACTTCCTTTGAATCCCATGCCGCGATGCTTCCTGTAACTTAATAATTTAAATTAGTTTACTCATTTAAGTAAGTGGCAACCCCCTCCAACGGTATTTTCAAACTGAAGTTTGCTACAAGCTCTTTCGTTTGAGACCCATGTAGCAATATTTGATGTGACTTACGTATAATTTTGATTAATTTTTTAAACAGGTGGCAACCCTCTCTAAATATATTTTGGCATATTAAAAAAGTTTAGTTTGGCACTCATATTGTAGAGTTTCATAAATTTTTTACTTTAACTTAATTTAAATAAGTGGCAACTTTCTTTCAAACTATTTGGTAAATAAAGCTTTATTAAGCCTCCTATGCGTGATAAAAATATTGCAATATTTCATTCCATTAATTTTTTAATTGAATGCAACCTTTTAACTTATGTAACGGATCATATATAGCCAAATCAGAGAACTTATTCATTTAATTGATTATAACTTTTTTGACAGTTGACAACTCTCCATATAATATAGCCTATGTTATAGCGTAGGGTGTAATCTATTAGCGTGATAAATTTTGTACAATTCCGTCCAGCCGTATGGGCCTGAAAAGACAACATACTCAACCACAAACACACAAATTTTCATATTTATAATCTAAGTAGGATTTTAGACATTTCCTGTAGGGTTGCCAAACATTGCAAATGCTGCAATCTTTTGCATGCAATATAACTATAAACACACACTATAAAGCGCATAACAATGTATGTATGTATGTGTGTACATTACTTCAAAGTTGACAGCTGATGGGAATGCCGTAAATTAACTACATCCATTGGTTGGGCTCGGTGGCAGGAGGGAGTGCAAGTATTTTGTGGCAAGTGAATTGGTTTCGCGTTGCAAATGAATTAATGTGCATTTTCTTGGCGTTGGGATGTTGCGTTGGCAACTCAAGTGCGGAGGCGTTTACGGTTTTAATTGCAGCTATTGTTTATGTTCACTTCCTAAAGGCGGCGTTTTTTATTAAAAATTTTTTTATCTACCACTCTTCTGCTGACTAAGGATATGTGCATGAAGATTTTTAAAATATGCGACATGTTCAACATAATCAGATTTTCCTTGAAATTTCAAACCTAAACTAAATTTAATATTTTTGTTACTACCGGAGGATGGTTCCATCTGTAGAAGAGAATGCATGTGGCAAATTCTTCTGCATATGGCTCAAGGAGCTACCGGTTTCATCTGTAGAGTCCTCTAAAGAGAGAAGGTGATGTTGGCGAGGTCATTCCTACGTTTTCGGCTGAAGATCTCACCGGGGTAGGTAGCGTCTGATCACTAATAGGTGACGCTGCGGGAGAGGGTCTGACTTAGAGTAAGCGGCTCGCTATATAACTTACTTACCGATTAAGCGATTTTGGCTGAACATCTCCTACAATTTGCGTTGTGCGTCTTAATGTTGTAACACAAATTGAAGGACTTACAGTTTTACGCCGACTACGGACTCGAACCCGGGATCCACCGCATGAAGCACGCACACGCTACACACTCGGCTATGGCGGCTCGCTATACAAAAGCCACGCAAAAGCAGATGCCAATGAAAAGAGCAGCAAGCCTCAGATGTCATCCATTATTTATAACTGCGAGGAATGTATCAAGGACTGTAATTTGAGGGCATGCGTCTGAAATGCTCCTACCCATAATTACGAAGATCCATGTGTCTAGACCACTGATATTACCACCATTCAAGAGAGGCGATAAACTTGTCATAGAATGAATAGCCCTTGAGACCTTGAGACGTCTACTTGCACTACACCTGTTGTGTAGAAGATCACAAATTCGGTGTCGTTTGTGGTTGAGAAACTACGTGGCTAAAGGCCGCTTCTATGAACACCTTGAATCCTGCCTTGATATACATAAAAATCGTGCCTTCCGGTTTTAGTTCCTGGATAGAAATAGAAGGTACCTCTAATCATATAGTCGCCCATTTTAGCCAGAGACAGATCAACTACGCTGGAGCCAGAAGCATGGCAGTCTATAGTACCATGTTCCAGAATAACAATATACTCCTACATCTACACAGAAACTACATCTCTATCTTCTAATGAAAAAATAGGATGCCAAGTCCGCCATACTGCGGTAGAGTGAAAGCATGCTTCCAGTGCCCTAATCGGGCGCACTATTCGAAGAGCTGATGTGGAATCCGATAATAAGCTTGTCGCAGTCAAGATTTGCACTCCGGCCCTCTTAGAGCTGCGTTCAACAACAAAATGATATTTGCGGACAATATGACAACATTTTTTGGGTTTTACGTAGTGCAGAAAAAAGATGTTACCCACAGGGCCACAATTGGCGTCAACTGCTGCGGAATACGTCTTCTAAATAATTCATACATATAAGGTTCTGTCAAATGTATTCTGTTAAAGACTCAAGCCTATCGTGTACGAACTGTGGATTTATACCTAACAAGTTTACCATCAATCAGATATTCACGATATGCCAAATCTTGAAAACCGCCCGCTGCAAGAGGATCCAAACTTATCATCTCTTTGCCAGTTTTAAGGCTGCTTCGATAGTACAGAAAGAATTTCCCTACTTGCCGCGATCTCTGAATTTTGGTATTACTAATGAACTAATACGGCTATGTAAACCGACTTTAATCCCACTCAGCGGGCCAATTGAGATGAGACGAAGTTTCAAACAAGTATTTTTTTGCGACTTCTTTAATTTTACATAATGCAAAACTGGGAACTTCCGAAGAAATTTTTTAAAACCTTTAGAGATCAATAACCTAATAGAAAATATATTACGAAATAAATTCTACGATTTCAAATAAATGCTACTCAACTGAACCAAAGCGTACCACAAGTATAGCTTTTGTGTAGAAAAAGGCGCCTGCAAATGGAATGTCCGGAAACCCCCATATCGTTGGGGTGTCATATTCAGATTCATACTGGTACAAGAATGATATAAACAGTATCTACGTACGTCATGTGACATCTGAACTAAAAAAAAAAACAAAACATAAAAAGAGGAATATTACGAAAATATGTAGAACTTCTCAAAGCAAAGAATTCGTCATATCTCTGTACGTTGTAGAACTTTGTATACTAAAGTGAATAAACTTTAGTTAGAAATTTAGTTATATTCAACTGTGACATCACAAAAAGAGGTGTCTCCGTCAAATTCGCCAATTACGAAGTAATTGAAGTATTTAGGGCACCACCTTTGGTTTTATGCACCGTGATACTGGTATTGGTCATCATCGTCACTGTAAATGTCGCCAATATTTGTGTTTTTATTTGTTTATGTTTTTGGTATTGTTATCCTGCTCCAATAACATCGCTCTGTTGCCTTTTCCTTTTTATACTACTGATGGTTTAAAACTCTCCAAGGCGCTTCAACGTTCAGACAGTGCAACAAAAGCTTAAACAAATTTTGATACAGCAAATTTTAAAGCTGTTTTTAGATTAATGTTGTCATCTGTAGAAGATCAAATTGTATTCAGTACAATCATCTTTTTCCGACTTCCGTACATAATTGTTTGCCTTACGAAAAGATTTTTGTAAATAAATTTTCAATTCGCCTCCTAAATTTCGTTTTGCAGAGCTTGTTGCTGCCCTTACAGACTGTAGGTTCGTTTACTGTCGAAGGTGTCAGCATTGCAGTCTATGTACACCATTGCATTTTCAACAACATTGTTTCTATCTAACTACAACACATTAAGCGAACACACGAATCGGCCCATTTCCATTTCCTCACCAACCATGGCACCGGCTCCGGCTCACATGATGGATGACTGCCGCACAAAGCAAGGCAGTAAAATTTCGTTAATTTGCAACATTCAAGCATTCAAGTTGCATTTGCTTTGTTGTCAAATGACAAATGAGCACCGACTTTATTCTGACAGGCAGCAGTAGCAAAACCTCGTCTGAGTTGTTGCCATTTGCTGTTGTTCTTCTGACGTTGAACTGTCATTTGAACATTTGCCATATCTACATAGCTTACTTAGTGCGAGAATATTGTCGTCACTTCCATGAACTGCAGTTGAGAGAGTGTAAAGCAAAAACAAAGATCACAAAAATAAAAAAAAAAATGGCTGCTGCTTGGCAACAATTGCTTGTTGCATCCGCATTTCACTGCATTTTGTCTACAGTTGGCGCTAGTTACTGTTGTTTTTGTGTTACTGCAATGTACAAATTATCGTGCCTTCAGACACTTAGCCGCCAAAATTCATTAACGACATGTGTCCCCATGGTGACAGTGAATTTGAGTTTTGATGCTTGCCGCATGGCATATGCAACGTAGACAAAAATTAATTAGTAGGCACTCAAAATGGCTATGAATTTTGTAGATTTGTGCGCCATTAGTGTGATGTAACTGTGTTATTAAAATTGTGCAGTATTCCTAACTTTTTATCTTTGTATGCATCACTCCATAAATGTGGAACTGGTTTCTAGCTTATTGCCCCACACGCACACATATTCATATATGTATCTGTATATTTGAATTTATTGGCTTGTTTACGTAGGAATTGCTAATTAGCGTTTTGGCTGCGTAGTTAGCAAGCAATTCAATTGTTTTACATCAGCCCATATGCGACTACAGACTAAATCCATATGCGATAATTCAAATGTGCGTACGATAATTGCCACAAACAGTGGGCAGCAAAGTGCAAATACACAATTCACATACATAATACTTAGCGCAAAGGCGGTTGTTTAAATGCTGCACCATTGTGGTCTTAGTTGTTACCGCAATAGCGCAATATCCATTGCCGTCTTAAGCAGGCGTTGGTGCCATCGGAGTAGGTGGTCTTATATATTACGCTGGCACCACCAGCAGTTGATTAGTTTAGTTTGGTTTGGTGGTATTAATAAGCCGCTGGTTCTACAAATGGGTCAATGCGGTGAGCTGATTTGCTCATTGCCTGCCCTTTAAAGTGCTTATTGTACTTAGATTGTGCAATGAACTATATTTTGAGTGAGGTAGCACTGCCAATTTCAAGTTGAGATTTAACTGGAAATTCACTTCAAAATATATACATATATGTATGAGTCAAAATATTTGAAGTTGGCTACATTTTTTCGGGATTGGGGGTTTGTTTGAGAGAATTAATTTTTTCTGGTTCATAACGCTAAAATAAAAGTATAAGTTTGCAGTTAATTCTAAATATTTCCTAAGTTATGGCTATTAACCTTTTTTCGAAATTGTTTGGATTTCATTAATTTTCTCGTGATTCTGCTTCATGGTTCAATTATGAAAGGTTTGCTCAGAAAACAGTCGTCTCGTTCCCTCTCAAGAAAGTGGCTCCCTCAGCAAGACACTGTTGCTGACTCTTCAAATTCACTTGAAAATGAGGGGTTAAAGCAAAATTTGTAGAACAAAAATTTCGAGAGCATCACAGATTTGATTTCTTCGTATTTGCTGACATTTAATTTTGTAATTGTGAAAATTAGGGTAAGTTCTAAAATATGTAAATGGATATAATTTGATTTTTAATATAAATATATGATGCATTTGCTTTGCAGCGTAATTTATCCCAGCGTGTACACAGCGAACATTTCTTCACATTTCACCTTTCTCAATTTTTATTACCTTTGTTTTTATTTAGTATTTGTTAAATAGTTAGCACGCCAATCCTTAATCGATTTGAGCCATTTTCCGGACCCAGTGCAGTGCCAGTGCCCGATTGTAAGTGTGGAACACATGGTCTTACCACATACCACACGCATACGCACGCTACGCGTACACTGCAACCGATAAATCGAACAAATTTAATCGGCCGATATGAGCGTCCCCAACGTGCTAAAATTAAAAGCGATTATTGCCTGCGTGGATTTGTATTCATATATTTAAATTCTTTGCTTGCTGATTCAAATTGTGATTGCGATTATCCCATAAAGACCGCCTACAAAGACGGTACATAGTATGTACCTCAAATGAGCCTACCTTCACATGGGTGGATGAAATGTGGCGAGGAGGATTAACAAAGCCAAGCGCGAATTATTTAGCGTTATTACACGATTGGAGGGGGTATTTAAAAGTTTTATCGGCACAACAGTTTGGGACTGTGAGAGCTATGTGTATGAAAAATCTTATAACGTGTTCAGGGCGCGTAAATGCCAGCGCCGACATCAACAACCAAACCAGAATGTACCAATTAATTAAACGTCTAACCAGATCGATTAGAAACAAAATATGCAAATAGTTTATCAAGTTTTAAGCAATTTTATCAATTAAAACAAATAAAAAATGTTTTCTACATATGCTATCTCAAAATAATATATTAAATACATGTTTTGGTAGATGTTCAGTACTACAGTAGCATGGGATCATTTGCTGAAATAACATGAAAAGTTCGTACTGGCGAAGAGTTCGAACTCAATAAATTGTTTTAAATTTTACATTTAATACATGATCAGTGAAATATGTAACACAGAGAAATGTTTGCTAATAACTTATATTTGTACCATATATTTATTTATCCACATAAAGTAAATTATTTATTTACAATACATTCAAAAATCACTTTAAAATTTTATTTTAATTCGTTCGTAGTAAAGCAAAAAGTACTGTTTTGCCCCAAAAGCGATTTCATTTGTTCCCTTTTAATAATTGAACCATAATTCTGCTTAAAAATTGTTTGATTTTTTCTTGCTATTCTCATTTTCATTTTGTCATACAATTTTTTCCAATGCGAAAGACATTGCAGAGCAAAAGAAAAACCTGAATAACTTTCGTTTCACTGTACTGCGCCAATTTTTTGTATGCAAATGATGTGGAATAATCATATATGTAATACTTCTATATTGCTGGAAAGCACAGAGTACATTCCCCAATATCAGAGTGCAGAAATATAAAAAATAGAATGAGTGATCCGATAATCGAATGTACCTAAAATGACAACTTCACTTTAAAAAATACATGAGCGTATCAAGCCTTCATAGAAAAATCGTTTATATTTACACGTTAAAGAAATTATTTAAAAATTGTTAAAAGCAAAAAATATTTACAAACCAAAATAAATAATGGTGAGGCTATGCTTTGTGTGCAAAAAAAATACAGACAAAGAAGAACATCTTCATGCGTAAGTACATATATTCCAATTTTTTAAGAAGCTAATAAACACATTTCCCATTCCAGTTTACCAAAACATGCAGAGCTTCGCAGAAAGTGGATGGATGCATTCGGTATCCCAGGCCAACACAAGCATGCAGTTTATATTTGCTCAAAGCATTTCGAAAAGAAATGTTATCAAGTTATCTCAGGATTTCCTCGAGACTTTTTTCAGCGCTATTCGCGCAAGAGGTGGTTTTAACAATAACCCCAATTCTGAGCAGTTTAAGAGTGCTTATAAACGCCTCTTAGTTCGACATGAACTAAAAGAATTTCAAAGCGGAAATTGCGAGTTTGATAATTTAAAAATTTTAAGTGTTTCATCTGACGTAAACAAAAACTCTAATATGCAACCTGATATGACGGACGCGCCTGACTGTGAATACATTGATACTGGCGATATATGGCGATTATCTCCCTTTGTCGACGATGTCGTGCGTTATACAGCGGGTTTTGTGTCGTGGAAGGTATATCGCAAATTAAAATGTTTAACTTGTAGTGAGCAAATTATTGGTAGTGAGCTGCCTAGGTAATCAGCTTTAAAAAATCAGGGTCCATTTATTCCACCTTCAAACGACGTTATAAGCTTATGTTTGTTCAGCGATAAAGTTATTAGACAAAACTTGAAAAAACTTGATAGAACTAATATAAAAATGTATTTAATGATTCAAGTTTTACGCAATATTGGAGAGGTATTTACAAACGAGTTTATGGAAGATCACGTAAAAGCTGAAACTTTTTTTAGCTACGATGTATTAAATGACCACCGATTACAGCTTTGTAAGTGCATAATAAACATTAATACACGCCTTTTTTACGAGAGTACAAAGCAAACGGCAGATAAGGAATATGTACGAAATAAATTTACAAAACTAATTTTATTTGCAAATCAATAATGTCCATCCCAATATATGTTTATGTATATAACATGCCTTGAATAATAAAATTGTTCTATTATCATAAATAAATATGTTCTCATTTAATGGAAATGTTCTCATAGGCCACTTTCATTTAGTTTGCTGTTTTCTTGGCCCCTTTTGTACTTGAACCCCCCTGTAATTATTTGAATTTTCAGTCTATTTGACAATTTACAAGTTTACATTTATACTACTACAAGCTCAAAAATTGATGTAGTCTGTCTCGTTTTGCTTTCGTTTTCAAAACACATTACGAGCTTATCCCACCCGCAATATAGAAGTATTACATATGTATATGGGAATAATACAATATAAGGTGACGGTATCGTTAGAAATTCCTCTAACTTGTAATTTTTAAGTATAAGTTTAGTTTTTCATTGCACCATTTTTATGTCTTAACGCGGTGGTGCCCAGAGTATTTTAACTTTGTTCACCTAACGGCTGTTTCATTTCAATAATATGTAGGTGAGTACAAACCAAACGAATTGTTTGTTTCCTTGTATGTTTGTTCGAATTTCTTTATAAAAAAACCGACTATTGTAATTTCAAATCATAAATTGGGGATTCTTCACAATTGTTTTACTTGATTTTTTTATTAAGATCCTTATCGCAAAATATGCTGAGGCAAGTCACACTCCTTAATACCACATACCGGCAGTCAATTCTCCCGAATATGTGGAATGACAAGGAATTGGTAATACCTTAACTCCGCATCTGTGCATAAATGCCTCCTATTTGGTACGAACGAGTAGCCATTTTGTTATTTTTTTCAATTTGAACATATAAAAAGTGTTTTCGTATCATGAAATCAATAATATGGCATCCAAATTTTTATTGTATCACGCGCAAAACAAAAACTTACTTACTTAATTATTTATTTTATTTATTTATTTATTTAATACAGTCTACAGAACTTAATTCTTACAGAATAATTAGGACTAATTAAACTAGTTAATTGAATAGCAAAAACAAATTCATTTTAAACTTATTTATATCTAAAGCAAAGTCAATATTTCTAGAAAAGGTATTACAAAGCCTAACACACCTAGCAATTGGTTCATTATCACCGTAAGTAGTAAAGTGTGGTTCAGTTTCAAACAACCGATTATTCCTTAAGTTTCGTGGTGGAATATATATTTTGAGTAAATTTGCAAGGCACGTACAGTTAATGCGGCCATTAATAATATAATATATAAAAATTATCGAGAAATACGTTCTTCGGTCATGCAAGGACTGCAAACCTAGTAATTTACGTCTCCCAACACAAGAGGGAAGGTAACTATGCCACGGTAACTTGTTCAAAGCAAACTTTGTAAAAATTTTTTGAACGCCTTCTATTCTTTGCAAATGTATGTCGTAATAGGGACTCCATATCAGAGGGCAATATTCGAGGCGACTCCTGACTAGTGAAATATAGAGTGATTTCAAAGTAAATGGATCTTTAAACTCTCTAGTGTTCCTTCTGATAAACCCTAACATTGCAAAAGATTTAGACACGATATAGTCGATGTGTTTCGAACATGTAAGTTTTGAGTCAAAGATAACACCCAAATCTTTCATTTCGTCACACCTAGATATCTTGCAGCTATTTAACTCGTATTCATATATAATGTTATTCATAGTCTTTCTAGAAAATGTAACAACATAGCACTTATTTATATTCAGATGTAACCGATTTAATGTACACCATTTTACAAGTGCATCGAGATCTTGTTGCATTTTGCAACTGTCTGAGTAGTTCCGTACAATAGAGAAAAGCTCCACATCATCAGCGAACAGTAGACAGTTAGTGAACTTAAAGCATTCCGGCAAGTCGTTAATGAATAACAAGAACAGGAGTGGCCCACAATGAGTACCCTGCGGTATACCTGAGATTGCGTCGACAATATCACTTGATGTTGCACATCCAATTTTGACAAGGAGTTTCCTACTGGTTAGAAAGCTTGCAAAGAAATTAAGCAGATTGCCGCCAACGCCATGACACTACAACTTCTTCAAAAGTACAAAGTGGTTGACTTTATCGAATGCTTTGGAGAAGTCTGTATAGATAACGTCGAGTTGCGTCCGGCTTTCAAAAGCGTTAATTACGTGATTAGCTAACAAGGCTAAGTTCGTACAGGTTGACCTTCCCGGAAAAAACCAATGCTGATATTGAGATATAACACTATTTACATGATCGAATAGCTTAACCTGAATTATATGGTCAAACATCTTAGCCAAAGTGCACTGCTTAACTATAGGTCTGTAGTTACATATGTCATTACGGTCACCAGATTTGAAAACTGGGACGATAGTGCATAGCTTCCATTGACTTAAAAAAATTCCTTTATTCAAACAATCCTGAAAAAGTAGGGCAATAGGAAAAACTATTGAGTTGGAGCAATTTTTAAAAAATTAAGGTGAGAATCCTTCAGAGTCCGACCTTGGGCTAGAATTCAATGAAGAAATTGCCAACATAACATCTTCATTTGACACAGAGAAAGAAGTAATAGTAGGCAAATGTGTGGGTATGAACGTAGGAAGTGGAGAAGTAGCTTGGGTCTCGTAGACTTTCTGGAAAAATTTAGCAAATAAATTACAGGAGTCCAATGTACTATAACCCCTTAACCTATTTTCGCCGTTTTTACTGAAATAATTTTTATTGGAGCGAAATCATTGTAGACGCTATCAGTTAGCTGTAAAATACTTATTTGAATTAATTTATATTTTTTCGGCATATAGCAATACCGTGACGTCATGTTGTGTGTACGCAACACAGATTCGAGACTCATCCAGAACACGCATAATACCACCCAGATAATTCGCAAAACCAATTATAATTTTTCCTTGCCTTAATGTGAACGGATTTCCATGTCAACCAAAAAAAGAATTAACATTCGGCAATTTTTAATGTGCAATGCGAAATTTGTCTGAAAAACATGTGCCTACATATACAAGAGTGTGTGTCAGTGTATGTTTCGTAGGTGGTTGAGAATGAAGGGGAAGAAAACCGAAGGATATAGCTTACGAACAAAAAAATAACACACTGCACATTCGAATTTTTTGAAAGTAACGTTGCGTATACGCAACAGGGGAAGGAAATGGGTTAAGCGATTTTGGCGGAACTGTAACACAAATTGATGTAACTACGGTTTTGCGTCGACTCTGAACGGCAAATGTTTTTTTTTTTGCGAGTAGTTTTTATTGTTTTTTTTTCTGTCATGGCAGAAATACACTAGGAGGTTTGCCATGGCCTGCAGAGGGGCGACCGCTATTAGAAAAAGCCTTTTCTATAATTTTGGATGTTTCTTGCCTCGGCAAGGATTTGAACCCAGGACCCACCGAATGAAGCGCGCACATGCTACACACTCGGCTCCTCCTAATATTCTCTCACACCGCGAGTTTTTTTATCTAAAAATAAAGTTTTTTTGTATTTTTATAACTATAAGAATGGATTCGTTTTGTGTTGTGAGCACGAACTTTTGTTAAGTCTGCTTCTTTATTTCTCTCTATTCAATTGTTTTGTTTGTGGTTGCTATCACTGTAAAGTTACTGTTCACAAAATGTTTCCCAGTGATTTGAATCGGTTGTGTTACGTTACCTCGCATGAGCGAAACTAAGTTATAGGGGCAAGTTTTTTATTGTTTCTTTGCATTCTCTGCTCACGCCACTTCAAAAAGCAAGTGCGAGTTGGTGCTATGCATGTGGAGGAAATTCAATAAATATTTGCAATCATAATGCTATTGGGGATGAAACGAGGGTTCATAAATATTACCCTGGAAGTAAGCAAAAGTCTATGGGGTGGCGTAAAAAGTGTGCACTCTCTCCTAATAGATGTTGTCACTCCATCTTCCGGAAAGGTCACGTCAGCAGTGCATTTGGATTCAAAATTTAATTGATTGAGTACACGAAAAAGGGTGAACCCATAAATGCAGCTTCCTACGCTACCACTATGCATAATTAAGAAAAAAAGAAGAGCAAAACTGACTGTGGATATGTTTCTTCTTCGCGATAACCTTGCGCATTTCAAGTCCGCTGTACGAGACTGTGGTTTCGAAGAAAGCAATCACTATATAGCGTATGGCCCAGACCTATTCACTACTACTTACATTTGGTTACCAAGTTTGAAAAAAAGAACTTCATTTTAATCATTTTTCTGATGACCCCAAGACCCAGACGGCAATAATTGTTCATTTTTGGCAGTGAAAGAAGGAGGTTTTTTTTAGAGGGCATTGAAAAATTATTTCCATGATATATAAAGTGTACTTATTGTAAATAATGGCGGATTATATTGAAAAATAAAAATATAATGAATTTAATTTGACTTCTTTCTCATAATGAGACCGAGTATGCGCTGACCCTCCCTCGCGCTTTACTGAAGCAAACAAAACAAAAAAAAAAAGAAATAGTGAAAACTATCGACCCATTCTATTCGCTTCCATAAGTATTTAATTCGTGCATCCATATATGTAGTATATAGTTATGTAGAATGCCACGAAATCCAGGCAACACGACATCACGTCCATGTGATGCTGCGACAAAATGTACCCAAAATACAATGGGAAAAGGTGCATGTGAGCCAAGCAAACGGTTGCATTTAAACGTGAGGTGAAAAACTAAAAATTAAGCGCACAATCACTGCATTGCCATTTTCTCCAAAATACATGAGAACACCATCAGAGATGCACACACGCACGCACCTAGCTAAACAAGTAAGGTGCACGCGACACCGGTGACAATCAGCACATTACAATGGAGCAGGTGGCACATGCTAACATTAAAGATGTCCCACCACAACATGCTGTGCAGCTGCAAGATGATAAAACAAAAAAAAAAAAACAAAAAAATGAACCACCAAAAAACGATAAAACATCAGCATTGCATTCTCTAGCCACGTACACGTACATAGATTTATATATGTATATATTATGTATACATATATGCACGTAAATGCTGCGTATGTGGATGAAAGCGGTAGCTACCGTCACAAAAATTAAACATACCGAAATGTATATACAGGGTGGTTCTTTTAGTGTTTTCCTTTTTTAAATTATATGTTATTTTGCAGTAAGCTAAGTTGGAAACGCAATGCGGAAGAAAAATCCAGCAAGGTACACTGGCTGTACACAGCGTGTTGGGCGTCCTTAGAATCCAAAATAAAGGACAAACTTACTTACTTACTTACTTACTTAATTGGTGCTATAACCGCTTAAGCTAACTATTTTGCCCGAGTTCAACAAATTGCGCCAGTCACTCCTTCTTCATGCTAACTGGCGCCAATTAAAAATACCAAGTGACGTCAAGTCCTTTTCCACTTGGTCTTCCCAACGCAGAGCACGTTTGATTTCCAAATGAAAATTCTAGTTAACAGATAAAAAAATCCCGAAATTGAAATTGTCAACACGCGCTGACTATTTATTTGATGACAGGAGTTACTTAGTTTTGCTGCCGTTCACCTCCAGGCCCTTACGTTTTTCTGCTTTATCCAGTTTGGAAAAGGCCGCAGTATGGTGCGGTAGTTGAGGCCGATGATATCGCCAGAAGTTGCACTCTCTTATAAAATATGGTGTCCGAACGGTTAAACTCTGCAACTCGAATTATCTTTTCCAACATAACATTAAAGACGTTGTACGAAAGAGAGTAACCCCGTATGAAACCTCATTTTGCTCCAAACTGCTCGGAGAGGTCCTTCCCAATTCTTACGCAGTGGATAGTTTTGCTCAAAGTAGATTTACGAAACCTTACTGAATCATATCCTTGCAATCTTTAATGCAGTTCGCTACAACAACACAGTACTTTACACTGACTAGCTCTAAAGTGCCCAATAGAGCTGGAAGAGGAGTCGACTGTTAAGATCTATCGTGTAAACTGACCTGACCTTACATCAATAAAGTAAGCGCGCAGCTTGGCTGACAAATTCGGCACCGCAAGAAATAACCATGTTCTGCGATAATTGATCTGCTATTAAATCACTCAATTTCTCTGTAATATCATCAAGGACTGTGATTGAGTGTATAATTTCTAAATGAGCTCCCTGCGGTCCCTGATCACGGCGTATGAACCGAACTAGTAAGGACGTGTACTTCCATGATGGGTATAAATGCCCCTCATGACTCGGTAACACTGAAAATGCGTTTCCGCCGCAATGAAGCATCCACCGTGCTTGCTGTACCTGAGCTTCTGCAGAAAGTTCGTGAGACTGATACGCTATCGAAAAACATAGTCATAATCTCCACCCTCGTACGGTACGCGCTGATGAGAATATGGCTGCATCTCCGAGAGTGTGCGACTCAGTAGTAAAAAATCGACTCGCCATAGAGTGCAAAAAACTCAATATTTCACGCGCCAGTCTGATGTGAATTTCGCACAAATACCTGATATTATTCGCTTATAAGATCAATTTGGCTCGTAGATTGAAGGCTCTTGACAATCCGCTTTGAGTGCCGCTTCTCAGTTAAGGTCTAAGTGCAGCTCAAAATGGACATTCATTTTGTCTACAAGATGATCGTCGAAAAGCCCAGCGCCTTCCAGGCTGAGGTCTCAGCTATTATGGAAGCGATAGAGAAGATTGGAACCGGGATTATAGGAAGGGACATCTTCAATTTTAGTGATAGCCAGTCTGCAATCAGATCTCTGAGCTCTTTCACGTTTAACTCGAACATTTGGGTTCCTGGTCTCCGGGATATAGAGGGAAACTGCATGATAGACGAACTTGCAAGACAAGTTACAACCAAGCAGATTCTTCAGGATAAAGACCGCATTGGTATGCTGTTTGCCACTTGCGAATTGCTACTCAGAGATTGAATATAAAGGGTGTTGCAATAGGGACGCTACAAAAGTAGACCGATAGTGACAGCAAACAACGCCATATTTTTCCCCGCTCTTTTGACATTTCTCTTCAGTAAGGTTTGCCATTTCATCATGGAAAGATATACGATCCAACAACGAGTCGAAATTATTAAAATTTACTACCAAAATTCGGAGTCAATGGCCTCAACTTTAAGAGAGCTACGTCCAATTTATGGTCGTCGTCCTTTCTGGCTGAATGGCTTCGCCAATAAGTAAAATATGCGTTATTGGACAGGCAGCAATCTACACGTACTCCATGTGTCAACATTGCATCCCGGAAAATTACGGTTTGGTGCGGTTTATGGGCCGTACTTCTTCCGTGATGATCAAGACCGGCACGTTACTGTGAATGGGAATCGCTACCGCTCAATGATAACCGAATTGGATGATATGGACTTGGACAATATGTGGTTCCAACAGGACGGCGCCACAAGCCACGCAGCGAATGTCACATTCGATTTATTGAAAACCAAGTTTGGTGAACGTGTTATCTTACGAAATGGCCCAGTCAATTGGCCGCCTCGGTCGTGCGATTTGACGGCGTTAGACTATTTCCTGTGGAGCTACGTCAAGTCTATGGTCTATGCCAACAAGCCAGCGACGATTAATGAACTTCGTACGAATATCGAACGTGAAATTGCAGCAGTATCGGCCAATTTATGCTTGAAAACCGTCGAAAATTGGGTTCAGCGTCTGGACTTCTGCAAACATGCCCGTGGTGCTCATGCAAAAGAAATCGAGTTCCATACATAATGGCATCGAATGTACTTTCCCAGGAATAAAGTATTTAATTCATATCCCAAACCGTTTTTGTTTTATTTAAAAAAACTTTTGTGGCGTTCCTATTGCAAGACCCGATATATACAAGCTGACAATAGATGGAGTCAAAATACGAGCTGTCGAACCTCATGGCAGACGTGGCCTAAATGGGATCGGAAACGGTCGCGCAGCGTCCCCTCTCTAAGAAGGGAAAACATCTCCAACGTGATCGGGGCTCTAACAGGGCACTGTCTGATAGGTAAACATGCTGAAAGTTTGGGAGTACCTTCCGAAGATGCTGTAGGAGCTCAAGAATGACGAGGAGGAGGAAACGGTCTTGCATTTACTGTGTAAGTGTCCTGCACTGTGTAAGAGCAGAATGCGATATCTGGAATCACCGTTTTTGGATGACCTTAGTGAGGTTTCAAGCACCGAGGTAAATTGCCTGCTGAGGTTCATCAGTGAGGCAAAATGGTTTAGTGAGGGGTAATTTCTTCTTCTTGGATGGTACAAAATTTTTCTTTGTGGTAACACAATGGGCCTTCTAATACTGACCTAGGCCGGTTCATGAAATGTAGATTAGGCCATATAAAAATTTTGAGCTAACCAATACAAATCAGAGCTGTCGCACAGTGTAATGGGCAGGCTTCGAACAGAGTTCAAGGAAAAAATCAAAAGCTACCAGCTATGATATAATCTCTAACGATTTCAATAGTTTTGACCGATATCTGACAAAATTAAAATAAGTATTTATGTCTAGATTTTTCTCAATCGCTCATAAAAAGAATCATATGATTGAATAAAATTAAATGTAATACAGTTGGCCACTTATGTTTATTAATTTATTTTTAATAACTTTCTATAAAAGTACAGCTGATTTCATAACATAAGACATATAAATAAAAGCTGCTAGTTTTTTAGAAAATTCCAAAAAAATGATAAATTTAAAAAAAAGTTCATCAAAGTTTTAAACTTTTGAGTCAGAATTTTTGAAAAATTTTTATTTAAGCACTTTTGCAGCCCATTTAATTTCAATAATATTGATAATTTTTAAGCTGACTGTTTCGTACATTTTTTTCCATACAAAAGTTAATTTTATTGATGCGTTGTAAAAAAAATTAATCAAAAATCAACACGAATTTTAAGTCATTTTAGATGCGCACATTATTATATTGAAATTGAATTCGCCACAAAACTGCATACTCGGAAAGATTTTAAAAATTCTGATTAAGAAGTAAAAAAATTTACGGCAATTTTGTGAAATTTGTTGAATTTTTGTAAAAAGAAACCACGATATGGACCACCCTTTACATACATATGTATGTTGCATGCATACACAGCTTGGTGCAAGTTAAAGTCATTGAAATTTTGGTGTGGTTGCATTTTTTATTGCTGAACTTTAACATTTTAGGGCGAAGATAGCAGCGAACCGCGAAATAAAGAAATTTACTCGCCGCATTGCTACAAAACTTATCCGAGCATGAATGTGCAACGTTGACTTTTGCCGCCTTAACCCCATTACCATTACCATTATTACATGTAATGAGCTTATTTGGCTTAACCATTTCAACTGGCTTCTATTGTAAGAGAAAATATATTTAATTTAACAAATTATTTGCCACCGCTGCTAAAATCGCTAATTACTGTGCGGCAATGGTAAATTTTCGGTTACCTACGTATACCAATTATAAAACACACACACACATATATATGTTGTACATTCACATACCCTTGCAGTTTAGGAAGATAATCTCCTACTTGAATTTGTAAAATTTGTAACATACATATCTTTGTAGTATTCATTCGCGTCCGGATTGCTTTTATCTCTATACTTAGGCGATAAATATAAAGTACATATAGAGAATATTGTGTAGCACGAACGAATAAACAATTACAGTACTTTCAATACGATTTTCAACTGGGAATAATAGCTCTAACTTTTTGGCAACTAAGCTGCGACAAAAGTGATAAATCCAAAGTTACTGCTTGCAAAGTAACGTGGAATATATTTTCGAATTTAAAATATGAAATACTGATACTTTTTCTTAGTTTGTATTGGAAGTTGTCAGAGTATGGACATCTGCGGACTTGCGACAGCATTTTTTATCACGACTTGGCGCTTTTACTGATGAGGGTTTTCATCAGCCTTGTGTCAATTTCCAATCAGCAGGAGAACTCTTATGAGCTCTGCACTTACTCAACATGCGTAGCATGAACAAAGAACGTGGACTGCAAAGAAGTTGCATGGCGTTTCGATTCCTGAGGTAAGGATTTTCATCCAATTTCAGCACACCAGAAACCAAAACCAAATCAAATTCAAATATCACTTAGGAAAAGGTAAATTAGTTCAGGTTTGGTGAAATTGGACAGATTTTCTCTTCAAGAAACAGTGAGCGTGAGGCTTTTTATTTATTAATTTTGTGTTTTGCCGGCTCGAGGTCAAGGGGGTGTTGGTATGAGTAAAAACAATTGATTTACTTATTTTCCTTTCCAATGTATTTCGGTTACACTACGGTAACCGTCTTCAGGGCAACTGATCATATGATAAAACATAAAAAGTAGCAACAATTTCACATACATAAAATTTTGCTATATTTTGTAGTTCGGTGTGTTTATTATGTGTAGCATTACAAAGGTAAAGCGTTTATTGTAGTGTTGTTCTTGTTGGAGAATGGTTGCTTTGCCGAAATTCGGCGAGTGACCGCTGCTTGCACAGTGGGCCGTGAGTGCTGTTTTTTGGAAGTCTCTATTATGGCATTGTTTTAAGTCCGATTTATGTTGTGCTAGTCTAGTTTTTAAATTTGATTTTGTTGTCTCTACGTATAGGCTGTCACATGTCTCGTAACTTTTACCATTACAAGGAATTTGATAAATGACGAGACTTTTTCCGTTAGAAGTATTACTGACTTGGTTTTGTTGAAAATGCTTTTTAACGTGTTTGTAGGTTTATGGGCTATTTTAATTACATCTTTATTGTAGCAGTCCGATTTCGTTAGACGTTCCGATAAATGAGGTACATAGGTTACTGACTTAAATGCTATCGGGTTTTCCGATCTATGTTCCTGTTTTGGTGATTGAGACTTTTAAATTAACCTTTTTATTATATGCTCAGAAAAATCATTGTAAATATTTCCTTCTCTATCTTCTTGTGGTACGTTTCGTCCGATATCTGTAACATTCGTCGTATACAGCCCATTGCTGTATTCATTATCATCGTCTTTGGGTGCTTGATGCTTTTTCTTTGTAATCTACGTTGAAGAGTAGCGATTTTCGGAGTTATACGGAGATTCTTGTTCCGTTTCTCAGTTATCTCGCAATCAAATACTCGGACCTCACGTTATCTTAGCTATACGTTAATGAGCCCTACAAGGATATAATTTCTGCTATAATAATCTGATATCAAAACTGCTGCGGAGAAATAATACCATAATGGGGATGAAAAATTCGGACCAAGGTGTCAGACTAGTCTGGCAAAACCATTTTCCAATAAAATTCTGTGTCCGCGAATGTCATCGCAGAAAACAAATTACCCACAAGGAACAAAGTAACGGTGTGGTGAATTACGGAGCATGATAGCAAAGAACGTACATAGATTACAAAGAAAATGCATGCCTCCCGTCGTTTCTTTAACAGAAAGTCTCATCCGATTTCGGTATACCAGAACTTTATTTGACTTTTTTAAATTAATATTAGAATCTAATCACATACAATTGGTTTCTGGTGTGGCAAAATCAGACGAGAGTTCTTGCCACAGGAAACGAAACGCGATGCAAATTTTTTGTAATCTACCTGCTTTGATGATGAATTTGAAGGCAAGAGAAAGCATCAGTTGAACAAAACTTGGAACCCAACTACGTCGGCATATCTCAGAGCCTTTCTGTGAGACATCCAAGGATTACATCGCGGAATTCATAAGAAGATAGCAGGAGTCTCGGCTTGCAACTCACGGGACAAAATATGACAAAGTGTAAAAGGCAATCTAATTGGTTCATATATCTTCCTTTCGAAAGATCTCTGATTGACTTCTGAGTATCAACCGGGTCTCGAAAATAATAATTGATTGGATTTTTACGAATAAAACAAACATAGGAAAGTATTCGTTCAAAGCAAAACTCGAATATACTGATCCTAATACCTAATACTTAAAAATATATGTTAATTTAGCAATATTTTTATTTAGAAGATTTTTTGTTTTAAATCATTACACAATCGTTATTTTTCGGTTTTTATTTTTTCGCTAACATTTGATCGCGATTTTTATAATTTTTTCGATCAAGTTTGATCGTTATTTTTAAATTGTTGGTAAATTTTTATAGATATTTCGTGAAATTGTTTTTTTTTTTTATCAGGAATAATCTTTATTTTTGGATATACATTTTCCGATTACATTTGATCAATATTCTTTGATTTTTATGTTTTCGATAAAAAAATAATTTATATTGTTGATATTGTGGCTTTTTTTGTGTCATTGGCAAGTTTGCTTGCGTTTACTATGATCGACTGAATGAATGTGATCAGAAAATTATAAATCGAAAAATAACGATTTCTATTTATCGAAAAATTAAAAAAAACACGTTATGTCAATCAAATATGAGCCAAAAAATAACTACTAAATGAGCCAACAAAAAAGATTAATTTGAATCGAAAAAATAAAAGTCATAAAATATTGATCAAATATAATTGAAAAAATCACAAAATAAGGACTATTTTTTATCGAGAAAATGTTTACCCAATCATAAGGATTACATCCGGGTGTTTTTTTTTTTAAATTGTAATTATTACTATTACGGTGCCACTAAAAACTCTTACTGTTTAACTGACAGGCCCATTTCAAGTTCAGATACCATCTTTGTGAGATTCGATTAGCTTGAAAGCGGGCTGAGGAAGCTGACGAAATACCAGTGCATATATGTCATATGTCATAGACTCACATCTCTTTGAGAGCGATTATCATCTGGATCCAAAATCTGGAACATGCCACCCTTCAAAGTGTTAAATTTCTTAAGTAGCCTAAGGTTGGAATGGTTTTTGGGAATACGACACTCTTCAAAGGTATTTACGTTTGTAAGCCGAAAGTTCGAAGTTATGTTATTTTTGGTGTCATCTCAAAAGCGCATCGTAGGTCGCAATGATAACTTACTTTAATTTTTACTGAATACAAATTAAAATTTCATAATATTTTTATTTATAGTGAACATAACATTTTTACATATATTTAGACTGAAGTTCAGCGTTGAACACCGTCGCTTGCTCATGTGACAGATGATGCTTGACTGATTCAATTCTGTAGCTCATATTATCTTTACCAACATAGTTTTAAAGAAGTTGCACTAAAGCGAATTGCTTTGTCTAAATCCTCGTTTGATTTCGAATGGCTCGGAAATATCCTTTCCAATCTGCACGGAGTTAAAAGTTGGGATCAAAGTCACTCTATTAGTTTCGCGAGGATCCCAAATTTAGACGGTGGGTCATAGAGGTAGTTTCTCTTCGTGCTATCAAAAGCTGCTCCAAAGTTGACGAAAAGGTGGTATGTTTCGATTGGTTTATCTATCTATCTTTATCTTTTCGAGGATTTGAGGCACTGCGAATATTTGGTCAATGGTGGATTTCACAGGTCTGAAGCAGCTCTGATGAGGTTCAATCAGTTGATTCATAAAAGGCTTTAGTCTTTCGAATATTATCGTTGACCAGACTTTATATGCAAAACTAAAATGGCTTATACCCCGGTAATTGGCGAAAACAGCAAATACTGGATAAAGTGCACTTAGATGCAATCCCTCGGGCACGTATTTAGCAAATCAAATTGCGCTTAACAACTGATCAAATTTGTATGTACTATCTGGCAATCAAAATGACAGATGGTAGGCAATAATTTTCAGTTGTGGAAACGCACCGTTTGAAGTTGAATAAGTGAACTATTTCACAACGAAGCCTGGTGGATCCTACTAATTAATTTACCTTTTTTTACCGTTTCCATTAAAATTCTAAAAAACAAACAATCGCCTATATTGCACGATATAAATACATCCTCACAAATAAACAGAACAAATTAAATCCTTGTGTTCTATGTCGAATACTTGATCGGCGTCTAATTTTGCAATTTCACATAAAGTAATCATTGAGATGGAAAGAACCTAAATCCCAAATCACATAGCCAAAAGAATCGAATACAACGAGCATCACCTAAGCCACAACTACTACAAGTAACCACTAAAGAAAGAAAAACAAAAGCAAATGACAACCAACAAAGTTGTAATCTGTTGCATTTTGCTTGCTACCTTGGGCCTGGTGGCCAGGATGTACACGGAACGCAGTAGCGCAGCAAAGCGGAAGCCAGCATTGCAAGAAGAAGAAGATACAACACAGAAGTAAACAATGCGATATATTTCGAGTACGGAGGGAGAGAGAGAGGGAAAGTAGATGTGTCTTTTTTTGCGCCTCGCTGCCCAACTCCATACATGCTGTTGCTGCTGCAGCTGCTATTTCTGCCATACATGGCGTATGAGTAATATTCCATGGGGTAAACTACATGCAGGAAAAATACAGCGCAAAATAACAAAGTGCATGCCCTGAACATATGTGTTGCGGTACCGCTTAAATCAATACACAACGATACACAAATATGGCAATATTTACAAATGTAGATGTAGAGATGTACCAACTGTTTATGGATGTGTGTGTGTGACTACACATACATATATGGATGTATGTATGTACGTAGTTTTATATGTATATCGATGTTGTTTGATTTGCTTGTGAAATTACATTTGTTCAGCACTGCTGACTTCAGGGAAAAGAAGCTGCTACCAAGAATTGCAACCGAGTTCTTTCCTGTGTTGCCGTACAGCTTAACATCAATGCACTTAACGGCGTAGATGCTACAAACCGGTTGAACTGGCTTGTTTTCTTTAATTTCTATGCGTGTGTGTGTGCAGCTGGGTAGCGCTACTGATTGTTGTGGGAAAATTTAACATTGAGGAAAATATCAATTGGCCACCAATCTCATAGTGAGCATGGCAAAAAAAAAGGCTAGAACAAAGGAATGACAATAGATGTTAAAAAATAATTCGGAAACTATTTTCGTAAATAGTTTTTTAATAATACAGTTATGTGATACAATTAATGCATTTAATATATATCATTTAAGGCTTAAATTACGATGAAGCTAATTAATTTCGCCTGTCAAATTAAGATGCAATGGGTATTTTTTGCATAATTCAATAACAAAATTCACTTAACTGTTCCTTGACTTTTACTGCTTCTAGAAGCTTTTTTTCATAATCGGAAATTTCAAAAAAGATATCATCACATTAAGGTTTAAATATATAAATAAGTTTAAAAATGTGCACACTCTTTAATACTTTTTCCTTTGATCAATGAACTGGACGCACTTGGTTTACTTACTTACTTAATTGGCGCTATGACCTCTTGAGCGATTTTGGCCGAACTTCTCCTACAATTTGTCTTGTGCATCTTGGTGTTGTAACACGAAATGAGGAACCTATAGTTTTACGCCGACTCTGAAGGGCGAATGATTTTTGTGAGAAGTTTTTTCATGGCAGAAATACACTCGGAGGTTTGCCATTGCCTGCCGAGGAGCGACCGCTGTAAGAAAATTATTTTCTACAATTTTTGATGGTACTTCCCCCGGCCAGGATTTGAACCCAGAACCTACCGAATGAAGCACGCACACGCTTTACACTCGGCTACGGCGGCCGCCCTTGTTTCGCGCGAAGTAATTTCGACGAAATTAAGTAATTTACGTTGTAGTCTACCTGTTGGGGTTACAGCTCAGTGAATGAAAAGCTTTCATTTCTTAATAATACTATTTTGCAGGCCCTTAGTAGCTATGTCCCTGTCAGAACCTCGGAAAATCGGGTTTCGTCTTGCCCGTGGTTTAACAGTGCAGTTCGATCTGCAATCAAGAAAAGAAATAAGTCCTACTCCGTGTGGAAAAAGCATCGCACGGACACAAACTGGTGTGCTTTTAAGGCGATTAGAAACGAAACGACGCTGACAATAAGAAGAGAAAAACGCAAGTTTTTTGCAAAACAACTCAGTCCCTCACTTCCTAACAGTGTCCTTTGGCGGAACTTAAAAAAGTTACGTATTCATGTGAGTGATAGTTCAGCGTGCTCACTCAACCCCGATACCTTAAATGCCTCTTTCGTAAATTTTGCCTCTCCGTCTTGTACTCTTACCTCTTACCCAACATTACCTGGTGATGTTGTTTTTTCCGGTCACACATTTGAGTTTTGTGCAGTGTCTGAATTTGAGGTAGAAAAAAGTATTTATAAAATACGGTCCAATGCCATTGGGAACGACGGCATCCCAATTAAGTTTATAAAAATAATTTTGCCCTTAGTTTTGCCCACCCTAACTGACATAATAAACCATAGTTTTACAACGTCTTGTTTCCCTAATGCATGGAAAGTTGCTACTGTGCTTCCTGTAGCCAAAAACAGAACTGCTTGTAGCCCCAGTGACTTCCGTCCCATTAGTATACTGCCTGCTCTGTCAAAAGTCGCTGAATCTCTGATGTTTCAGCAAATCTACAACCATGTTGATAAATACAACATCTTGTCTCCCTTTCAGTCTGGATTTAGGTCAAAGCACAGTTGTTCCACAGCTATGATAAAGATACTTGGCGATATCAGGCTTAACTTTGACAAAAAGCATTTAACACTTCTCTGTTTGCTGGATTTTTCTAAAGCATTTGATACCGTTGACCATAAACATCTTTGCTCTAAACTAAAAAAGTATTTTGGTTTTGGCCAATCTGCTGTGCAATTGATGGAGAGCTACCTCACAGGCAGGTCGCAGCGTGTGAAAGTTGATTTGAAAATAGCTAACCTACGTCCATTGTCGTCAGGCGTTCCTCAAGGCTCAATCTTGGGGCCTCTATTATTCAGTTTGTTTGTGAATGATGTTTTCTATGTATGTCAGCAAGCGAGCATTCATGCATACGCGGATGATTTTCAGTTGTATATGTCGAAACCTCTTGACCAGTCAGCCAGCTTGTGCTCAGATTTTAATAAAGACCTTGCATTGATTAAATCTTGGGCAACTCAAAATGGTCTTTGTCTTAATTGTAATAAGTGTTATGTATTACCTATTTGTAAGAAACGTTTTAACCTCACAACTATTCCATCTTTGTATATAGGGAATAACCCAATCAAATTCGTTTCCAAAGTAACAAACCTTGGCTTTGTTATTAATTCCAACTTAACGTGTATTGACCATGTGAACTCCATAGTTAGCAAGGTGTATTACACATTAAGAAATTTAAGAATGTCTGCCTCATTTACGCCGATCAATGTAAGACGAAAACTTGCAATCCAACTAATAATGCCGATAATTTGCTACCCGGAATTAGTCTATTGCAAGTTAGATTCTCAATCTGCGCATAAAATTGAGGTAGCCTTTAACCAATTAACACGTTATGTGTTTGGTCTAATGAAATATGAACATATCTCTGCCTGGAGGAAGCGTCTGTTGGGTTCTGAAATTTCTGACTACTTGAAAGCCAGAAACTGCATTTTCTTATTTCGGATTATGATTGATAAGACACCTGCCTATCTCTATGAGAAATTGATAGTTCCAAAATCTACACGTGTAAATGGCCTAATAGTTCCTAATTATAACTTCCTTTCCTCTGCAAGGTTATTTTTCGTCAGCGCTATACGTTTATGGAACTCTATCCCTGCCACTACTCGCAAGAGTTTAAATAAAAGCAACTTTAAGACTGTATTGTACTCACATTTTCGTTAGTTTTTTAAATAATTTCTCATGTATAGACCTAAGATGTGCTCTCTATTTATACCTGCCTGCATATATGTATGTATATCTAGTTATACCTATGCTTCATTGCTTCCAAGTTCTAGTTTTTTTAAATTATTATTTATATATCGGTATTGTTTTTAATATAATTTGTAACCTAATTTCCATATGTACTTATTTATTTGTTTATTTTAAGTGTTCACTACTACTATTTTATATTGTTGTATTACAAAAGACATATTTGATCTTACTGTACTAATGTGTTAATCAATAAATGAAATAAATAAATGAAATAAATTCGTCGTACCAAATTTGTGCGTATGTGCTACATATTTAGTAAAATATTATTGCAAATATTCAAAATTTTTGTAAATTGCCGTTATATATGAGGCGGATATGATTTTATTTTCTTTAAGTTTCGAAATTATACTTACAGAGTTGAAATGCAAAGTGTGCACCGAGTTTGGTAGATTTTCATTAAATAGTTTCAAAGTTATACCTTATTACCCTAAGGGAACAGTGACACGTAGATTTTCCAAAATTTTCATTTTTTGTTTGCTGGGTTTGAGCTGTTTTGGCCGTTGTTTCAAATTAAAGCAAAAACATCTAGTTTTTGACTTTTCTCTCCTACGCGTTTAGGCGCATTCCGCGCCATGCTCAGCGAGTATGTATTATAAATTAATTTAACATTTTATTAATTACATTGATATTTTAAAATCATTTCACTTTTATTTTTGTTAAGTCTGTTTGCTATTTTGTTCTTTCATGTTGTTTTAATTTATTTTGATTTATCTCCTTAATTCAATTCTCCGCATCAAATTTGAAGAATTTCGCTTCTATAGTTACTGAAATGTCGCATATTTTTATGCTCGTAAATTACCGTTATACGAGTACGAGGCGTGAACTTGGTTCTTATCCGATCTACAGTTTTCGGAATAGCGATTATTGACTCGAAGTGAAAAGTTTGTATCAAATTTGGTTAGCAGGTTTCGGAGACATACCCAAAAGTGAGCTGCTGTACCATGCCCATTTTCCAGTTGAAACTATGGATGGACTAATAGACGTGGCTGAATCGATGATAACCATATCTAAACACCTACACCATTTTAAATATAGATGTTAGTTATGGTTGTGTTCGCCATCTTCGTAGTGGCTAATTCATTATATGCCGTTATGCCGACCGTAGGATTTCTTTTTGATGGGTTATATATAAAGTAATTCGTAACAACCAAGAAAATTAAGTAAGTATTGGATTTAATTGGATATAATTCTAACTACTTTTTTCTACTTTCAATACTGCAATTCGCCGAGGCACAGATAAAAATTCTTTTAATACTGAGCCAACATTAGCATGCATGAGACAAGGTAGCCAATTGAGACGATTTTCTTTCATAGTTGTTCCCAAATAAGTTTTTATGTAGCGCAAAGTTCAAAACGTTCTTTTATTCGCGCAGTTGCGATTCGGTAATACTTCTCAACGTTGTCTACTCTGACTTTGCAACGTTGTGACTGTACCCGGGAATAGTTATCTTGGTTGTCGTATTTCTATGTTGTACTTCTCACAAATCAACGTGGTCGCTTCGCAGATTTACTGTAGTATAATATAATATCTTTTCAAATACAATATTTGACTGCGATGTTTTATATGTTTACTGGTTTTCCTTTACGGAGTAAATTTTAGCTTGAATCGCTATTTTAAATGACGCTTATTTTTTTTTTTTATAGAGGTAGCTCCTAATGGCCGCTGAATCCACAATACCCTCGTCCCCCCAATTGTAAGGAAAAACAATCACCGTTAGGCTACCCCAATAAAAAAAGTTGCATAGAGCTCTTTATGCAAATTTGAATTCTGTTCCTGTTGCTAGCAGCTTCAGAATCGCAAAATTCTCTTGCCTTTTCTGCCCCTGCGAAAAATCAACTGAATTCTGTTCGTATTTCTGCTCTTTGCGACAACACACCTTTCGACGTTTTAGCAATATTAAAATAAATAACTCGGCAATACTATATTTTTCTTGATATTGCTTGCTGTACAAATTTCCACTAGCGCTGTCACCAAATGGTTGTCAAACATTTTCTTTCCAGAGAAGTTTCCCATCAATTGGTAAAGGCCTTGTGCTCAACGTTTTTTACTACTGTGCGAAAAGTTGCTGAAGATTTATAATATAAATACCTTTAAAATTTTGTATGAAATGAACAGCAAGTTGAATCCCTTAAAATTATCGTTTCCGATTTTTTAACAAATGTTGAGATTTGACCGATAAATAACTGGAAGTTCTGCCAGTCACGTCAAATTGCCTTCCACTTTACTACTTTATGTTTATGATGCAAGTGCTCGAACCTCAGCCACGTATCTACATTTTGATTCGGCACCATCACTCCTTTCGCTATTATTTCCATGATTTTTTCAAAATTCCCCAACGCTCAGTAAAATATTAGAGGCAGCATTAATTTTCCGACCTATTTATTTGTACCAACAATCATTCATAAGTTCAAGACCATTTTTTAATAAGAAAAATTATAAAGAAAACAACATAGTTAAAAAATGATCTCGAGCTCATACAAATTATTTTAATAGAAAAAATTATGTTGTTTTTTCTATAATTTTTCCTATTAAAAATGACCTTGAGCTAAGAACAATTATTAGTGACAACTATATAATACCTACGGAAAAATACCATGGTTACACTGTTGCAAAAACTAGAGCTACATTTTTTGTACTGTGTAATTAATAAAAACAAGAAAACCTAATTGGTTTCTCGCACTACAATTTTTTTTTATCGATTTAATGTTCCTTTGTTTTTGATAAAAATATTACTGCAAAATAAGAAAATGAAAGACAGTCGAGTATGTTGAGCTCAAAATTTATGAATAGTCGTTTTTAAATAAGTTACAATGCAAAGTCCTACCATTAAGGAATAAAGTATATTCATATATGTGTACAGTAAGACCTCTGTATAATAAAAACTCGATTGACATAATATATTGCGTATCATAACTATACGAAAAGGGCTTAGTGACCATATCGAATAGTTTTGTGACTTGTTATTAATTTTTAATAAATATTTTATAATAAACAGTAAAAAACAAACACTGAATCAATAAACTTTGTGTAACTTTTAATAAAACTCAACAAATTGTAATAAAAAATTTAAAATAAAACATTTTGGATTTTGTAAAACAATAAATAAAGTGCATGTTAAAGTTGGCCCCAGAAATCGCGTATATATTTGATACGTTTATTTTGCCGACGGGTTTCTTTCTATATCAAAAATTTGTTGCATTCGTGATATGAAAGAAATGCGCACCATCGTCAGGGGAAAAATGTGCATATCTAAAATCAGTGCTATTTTTGAACCATTTTACCATAAATTAGCAACAATTTTTATAAATTCTAATTAGAAAATTTTAAATTTTTATGACAATTTCTGAAATTTTACAAAAAATTGTATAAAGCTTGAAGCTAAATTTTTGTTGAAGAATAATTTATATTTTTTTCTGCAAACATTAATAGATACTAATTAAAGTGTCGAAACTTGTCAATAAGTCCCAGACATATATGTACATATGTAGGTTTGAAACTCAGTATATCTCAGTGAAAGCAACACCAAAATGTTTTAAGCTTTGTCTGCAACACCTTGATATTTCAAATACTGATACAGTCGATCGTTGATAAAATCATGCTCTCCAAGAAAGTCTGGACAGCGTTTTGCAATTTTTCAAAATTAATTGAGTTACTTCTACTGCATTCAAAATGTTTTTCATAGTACATTTTTTCGTTTTTTTATACCTATAAATGAAGTTCATTTTATAACGAAAACCACATTGCCACATTTTGCCCAAAATTTATACAAATTCGACAAATTTCCATCAAAATTAAAAATTTATAATCACAATTTTGTAAGTCATTTAATTCTAATATAACAAAGTGCAAGTTTTTAGTCGCCACAAAGTCTAGTTTATTTTTGAAAGTTATTTTTTTTTTTGCTTGAGGTTGTGCCCATTTTCTGCCATAGCAAAAAAATAAATCAAGAATTCGATAAGCAGAAACGTCGTTAGCATAAAAACAAAATATCAAAAATCAACTGGAATCTTGAGTAAATTAAGATAGATATTTACTTTGCTATATTAAAGTATAAACGACCTCAAAAATGCATACTAAAATTTTTGTAAATTCTGATTAAGGGTTAGGTAAAAATTTGCAAAATTTTTATAAATTTCAAATGCCAACCATTAATTTGTATGGTCTATGTTATAAAATGAACTACATCTAAAATCAACAAAAAGAAAAAACTCAAAGTTATATACTTTTTTGAGAACTCTACATAGACCAGTGGCGCATACAAAAATATTTGGCGGGACGGTTAGATGGCTTTTAGCTAACTTAATTAAAAAAAAAAGTAAATTAAGTTCAAGATATTACTACAGTTTTAAAACTTAGGTAGGGGTAAGCCGGCTTCACCCTTGGGTGTGACTATGACATAGAAACCTACAATTTTGTCAAGGTTAATTAAACTAATTCCGGTTTATTTGGCCACGCGCAATATACGTAAATAGTTTTATTTTTCGTGTCTAGTCTTTATGCTAAAATCTAGTTTAAAACTTAACGTTTTATGACTGGATTATTGCATCAAAGCCCGTTCGAATTTCAACCAACCGCTTAGCTACATATTACCGAGGGCATACTGTATGCGCATTCATTCGATTGACAATGACACTGTAGCCAATTGCAAAAACATTATTGGGCCAGCCAATCAATACAAGATGTTGCACATGTTGCATTTTTATTGATTTGTACATAAAAAGATATCTACATACTTACATGGATGCATGTGTGTGTGTGTGCGTACTTGGAGTGCATACTTGGAACGACATAAAAAATGAAACTATGAAAATTTCATTGATGCAAAATTGGTTGCGCACACAGTAAATGCGGAAAATATCAATATAAAGTTTCTACTTTACACGCTGCCACATTCTTTAGCCGCACGGTTGGGTATGCTAAGTACAAACGTACATAAATACATATGTACACATCTGTATATGTAACATTTTGTATGAGAGCAGTTATTGCATAAAATGTTGCCAATGAAAAAACTCCTTTGAATTTTATTGCGCGTAATAAAATGGAGAAAAGAGTTTTGCGCTCAAGTGTCGTTTGTGTCAATAAAAAGTTCATTGCTACTTCTCCAATTCGATGGTTTCATTTGCCATATCCGCTTGCGAAATTTAACGGAAGAAAAATATTTATGGCATTTGAAGCTAACGAACTGTTTTATTAACATTGATGACAAAATCGTTAATCCAAGTGTTGTAGACGGTTTGCGGCTCAAAAAGAGTTTATAAGATTAAAAAGGCTTTTCACCTACTTAGTGCCGGCTCTACGAGGCTATGGTCTAAAACTCTGTGCTCGAAAATCGTAAAGACTCAGCAGTAACGATCTTTAATTGATAGCAGTCGTTTGCAGAGTAAAAAGTACGTTAATTCCATTAATTAAAAAAAAAAACTATTAAAAATTTTAATCAGATATAGAATTATTTTAAAAGAAAAAAATAACAGTTATTCAAGTTGTTCAAGTCATTGATATTATTGATTATTATTTTGAGACTTATATGATAATTGGCTTTCAAAAATATTATGAGTGAGCAAAAATTTTGTAAGTCTTGAAACACGGATATATTTCGGGAAGGTTTCGGACCTAGTTCGAGACCATTTCGGGCAAAGTTAGAGATCAGTGTTCAGACAAATTTTTGTTTTTCAAGTAATAAAAAAATTTTTACCCCTTATAATTAGGGATCCGTTCGTTAGGTAGAAAATAAAAATGCCAAAAACAGAAATATCGAAATATGAAAGTTTGCAATCAAATTATCAAAATCCTGTCTTGCTGAAAGAATCGAAACGACCGTTTTACAGTTAATTTCATATAAATTGCACTTAAAAGTGGCAACGCCCCCACATAAAAGTGGGCGGTAATAAAATTTTTGATAATATTCATAATAAATTTAATCAATTTCAATGGTGATTTCTTTTCTACCTATTCTATTTCGCATTTTCACTGCCCTCTTCTTTTTTCGCGTTCGATTGTCAAATAAATGGAAACGGGTGAAGGAATTCTGCGTGTTTTGAAATGTCACAGAAATAAGGCAAAAAATGCGCATTTTCTGCCCTGCGAAAATTTGTCAGATGGGGAGATGGTGCCCTGAAAATGAGCTGATAGCTTAAAACGAAAGATAGATACTTATCACTAATGTTTATGGGTTAATTTGAAATCGTGCAATGGCAATATTTTTTAGTTAGAAACGAAATCACCAAAATAAATTTTCTGAAATGTTAGACCTTACATTCGTAAGGGATAATATTCATTTGCGCTAGAAAAATAGCTTTGACCTTTTATCGGGCAAAGGTCTACACTATGTTGTTCTAGTACTATCGTTGAAACTTTAAGATTTAAGAGTTATTAGCAAATATGTTATCAGATCCCAGGGTACACAAAAGTGTTAAAAAACTCAAAATGCTTAAAAACAAGCAGTTTAAGAAATTTACGCCTTTAAACTCCTTAGTTTATTAGGAAAAATAGTTAGATATTTGCATTTTTCGAACGCATTTAAATACAATATCTGAATAAAACTGTGAAATGAGTGAAATTAAATTTGCGAATTTGAAAGATCCACTTTCCTAATATTCTTCTTCTTTCAAACGAATTTTCAGTAGACTGTGCTAAAGTTGAGATATTTTTTAAAACTCTCATTTATAGTCCTATTCGATTCAAATTCAAAACACATATTAGACGCAAAAAACCGAGCTGAAATGCAGTCCGATTCAATACAAATTTAAAACAAATATTGGTCACATAAACATAAATATAGTATTATATCTTGATTTTTAGTTGCTCTGGGTATACAATAATAACTGGGTATACGATAATGTATTTTGGAACGGGTTTCCGTTATCCCATTCTTTCGAATGAAACATGGCACTGAAGACGGCACAAAGCCGAAACCAAATTCGCCTTTTTTTAGAAATTAGCTTAGGCATGAAAACTGTATAGCTCAAAAACTTCAAACTGCTCAGAGGAATGCTATTTTAATGTTTGATTTCTTGCAATTTAAATTTATATTTATATAATTAATATGAAACCATACATTTACAAAAGAAAAAAAAACACTTTTCAAACAAGTGGCAACTCTCTCAAAAATATAGGTATGCATCTACCTTCTGAGACGAATTCTTTGGCACACGTATTTCAATATCTTCTCCTCAGCGATACGAACCGTTTAACAGCGAAATTTTCATATTTAATATAACTTATGTATACTTTAATTGAATTCGTATATTCAAACAGGTGGCAACCCTCTAAAAAATATATGTAAGAATCTTTTTCTCGCCGAGACGAACCGCTTGACATGAATATATTAATATTTGATATGGCTTGTGTATGTTTTAAATAAACTGTACTTTTCAAACAGGTGGCAACCTTCACTCAGGCGTACCATATACTTGATGCATTTTTCTCATACATACCAAATATATATACATATGTACATACATAAAATAAATTAACGAAAAAAATGTGGCACCCAAAAAAGTGCGTGTCCAGTTATCAATTTTGGTATGAGCCTGCCGCTCATACAAAATACTCGTAGAAGAGTCTTAAAATACATCACAGCAGTAATTCAGAAAGTAATTATCTCAACTGTTTTCTTAAAGGTTTCATTTGCGTAAACTAATAAGTATTTTCTATACCAATTTAGCGGTTACACCCAAAAAAAAAAAAGAAACCGATACAAAATTTTCTTTATTTAATTGATCACTGTAGAACTCTAATTCTAATTAGATAGAAAGACTCAGAATGGACACTAGGTGCTACCATCCGCCTAAACAGTATAATACACAGCACACGTGATTCACTATGAGCCTCCGGTTCATGCATCTCCGACAATGTTCAACAGTTCGCCCCAGTGTGTAACGGAAACTAGGTCCTTCCGCCTGCCTTTTTTTTTAAAGTAATGGCGACGAAAGTATGGATCGGAAACTCGGCCTTTCCGACTGCAATCACCAGGTGCTCCGTCCGCGAGGCATAATGGCAGACTGGAGACTGGGCCTCTCCCGCTACCTAGCTTGTGGATGCAAAATATTGTAAGTATATATAAAGGTATAATTTTACAGTTTTAGGCATGGATTGCAAGCTTAGTCTTTCCGAAAGGACCAACAAATCACGAGGAGCGGAAACTAGGCCCTCCCGCCCGATATGCTAGACGTCACAAATAATATAGTCGAGACATTGTAAAGGGTGTTTTTTTAGACTGATAGAAAACGATTTCTGGCATATGTCCGCCACGACTAGCTTTGGTGAATCGGATGCGATCAGTTCAATTTTGAACGACTGCAAAATTTCCATTTTGTGGGTGGACAAAGTCCAACTTGTTGAGCACGGCGGCGAATAGACAAATTCGGTCCTTCCCCAACACTATCACTTACAGCACCAATATTTTCTTCTGTACGTACAGTTCTTTGCCTTGTTGTTGGGTTTTCATAAAATTCACGATGTGCTCTATAAGTTTGGTAAACAGAACACTGATTTTTAAAGTATATTTCCACAATTTGTAAACGTTGTTGCGGCGTCATTATTTCCACGATGATTTGTTAATGCTTAATGAACAGAAATGTCAAAACAAAATGTGACAGCTATCCCTATCGAAAGTTTTATCAGTCTAAAACAAAAACCCGTTAGATATATAATTTTAAGTGACTTATAACCCATAAATATGTATTCCATGGAATATTTTATAAATCTAAATATGTATCTGAACCTTTTTAAGCCGCAACTCGTATACAATTTTACTTTAGTTGCAAAAGCAACCCTGTTAACATCATTCATAAAACATCCGATTCTTTTAGAACGGAAAATAGTTTTAATGCAAATATTTCGTTGATATAATTATATATTTAAAAATACAATATAAATAAAAACAGATTGGGTGTTAAATTGAAATTTCCCATGTATTTTCTTCCGGCTCATTCACTGTAGCGCAGTTGTTTTTGACTTCCCAACACTGATCGGATATTATTTTACCGAGTTGGCTCAACTCGCATATTTTTCCAAGTTAGTGGGCCCGTTTTATTCTAATCGACTTGCAAAAGAACGCTCCAGGTCGGATAAAATTTCTTCTAGTTGCAGAAGCAACCCTGTTAGCATCTTTCATGAAAAATGAGATTGGTTTAGTGCTATTTTTGTACTATGAATACTTTTGAACAACGAAAATACTATAATAAGCCGATAAACTGAAATTTCCCATATATTTTTCAGCCGGCTCGTTTACAATAATAGCGCAGTTTTTTCACTTTCCAACACTATGAGTATATCTGAGGTCGAATATCTTTTTACCGAGTCTGCTCAACTCGCATAGTTTTCCGAGTTGGTGTTGTTGCTTTACATGCATTTTGTTATCCTACCTTGTGTACTTTTGCAAATCGGTTACAGAGAAAAGGGTCTATTGCAACAAATACACTTAAATAAATAAATAAATAGATTTTTTCTTCAAATTGCAATAGTTTTCTCCTGATTTGAGATTGAGTAAAGGTTTCTTCAAAATTAATAAAAACCTACGCAAATTAAAATATATTATCTCCAAACTATAAATAAATATATCTTTAGCGCAAATTCTTGCCCATTTTTCTCTCTCATGACAGCTGTGTTTCTTCAAACCAAACAATTATTTTTTTTGTGTATGACTAATACAGAAACAAATAGCAGTAGCATAGCGTATTTGGATTTCATTGCAACACAAATTCATTACCATAAAATAGTCGCCTGCTTACAACCGGCACCGCTAAGATCTCTACACAAATTCCTCCTGCCTATGCGGGGGCTAATACTAAAAGGCACAACCGCATTTATATTCCACATGCCTTTTGCATTCTCTGAAATTAATTAGCCTAAAGAAATTGCCATAATAAACTAACAAATTTACGATATTGTCATACTACCAACAAATACCAACAACTCTCCACAGAACATAACGATTCAAGATGAGAGCAGGCCAACAAGTCAGCTAATTTCTTTCGTTTGCACCCCTTTGGGCACCACCACGATGTACTCCACCCAGAGGAATACTTAAATATTCGCTGCCATTAGACCGAGCTTAATTTTTCGACCACCCACCGGCGGCCCTACTCCAATACCACCGGGCTGTTGGTAATTGTCATTGTTGCACGTTTCACGTTAAAATGGTCCATCCCGTCTGTTGGTGCCGCCGTTGGTGCATTTGCCTGATATCTGCTGCCTGCTGCAGACAACTGTTGCAGATGTGGGTATAATGAAAAATGTAGTAAAGATTCACATTCATTGTGCTATGTAAAGTATAGCTGTGCTAACGGATGCCAAGTGGACGCGTAAATTTCAGTTCAGCTCGCAATTGACGTTGGTATGGTTGGAAACTCATCATGACAGACAAAGTTGGCAAGCTACAGGCCAACCAAGGAGTTGAAGTATTCACGCGAGCTACCTTACCGTTCGAAGTGGAATGCCTATAGTGGTTGCGCAATAGGGGGGAGAGAGAGAGAGAGTGAAAGGTGTGCTGTGGCAGCCAACTCGACGCCTGTCGCTCGGGGAGCAAAACCGGGAATCAAATAATTTAAATCGCATTTCCTCATTTCAACAGCAGCAGGCTGAGTAGCAGCAGCAACAACAGCAACAGCAATCGTTACAAAAATAACAGCAGAAATGAGGGAAAAAATTGACAATGCTAAAGGTAAAAATAACAATTTTCTTTCATTTTCCGCTTTTGCCACACTCTTCTCTTGCCATGTTTTCTTTGCGTTTCACACACACAAAGGCCTGAGGATGAGAAAATGCGTAAAACGTTGGCACGTTAGCAATGGATACGTGGCATGTAGCATGTAGCATGTAGCATGTGGCATGTGGCATACACCAGTTTACTACACACAGTATTCACTCTCGTATGCTGCAATGTGTATGGTGTGTAGGTGTGTGGGTGGATGCTCTTGTAATGTGCGACTCAGAGGAATCGCATCGGAATTGATTGCTTCCAATGGCATTGGCAAATACAAGAAAACATGAGCAACGCTGAAATACAACAACCACATTGCGTATTCAGTTACATTTGGGAGTGTTGGTTTATTAAGGGGGGAGGAGGGGGAAGGGGCGAAAAAGCACAGCAGCTGCGATAAAGTGCAGCTCAATGCAATAACAATCAGAGGGCAAATAAATAAATACACTTTTGCTAGTAGTACCATTTCGGGAATGTGTGGGAGACTGGTAAATATTTATGTAAGTTGTAAATATTTGCACGAGTACTACTACTGTCTAATATTCGTACGCACAAAAGTAGCGAAGAAAGCGTGTGAGAACATACTGGATTTTTTTTGCATTCGGCTTATTGCTGGCTGATTTTTCGCTTTGACATTAAAAGAGCAACTTATGCGTGAGCCCGGTGAATCGGAAAGCCTTGAAAGTAAGCATCTGTTGTTCAAGCATTTAATATGAAATGTTTCTATTCCACTTTCACCAGAAAACTTGTTCCTGCACAAACCAAATACAATATTGGTGGCTATGACCTTAAATCTGTCATGGAGGTTAATAATTGAGGAGTTTAGTTCGATTCAAAATTATCATTCTCAACTCATATTTATTATGCCATCTCTAAAACGTAGCATTCGTTCGTCGTAATAGTGGATGTCATTTAGGGATCTCTATACATGGAAGCTTCTCTATGTTTCTTTAGTAAAATCTAGGCTAGAATATGCATCTTTCATTTGGCGCTCCATTCAGTTGATCTATATAAACCGGATTGAAATAGTTCAAAAAATTCGAATTCTAACATTTTCGGAGCCTATACAACCGTACAATTCTCGTTGCAAACTCATTAACTTAAATTCGTTAAATAGTAGGAGTTCGTTCCCGGCTTTCTCTTTCGTGATCAAAATACTGGAAGGCACAGTTGATTGCCTTAATCATTTAGAGTAGTTATCTTTAAATGTTCCTCGCCATAACTTGCGGCATTCTCGAAATCCAACTACGTGAAATTTTCGCCCTCGTTTCAGAACCGTCTCTGAGTTAAATGTGATCCGTCTCTTTCAATTTGAACAGTTCGTTGTGTTCTGCTAAATTACGTTCGGTAGTTTTTAAGCACTTTTGTTTTAGTCAGTAAGGATCTGCATTCCAATTGATTGGAATTCTAAATCAATAAGTAAATAAATTAATAATAAATAAATAAATAAACACCGCCATTAAAGTCTTAGTTTTATCTCTTACATTTGCGATTCACCAAAAAATAGCCAACTCGGACTGAGTAATCAATTGAGCAATGGGATTCAAAGGATCTATGTTCTTTCACGCGATTTTTTCTAATAGTGAGAGTATTTTACTCAATCTCATTCGCTATTTAAAGTAATTTTATGATGCTCCTTTTTGATTGATATAAAAAATAAAATTGTTTTTAGAAATTCTCAATTTTTAAATGAATATAACATTTTCATTGTTTATACAAAAAATTTTCCATCTTATATATAAAAAGAAGTTACACTTTGATTGTTACTTTATAACTCAAGAACCACCAAAACGATTTTGAGAAAAATTTTAGATTATAATAGGGCATACATGTAGATTGTCTTAGAATACTTTTTTTTCGGGAAGTGGACCAGAAGACCGAGCTATTCGATAAGCGAAAAATCGGGTGGACCGATTTGGTTCATGTTCAGTAAGTATGTCGGCTGTGCAAAGACAAACGTTTTTGAGAAATGTATACTCCGCAGGTGGGCTCAAGTCGACATATATTTAAACATCTTTTTATTGACTTATCTGACTCAAATGTGGAATGGAGATTAATTAATGAATCGGAAGTATCGGTATATCGGCTTTAAACATTTACTTTAGAGATGGCGTTGGTATTGAGATATTTTCAAAAATCAAATTTTTTGGCTTACTTATTTCGTAAACGAATCTATTTAACATTACCTTTGTTTTTTTGTTTCTAAATCTTACACTTATATATAAAAATAAGTTCCATTTTGATTGCCACTTTGCAATTCAAGAACCGCCGAACTGATTTCAATATTTACAGTACATTAGGTGGCTCCAGAAATATAGCATTTTGAAAATCTGTCAATGGCCTCCTTCAAAAAACATATTTATTTGCTTAAAATTTGTTACGTGGTAGCGTTTTGCGTAGGTACTACTCAGGCAGCCTAGACTAACACATAGAATACGTTTTTTTGAAGAAACTTTTTGCGTTTACATTTATATGAATAAAGTTTTAAATACTGTTGATGATCCTATAGCAAATTGTAACTTATAACGAGCAATAGATGCCTTATTTGTTGTTGCCCGGTAGGTGGGCCAGATACCGATCTATTCGAAAAAATCGTATTTATTGCCAGATTTTCTTCAAATTAGGCACGCAGATATCTTATTGTCTGGATTAGCAAATATTTAGGTGATGGAAAAATGAAAAATGTTGTTTATTCAAAGGTGTGGAATTGAGAATTGATTTTTTCTTATTTTCAAATAAAATGAATTTGCCAAATGAAGAACAAAGCATTTTTCATTTTATAACTTCATCTAAAAAAATTGCAGTATGCGTAGCGAAGCCGGGTCAGCTAAAAATTACGCTATCCTATTGCACTTAAAAAAAACCCCTTATTATTTATGGTGCACTGGTCTTAGAACTATTATTAACACTGCAAGCCAAATAGCGATCAGATCACTACAGTGCGGCAGAATCTCCTCAAAGGTAGCTTTCGCATGTGGGAAGATTCTTAAGCAGTTAACCGCAAAAGTTGGCATTAACGTGGTATGGGTACCAGAGCACTGCGACATGTCTTGCAACTATGTGGCAGATGAGCTCGCAACCGAAGGGGTCGATAGTTACGCCTTCTTGTAAACAGCGACTCAAATCATTTTTGACCATTTTTGTTCATTTTTGAATTGATCAACGGAGGGTGGGTAATGGAACCCACCTGTTTAGTTACCAAACAGATCTTGCAAAAGAAGCAATGATAAAATATTCAAATCTCTTAAGCAAACTAACCCCCCCATCATCAGAGTTCGGTATTATTACTGGACACAGCATAACGGGGGCGCACGATATACGAATGGAATACACCGCCAACGATTACTGCCGTAGCTGCAGGTACAAGGAGGAGATAGAGAGTGTAGAACTCCCTGCCCCGCCCTGGATAAAAATACAATATAATACCTTCTTCAAACTTTCTCCTTTCTTTGCGTGCCTGGCTGATCAAGATTAGGTGGATAACCGTTAACTGTGACGCTTCGTCAAGGAGCTGATAGAATGGAGCAAGTGAGATCGGAATGGGCCGAACTTGTCGAAGTGTATCTCTATACCGGACCTGGCAGATAATGCCTATAACCAAACCCTGTGGAATTGTCAAATAATAAACTTATGTCTTCAAACGAGAGTAACAAGCGAGTGTCAAAAGAAAGTAGTTCGGAAATGCAAAAAACCACTTTTCGAGCTAGGAAATAAATGAAAACTTAATTTTTTTTGCGAAACACATTCATCTCCTTCATTTTATCTTATTTCTTTATTCCATGCTATACCGAAATCTTGTATGCTGTTTGTGTGTTCTCCCAATTTCACCTGAACTTGCAATGCAATATATTTTGAAATTATATATGAAAAATTGAATTTGAATTCTGCCAGCATGCAAATAGCTGCCACTCTACCTCACAAAATATGCCACCTGCGGGTAGACTGGTGATGATTAAAATTTCAATTCCTTAATAGTGTAAATACAAACACAGGATCAACATTTGACTAGGGTCAGCACAATTTAGTAATATGTAGTGACAAAGCTTTCTAAAAGTGTGTGCAGAAAAAACATGACCTGAGGGCTTGAACGAAATTTAAAAGTCAAAACAATACATTGAAAACTAAAAAACTTAATGTAAAAAATAGTAAAGTGGTAAATTAATATTTTTATATTGGGAAAGAGTGGGTGGAGGGAGAAAGCAGCAGTGATGGAGACGATATTATAGAGTGACACAAAAACCGGCAAGTAATTTCAAAAACAAAAAAGGGAATAAAAGTTAGATGAACACAAACAACGGCACTGTGCAGCGGAGTGCAATGAGCTGAGAAAGCGAAGTTTTAGCCGTTTGCTGTCGTTGGTGACAAGTAAGGGTATGGTTGAAGTCCATTTAATCAAATGATTTTTTGTGTGCGTTATATCGCTGGTAAAACGGAAATTAAATTTTTCAGCTAGTTGTTTTTTTTTAAATGACGCTAAATAGTTAAACCTGCCCATTAGGTTGTGGTAAAATATTTTTTAGCTTTCAATCTTATTTGGAAAGGGCCAAAGAGTGTCTCCGGGATATCTTGATTATAACTGCAAAAAGTGAGAATGAAATTTGTATAGGATTTTGAAAATACTAAAACAAATAATTTCGATCAAAAATCATGATTATTATTATTATTATTATTAAGAAATTAATGTATATTGGAGCCGACTTCGATAACACTACCGGCAATACCTAGGCAATAGTCATGGCACTTACAACAATTAAAATATAACCACTTTGTACTGCGTTTTTTTCTTCTAATTTTAAAATCATATTAATTCTTCGACATGGTGAAAGTTAAAGAATATAAAGATCAATTGCAAATAAGCTTATTACACAGTACGACAGTTGGCACACAGTTGGTACACATGGGAAATATTAACAGAATATGAAAATAGGCTTAAAATAAAGAAATACGTGTCTCGGCGTTTTGCTGAAGCACGTCAGAATTTTGAGAAAATCGATTTTTAAGCTTCAAAGGACTGTGGAGGTTCACTTCTAATGTAATACTTTTTTTTTTATTAATATTTCATATTTTGTTCATTTTTTTTTTTTCATTAGCTTTTGGAAATCCTGCAACGTTTTTTGCATAAAGATTTTTGGAAATCTATTTACCTATATTTGTCGATGATTGCTCCTCCGAGGCAATCGATTGAAAATTTAACCTGAAACAAAGTTATGATAACCTAGTAAGATGCTGGGGAGATGAGGAGGCGGATGCAGAAATATGCGCTACAGAATAATGCACGTACCATGTTAACACCACACGTAACTACCGAAACCGGAACATTGCTAGGCGACTGAGAGCCAAACGTCTACTAATGCCTTCGAATCTTATCAAGTAACTTCAGAACTGCTGGAGTACCTAAATAAATTTAACGCACTTAGTATGACCAATTGTGTTTGGGTTCTCTATATTCCTGGTCATATGGGTATCAGCCTTTATTGGTTTATTTAGCCTTTGCGGTATAAGAAAGGTGGCATAATCCAATTTAGATAAATACGAGGGGAAAACTAACTGGACCAGAGATCTGACTGTCTCTCAATCTGCCGGATAACTGCAAAATTGTTCAAGCAGATCTATATCGACAAACATGCAGTGAGGCAGTCATCAAGGCTCTGTTTTTGTACAGCACCTGCTCTCAGATCGTAGTAGAGTGTAAATAAGCCTTGGATAGTTTGGCTTTGGTCAAAGCCGTGGACCTTTATTGGGTTTCGGGACACCAGTATGTAAAAGGAAATGAAAGGACAGACGACTTTGCTAAATAGGATGTCTATCTAGAAGACTCAATTAGGGGGAAGTGCCAATCTGGCTGCCTGCAATCAAACAACCGCCCAAACTGTATACATATCAGCAAGTGGACAGCGCGTGAAGGAAAACACAGGGCTGTAGGGTTGCATAACTCCCGAGCTTTTTACTTTCTATGAAAAGAGATAACTCCAGACTCTTAGTGGGGCTACTGACGGGTCATTGCCTCTTGGCGGGTCACGCCTCTAAATTGGGTCCGGTAAGAGATATAAGATGCAGAAAATGCGTGCTGTCCACTATTGGACTGGCGGCGATTCGGGATACTGGGCGAAACACGGCTACATGGTCTGCAGTTGGCTGCCGACAAAAAGCCAATGAGCGTACTTAACTTCGCCAAGGGGACGGCGATGTTTTTCGACATCGCCACCGGTTCCACAACACTAGGCTTTCCATCGGCCTTGCGTTTTCTGGGAACACAAAATACCGTCGCAGTCTATGTGAGGCCTCTTGTTGGGTCAGTCAGCTTAACCTAACCTAACCTAATCTTGGGACATTCCAAAGCCCTTTTATGGGATTATGGGATCTTACCCCACAACCTGAGCAGTGACGTATACTGAATCATAAACACAAAAGGAACCGGGGAGAATATTTAAAGCAAATCCCAGAAATTAAGGTTCAATATTAAAATTTATCTCGGATCTATGAATTGGGCATACTAGATCTCAGGTCACAGCGCTTAATACCCAATAATAATAATTATAATAATCAATATTATAGTAAACATTTGCCCTGCTTACTGACATTCACAACTACACTTTTGAGCTATTTCAAATCTGATTATTAAATTTATTCAAGGCATGCCTTCAACTTCAAAATGCCAAAAAGTCATCCATTCATTCAATATCTGCAAGGTGTCTTAGTTGCTATCCGGGTAATATGGCACTCGCTTACTTAAATGAAGTTGCGTCGGTGACTTTTTTCTTTTCTTTAATGTTGGTTAACGACCAGAGTGGATTCTCTTTAATTTTTTTGGAGTTTGCTTTAAATAAATGCCTAAATCTGTTGCACCCATAGTAGGTGACTTGCAATACTGCTTATGAAAAACCTGCTTCCGAATTTTTTATTGTGGTAGAAAATAATAATGACATAAAACATAAATCATCGTCAAAGTGCGACACCATCAACAAGTCGGCGAATGGAAAAAGCGTAAAGGCGAAAAAAAAATTGTTGTGAAGTTGGAACAAATTTCATATTATTTAATGAAATTAATTTAAGTGCTTGCACTGCGTAAATACTCGACTACGGGAATAAAGTGGGAAAAGCGGCAGCAGCAGTATTTTTTTTATCGCATCCAAGGCAAAAATGGCAACGAATAGAGGAAAGTAGAATGTAATACGAATTCATGCAGAGATGAATGTGCAAACAGTTTGTGCAACTGCAGAAGTAACAGGATGGACGGCACAATTTGTTCTCTTTATTGTATTGTTTTTGGTTTGCTTACACTGGAAATAAGTGACAGCTATTTGTAGACTCAACTTTTTACATTTTACTTTACAGTAGAGCTCAGCAAATTTGTAACAGCTAATGTGAATTGAAAATTTTCAGTTGGCTTTAGTTTTTGGACATTTGTTTATTGAAAGTGTGAAATACAAGGATTTTTGACATTTTCGGAACACATCTAAAGGAATAAGGAGACGACGCAAAGTGTACGATGGGCGACCAAAAATTAAAAACAAAAAAATAGATGCACTAATCTGTTAATGGGAAATGATATAAGATACTTGTACTAAGAAAAAAAAGTTAAAGATATTCATGAAGTTAGTGAATACAAGTCATCAAAGTTCAAAAAATCGCATTTATGGTCGGATTTGCTTGAAATGGGCGGCAAGTCGCCAAGCTTTTTGAATGTCTCGTAAAAGACAAACTCTGTTTTAATATGAAGCACTTGATTTGTTCAAATCAATACGGAAGCAAGGCCCACGGTGTCCAATCTTTCAGTATTTACTGAAGATTGTTTTTCATCTTTTCGTAGTGGTTATCATATTGACATAACATATACAGATTTTTCAAAGGAATTTGATAAAATTTCGCATAGGATTTTAGTTGCAAAACTTGCTTGTTTGGGGTTAATTCTAACCTTCTTGAGTGGGTAAAGTCGTACTTATATAAAAGAATCAGCATGGTTGTTATAGTTGGTGTTTGCTCAATCAAATCAATCATTTCCAGTTCTGGAGTACCTCAGGGCAGCATTTTGGGACTCTTATTGTTCACTTTATTTGTTAATGACATTTCTACGTGCTTTTCCTTGGTTAAATTTTTTATCTTTATGTCGACGATCCTAAAATTTAATCTGAAATCATAGGTCCTCATGACTCTTCGATCCTTCAATTAGAACTTAATAAGTTTTATAATTGGTGTGTTCTGAATATCAAAAATTGTCATAAAACAACTTATTCCAAGATGTTGAAACCTCTGCTGTCTTCCAATTTTATAGTGAACATTTGTCTTACCGAGGTCAAATAAATTAAAGACTTAGGAGTGTATTTTGATATCCGTGCTATTCTAGTGCGGCGTCGAGGGGCTGATAAAGTGCATGCTCTAGCTCAATTGCAATACATGGTCGGACGAACGCATACTTGCTGATTGGAATTTAAGTGTACTCTGCCCAATATACAAAAAGGGCGATACTCTCCTCTCATTAGCATAGCATATAAGATTCTGTTGAGCATATTGTGTGAACGACTGAAGCTCACCGTGAACGAACTGATTGCACCTTATCAGTATGGCTTTGGACCTGGCAAATCTACCATCGACCAAATATTCACGATACGCCAAATCTTGGAAAAGACCCGAGAAAGAAGAATAGACACACACCATCTTTTTGTCGACTTCAAATCCGCTTTCGATAGCACGAGAAGAAGCTGCCTATTTGCAGCAATGTCTGAATTTGGTATCCCAACAAAAGTAATACGGCTATGTAAAATAACGTTCAGCAACACCACCAGCTCAGGCAAAACCGGGAAGGACCTCACCGAGCTGTTTGAAACCAAACGAGGTTTCAGACAGGGTGACTCTCTTTCGTGCGTTTTTTAACCTGATGTTAAAAAAGATAATTCGAGCTGTGGAGTTGAACCGATCTGGCACTATATTTTATAAGAGCGTGCAACTTCTGGCGTATATTGATGATACGATCTCATTGGCTGCAACAACCGCGCCGTTACTTCTGCCTTTTCCAAACTGGATAAAGAAGGAAAACGTATGGGTCTGGAGGTGAACGAGGGCAAAACCAAGTACCTCCTGTCATCAAATAAACAGTCAGCGCATTCGTCTCTTGGCTCCCGCGTCACTATTAACAGTTACAATTTTGACAAAGTTCTCTGACTTTGTTTATTCTGGAACCAGCAATAAATATAATATCAGCCTTGAAATCCAACGAAGAATCTCTCTTGCCAAATAAGCAGGAAAGCCCTCTCTCGATGAATGAAAAGCAAAATCTATAAGTCTCCCATCACGCCGTGCTATTGTATGGCGTAGAAGTATAGACCCTGTCAGCATCAAAGATTCTCCGAAAGATTTTTGGACCTCTACGTCTTTGCGATGGTGAATACCACAGACGATGGAACAATGAGCTGTATGAGCTTTACCGCGACATGGACATAGTACAGCGAATTGAAATTAAGTGAGTAAGTAAGTAAGTCTTGATGTTGTAACACAAATTGAGGGACCAACTGATGCACGCCGACTACGAACGACAACTGCATTTTTGGGAGAAGTTCAGCCATGCCAAAAATACAGTCGGAGGTTTGGCACTGCCTGCCGCTATTAGAAAAAAGGTTTTTTTTTAAATAATTTTTTGTGTTACTTGAAGTACGCCCACGCTACACACTCGGCTACAGCAGCGGTTTATTAAAATTCCGATTTCTGATATAAGGGTAGTTACAATCTTTTAATATTTTATTAAATTGTGGTTACATAGTTGAAATCTAAAAAAAAATTTTAGAGTTTGATGAGATAGTTTCGGATAATTGAAAATAATCAAAAAAAAAAAGAAATACATTTATAGGAAAAGTAATCGCATTAGGTTTTTTGATTATTCTATTATTATTTCTGTTTGATTATTTTTGATGGTTACCGGTCATTGGAAATTAAAAAGTAGAAAAAAAATTGTAATTAATCATTTAGTGGATTTTTTTTTTAAATAATTTATTTTTTCTGTAATACAGTTTATAATTATTACTCAATAGCTCTGTTGAGAACAATGTCTCTTATGGGTTACGTTAATTTAATTTTACTGAGTATGGAAACATAAACAAAAGTACCACAAAGAAAACCTAGTTTTTTTCTGAAAGAGAAATTATGCTCACTTTCAGCGACACCAAATTATTCTAAAACAACGTAAAGTAGGTATAGTTTTTGAACTAAATATTTTGAGTGTTTCACAATAGAGTGAATGTGAGTGAACTTATCTCCAATAATTTCCCAGCGCGCCCGATCTTCTTAATCGAGCTAGTTATAATATGCACAGTGTAAGTTAACTTGGAAGTAAAAAGTGCTGAGATGCAGAAGATTTTTTTTACAGGTTTGTGCAAAAGTCCATCGTTTGCTCCGAAGAGACTTCAGAAATGAAACAAATCATAAACCTAGCGTGGATAAATCCTGATACAACGTAGGTGTTTGTGTTTGTACGTGCTCCTACAATTCAAATGAATTTTTTTTCTCCAGTATAAAAGGAACAGATATCCAGTATTAAAAAATTAAATACAAATTAGCATTGCATGGAATTTGTCGAAAAGTATTTTCGTGTTTGTGCGAAAAAAGCAAATGCTTACAATGCAGGGCGAGTAGTGGGAAAAATTAATCAGTAATTTAAATGCGCATAGAGTATAGCAAAACATGGGCAAAACGAGCTATAACTTTCAATCTAGTAAACGTGCAAAGAAGCAAAGAAAGAAGCGCACTACGATGGCATCTAAACAAAAACAATAATAATAATTCAAAACAAGCATTTTTTCCAAAAAAATTCACAGCATTTTTTAGCTTGCAACTTGCAGCGCAGCAAATTCCAACAAAAACTAATGACACCAAAAAAAAAACAAAAACAGAAAAAAACACCAAAAATTTAACTACCGACACTAGGAAGTTAAATGTAGTGCAAAATGGCAAACAGAGCTGGTGGGTTTGCTGGGAATGGACGGACGTTAGTGGAGGCTTTGAAGAAAGGTGAGCGTCCAGGAAGGATGGCGTTAAAGCATTTTAATGCATACGAAATGATCCACTAGCAAACTAAAACTAGAACAAAAAAAAAATATTTTTTTTTAATATTTCGCGCTAAAGAAAATGAAATGTAAATAAAAGCGCTGAAGAGAATAGGAATTAAAATGTGCAAACAAGCGCAAATTTAAGGACGCACAAACTTGCTGTCGCTGCGCAAGCGAGCGCGAGTGATAAAGGTTTAGTGGGAAGAAGGGGCAAATAAACTAGAGAGATATGTACTGGACACAGTTGCCAAACCCTAAAAGAAAGTTACAAAAAAAGTTTAAAACGCAGTTTCATCGATTGAATGAAATCAAAAATACTAATTTAATAGCAACAATTATTGATTTTGTCTTCCCTATTTAAGTTTAATTATTTTTTATACAAATATACATAGATAAATCTATATAAAACCAATTATGAATTAAATTAACCCCTCCGATGTTTGTGTCAAAATTTCAACTGTCTTTCCAGCACTTTTGATATTTCTGACTCACTTTTCATCATACAAAATGCTTTACGGTCCTTTCTCAATAAATGATCAACGACGGTATAATATTCTTACATTTTATATATGTATGTACATATGTATATATTCAGCTGGTGAAGTGTTTTCTGTAGCTGAGCAGTTTTAGATCTCAACGTTAATTATGTAAGTCAAAGTTTCCAAATTATCTATGAAAACTCAACAAATTAAAAAAAAAACGTGCACATTCTGAACTTTTTAATGCGAACTTTCAGAGAGCTTTCGTGTATGCAGTGTGCAACGCATTTAACTAAAACAAAGTGTAAGTTTCAAGTAAATTAATCATAATATACGCGAATTTCGAAGATAGTCGCGGGTTCTGGAATACGAGTGAAAGTGAATATGAAATTACATCTAGAACCAATAAATTTAGTTTGGGTGTTCTGAAATCCGAATTTTTTGTTCATTTTTTTTTTGATTCATCCTAGAAACGAACTAAACAGCTGACAGTTGCCAATTTATCCAAGATAAGTAATAAGATTTTTTTTGGAAAAAATTGAAAAATGAGTACGTTAACAACTTTTGCGGCTATTTTTATAGCAAGTGTTAGACTTTCAAAAGAAGGAGGATCATTCACGACCATACTGACCCTATAGATGTGCCAGAATTAGTGTAAGTATTTAGATACATATATTTATTGGTGATCGCAATTGGTGCAAATATTTTCATAAACAAGTTTTATAGACTTGTGTTTAGCTACCGGGTCAGCAAAACTGCATTTACTATGTTATTGGACGTTGTGGTTACCAATTTGAAAAAATATCCATTCTAGCACTACTACAACTGGCGGGCACGCTGAAATTTTTGGTGTAAGGTGGCTTTCAAAAAGCTATAAGGAAAGATGACTGCATTGGAATGGGTCGTAGTACTGTTGGAAAAGTTATTAAACGTTTGCTAATTATGACAGAAGACGAGACTAAATCAGAAAGGCACCTTCAAGAAAAATGTTGTAATTTTTTTGCTGATGGTGTTGGGTATTTTTCTCCCTAAATTGAAGAATAATTGCTTCCTGCGTTGTATTCTTGGTTTTCCCTTTCAAAAGTTGTAGAAACTACAAAATTTTTGATTTTAAACTACTTAAATTTCGTTTTTACTCAAAATCCACGAACTCAAACTGGGGTGAATGCTATTCGAATTTGGTTGTGAATTCATTTTACAGAACATGCAAATTCACTCGGAATTCATTATAGAAAAAATGTGGAAATAAAATGGGGAAGTGAAACATAGAACCCCAAATGTGGGATTGAAAGTGAATTTAGTTAATATTCACTCGGCAGTGAATTACATAACCTGACTGAGTATTCTAAAATAGTTCGTACAGTTTTATTGGGAAAACGTTGCTTCATATTTTTTCTGTTATTTAGTGGGAATACTTATCCCGTTGCCAATAAATATTATTTTCTATTTTTTAGGCCGCTGTAGTCGATTGTTTAACGTGCTCGAGGTTCGAATAATGGCCGGACAAGTAAAATGAAAAATTACAGGAAATCCTTTTTCGGAGAGATGTCGCCCCTAGGTAGGCAATGGCAAACTTTCGAGTGGACTTCAGAAATGAAAAAACTTCTCACAAAAGTCAATTGCCATTCGGAGACTGTTATGACTGTTAAAGATAAACATTAGGAACTAACAGTTATTGGCAACAGAAAAAATACTTACCCCGCAGAACAGTTAACGGGCAACGTAAAAAAACTTTGGGAAATAACTTTTGCTGACAACGGATTAATATTTCTTCTATATAACAGTTATCAAGCAACGAAAAAAAACAAATGTGACTCTTATTGGAACTAGGGAAAATATGTGACCTACATAACATTTATCAGGCAAAATAAAAAAATATGTTTCTTACATATTATTTATCAGGCAACGTAAAAAAAATTTTTTGAAAAATAGCTGGTACTGATAACAGGGAATCATTTGCCTCCTGCATAACAGTTATCAGGCAACATAAAAAATATACATTGGAAAATAATTCTTATTAGTAACGTTGGAAAATATGTCTCCTACATAACAGTTATCAGACAACGTACAAAATAAACGTTGGGAAATAAATCTTATTGGCAACGAGAAAAATATGTCTCCCCCATAACAGTTATCTTGCAATGTAAAGAGTACACGTTGGAAAATAAGTCTTATTGATAAATGGAAAATATATGTCACCTGCATAATAGTTACCGGACGACGGCAAAGAGTAAATACAACGGGTGTTAGGAAAGGTAGCAAATAAATGATGGGAGATAATTCTTAGTGACAACGGAAAGAAATATGTCTCCTGCATAATATTTGTCAGACAATGTAAAAAAAAATGTTTGTATCTAAAACTTTACGGTGATGTAAAAAATATTGCTCATCTAACAACTGTTATGAATGATAATGTAGCTGTTTTTAACTAAAATTTTAGTTGCACAACAAAACGGAATTAAATTTCTTACCCGAAAATATACCTAATGGGCGCTTTAAAGTTGCCAAACTACCAAATTACCATAGGAAAAGTCATACATTTTGGTAACTAACTGGCAAAGTGGCAACCGTGTTGATGTCTAGTTTGACGTTTTTTTTTTTTCGAACGCATACAAGGTTGCCTTTGCCTGTGCCTTTTCGGCTGCGCTGCTTCAGTGTTAAGATGACTGGAGAAGGACACTTGCTGCCTGAATGGCTTTGTCTTGATCCATTGCAATGTGTGTGTGTGTGTGAGTGTCTGTTTGTATATTTGTATGTATGTGTGCGAGTCTGTAAGCCGCTCGGTTTTTGCGTAGCGCACAAACAGCAGTGATTATCTTTTCACACATTTATGATTTCTTAAGCACTTGCAATTGTCCTTGTACTCTGAATTTAGCTCTGATATTTTTGTGTGATTTTTATGCAATTTCATAATGACTAGTATAGCTGACGAAAATTATGTTTTTTTGCTGTTCGTACTTTTCTTTAGATTATTTGAAGCTTTTTAGTTTGATAGCGCGAAATATTCTTAAAGTCTAAAAATCAAAAGAAACATTTAAATAAATGTAAGAGATGTAGTTTAATATAATTATATGGAAACATTTTTAAACTTAAAAACAATTGCACCTCAATTGGCAGTGTAGCAAAATTAGAAATTCAATATCTCAACCATGGTATACAAATATATCAAACAAAACTTCTGATACTATTATTGGATCTAGTCTTCCCATTTCACAATATCGATGAGTTCGCGATATTTCCAAAAATCATAACATACACTAGTGAGTTCTATTAACTGGCAGACATTAATCCAAACACTTCATTTATGTATTTCTAAATTAAATTAAAAAATAACAATTACTATAACTTAGTTTGCTGAAAATTATCTCGCATTTTTCATTTTAATCCACCCACGAATTTGTTACTCATACGTTCTGCTAGCTATGCCCGTCGGTTTAATAACAAACGAAGAGGTGAAAATATTTTCACTTTTACCTTAGTTCATTATAACATAATGTACAAAATATAAAAACTATGAAATAGTCTTAAATTATGAATGCAATTAACATTTGCAAGCACAAAAAGAAAAAAACAGAAAACAAGATAACAGATAAACCAAAAGCGAAAATTATTTGAGAAAGAAAGCACTTTACTAAATTCAATTGCAATTTCTGCTAGCAATGCGTGCGAATAACAAATCATATACGATTATCTAAAAGCATGTGTACTTTTGCTTTATTGAGCGCAAGCGAAAAGTGAATGGACTAAATCATATTTCTTAAATGTGGTCGGGAATTGTTTCCTACAGAAAATTTAGCGCGCATGTATGTAGGTAAAGTGGAAATTAACTCAATTATAAAGTTAAACCTCAATTTTTTCGTATAATTTTTCAACTGATGCTGAGCTAAACTAAACTTTAATTTTAACTTTTTTTTTGAGCACGATTGTTCCAGATTTTAATGAGATGATAAAATAATATATTCTAAAAGTTGCTATTATTGAAATCGAACAAAGAAAGTTTTGAGATATGTTTGAAGATATATTAAAAATGATTTATTTTTTATCAACAATGATGTTTGTAAGCCATTTTTAATAGGAAAATTTATAGAGAAAAAAACAATGGTTTATAGCTACATATTTCGGAGATCACCATATCTCCTTATCAGATATCTTCCGTCCTCCACAGTCAACTCGTACTAACTACTACTCCTTAAGGGTACGCCATAACCACCTGCTCTAAGAGAGCTGTGCGCGCTGTTGATTTTTTTATTTTCTTAATAGCAAATACTTATTTCCCCAAAGATCAAGGGTGCTAAAGTACTTGCATTTTGGTGGAGAGTTTGAAAATTTGGTAGCTTCTGATAGAAAAATTGTTACAGTTCAGTAAAATGTAAAAATGCGAACCAATCGCACATGGTTACAATGCAAATCATGAAGAAATTTGGAGCAAGTGCCTAGTAATGATTTGAGCGGCGGTAACTGCTACAGGGCGCTCACAAATCCTATTCATTGATCAGGATGTAAACGTAAATCAACAAATGTTGAGTGAAGACATTTTAATGATGATTAAAAGATGTTTTATTATCTTGGTCACGAAACCAATTCGGTAGATATCATGGGACGTTTCAACGGCGGTAACATATAAAACTTACGAAATCAAAGGTTTCTTACAAGACAAAGTTTATAGCTTCATTTCATCACAACTTTTTGACAACCACTTTCATACAATTTATGTTTCCATATGGTCCATTCTGGAAACCAAAAGCTTTACTAAGGAATATGAGATGGTCAACGGCTAACTCGTTAGTGAAGCCTTCCCAGACCGTATTCAGAAGTTTTTAAATACTTCAGTAATAAAAGTAAGAATAATAAAACTATAATGATTGCCTATAATGATGTTCATAGTAACATTTTATCCAGTGGGTTAACAATACGACATGATAACTATATAAATTTACGTATTCTTTAATTGCACATTTCCTAAATATAAAACAACGTGTTTTGTGTGTGCTAAAAACGAAAGTCTGAATAGCTGGCCATTAATTTTCGGGAACAAAATGTAAGGTAAGGATGAAAAGCAATACTTTAATATATAGCTTTTAATATATTTAAACGTTTCTTAGATTCTGTGCCGTCCAATAAGAAGAAACTGTATTGATTGACTAATAAAAGTCTTCATATTTCGAGCTGTGTAAAACGACTAACGGACTTAATGAACTCTTTCAATACAAAACTGTATAGTTTTTTTTGCTATTTACTTAAATAGTTTAAAATTGTTGTATTCTCTGCCAAAATTTTGAAGTAGATCTGCTCGGTGTCGCCATTTTGTTATAGAGGCTGTGGACATTTCTACTGGATATTTACAGTGCGAGTTAATTTGTGATATTTCCTGTTTATGACAGCCAGTTAACTCCAAACAAGAATTTACTTACATTTTGTGTTGGTTCATTTTAAATTAAAAATTAATATTAAACTTCTTCTACAGAAATATTAAATTTGCACATATAATTAGGGGCTGTAGGAGCTTCTTAATTCAGGTAGCAACTTAAGGTGAATTCAAACAATTTTTGTTTAAGAAAGAAAACCTAAGTATGCTAAATACTTGTGAAAAGAATCTTAAAATGTATAGATATTTTTTAAATGATTACTATATAAAGAGGTAAAAACTTTACTGTAGCCACCAATAAGGTAATTAAATCGAAGTTTGTTTTTGTAAATTTGGCACTTTATTTTTAAAGCCTTTTTATTTTTCATACTGAGCAACAATTTTTTGGCAACTCAAACCGTCCTGGAGTTTGTTAATATCTTCTAAAAGTGTGAAATAGTCGATTGATTGCAAAGTTAGCTCGGATTGTTTTTATGGCCTACTAAAGTTTTCATCCCCTGGACCTAAGTTGTTTTTTTTTGTAGATTCTTTTAGCTCGCGTCTAAAAGTTTTGGCCCTGCTTCAAGAAACCCCTCAAAAACAAATTTGGAAAGTCGTGCGAAGATTAAACAGTTTTTGAGAATTATTCTTCGGAAAATTGTACAAATACACTACTGCGAAAGTCATTAATATCGATGTTCTATAATAAATATTTAGATCCCTAACCACTTACTTTTTTTTTTAAATGAGGGTTTACCTTAAAATGAATTATTTTATTGTTAAAATGGGATTCACAATTAAAAAACAATTTAAAAAAAATATTTATTATTTATTTATTTATTTATTATTTTTCTCAAATCCGTTCACAATTTTTTTTTAAAGATTATAATATACAATTTTGATATCTTGAGTAAAGTTTGTTGAATTTTTTACCCCAGTTGAGCAAAGGATTTTGTTGTAGAATGAACTTTTTTATTATAAAAACTAGTAGCGGTTACTGCGTTATTTTGTTTATATATATATATTACTATTTATGAAAAAATATAAAGAAACAATTGATGCAGTTTGAAATTTTTGAAGTCAAATTTTTTTCATTTTTCTTTTTTAAATCACGACTTAAAAAATGTGTTTCCAAAATTACCATGCATCGTGATTTTTTATTTAGGGGTACCTTTTAACTAAAAAAAAGTTATTGCATTTTCAAAGACAAACTAGTTGAGTTTTTAGACAAATTTTCAAAAATTCTCCACGACGAAAGAACTCAAAATCAAGCAAACAGAAAAAATATGTGTCCCATCGATTTCGGTGTAGAAACTATATAAAAAATTTCATGCAAAAAACAGACCAGACCCTAACTGCGTGTCATATAAAAAGCTTGAATCAGCTGACGCTCAACGCCCGCAAAAAGATGAGAGCTGGCGACCTTTCAGCGTCGCTTTGACGTCAGCTTTGCTTATATGAGAAACTTTGTATGCATTCAACTTAGTTGCCAAAGTGAAACTGTCACATAAAGCGAAACAAACTTTCTATGTAGCATAACCTTAACTGCTTTGACCCGTCTTGCTTTTTCCCATCACTCCCCGCCCATTTAGTGTAGCTTTTTCATAACGGTGTGTATAATAGCATTTTTCATAAAACATGCTATATGAGGAGGTAAAATTCGCTTCGAAAAAGAAAATGCTATAAAGCTCTGTCGAAGATTTCTTAGATATCTGCCATTTTATTTATGATGAGTTTGGGGCCTTTTCATATTAAGATAACTGTGTGCATGTGCAAATTTCTTCCGCAAAATTTAGTTTTTTCAACTTCAAACGTATACGACGAGTATATGACACTTTGCCATGTTTTTGTTATGCTAAGCCCCATGGAGCGCATGCTCAATTTGCTTGCAGACCTTCTTATGCAAATGCATCGCGCTACTCTTGCTCTTAGCATAATCAGCAGCTACGAGCAAAGTAGCATTGCTATTGGCTTTGCCTACGCCAAACCTGCTCCAACGACGAGTTTTGCACTGAGTGCAGTGAAACGTTAAGCTTTTGCTATTTTATCGTGTGTGTGAAAATGTTTCGCCGTTGGGAGCCATGACTTGAATTAGGGCATGCCTGTTTGGCGTTGTAATTTTAAGCATAGGCAATTTCACAGCATATGTAGTTATTCTTCAAAACACACGAGGCACACGAATGAAAATGCGATGCGGCGCGAAAATGCGATTTTAAATTAGCGTGTGCCAGTTTTTGTATAAAAACAACAAAACCAAACAAAAAAGTATGCGAAAAATTATAATAGAGGATGCTTGAGCTGTGCTTTGTTGGGGTTTGGTGTGTGTTGGGCAATTTAGGCAAAATACACATTTCCAAGGATCAAATGCAGCGGGGAGGCAATATATCCTATAATGCGCTGAATGTGATGATTACTACCTGAAGATTTAGTTTTGTATTCACACACTTTATAGAATTTAATTCCTATTAAATTAATTCCTCGGCATTAATACCTAAATTTAAGTAGAATATAAATTTTCTAAGTTCAGTGAACCTTAGCAGAATTATTATCTATAAATTTCTATTGAACATGAAAATATTCTAGGATACTTTTTAATGCACGCTCTTTCATTCCATTTAAATTCAATGAAATTGTGACAAAAAAAAATAGAGTTGCGTGTTTGGACAGGAAAGGAATACTTGAGTTTAAAGTTTAGTATCACCGAGAGCGAAGAGGTGTAAACGAAAATATTCTTGAAAATAGTTGCCACCTATTGTAAAAATTAATCTCAATTAAACTAATAGTATACATGACATAATCCAATATAAGAATTTAACGAAAAATGTAAGAACCTTTTTTTTATTCGAAAACTATTTGGAGAGGGTTGCCATCTCTTTTAAAAATTAATTAATTAATGTAATGGCTCTTTTAATGTGTGTGGCTTGACAAGTAATTAATATTGTTTTATGGCTAAGGGTTTTTGGAAACTTTGGTTTCGAAAATATTCTTAGAGGGTTGCCACGTGTTTAAAAGATGAAATGAAAATTAATTTATAAATTAAATGAAATACATTTTACTTTACTGATATGAAACGTAAGATATTTAAGAAAGCATAGTCTTGAAAACATCCTTGTAAAGGGTTGCCACCTCTTAAAAAGGTAAACAAAAATTTATTTAGCAGTTAAATTAAATACACTTTGCGGTATTATTGTGAAGTGTAAGGGGTAAATAAAAGCATAGTTTGGAAAATAGGGTTGCCACCTGTTAAAAAAATAATTATAAATAAACTAATAAATTAAATGAGAGTAGTATAGTAGACACTTTTTCAATGGAGACCCAGTAAAACAAAATTGGATTACAGCGCCACCTAGTGTATGCAAAAACAAACATGAAAACTAAAATCAACTATCCAAAATATTATAAATGACCGTAACTTTCCAAAATAATTCCAGCATTATGTTATCGAATTTTATTCAATTTTAAATCCATACAAAAAAATCAGATATGTAAGTTAAAATCAATTCGGTTCTTTGTTATAGCAGTTTGTTGCAATGTATTATTAGCAGAGAGTTACGATAACTTTTATCTAAAAAAATACTTTTAAATATAAATATGGCGAATTTTATTTTTGGCGCATAATAAATTTATCATTATTGTTGTAGTTTTTTTATTGCTTAAGAAGTAGTCGTTATTCTTTGAGTTTTCTATTTTGCTCAGAATAGTCGCTCTTTCTTGAATTTTTTCTCAGAAAATGAAACTTAACATATGGGTGTTTTCTTTTTTCTTTAAAAAGCAAACCACTTTTTTTGGATTTGTGTGCATTTGCAGACAAATTAAATTTTATTTTCTGAGCAAAAAATAAAACTCAAAAAATTACGATTAAACTTGATGTTTTAAATAAAACTCAAACAATAAAAATCAATGCCTCTGAAGGTAATTCTTAGTGATGAATCATTTTTCTTTACGCATGATTTTTTAAGTTGAAATTTCGAAAATAATCGTTAGTTGTGGTCCCTGGTTATTGGTTAGTAGTATTCCTTTTTGAATCACGAATATTTCATTCAATGCCACGACGCTATAGTTAGGTGTTGGGGATATGCACGCTATAAATAAAAAAGTTCTATAATAAATATGTTATATAGTATTTAATTGTAAAAATTTTTCAAAATTAACTAGAGGAGCCTCTGGCTTTCTCAAAAATTTGAAGCCAATATAAAAACCAACTCTAAATGTTTCTGGCACTATATCAAGTCTAAAAAGAGGGTTCGCGATATTCCTAAATCTTCATTTTATTATTGCCCTTCCGCTAACTCTACTTCAGTTGCAATTTTTTTTTGATATTTGTTTTTTTTTTAGCTAAATTTCGCATGGATAAGGATATTCTCGATATTCCAGTTTATTTTCTACTAATATCTGTGCCAGAAGCACGTATTTTGATTTTGGGCTTTTGGTTGTCCCAGATGAGGACATCGTTGAAGGTATTAACGATCTCAAAAAGTTCCTTTGTCACTGCTTCAGGTAATCTTGCTGTGATTCTGCTGAAAAGTTTTCCTTCTCTAATTGAACCCTTAAATCTCTCATAACATTTTAATTGCTAAGCTTCGCCGGTTAAGTTCTCTTTTGCGCTTTCTTAGTTGGACTAAATCATATTTAAGGGTTAGAAGAAGTTGCGTTGTCCTAGAAGGAATTTATTCCAATACTTTTATTTCTTCATCTGGTACTTTCATTTCTATCACAGAGCAGTATATTTATTTATAAATGATATACATAGGTTTGTGCTTTTCAGAAAAATTTATTATGAACTCAAGGATGTAAATGACATTCTCATTTTTCGGGCTAATCTAGACTGGCAATATTCATGGTGTGCAAGAAGTAGATTATTTATTAATATCAAGAAGTGTCATCTAGTATTCTTCTCCAAGTTTCAGCAGCTACTCCAAACTTCGTACCATATCTGTCATTCTGAGTGGCAATCGGTAGATGAAGTGAAAGTTTTTTTCTAAACAAAGTTCACATTTGCGACACACATCAACTATTCTATTTTCAAATCGTTTTCAATACTCGCCCTCGTTCGTCGTTCCAATCCATATACAGCTGTTGTTCAGTCTAAATTAGACTATGCTACTTTCATTTGGATACCTTATCACCAAATACAAAATCAATCGGTTGGAATCGATACGGAAGGTTTTTATACGGCATGCCTTGCGGCCTCTCAATTTCTCTGAGATGATTCCGCCGTACCATTAATCTTGTGACGCTGAGCAATACAAGATTTTGTTTTTAGGGCTATCGACTGTCCTCATCTTCTTAGTAGAATCAAATTTAATGTCCGGTGAGATCTTTGCGTAGTTTTGATACATTTTTTTGTAAAACACTCTACAGCTGTAATGTACCAATGAAAATGAGGCTGTCTGCGCTTATGAAATTCTCAAATTATTTAAATATTAATATACCGTTCTCGAAACATGTTTTAAATCACTTAAACTTAAGCTTTTCTTATTACATCATTCTTTTATGTAGTTTTAAGTTTTTACGTACTAATTTTTTCTTCATTTTTCTATTATGTACTGGTCTATAATTGTATTACATTAAATTGAACTAAATAAATAATTGAATAAGGTATTTTGGAAGCAAATTATGCGTTTAGTTTCTTTCTTCCCTAGCAGTTACATCGTTGGTTCCATACATTACATTTTCCTTTAAAAAGTGTAAGTGTAATATAATAATAAGCCCCTTTGCTTTTCCCATCACATATAATTTCTTTTTTTGTATGTCGGCATTTTCATAATTAATTGGTAAGATTAAAGCTTTCAGCACTGATGACACTGAACATTTGGTAAGCGAAACGAATATACTCGGAGTTTATTTACTACTTTTGTAACGCCAATTATCTCCATAAATGTATTTCATTTATTTTTTTTTACATCTATATGCAGAAACGAACACAAAACTGCTGAAGTAAAATAAGTTACATTGCAATACTCTACGGATATGTAGCTTGTCATATGACCTCCACCATTCGATTGGGTTATGAACAGCTGTTGTAAAACCGAAGCATAATTTGACAAGCATTTTTGTCTTTTAATTACCGAGAATGACGATCTGTAATTATGCAAAACTCAATACATGTTTACGATTCAATTAACCAAATTAAGTTGAGGTGGGAATGTGAAAATTTCCTTGTAACATAACTTTGCAATAATCCTTTGATTAAATGTGTTGAGTTGGCGTGAACTTTATTTATTATATGTGCAATTCAGCCTGTATATGGAAAAAATGAGTAACACCGTTAGCAAAAAAAAAAATTACTATAAATAGATGCGATTTTTGAGACACTTTAAGTTTGCAGTATATTTTGCTAAGTTTGAATGGACTATAAATAAAACTACATAACCAAAAATTGTCGGAAAATTCTGAATAAAAAGTTTGATATTTGTATGAAAATTTTGTTGCATTTTATTAAAATTTATATAAATTTTAAAGCTTGGATTTATACGGAGTTTCTTGTAGGAGAACTTATTCTTATGATTAGCTATTATTAGGAAATAAATTAAGTTCCGAAACTTTCCATTAAATACCTGTCGTTTAGTTATATGATACACACTATATAACTTTCTGAAAACGAAAATCGTATTTGAAGACGACTTACGCATAATATTTCAACTTAAATTTGAGCAGAAGATAAAATTAAATAAAAAATTATAATTTCTTCGAAAGTAGACCTATCCAGTAATAAAACACTCCATGGATTTGCAAAGCTATGCTCGAATATTTTTTTGAGACTTTAAGTTGGTTTCAAAACAGTAAAAAAATGAAATCTTCCGAAAAATATTTTGACCCTTTAGCTGCCACCTAAAAGTGTCGTTTTGCTCTTTATTGGCATAGCCGTCTTTTTACATTGCCAATTTAACTACATTTCTCAACGGCAGTAGATTTTTGTAAGGCTTTTTCATCACTGAAATCGACCCGGATATTTGCTATTGTCTACCGACGGTGACCGCTACTCATATTCAAATTTTGAACCTAGATCATTCCGGTTGATAAGATTCACACTCGGCTACGGAGGCCCCAATAGTATTATTTTATGAAAATACAAGTGGAACTAATTTTTAAATCACTAATAAGAATTTAGTAGGAATTTTTTCAGTTCCAATGCCTTTAGGCTTGTGATGGAAATCCTGTTGCGCTACGTCTCAAAGCAATGGTGGTAGTAGGACCATTATTTTTTTTTTATTATAAAAGTTTCTTCATAAAATCAATCAGCTCCACTATCGCCCTCATATGGTCACACGTGTTGTTTCGTATGCGCAGCGTTGCTGCATGCCCCAGCTCAGAATTTAGAGCCGCAATAAAAGCAACTTGAAGCTTATTACACAAAATATGTATGTATGTATGTATATAAAAATGTATATTTTCTGCATACTCTTGTTAGCGTTTCGCTCGATATTTTAGCCTCGATGTAAATGTTCGCAATAGCGCATTTAAAATTTTATTATCTTGAATTTTTGTTATATATTTAATTTAATTTGTAGAGTCAGAATTTTTTTAAAATATTCATATATTATACGTAAGAGAACAAACCATCTGTTGGATTAGTACACTGACAACAAAGCAAAACTTCTTGAAAATACTATATTAATTAGTAAATTAAAAAAAAATTATCGTCATCTGCATCTTCTAAAATTAAGAGTGCTATTCTAACGATAATAAATCGAAAAGAGGCTTTCTATTGTATTCCTATAATAAAATACCCAAAGTTTATAAAAATTCAGATACAACAATATTTATGACTTGTTATTTTGACGTTACAAGGCTATTTACATCAAGTATTTGGCTCTTGAAGCGAATTGGCAAATTGTGATCCCAAACCTATAAACTAAATGAAACTGAAGTTTTGTTGAAATTTTCAGCTATTAGTGTGTATTATTTATTTTCTGGTGTTTGGTCAAATCAGGTATAAACCTGAAATATTTTTCTTGCAGGCAAAGTTTTCAAAAATAAAATATGTACCAAGTGCGCAGAAAACCAGCAATGCAGTGCGATTTTGCTTACCCGAGATAGGACGAAACGGCTCCCTATGACACAAGAGAAGCGTCAATCTGCTAAAGAAATGTTTGCTTCAGTGTCGTCACCTTTTGTGGGAGGCAGTGTGGGTATCATCGATTGTACTCACATATCAGGAGGCTTATGTCAACCACCATATCAATTAATGTACAAATGGTAAAGCCATACAAGTTGGCTTCAAGTAGTAAAACATATATACATATATATTATATTTTTATAATGACCCTACTTACATACAATTTTTAAAATATGAAACCAAAATATCCTGGAGCACAACACGATTGATAATGAAGCGGATTTTGAAAACGAAAACCATAGCATATTTGCGAATGATTCTGGATATTCCTTGGAGTCGAGTTGATGGCTATTCTACCAAATCACTCAGAGGATAGTCCGAAATTCTTCTACAATGGAACATTTTAATATATAAAAACAATTATCAATATTTGTAGTTTGAATAAACTAGTATCTTATTTCACTTTAACCAAATGTAATAAAATAAATGCAATTGAATAAATGCAACGAGACAGCTGTTAAGTATCATTAAGAATCGCACAATCGTTACTGCAAACGACAGGTATTGTCTTCCAAAATTTCGATTTTCGGGTCGTTTAAAGTTAGTGAATTGCTCTACTGAAGATTTAATTTAAGTAATTTTCTTATGTAAATGCGATAAGAAACTCATAACGTTAAACTGGTTTAAAGAAAAAAAGTTGAAGTGTTCGGAAATAAGAAAGTTTATTGAAGTTTATATTGTATAAATCTTGCAATTTGATAGCTTGTGTGCTGTTTTTTTTTAGACATGTGGCTTTCAAGAAGAAGCGCTAATAATTTAATGTTATGGCCAAGAATTTGGCTTTATTATAACGACAAGTGTTTACCATTGTATTTAAAAATGATTTCGGGCCCACTTTTTGCTGCATTCTTCCAAGGCGTCAATCGCCTCGGGGTTATCTGCGTAGGCAAGCGACTTTACATAACCCCACAAGGAATAGTCCAGCGGTGTTAAATCGCAGCATCTTGGAGGCCATTCCACAGGTCTATGGCGCGAAATAATGCGCTCACAAAAAGTTTCCTTCAATAAATTTAATGTTTCGTTGGCTGTATGGCATGTAGCGCCGTCTTGTTGGAACCAGATATTGTCCACATCAAGATCCTCCAATTAAGGTTCGAAAAAGGCATTAATCATAGCTCTATAGACTTCCCTATTGACTGTAACATTATGGCCGGCTTAAGTTTTGAAGAAATACTGCCCATAGAGCACACCAAACAGTGACTTTTTGAAAATGTAACAGCGTTTTAACAATGGCTTGGCGATTGTTAACACTCATGCGATGATTTTGTTTACCTCCATTCAACCAAAAGTGAGCTTTATTCGAATATTGGACGTAGCGCGCGATGCATCGCACAGACCGAACCATTATTTTCGTAATAAATTTGGACGATTTACAAACGTTTTTCCGGAGAAAGTCTGCTCATTATAAAATGACAAACCAAACTGAGTATAAATAATTAAGTAACAACTGTCAAAAAGACAAATGGCGAAAAAGTATTCCCTCATTGAAAACCACACTTCTAAAAAAAAACACCCTTTTGCAAGGCACGCTTGTAATTTGTGTGGATAAAATGTAAACGAACAAAAAGATGAATTTAGTTCGAACGTTCAGGGGTTACGTAAAATTAAAACAAAAATCATATCAGCTGCTCTTCTACTGCCACCTGTTTGAAGTGCCTTGGGCTACTTTCAACATAACCTCAATACATGGATTTTTAGTAATTATTTTTACTTGACATCTAGCTCACGGTTCGCCGTTATGAATCAGCAGCCCCTAATAAAAATAAATAAGGTTTATTGAATTAAATCAGTCGATAGTATATGACAGTCTTTTTTAAAATAAACAAAATTGTGAAAATTTATAATTTTGTAAAAATATTAGCAGATTTACTTCAATTCTGAAGGTAAGTGCTATTTTTTTTTGTAAATAATACGAATTTGCTGCGATAGTAATTCAAAATAATGTAACCTTCTTCACATATGTAAATTGAATTTTTTTTGGTTCAAAATAAATTTTAACAAAACATTTAAATATTTGCATTCTAACTGGATGTATCCACTCCGGAGGGCGTCGTTACCGCTTGTTTGTTGTTGTATGTGAAACTTTTGCTGGCCAGTGTTGACGCCTCATAAATGCCCAGCGGCTATAGAAGTACATACATATATATATACCTATGTACATGTGTATGTATTTGTTGATGCAACAAGCGTTGGTGTGGCAAATATTGTACATAATAAAAACTTTTCACTACAGTAATTTATTTTTTGAGAATTTCCGTTATGCTGAGTCCAGTTGTCCAGTTGGGAATACAAATTTTTGAGCTTAGCAATAAGCTGTTGCTATAGTGAATTGTTCCCGCTTGCTAATAGATAGTCTACCGATAAGTGAAAATTGTACGCCATGAGGTAGCCCAGTGTACATATATATTGTACTCGTAAGCTGCATGTGGCAATTAAATTTTCAGCGACAGTTTACGAGCTGCCGGGCTTTTAAACTGCAGAAGTAAAAGTTATTTAGCTGATAGATGAAAATGAGTGGGTTGGACATAAAGGCTTGCAGAGCAAGAGAAAATCCGTGAAGAGTGTAAATGCGCTGAAAATCATAAACAAGGCGAAGACAAGTACAGCAAATGAAATGAATTTTGTTAGTAACTATAGCAAATAAATGAGAAAGAGTTGTATATACCCCTACAGTGGTAGGAGAAAATATAAATGAAGTTACGTTGTTGAGCATTTTATGTTGAAGTGAGAGAATAACTACGTCGTGAGTTTCTGCTGAAGGAGTTAGATCTTTTTTTTTTTATTTTTCAACCAGAAGCTTTTTTGTGCTTCCGTTTTTGTTATTCTTATTTTCACGTTGCGGCCATTGCTAACATTAAGCGAACAATTACGCAAAAAATGAGAGATATATATATATAAGAAAAAAACTTCATACTGCAAATTTTGTCGTAAGCTGAAATTCTATTTAATGCAAAATTTGCAATGCACCGAAAAGTTGTGACTGCGCGCCGGGAAAGGTCATAGAGGTGAGACCAAGCTAAAGATGCATGTGAATTCTAAATTGCTAAGTGCAATTTGGTGAAAACAATAAGTTAGGCCATAAATTAATTTAGTGTGTGTGTTTACTCCACTAATACCTCTTTTACCAAGTCACAGGTAACATTACGTATATGCCCTGGGGAATGCAATGAAGTGGTGCTTATGCGATACCTACTCATTTGAGACGTGTGAACCGTGAACTATCATTCAGTATTAAAGGCATCATTTTGCGTTACTCCTTTAAATTTAGTTTCTAGCTCTTTAAAAAAGGCAAGCACGTAAGTAGCCAGGATAATTATGGGTTGTTGATTATGAAAATTGGTTTTTGTTTGCGAAACTTTCCGTTTCGATTCGAAAAAGATCTAGCATGATGGCTACATTATTAAAGATCTGAAATTTCAGGGAAACTTAGAAATATGCAAGAGTGCGGAGTTTACAGGTTTAAAAGGCAAAAGTTTGACATTCATGCATGCCATAGAGTTCACACTAGGCCATCAGATAGATTTGAAAACATTCAGTTTAGAATTTTGCAAAAAAGAAAATAATATTAACAGCAGCCATTTCAAATTTAAAGTGATAAGACTTCTGCTACATGGTATTCCATTTCGCTCAAATTTTGTACATGTGCTAAATTCATGCTCACACTGACGGAACTAGATTAAAAAAAAATTAAGCTTTTTTACAACTTTATTGAGATGAAAAAAATCGAAAACATCAAAACAAACAAGTCGTGCTAAAATTATATAAATTAACAGAATTTTCTGATCCGATTTGCACACATGGGGTATGGTTAAAAAGGGGAGATGACAGGTATTAGTTATGTTTAATTATCTTAATAACTTTTTCAAAAATTATTGTTTTAAAAGGTTCTACTTTTTAATTTTTAAAATTTCGTTATATATTTATATAAGATATTTTTTTAGATAGAAGGCATTAGAAGTCATACGCCATGGTTTGAAATTCTCTCTGAATTTTATATGAAGGTTTGGAAGGGATTTGTTTTCAAAAATTCTAATCTTATATATATCCTCCGCAGATGGGAGTATTAAATGGATAAAATTCAGGCGATTTATTTCCTCAACTAATTGTTGTTGGGTGAATTAAATGTAATATTTTTTCGGGAAGAAGAAAAACGCAACTAACAATATTACGATGTTTAAAATTGATACTTTTAGGCCATGCATTATCGGTCAGCGAATTAGCGGTATTGATATTTTCTTACAAAAATTCCACGCATAGTCATCAAAACCTTCATATAATTTCAAATATCATTCACTTCATTACAAAATTCGTCGAAAAAGAAACCCGTTAAGCAGCGATTTCTCATGTTAATATGAAATTTTTGAGACCCTTTAATGTTATTTCCAATTTCTGTCATTACGTCTTTGTATAAGTATTCTTTTATAGAGCAACATTTATAAATTTAACTGAATTTTTTGGGAATCCCCCTGTGAGAAACGATCAGTGATTTGATTGTCATAGGGCCCTTGCAAGCTTGTTTTTGAAGGTATCAGCAATGTTCCGGAAAGATTCTTTGTTACGACGTGATATGGCAAAAAATGCAACTTGTCCTTCAACCAGTCTTTTTCTTCCCATTTTCATAAAGTGAAGAAATCTTCTTCATTTTCATTATGACCAGCTTAAAATGTTAAAGGATTCCCTCCTAAAATACACATAATTATTGACCAATGTCTGACTTTAATCTCAATTATGTGCTGTACTAATAAATTCGTGTGATGATCTTTCTAGTTTTTCCATCGAAAATAGTTGGAAATAAAAAAAAATTGATATAGGATTCAGCCCATGGGGGGAGAGGGGAGTTTATATTAAAACAATTCCTATTCAAAGCTTAATTTTAAATTTTGTAAGAATTTAATTTTCAGTCATAACTTCTCAAGTTCAGTCAGTTTAGTTCATGTGCAAAATTTGAACGAAATAGAAGACCGCATTGCAGAAAATCAGCTCCTTTTGTTACATTTAATATGGGACGGCTGTTAGCTACTTTCAAATAAAAAGTGTGGAATATGTGGGCAGAAATGATAATGTTTTTTTATTTCAATGAAATTTGGTTTGTTTATTCAGAACAACTTAAATCTAATGTACGTTTAAAGTTAATTAATTAATTAGGATTTTATCAAGTGGTGCAAAAAAACACTCGTGCATCTAAAATCGCGTGACAGAAGTAAAACTCTTTTGCCGAATTCATAAAGAGTGAGAGAGTTAAATATGGGAGTAGTAGTGATGGTAGTCGGTAGTAGTAACTAATAGTTGTGGTAGTAGTAGAATAAGTAATAGTGGTTGGTAGTAATTAGTATTTAGTAGCATTAGTAAAAATAGTAGTAGTAATTAGTAGTATAATTAATAAAGTTAGTAGTAGAAAGTAGTAAAACAATAGTAGTAATTAGTAATTAGTAGTAGCAACAGGAGTAATTAGTAGTAGAATTACTAAAAAAAGGTAGTAGAAATAAGTTAAAATAGTAGTAGTAATTAGTAGTAGATTTAATAAAGTTAGTAGTAGAAATTAGTACAATAATAGTAGAAATTAGTAATTAGTAGTAGTAACAGAAGTAATTAGTAGTAGAATTGCTAAAAAAAAGGTAGTAGAAATAAGTTAAATTAGTAGTAGTAATTGGTAGTAGCATAAGTAAAAATAGCAGTGGAAATTAGTAAAAGTAGTAGCAGTAGTAGTTGGTAGTACATAGTAAATAGTAATAGTAGAAGATATTAGTAATAGAAGTTATGGGAGTAGAAGTCATAGTGAGTAGTAGTAGTTGTAGTGGTGAACCAGTCTTGAACTACTGACAAGTCCTGAAATGGCCTCAAAATGCCTAGTCTGAAAGAAGTACCGAAACGATCCAGAACTTGTCCCCAAATGATCCTGAACTAGTGACGGAATGGACCCAAGCTACATATGTTTGTATTTACTGATGGGCATACATATGTACATATATATATTCATTTTTATTATTATTATTATTATTATTTTATTATTTATTATTCGTTATTCATTTACAATAAGACTTAAAATACTAAAATGCAACCCGCGAAGCAACAATGCTTATCTGCAGGTTTATAATTATTTGACATTAACATTTATTCTTATATATCTATATGTGAAGATTAGTACAATTTTTTCGATTTAATTTCAATTTAAATTAATTTTGAATTCTAAATAATTTTAAATGATTTCATACATATTACATAACTTTAATTGTTAATTGTTTAGAAATTTATTACAATAAGCTTTTGATATGATTTTTAATTAAATATTTTCTTTTGGCTGTGTTTGGTAGATTCGTTAAATTTATTGGCAGTTCATTAAAAAGTGTTGGGAGCAAAACTGAAAGTGAATTTTTGGTGTAGTTGTTTAAAAACTTTGGCACTATTAGTCTATTCTCTAGACATCTTCGTGTTCCATGTTTATGAGCAATCGGTATCTTGAAAGTATTTTCATCGTAAAACTCATTTAGAACCGTTATTTTAAAAATCGACTTAACGTCAAGCACCTTCCATGCCCTATTTAGCTGAAGATTCGGAGTGTATATATTTCTTTTCTTTGCTAGTATTTTTAAAATATAATTTTGGCTTTGTTGTAGTTTCCTACAGTGTATCGAAGAACCCCATCCCGTGATCCCATGTCTTAGATACGACTCTGTTAGTGCTAAATAGGCTTGATACAATACATCATAATTGCTACAATAACTCAGGTGTTTTAAAAAGTAAGATGTAGATCGAAGTTTATTTTGAAGATGAGATATGTGCGCATTCCACTTAAAGTTTTCGTCAAGTATAATACCGAGATATTTGTACGTATTAACGATGTCTATTTCCTTGGTACAGTCACAGGGTGTCAGGTTTTTATGAAGGCAATCGTAATACGCATATGCGTATATACATACACATTGATATGTCGGTTATAAAGGGTCTTGCAATAGGGACGCTACAAAAGTAGACCGATAGTGACAGCAAACGACGCCATATTTTTTCCCACTCTTTTGACATTTTTCTTCAGTAAGATTTGCCATTTCATCATGGAAAGATATACAATCCAACAACGAGTCGAAATTATTAAAATTTACTACCGAAATTCGGAGTCAATGGCCTCAACTTTAAGAGAGCTACGTCCAATTTATGGTCGTCGTCATTTCTGGCTGAATGCCTTCGCCAATAAGCAAAATATGCGTTATTGGACAGGCAGCAATCTACACGTACTCCATGAGTCAACATTGCATCCCGAAAAAATTACGTTTTGGTGCGGTTTATGGGCCGGCGGCATCATTGGGCCATACTTCTTCCGTGATGATCAAGACCGGCACGCTACTACTAGCGTTCCTATTGCAAGACCCGATATGAGCGTTATGAGATGACTTCGTGCCGCGATATAGTCACGAACTTCGTTACGTGATCAAAAAAATCACTCTCATGTCGCTAAAGAAGTTTTACTGCAAAAAATTCCAAATGTGCTTTAAATCAAAACTGGTAAATTTGGTCACTCAATTTACGGTGGCGTTGCTTAAAAACGCCAGATAATAAATAAATGCTTAGAGCATATTCAGATAAAGTAATATTTGCAAAATAATCAGATGAATACAAAAATTAAAACGTCTAAAATTTAATTAAATTTGTACGCAATAAATATTTAATTTCACCCGCTAAAAATATTTATTTCTACAACGCGCAGTGTCTGTTTACCATTGCGGATATTTTTACCACGCTTAGTACGAGATTGTGTGGCACCATGGAGTACTGCAACTGTTTGAACAAGTTTTGAAATTATAAGCTTATGGCTTAAGAGCAGCATCATCCATAAAGTTAATTTCAGTGTTTTGTTTTTATAGATGAAACCAACAAAATTAAAAATTAAAAATCGAAAAACATGACATTCAAATTAGATATATTGAAATATTTTCACAACTAAAGTGTTTTTTTAGACACATACACATACACCCGAGTGCATAGAAAGTCTGCTCTTATTTTATGTTCGACTGCGTCAAACCAGACACAGTAGACCACGAAAGCATTTTTGGTGAAAACTTTTTGCGCACTCAATTCATACCAACCATTTAAATATCGCTCTGCTTCAGCGCTAAAACCCTCAGAGCAGCTAGAGTTAGTGTTAAAAAATTATAATATTGTGGCCTTTCGTGTGTATTTGGAAATCTGCATTTTCAGCTTTTAATTTTTTCATTCTATTATTACTGTTTGTGGGCCGTGCCATTTGTTAGTATTTTTCTGTGGAGAGTCAAAAATTATAGAGTCATAAAATTTTATTTGCCAGCGCATGAATTTTTACATACTTATAATACATAAATGTACAGACTATTCTACTTCTGCACTTTTGCAAACAAAACTTCTAAATAGGACATTTTTTATTGTTGTACTTTTCGGTTTAGTGCGAAGCGCTTCCAAATTTGCGTCTCTTCAAAATGTTTCTAATGAGTTCGTTTGTGACGGTGTAGGTAGATATGTATGTATGTAATTTTGCGTATGTATTGAATTTGAAAGCAGAAAAACATCCTTGCAGGTAAAAAACAAAACAGGATTAGTAAAGCTATTATAGAACAAATTTAGGAAAATAGTATTCAAATATAAAACACAAGTCCTGTCCTTTTTATGTACAAACAAAATACTTTTACAAAAAATTATTTAAATACAAATAGCAAAGTAAATATTTTTGCTACTTTTGAATCAGACCTAATAGCCATTTCATAAAGAAACAGAGACGAGAATGAGTCCTTCAAAATTTAAAGAAGTAGCGTTCTATATGACAAAAACGAATTTCATTTTAGTTCAAAAATTTCTTCAATGTTTATTCGATGTTTTCATTACCCCCAAGTATTATGATTTCGGTATAGAAATTTGGCGGAGTTGGTATGGAACTTTAGGTCCCTCAATTTGTATACAGCATGAGGGTGCTCACCAAAAATTATGGGAGAAGTTCGACACAAGTCGGAATATTTTTTGACCGAATTACACGCTGTGTAGTTTTGCAGATAGTGAGTTTTTTTTATATTTCAAATACCAATAACTTTGTAGAAATTCAACGAATTCCAATATTTTTTCACTCCAATGCCAGTACTTTAAGATAGAGGAATATTACAATAAAATGAGATTATCTTTAACGCCAACCTTTATCGTAATGTACTTATATTTTTTCGAAACAGTTTTTTTTAATCTGGTGTAAACGACATTACGAAATCTACTTCTTCGATTTGGCAAAAGTTTTTTTTATAATATTCTCTACGGCGCTAGGTAAAGATAGGAATTGCAAAAATTTTATGAAAATGCTTGTCCTTCTGAAATAAAAATTTGTCTATTTGAAATGATGGGGAATTGAGAAATGTTATACACTATCAGTGAGGTTCTTGGAAATAGGGCAATAACGATGGCCCATATCTCCGCCATTTTATAATATATACTTAACATTTTTTTTAGGAAAATATCTTAAAATTGTATTTTTAGTTTGTACCGGGTTCGGTAAGCTACGTCTTACCAAACTTATAGCGGCTATATTTATTGTATAAGAGAGAGTACGGTGAGAACAGAAAAAAATACCAGTTTGGCCACTCAGAAAAGAAGCGCTTAAACGCGAATGCGTCAAAACACCTGCAAAAGGAAGCTCATTTTCTAACCGTCAAAAGTCCTTAGTAAAGTCATAGAGTTGTCACATCGAGCTGAAGTAAATAATTCATATCTTTTGGAATATTTTCACCCATTTTTGTCTTTCAAATATACAGCTAAAAAAACTTTTGATAACTATGATGATTTAAGTAGTGCTTATTTAATAAGCTTCTTAGTAGTTGTTTTGGTTTTATTGGTGTCAACTTTTTCAATGGAACAACTTTCAAGTTTACATATTAAATTTTCTAATTTATGCACACCGAAAAAAAATTTTATTTGTAAAACTTTCAGGCGGCCAACAGCTCAATGTCGAAGGTGATTTTCCGAGTTATTGAATATGAGGTTAATTCTTTTCACTTCAAGCGCTTCCGTAGGGGGAATCCTAAGAAAAACATTACTGCATTTTTAGCATAAAAATATTCAATTTTAAAATACTACTTATTTTTCGCAAATAAAATAAAATGCAGTAAAATAAAGTATGATACTATTAATTTTATTTTTATAGAAAAAATAATTAAAACTCTAAAGATATACTTGTATATGAAAACGTTACTATGATATTAAACGCTAGAACTAAAAAATACACCATCACAGTCATTGTAGGAAGTCCCATAAGTTATCGCCCTTATAATTCCTACAGAAAAACTAGTCAATAACTAATCAAACACTCGCAAATTTGAAGGAATGCGTGTGATACATAAATGTTAACGTATACAACCAAAAACAACACTTGACCTCACAATTGAAAAATCAGTTGTAATGCAGTAATTTAAAATCCGATTTTGCCGGTTCCGACAGATGATTAGATTAAAAATTTATCTGCGTTCCTACTTTCAGTCAGATATCTCTAAAATTGAATCAGCTCCTGGTCCTGATCATTTTGGTATATTAGGAAATTTGTCTATCTCTTCTTCCTCGTTTACTTATAAACATAGGAACAAAGTTATATGGTATTATAACGTCGTCTTCATAAAGCTCGATATTTGCCGGAAATTCTCCTACAATTTGTGGTATGAGCCTTGGTGTCGTACTCGTATCACCAACCGAGGCAGCTACAGTTTTCCGTCGATTTCGGACGGCAGATGATTTTTGGTAGAAGCTTTTTTATTGCAGAAATAATATACCATATTTTTTTTGGGTTTCTTATTTTAGATGATTCAGTGATCCCTCCATGGAGTCGCTTTTCTTAGATGACTTACTGAATATTGGATGTATCAACTGCAACGGTAACTGTTTTTTGAAATTGGAATATAGATACTATAGTTCTAAATTGAGGTAATGTTTATATTAATTATTATGTTAATAATTTAAATAGTCATGTCAGAAGAAAGTCTTGGAAATTCGCCGCCTAACGCAACACTTTGAGAACAGCTGAATTACATTCAAATATTATTTCAGATTAAATATATCTGTAGAAAGTAATTTGTCTATGATTTAACAAATTCTCTGACATTTGCCCTATCACTCTCCACAGGGTGGCTCCAATAATGCACACACACATCCATACATACATTTATTCAAACTAAGTACCTACATTCCTCGACTCGTATATTACAATAATGCTTGTGGTAATTGCGGTGGCAAAGTACGTACGAAATTCGCTCAAAAAGTTCACACTTGAAAGCAAACACAAATACTTAATATTCAAATACTCGAAATGAAATTAGCCAAATTTTTGGTGGTCCTTACTTGATTAAAAGTTAGAAGCAATGTGAGTTATATTGTCGCATTGTCGGTACATTGCACGGAGAAGTAATAATGTTGTGTGCCTGTGTGTGTGTGTGTGTTTTGAAGCATTTGCAAGTTTTCTGCCATTTGTGTGTTTTCGAAATGTTTTACGTAGTGTACTTTATAATAAAAGTAGTACAAATTTTAAGCCATTTGTGGTTTTTCCAATTCAGCTAGTTTGTATTTCAGTTGCAGACTTTCGCACTTAGATTAGCTTGTCGACCCTTGCAGCAGATAAACTGAATTGAGTGGTTAGAGCAAGTCGTAAGCCATTGCTCAAGAAGTCTTATGCGACTTAATTGCCAGTGGTTTTCAAATGTTTGATGGGGTTAGTAATGCCATTCTATAAGCTCTGCCAAAGTTAAGATGAAATATTGCGATAACATTGAGGTTGAGTGGCTAGATTTTATGAATGTAATTTATTAGTTAATGCTGAGAAAAACTCCTGTGTGCCGAGTGGAAACGAGCGCAAAAATATTAAATCAAAAATTGGTATAAAGAAACCGTCGTAAGATAAATCAAAAATAAAATTAATTTAAAAGTTATAGTGATAGTCTCGAGCGTGTAAAAATTAACTTATAGTTGGCTGATTTTGACAGGATAACTAATTGACAAATTTGCAAAATTTAGACTCTGAACACTATAACAGAAAGTACCTAGTGTATGTAAACTTTTGATAGCCGAGTTTCATAACCCCAACAACAGAAACAATTTTCTTCTTGAAGTGCATGCAGAAGTGCAGAGAATTCAAGACTCGACTTTTAATATACCCACGATGATTTATATCTTTTTCGAGAGCCTGGGCAATGCCCGTTTTCTTGGTTGATTGAGTATAGCCCCGCTATTATTAGAATTTTTTTCAAATTATGCTTACTGGAAACCCAAAGAAAGTTGCAGGTTTGCACTTGATTCCTGAGATTTTCCAATGCATTTTTATTACATACTTAAGGGACTCTATCGTTACTGTATTCTCCATTTAATGCGAACGAGTTTTGAAAGAAAGAAGTTTACAAATCTTTACATCTTAGTCGCCATGTCTGCTTTAGCTACGCTCAATAAAAGAGATTTTTTCTAAATTAGTTATATCAATAATAATTGATTTTATTAGGAAAGTATTGGAAAAAGGAAAAATCAACAGAAGTTAATATCTTTGCTTTGGATCACAAGCCCGGACGGGGTCTAGAAAGAAATATGATGATGAGATGTGATGCTATAATTTCTACCAGTCTGACTGTTGTTGCCTCTTTCCAATACTTTTCTAATAAAAACGGGCATTGAATCAAAAATTATTACTGATACAAATTTAAATAAGTTATTAAAGAATGTCGAAAAATATAAAGGAATGAAAAATTTCCAAGTCGTTTTTTATGATAAAGTGCACTTTCCCTGCATTACAAGGGCCCCAAAAAAATAGTTTATGATGGTTGAGTTTTAAAAACTAATTGTAAATTTTCGTAAGAATTGTAAAAGTTGTTTGATAACAATTAGAAGTGAGACAAATATTTCAAGCAATCGATAACTAATATTTTGCGACTTAAATTTCTTTTCATAATAATTTTTAGGGAACCTATTTTAGAACCTTTTCGAACCTAGCTCGGGACAAACTCTAGACTATTTCTGAACTATTTTGATATAACTTAGGGAATATTTGGAAATCAATTTCGAAATGATCATGGACATGAAAATTAAAAAATATTGGCTCGCTCATAATAATAAGAAAAGAGCTATTACAAGTCCCAAATTAATAGTTACCGACGATCTTAAAAAATGCACTGCGCTGATAAATAACTCGAAAACGATTGTATATGTTATAAATCTCAAAGTAGAGTGGATTTTAATATATCGAATCTTATGTCATGTATCTAATTCGTTCAATCTAAAATTCGATAGTTTTACTTTTAATATCATTCTCTTTGCAATTGAATAAAGAAATGTATTCGGTTAAAAAAAATATATATATATTACCTTTTTCAACATTATCTTTATAACGACACCACAAAGATGTGGTTTCAACGTTGATTAATAAACTGTGTGAATTTTAAGCTAAAAACTTTCATTATATCGTATAATAAAAATAGTTTCCGTTCGGACTATTTAAGTACTCGTAGATACATTAATAAGATAATTCTGATGATTCGCTAAACCGAAAATTTATTATTCCGAAAGTTCATTATATTGAATGACCACTGTAATAGTTATCGATGATTGACATTATTTTCTTTTCCAACAGTTATTTCTCCGATAATTACACATTTCATAAATTTTGGTCCGATGTAAGTACGAGGGTTGCCTTTTATATTTTGCGCCTTCGCATAAACTTGCATATAACGTTTTCACTTACGAGTTTTATTTGTGTTTGTTTATAGTGAGTTTAAAAATTCATATTGCCTAAAAATGGAATTAACCCGTGAACATTTTCGTGCGATGATTTACTACGATTTTCGACGTGGATTATCTAGACAGGAGTGCATCAATCAACTTACTTCTACTTTTGGTGTTGAATCACCACACTTAGCCACTGGGAAACGATAGTACAACGAGTTCCTACGTGGCCGCCAATCTTTGCAGGACGAATTTCGTGAAGGTCGTCCAAAATCGGTGGTTGTGACAGTCAATTCTGTGCATCAATTGATAATACAAGATCGTCATGTGACATCTCGCGAGATAGAGGCATCCTTGGCCATTAGTGGGACCAGCGTACCTTCAATATTGCATGAACATTTGGTCGTAAAGAAGATTTGTTCTCGTTGGATACCGCATAATTTGATAATTGCCCAAAAAAAGACTTGTGTCGATTGGTGTTAAGAAATGTTGAAGAAATTTAGCCGCTGTGGATCAAAGCACGTCTATCTGTTCCACTAGATAAACTTAAAACGGTCAATTCTGAGTGGTATACAACCATATCACACAAGAGAGTTTTTGAGGAGTCAAAAGGTCGAATTGATGGGTCATCCGCCTTACAGCACTGATTTGGCACCTAATGAAAAATGCGAGGTCAACGTTTTTCAACGCCTGAAGTACAGCTCCTTTCAAACAGCTCGTTTTAAAGGTATCCTCTTCTGAGTGGCAAAAGTGCTTTGAAAATTGGTTGAAGCGAATGCATGACTTGGATGGAGAATATTTTGAAAAACAATAAAACTATTTTCCTTTATATTTGATTGTGCTTTCATTATTAGGCGCAAAATATAAAAGGCAACCCTCGTATATGAAAAAGAGGGCAGAGACTAATCAAAATGTATGAACTGAGTGCCCGGGAACTTTTGTTTTACTCTTCTTCATTTTTACAGTTAAAAGTGTTAAATTTGGGAGCTATTTACTTATTTATCATCGATCTATACAGCAATCAAATTGTACAATAGGTGTGTCTGTTTATTGAAAATTTCTTTAAAAGAATGTTTGATGGTGATGAAAGAAATGAAAAAAGATATATTTGAACCAATTATTTTTTGTTTTGAATGAACTCACTAATCTTCAAAACTACTGAATAGATTTTTATAGATGAAAACAGCAAGCAGGCATAATATAGAGTATATTTTTTCAAAATACTAAATGAAAAAAAAACAATATCGCATTGTCTTAAAGTCATTTTCTTTTGAACCAATCAATCATTCATATAAGGTGGTGATGCAATAACAACAACAAGTTCTGCCAGAAAAAAATTTCTTTTGGAACTAAAACCGCCGAAAAAGAGCTAAAAGATGCTAAATAATATTATGAGTATTTAAAATAAAGAGCAATTTTTTTTTAAACTTAGCGTTTTTGGGTCAAATCTACTCGTATAAATTTTCTATATTAATGAGTAAAAAATAACTTTTAAAAATCACACATTACATTAAAATATTTTAAAATAGTGTTTATAAACAATACCGAGAACTAAGTAATACTTTAAAACTAATTTACTGTTTTGGAATCTGCTTTAAAAAAAATTTGGTCCAGTTTTCGCAAACATTTTATTTCATTCTAAATAAAACATTTGGCAGTTTATGCTAAATAATTTGCCAAGTTATATGGCTCGAAAAAAAACGACTGTAATTTATTGATCTCGGGGCCAGTTTTTGTTAGGGAATAAAATGAGAAAGCAACGATATTTCAAAGTGGTTGAAGTGATAGCTGCTATTTCAGAGATCACCACATCTCCTCATCTTCTTCTTTCAAATTTTACCAATAAATTAAAGTCGTTTCTAATACTATAAGGCCAAAAAATAATAATGATCACACAAATATACAAAACGTCGAAATATCAAATGATCAATTGAAAATATATGATTTTCTGTCCAAGTTCTGAGACGTACATTGTCATTCTGATTTTGTCTTTGACTTCATCAAAAAGGCTGCTATTGGTTTAACAAAGATTGACATAAAAATTTTATCTTCTAAAAAAAATAGGTATTATTATTTTGACCGTAAATGTCGTTTGAGTTCTAAATTATAATATATCATTCGCTGTCACAAACCTAAAAAAGCTATTTGCCTTCGGAGTGGAATTGTTGTCAGTATTAATCGAAATAGAATCACAAACAATTATCGAAAATAGCATGCATTGCCATATCACTGAAGCTAAAAAAAAATCCAGTCAACACTTGTATGATGAAATTTATTACGATATAAAGAAATGACAGAAGACAACTGAAAATTTCTGTAGCTTTAAAAGTACTACATAATTTTAAGGAGAGCTAAAAAAAAGAGCTAAATAGAAAAACGAAGCTCTAAATCTAGCGCCAAAAATATCAAAATGGCAACACTGATACGAGTATGTGGGTATGTATGTATATATAAAATATAAGTATAAAGAAATAGACTCCAACATATGGTCTTTAACTTAGTTCGTGCGGGGGGTTTCCAAAATTTTTACGTTTATTTAAGGAAAACATGTACAATAGTATTATTCAAAGTATTGCCCATCTGAAGCTACGACTTTTTCCCATCTTTCTGGCAATTTGTGGATCCCATTCCAAAAGAACTGCGCCGGCTTGCCAGCCAAGAATGAATCAAGCCAGTTTTTGATATCCTGCTCTGATGTGAACCGTATTCCAGTGAGGGCGTTCTGCATCGATCGGAACAAATGGTAGTCAGAAGAGGCAAGGTCTGGGCTATAAGGCGGGTGGGTTAAAACTTCCCATCCATTGTTTTCCAAATAGTTCTTAACCGGAATAGCAACGTGGGGCCGAGCGTTGTCATGGTGGAAAATTATTGCCTCGTGTCTGGTCGCATATTCCGGGCGGTTTTCGGCTACTGCTCTCTTCAAATGGATTAATTGCGTTCGGTAGCGTTCTCCATTGATGGTCTCACCCGGTTTTATCAGCTCATAATACAGCACACCCTTCTGATCCCAAATACAGAGTATTACCTTCGCGCCATTGATATTCGGCTTAGCCGTTGATTTGGCTGGTTGGCTGAATTTCAGATATGATTTTTTGCGCTTTGGACCGACTTTTGTGGCGTTCCAGCTGCATTTCAGACAAGCAAGCCCGCCCTTCGACATCTCTCGGCTTGAGTTCATGTGGAACCCAATTTCCTTGCTTTGGAATATATCCAGCTGCTTTTAAACATTTTGAAATGGCTGCTTGAGTGACACCCAAAGATTCTGCGAGCTCTTCCTGCGTTTGGCAACAATCTTCATCGAGTAATGCTTCCACTTCTTCATCTTCAACCTTTTTTGGCGGCCCAGGACGTTCATCGTCTTCCAAGCCAAAATCACCATTTTTAAATCGTGCAAACCACTTTTGGCACTTTCGCTCAGCTAGAGCATGTTCGACATATTTGAGTGAAAAAAAATTATTGTTGTTTACTCTTCATATGAATGACATATACTGAAAAGACCTACAATGATTGTAGCTTTCCAACGTATGTTCGGAATATATTGGAACGATGGAATACATACAAGTTACGCCATCTCTTAGCAAATCGCACGAATTAAGTTATAGACCCAATATATCGGTGAATACCAAACCAACCCTACAATTACCGGCATACTTTTTGATATGAACTAAACTAAAATGCTATCTAACTATTTAGTTTAGATTATCTTTTTGTAGAACAATATATTTTCCTCTGCTATGATTTTGCAAACATAGAACTCCTTGAAGTTGCAAAACAAAAAACTTTTTCCCCCGGTGTGTTGGGAGTTGGTTGGATTGAAGTGCCGCTCCTATTGACACTTCTCACATTTAGTTAGCATCAAATATGCGATGACTCAGAAATAATCAATCGAATCGAATGGGCATATATGTATGAACGTAAAAATAAAAGGTTAATGCGCATATGAGATAAAAACGTTTTATGGCACAGCAGACATCTTTTTGTCATTCATAAAGATATAACACATATATTTTGTATGAGTAGACATATGGAGGCCGTCCATTACTAATAAATGAGCTCTTAACTTAACAAAAACAAAATGCATAACGGGGAAAAAGCAAACGAATGTGAAGAAGTTTCCCTGCATCTGCCTCATTTCCTCTTTTTGCCTTTTTGTTTAGACGAACTTTGGTGAAGCTGCTACACAAAGTAGATACATAAATACTCGTAACTTGTCACTCATACGCCCTGCCTGACTGTGGGTTTATATGTGTGTGGATTATATTTACGTAGTGGGGTGGTCCAAAAATATATTGGAAAATGAACTTTTCAGATTTATCATTTGTCGGAAGCCACAAGATTGTGACCACAAATAACTGCCATACAATTGATTGTTATAATTCCTGTACTAAAATATATTAAGGTATAGCCCTATTTATTCAGATATGTGGGATGATTTTAAGACTTTTTGATTTTATTGTATTGTATTTTATATGTAAAACAAAAAATAACTAGTTTAGATAGAAAGATTTAGACAGATAAATTTGTTTATGTTATTCAAAGGAATGAAGACATCACTTTCTTTACTTTTTTATTTTTTATTTTATTAATGATGCCGCTACAGCTTTGATGATTTTCACTTATTTTACACAAGGAAAATAAACACGGCTCAATCGAATAAGAATACCTCGGTTCCGAAATCTTCGTCGAATTAAATTCCTTATTTGTTTTTACAATGGTATGCTTTTTCCATAACCTAAATATAATACCACAAATGGGAAAAATGTGATTGGTATTTTCACACAGAGTATTTTTTTTTTTTAAGAAATTAAAGATGATTTTATCATAATAATATTAAATATTTCTAGAAAAAACCCGTTGACGATCACTTTTATCCATTTGTGGAATCATTTATTAAATATGGAAAAACTAATTAAGATATACGTAGTTAAAAAAAAATCATGCACCAGAATTTGATTTATTAAAAAATTTCCAAAAAAGGTATTATTTAACGTTTTTATAGCCATTCTTTAACATTTTGGCCATGTAAAATACATGGGAAATTTCGAAGGTTTCGTGGCACCACTAAATACTAATCTATTTCAAAACAAAATAACTTTTAATCATACAAACACTAGCAAATACCCGCCGTATTTTGTTACGCCTCAAAAAGATCAACGTATTCAATTGTATGTATGTATTTGTGAACTGAAACATTTTATTTCAAAAATACTTCGGTTCGACTTAAAAAAATATATACATATTAATATGTGCGTATTTATTCTTCAAACAATAAACCACTCTATGCTTCATTAAAAAAAATATATATATTTAAATCTCTTCCTCACTTTGACAACCAATTCGTTACAAATATTTTCGATATAATAAACTGCATATAATAGTATAGATAATTAAATCTATTCAAATCAATTTCATTTTATTATACTTTTTTTAACTTAAACTGAATCAACTTCCTTCATTTTGGCAAAGTGGCAACCCTTTTATGAACTAGTTTCAAAAAAGTTTTGTGCAAATGTGAGATATTCTGTTTTAGCTTACGCTATTAATTAATTTGTATTTAATTTTTGAAACAGTAGGCAACACCTCAAATTGTTTTCGAGACTAAGCCTTCCTAAACATTTTCGGTTCACACCTTCTTACTTAGTTGAATTAAAATTTTTTTTCAAATAAAATTTTCTTAACCCTGAATTGAAAAATTTAAGTTTCTTTGTTAATACAAAGCTGGAAACCCCCCTAAAAAGTATATTCATATTCGCACAAATCAAGGTGGCAACACTCTTAAAACCCACTTTCATAATTTAGCTTTTTTAAGCCGACTCCCTTTTAATCTCATAGCGTTCTATTACTTTTAACTTTATAATTAAGCTTTTTAAGCCAGTGGCAACCCTTTCAGAAAATTTCGAAATAGTAAAACCTCTTTAAACTTTTTTTTAGGTCATATCACAATATTTGATGTAGCGTGTTATTATTTGAATTAAGTTTTTTAAAAGGTGGCAACCCTCTTAAAATATATTTGTGAAATTAAGCTTTCATCACCTTTTAGTTTGACATTCATAATGGTAAATTTCTTTTAACTTATTAATCTGATTTAATTTACCATTGAACAGGTGGCAACCTTTTTTCGATATATTTTGGGAATGAAGTTTTCGTTTGATACTCATATTGCCGTATTTTGATGTCACTGATTATGCCAATTCAATTAGACTTGATAAAAAGTGGTAACTCCCTTTAAAAAATATTAGTAGGGTGAATAAAAAGAAATTATGCTTTTATCGTACCAAAATATTCTCGCCCTAATTAAATGCTATATACAAAATGTGCGCTAATTTGCTACATGATTAAATAAAATATGGAATATTTTAATTCTTTCAAAATTTTCGTTATGAGAGATTTTGTGTTTTCCTCCGATTTCTATAATTTTTGAAATTTTGCTTACCGAGTTGAAATGCAATTTGTGCATTTTCATGGAGTTTGACATGCATAAAGTTTTGGAGACATACTCATTTGCTGTACATTGAGTGGTACCACTAAATTGGGTAGTGTTGCCAGGTAGTTTCATAGAAAGCTTAACTCACTAATTCCTTTTTTCGAAAAAATATTGTGTAAATAAACTTTTAGTTACTGAAATATTGATTTTTTCCACATAATACCGTTATGTAGGCTTGGTTATTATCTAATTGTACCCATTCTCGATATAAGCTTACCTTGGGTTGAGGGCAACGTCTGTACTATATTAATTTGGCTACTCATTTCACTCGGAACATTTCGATTTACTATATATATATGTCTATATCTGTTTGAGTTGCTTTAGGATATTACAAATAACCGTTATGTGAACAAAGTTATAATACCCTGGGCACCAAGTAGTGCGGTCGGGTATACAAAGACAAAAAAAACAAACAGCTCCCTTTCTTTCATGTAACGCAATTTTGGGGGGTTGGTGGGAAAATATTATATTTTGGACTATCCTAATACGTATTGTGAGTACGTAATTTATCCTAACTTTGAACTACAACCCTCTTTATTTCAAACTTGATTGCTTTACTATTGACTTTTGCATTTTTGTTTTCTTTACCTTTTTTGTTCTGTTGTTTTTTTTTTGTTGTTTTTGCATGTGCGTTTTTGCCTATTTGGTGTCACATATATCCCATTTCCGCTTCATTTCGTTTACTCTCAGAACAATCCACTAAAACTGCACATCGAATGACCCACATTTACATCATAACATTCAAGGGGATATGTGCGGATATAATTTTGCTAACATTTGTACCTATACACATAGACGCATGTAGATACATATATTACTATTTTCCTGCCGGAACAATTGATATCAATGACGATGTGACGACGTTGTCACAGTGACAGTCAATCGACCATCAAAGTGAAAGTGAATCGGAAATGCGCCTCTGCTCGGCACAACTAAATGCGAAAGGGATCAATTTCGTGTGCGTGAATCCATCTACTAAATACTTACATAGTATATACTAATGTATGTATATGTGTGTATCTGTAGCTGTATTTGTATGAGTTGGTAGGCTGACTGATTTTACTTACTGTTGGGAGTAGAATCATTTACTTCACTGAATTTTTAACTCACTCTCTGTCGCTGCACTGCCAAATATTTACCACTAGCCGGCTCACAACTGGGGGAAAAAATAGAAAGTACGCCGACATAATTGCAGAGAATTTAGGTCATTGGCGTTTGAAACATTTATGCGGAGCCTTGATGCTTTGATTGTTGGTTGACTAAGCTTTCGCTGAGTTATATTTTAGGTTCTTTGTTTTTTTTTTTTGCTTCTTTGGTTGTTTGATACTAGCGGCCAGATAAGCTGATGGTTTGTTTATGTTGGTTTTCACGCATGGTTTGAGTTGATTAAGTTAGCATTGTCATTTGATTGCTCAATTAAATTTATGTGCGATATGATTTTGTCAGTAGGCGCCCAAAGTGATTGATAGCCAATTTTCGCTTCATTTTCGAAAGCAATTTGTGGATAAACCATCCATAAGCTTCGATTTTCATCAGTTGTCTATGTTTGTTACAAAATTGTTGTTATTATAAAGCAAATAGATAGGTTGGAAATTTCTGCCTAGCAGCACATGGCAACGATACTGGGGGAAACTAAACATCTGTACAATAATTTTATAAAACCTTGGCAACAGCAGTCTTAACTCACCTATCGGCTAGTGGGGGCATCAAAGTTTATACATTACTTTGATTGGTCATCTTTCATTTGAGCACAACACAATTTATTTTGTCCTGTGAATCCATTCATTTATTTACAAACTATTTAAAGTTTAATGACAGTGCATTTCTTTGCAATGGAAAACTCCGAATAGTGCAGTAAATTTCTTTCATATAACTCTTTGTTATAGGAGGTTTCTCAGAAATTCATACAACAATTGTACAAGTGTTAAAAAAAATTTCTGCTCAATTTCCAAATGGATGAAGTTTTTGAGCATGGCCTCATAAGTGTTGAAGCTGAATCACGTGGTGAACGTCTGAAAAGTACAACAACACCAAAATTGATTGTATGTATATAAATAATGTCGATTAATAGTTTTTTTTTGAGAGTATTGGGTATAAGCTGATTTTTAAGTGAGTTGTGTTGTTTACACATTTTTTAATATTTTTACGAAAGCCTCTCTCCTCCTCTTACTCGGTTTAACTATTTATTGCATTTTCATTTATTCAATTTCAACGAATTAGTTGCTAAATCTATTTGAGTTATTTTGAAAACTTTAAAATTGTATTTCTTCCATAGTCGCAGTATTGGAAAATGCTATAGAAATGCTAATTTGGAAAAACCTCTTACGAAGGAAAATGTTTCTTATCTTTGATATATAGATATAGACATAGAGGTTTGTACTTGGACCTTTAAGATCCATTGTGCTCTCTGCTTTTTACAGTACTTCGTCTAACTCCAATGTCAAGAGGAAGTCTAAAATGATGGTTAGTGGGAACGAGCCCCCGAGTTCCTTATCTGGGATATGTGAGCCTAGGACCTCTGCCGCGTTCTCGAAATTACATCCCATTCGAAAAGCAGGTGCATTGAAATCTCTGGGGTCAAGTCGCAGAAGCAACACAACTCACTCTCATATTTCGAGAGCTTATGCAGATGATTTCGCAGTCTGCAGTGAGAAAGCCTGTCACCATCCTCAAGTTATTATTTGAGAGGTTAATAAACTGTTTACAGCAGGGACCATGATGGTTATAGTTTTTATTAGAAAACCATGATTTAATTGTTTTTTTTTGTGATTTTCATTTTTTGATAAAAAATAATCGTTATTCTTGAACTTAAACTTTTCGGATTTTATTTTTTCGACCACAAATAATCGTTTCTCTTGGACTTAAAAATTTTCGATCGTATTTCGATCGATCAATTGAAAAATTGTGAATACAATAATAACGATTATTTTTGATCGAAAAAGTGTAAATCAATGATTTATAACAAAAATCTTCTAAATAAAAATTAGGTCAGATTTGTATAGCATATGGCATAAGGATTAGACTGGTATATTTTAAACGATTAAATACCGATTATTTCTGTCCCGTTTTTAAATCATTTACGAGTGCATACTCTCAATAAACAATCCGCCTTTCGTAACCCGGCCTCAAGGTGCTAATGTTTTCGCCTTAACTTATTTCTTTCTCTAGCTAATCAATCAGCTTCATCATTGCCTTTGATGTCTTTGACGCCTGGAATCTAGAGGAGTTGAATATGATTCCATGCTGATCGAGAGTTGAGCCGATCTATGCACTCAAGCACTAGTGAGGCTTTAACCTCATTTGAAAACAGGGCCTTGAGTTATGCGTGGCTGTACATAGAAAGATGACGTACTCCTCCGCTTGGAAGATGCTTGTCATCCATCCCATTGAGACTAAATACTCAGGCTTCGATGTCTTTCGTATCAGTGCAGTTTGCTAGCCTGTAGGAGTCCTTCTCGTGTGATATCTTTTCTGGGTAGTTGAGCGTCTCCACTTTCCTGGACGATATGCTCTTCACTTTCCCATGAGCTTTTCTAGCTATGTTAAGTAGGGTTCGTTTTGCTATCTATTTTGTAACTATGCGTAGCGGCGTTTGGTCTAGAATCACCTCAAATGCCATCTCGGATTCATACGTATTGCCCCTGTTATGGACACGCATGCTAGCCATTGTACCTTGGATACTGATTTGCTCAACGTTGAGAGGGTGACCTTCGAGACCGCCGCATTGGCTACTATTGACCTATGTATCATGGTGTGGGCAACCATCTAAGTATGTTTGGATTACAGCCGCAAGATTTTCTCGCTAGATGGCTGCACACCATTATTGCTTTAGTCGCCTTGGGAGCTGTTGCTGTTTCGTAACATGTTATCTAAGGTTTAATTCAGTATAAGTGATAAATTGCTGATGTTCTACCATAGGCATCTCAGGCGAATGAGTACTCCATATTTTATAAGAAGAATTGGAATATATGGAAAAGCTATTCGGAAAGTTAATAATGTATTCGTTGAAAATTCGAAAAGCTAATTTAAAAGAAAATTCATAGCACAATTTGAGCAGAATAAATCCGATTGTGTGCATCTTTATATAATTATTGATGAGACTTAGATCTACCCCCACGAACCTAAATTGAGCAAAGAACATTTACAGTTGATTGAATACGGGTGATCAGCTCCGAAACAAAGGAAGTGCGTTATGCGTTTTCTTGGAAAAATTCAATAAAGGAACATGTTTGAAAGACCTTTTCTAGTATAGTTATCATTATCTATGCATTTATTTTTTTAAACAGCTGTGGCCACCTTCATTTTTTTTTCAAAACTAAGCTTTACTCAACTTTTTTCGTTTCCCATCGGTTGGCAATATTTCATTTCACTTATCAATCAATTTGGTGCCTAGCTATGTTGTAATCTTACTTGAATATTTTTAGTATAACTTGATATTCTTCAATCAATATTTGAGTTAGCTTAATATTTGAATTCAATTAACCCTTTTAAGTTGATCGCAAGTTTCTTCCAAATATATTCGCGAAAACTTTCTTCGTTTTATACCTGCACTATGCCATTTTATTATTTCATTAACATTATTAATTTAATTTAATTTAATTTCTTAAACAGGTGGCAACCCTGTTCAAAAAGTATTTTCCAAATAACGCCAACCAATAAATAGTGTAGTATTTCATTTAACTTAATAGTTCCTCTAGTAACCCTCTTAAATAGGTGGCAACTCTGTTGAAAAATATTTTCTTATATATCTCTTTCGTTTGACACCAGTAATTAAATATTTAATTTATTTAATTTATTAATTTATATTTCTCCTTTTAAACAGGTGGCAAGCCTGTTCAAAAATATTTTCCAAATAACACCTACCAATAAGTAGTGTAGTATTTTATTTAACATATTAGTTCATCTAGTACCAATTTTAAATAGGTGGCAACTCTGTTGAAAAATATTTTATTATACACCTCTTTCTTTTGCCACAAGTATTTTAATATTTAATTTATTTAATTAATTTATTTATATTTCACGTTTTTAACAGGTGGCAACCTACTTCAAACATACATATATCTGAAATAAAACTTTCCGCAACCTTTTCCATCTGCCAAACTTATTGCAATATTTTAATTAACTCGTTTATGTAATGGGGCTTAATTTTTTGAATAGGTGATAATTTTTTTTTTAAATATCCTTTAGATTAATCCAGATTATAAGCGAGTTATGAGTAAAATTTTATAAATACAAATTCATCCAACCGTTTCCATGTTAAAAGGTAGATAATAAGCCAGGGTATTAAACGTTCTAATGCTACATTCACAAACTTCCTGATTTACTGGCAAATAGCTTCCAATTTATTTGGCCCTTCGATGAACAGTACACAGGCATACTACATATGTTCCCAAACACACACACACATGCTCGACTGTGTGCATAATTTCATAGAAACCAAAATGCGAGCCGCAGAATGCTTCCAACCCAGCAATGTATGTCTAATCGCAGCGTTGAAAAAATAGGCAAATTTCGAAAATCCCATTAGCTATTTCAGTAAGTAAGCTAAGGCTACAAAATTGATAAATTAGACTGCCTGATACGTTGGCGGGTAATTACGATGGTATTTGCGACGCTTAATATGCGGCTTCTAAATATGTGCGCTATGTATGTATGTATGTATGTATGAATATATCAGAGCAGATCAGCTGACAGTATAATAGAGTAATGCGATGACCAACATATTGAATGCAAGCGTCGAATTGGAAATTTTCATGCAAGCGCGGGAAGTTCTATGAGGCCGCATTGCTGTCCACTTTTATCTTTTCCATTGGCCAGCGAGAGTAGGAGAGTATGCAATATAAAGAAACAACAAATTTCTTTTTAAAAATTTAGTACAGTTCAATCGTTTATTTATCAAAATCTTTCGATTTACGTGTAGCTATATTTACATATGTATGTACATATGTATGTGTGTACACATACATATATACCCTGCAGTAAAAAATTATCAATTCCTAAAACTAGATGACTTTTTATTAACTATTTTGCAGTGATTTAAAATAAAAAACCCGTTTTTATCAAAGAACCAGCAACACATTTTTAGTAAGTGGGCAAGTCATGCAAAATAATCCAAAAACGTCAGCTATCAAAAGTTTGACGTTCGTTCATCAAATCACAATAAGTCAACATTTAAGCGAGCACGAGACGTGTGTTGTTTCTACGAAAATTTTTAGGCTAATAATAATTTAGGGAAAATTAATTTTTATGAAAAATTAAAAAAAAAAAACAAATACTGGCACTTACCTTGCATTGCTTCGGTCTTTAATTTACTTTTATATCGACAAAACATAAGTAGATAGATATGGTAATGGGTAACTAGGTTTACAAATAGTTCATAAATAATTAGGTTACCTTTAGTAAAAAGGTAGCTAACAAAGGCTAATTTGTGTCAAATAATAGTTAGATCGCAGTTAGCTGTCACTTAAAGCAGGGGTAGCCAGGGCTGACTTTTTTCGGTCATCGTCATACAAAAATAGTTAGCTTTTTCCAAAGAAAATATACAATTAATACTCAGCACTAGTATTTTCGTAAACAGATTAAAGTTAGGGCATTACAAGTAGAGCGAAGTCTAAATTAGGGTGCAACCGAACTTTAAATACCCGACGCCAGTTTTTATTTCAACTAAAAACAGCAGTTATAATGCGCTTCATTTTAAAAACTTAAACAACTTTTATTTATTTAAAAATACAAAGAAAAATAGATGCTTCACGCTTTTAAGCTCGCTATATTGCAGATGAACATTTTGCCATGCTCGTTTTTTGAAAATGTCTTAACTTGTGAAATAAGTTCTCCGCAAATTTTAAGTAGAATAACGCTTAATATGCCAGTTAGCAACTTAGTTGTAGTATTAAGTTGTAGTATTAAGAAAAATAGTTTTAAGTTATACATATTAAAACTCTTGTAGTAACGCAATGGGCCTTCTATTTGAGGCCTAAGTGTCACCGTTACTCCTACCTACCTACCAATTTAAATCCTAAAAATTTCTACTATTAGTCAATAGCTGTGAAGAATATACATGCGTTCCTTTGCTAATTAAACAAATAAATAAATAAATAACATACCGCGCCGTCTTTCCAAAATTTTGATTTTTATGCATTTCGCTTTCTCACTAAATTCTTCGTACCAAATTTGAGTGAATTTGCTACATGATTAAACGAATATGAGAAGTGCGCGTAGTTTTTCTCCGAATTCTATCATCTTTGAATTTGTGCTTATTGCGTTGAAATGTAAATGGTATACCAAATTTGATATCGTTTAAAACAATAGTTTTGGAGATAAACCAATTTGGTCTAAAATGCCAAAAAAATGTAACAATCGTTTTCTTTTAGCAAATTACATTTTAATAATAATACATAGTTATTATTTTACGCTTGAACCATATAGCTTGATGGTTGACTGAACTTCTCCTACAGTTTGCGGTGTGCATCTTGATGTTGTAACACCAATTGAGAGACTTACCGTATTGCGCCGATTCCGAACGGCAAATAATTTTGGGGAGAAGTTTTTTTCATGCCAAATTACACTTGGAGTTTTGCCATTGCCTGCGGAGGGGTGATCGACATTAGAAAAAGCTCTTCTATAATTTTTATCGCTACTTGATTTGAACCCGGGAACCCGGGACCCACCGAATGGTTACTGAAATATCGCATTTTTTGATTTCTGTAAGTTGCTATTATATGAAAGGTGAGTGTAATTTTTGTCCAATTTTTACGAATTTCGAAATTTTGCTATTAACATGAAATCCAATGTGTGCGCCAAATTTGGTAGAGTATGATAGAGTGGTTTCTGAGATATACCTACTTTCTTTAACGTGGCACCTCTCTCACGCCTATTTAGATTCCGTTTTTTCTCAAAAATTACAATAACACTTTTTTCGATTTCTAGATCTTTTTTTTTTGGCTTAAAACTAACGCTAACAGTTGCAAAATCTAAACACTTACAAACGTTTTGGATATTCAAGTTTGCGTAATGTTCTGCAAATTCAGATCGGGTTTTAGAGTTTCGAATCAGAGAAAATCGTGGGAAAAATTCAAAAACAGTCAACCTATATTGGTGCCAACTTATGAAAAAGATTCAGCACCCTGTATCTCAAAATCTAAACGCGATGAAAAACTTTGGGTGCCATTTTCAGAATCAATCATATTTATCAAATGTACCTTCTGGCTGTTGCAATGTGAGATTGATAAGTTTTTGATAGATTTTGAACTGAAAAATTATGTGTAGCTTTTATTTAATTTAAAAAAATTTTTACACTTTCTGTCGGAATTAGGTCTTCTTGGTATCCATACTTTTGTAATTGTAATTGGCTTTCAAGAAACCATTTTTAATTATTTTTATTTTTTACAAAGTTTATCAAAAATGAATGAAAATGAAATATTAAGAAACATATTCATACTTTTGGTATTTAAATGCTCGTAATTCAAAAAGTACTATTCCGATTTACACAAAGTATGTATCAGCGTAAAGAAATTGAACGTACCTTTAAAATAATTTTAAAAAGCAGAGCTTCAGCCCATATCGAGTAAATGATTCTTTGGAAAATAAGTGCAACTCATTTCTTGTTCAGCGACACAAAATTAGTTTATAAAACACACTTTTAACGAAGTAGGTACTTTTTTTATGTGTGCTAGGGTAATCAAAAGGCAATTACTAACTTAATATAAGTAGGGCAAAGTCTGGCGAGTTTTTTCTAGTATACATAAAATTATTATCTGTTCTTTGTAAGGCTCGAGCTCGAGGCTTAAACTCGAAATCCGACAAACCGATTGAAGATATTTATCTTGATGGTGGGCATGAGTAAAACCCGATAGGTGGCGCTGGAGTAGAGATATTTTTAAAAATCGTATTAACTGTCTGATGTAATTCATATTTTGAATATACCTACATCACCTAAGCGAAAATTCAATCAGGCGATCATAGACTTGGCAGGGCTCTGCAACAATAAGATGATCACGATGCAAATGCTGCTAGACGATCAATACTTCTAGTACAATAGAAAAATTGTTACAACTACAACTAAAACTACAACCAGCAAAAGGCATTGGATTCTGTAAAATTTCTTTGATTTGTTTGAATGATGATGAAAATCATTGGAATCGCTTGTTCGATTACAACAAAATCTTCGTTTTAATCCATTTTGTCAGGAGATTTTCCACGGAAATTTCGGGATTCACACTCGAAACTTTTCACCCCTTGCGAAATTTCTACCAACCACAATAGATAGGAATGTTGAAAGAATTTAGATAAGGTTAATTCATTCGCCTCAAAAATCGCTACTTCCGCATTGTAGGCGTATACGCAACTTTCTGCGATTCGTGAACAGCGCTGTTGAAATAAACTTCTGACTGCAAATAAACACTCACTCAAATATGTCAGTTCATCTGACGAAATATGAATAAAATCATTTAAACGTAACTGTATTTTTCAATGTCCGTTTGATGTTACGCATACAAATACCACCTAAATACGAACGACAATCTTCTAACTAAACTCCTAGCCACAGTTTAAAATCAAGCCCAAAGTATCGAAAGTATCGAATATGAAACAATATTCCTTTCATGCAGTCAGCTTGAAAGGGTAGCAATGATACGGCAATATTCATTAGCGAATGAGGTCGGCTCTAACATCAAATACGAATTCCATTATCGTAAATATGCGCTCGTGTGATGCGCTTTTCCGATTTTAATTGACTATTGTCGCAGAAAATTTGTGCACGCGAATCGTTTAGCTTCAATCAACGGAATGTGAGGTCATGAAGTGAATTCACACGTACCGATACCATATACATACATACATATGCACATACATATGTACATAGAATTCTCCGCAAGCTCATAAATTTATATGCACGCTAATGAAGTATGCCACAGTAGTTGGAGATTATTATGACGACGATTGCTTTTGGTAATTTTCAACTAATGAACTTGAAATGGCAAATTCACTCATTCAATAATGAAACATTCAATAGAGCCTTTAAAGGGTTGAGTGCGGCAATTTAGGATGAAATGTTCAGATCAATATAGTAAACCAACAAATCATTTTGTATTTCCAGACAAAATTTTTTCTAAAGGGCTGTCTGGGTTACCTTGTGGTTGTCGATACCGGTTCTTAAATAAATATCCAATTTGGATACACAAGGATCGTTTTGACTACTTATTTTGAAAGCCTGAATAAGCGGCATTTGCTCAAATGTTCTAGAGAGTTTTTCGCTCCCGAAAATGTCAGACAAAATTTTTATTTTGTACAAAGAGTGTAAAAACATAAATGTTCCCTTAAACTATGTAACACATTTTTTAAACTTTTCTTTTTTACGTTCAAATTCTGACAAAAGTATATTAGGCCCGTGTTGCAAAAGAACGCTCGGATAAAACTTCTTTTAGCAGCAAAAGCAATCCTGTTCGGATCTTTTATGAAATATGCGTTTTTTTTAGTGATATTTAAGAAAAGAAAATAGTATTCCATATGTACTTTTTTATAGCAATGCGTTTCGCAAAGTTTTCGAATTTTTTTTTTTGCAATTTTCACGCTCGCATAAAAGTACCACTTTTCAATTGCGTGTATAAAACGGTGATATAGAAATTTGCACGGCAGATGAGTATATATGTACTAAAATTGAGTTAAATTAATTATTTAACAACACAAAATGGAAATTTTATAAAAAAAAATAAACTTTTTTTTATATTTGGACTGGTTTTTTCTTTTATTCTATTGGACAATAAGAACGAAATGTTATTCTAAACGCTGGCAAAATTTGATAATGGGAATCTAAAAAATTCCACTAAAATAAAAGAAACAAGTAAAAACAGCGCTGTCTTCGGCTATGCCGAAGGCTTCATACCTTTCATGAATGGAAGAATAGTAAAAAACGTGTTATTGTATTACAATTTCGTATTACCTATAGTTAAAAGCGAAAATTTCCTTCAAATCAATAAAAATAATTCTAGTAAAGGCATTGTTATAAATTATTTAATGCTTTTCCTTATGTAATTAAAAAGAACTATGTTTTAAGAAGGGAATGGTTTTTGAATATTTTTAATATCGTATCGACGCTTGATATTCAACATTTAAAAAATACAAATAATTAAGTATTAATATGTAAGACCTACATATGTCGGTCTTTGAAAACAGTTATCAGATCCGTAAATAGTTCCCAAACGTTTAACGCTATGATTCATGTGATATTGCGCTGAGCTTATTACTTTTCGCAATAAATATTTGTCCTGAATTTATCTTGCCGATTTACACTGTGAACTCCGATCTTGATGAATACTAATATATAGCTAATAATGGTTGATGTTTGTGCAAAATTTCAAGCCTTTAGCTGTTTAAATGGAGGAGTTATGGTGCAAAATGCAATATCTGAACAATCGGTTGTATGGGAGCTATATGTTATATTTCTCCGATCTTCATGATTTTCAATACTGATACGTAGCTAATAATGGCTGATATTTCTGCAAAATTTCTAGCCTTTAGCTGCTTAAATGGAGGAGTTATGGCGCAAAATTCAATATCTGAATAATCGGTTGTATTATATGTTATAGTCACCCGATCTGGCCGATTCCGACAAATGTTTAATCATTTGTACAACGACACCTGCTCACCAAATTTCATCAAAATAGCTCTAAAATTGAGGGACTAGTTTGCGTTCAAACAGACGGACAGACGGACAGACGGACAGACGGACAGACGGACAGACGGACAGACGGACAGACAGACGGACATGGCTAAATCGACTCAGCTCATCGTCCTGATCATTTAGGTATACTTTTTGATGGGTCTATCTCTTCTCCTTCTGGCACTTACAAACATCGGACCAAACTTAATATACCATTTCATTCTCATGAAAGGTATAAAAACTGGACTGTTTCTATGTACATTTAAAAAAAATTATTTCTTTATTAAATTTCCAACAATCACAAAAAAAAATCCCAAAAACTCGCGTAACATTATTGATATAACAAAATATGTATAGAATTTTTATGTCTATAACACGAAAAAAATTCAACGCGGAAAAAGATTTTGGTGGCAAATTTTGTGTATAATGCCTCATATTTAAATTCGCAGTTATATTCGTATTCCAGTTTATTTTCATATGCAAATTTATATTCATATTTTTGGCAGTCCTATTATAGAAATCTTCAATCTATACCTAATATATTTATGCTATCAATTATTCATGCAGCCACTCTTCTCCTTTCTTCGTATTCGTTACAACTTCACATTAAGAGTTCTGCAGAGCAGTAACATTTAGTTACCACCATTGGTTTGCCGGACGGTGCACCGCCATGGCTTTTATTGCAATGCAGCAGCAGCATCATTACCAATAAATCAATGCGCATCATTTCGCAAACATACACAGCTACTACATAACATATACACTTAATGCTCATATATCTACATATCTACATATCTACACACATCCATATTTGTATTGGAGCTACAATATTCACTTTTAGCGCCTGGCAACCTCAGCGGAGTTAATGCGTGCGTGAAATGCATTTAAAATAGCCGCGTTGCGTAACAACCAACCAACCAACCAACAGTGTTCTCGCCCGCCGCCATAGTAACAAATTAAATAACCTCAAAGTGCCCGTTGGGAAATTAAATAAATTGCGGTCAGTGGCGAGAACTGAGCAATTGTGCATCGGTTTGAGCTTTGACGTCACTTATCATGTTGCTGTCAGGGAGGTGTTTATTGTTGTTGCTGTTGTTGTTGTTGTTTTTTGATGACAGCATCGGTCACACAAAGAGCTGAGCTGTGTAATTTAGATCCGAAATCACTGTAGCTGCATTGCGGCAATTGAATAATAAAAAAAAGTTGCAGTGTATGTAGCTGCCACATCGCCAAATAAGATACCAAATTCCCGCATTGCCACATTATTGCTTTATTTACTCAACGGAGATTAAAATAAATACATATAAACATATGTGATATATAATCGTGCATCTACGTAAATATACTCAAAGTAGTGATGGCGAGATTGTTGGAAAACTATCCGCGAGTTTCACGCAAATTGATGACAATATTTGGAATGCGTAAGAAACAATTCAAAAAAATCCTAAATTCGGGTAAAACCGAAGTATAAATGCCCGGCGCGCGTTGAAAAAAAAATTGTATGCAATAAAACTAATTAATATAATACTCTTGATTTTGAAAATTTAAACATTATTTATTTATTTAAAAAAAATAAAAAGAACATTTTTTATCTGATTACCATAATTTTCAAAATTTCGTAGAGTTCGATAAAGTAGTTTTGGTGATACACCTCAATGTTTTAAAGTGCGGAACTCCACTCCCATTTCCACAAAGAAAAAAATGATCCCATGTATTCTTTTATCAGTGAGCATCACATTGGATCAAACTACATTTTATAGTTACTGAAATGTTTTGAGCACGTGGTTGTTGTCCGATTTCCCCTAATTTCCATTCTAACCTATCTTGGGCCGAGGGCAATATGAGGGCAAGTTTCGTTCAATATTTATTCGAGTTATGATAGAACCAGACATGGCTTAATCGATTTTTTTTGTATAATTTTGAGTCCATAATTCTATCTATAAAATATTTAAGTAGGAATGGAATTCAATGGCTTAAAACGTTGATCTTCCGTTAGCTAACCGAACATAAATGGCGATTTGCGAAGATGAAAACGAATATAAATACGATAAAGGTAAGTATAACAATGTCGATTAAGAAAGTTATATTAGTCCAATATATTGGTACCTAGTCAGATTCATCTTATTTCTAGTTCTAGTCGCACTCTTGATACCACAGAATACACACAGTGGAGCAGATCCAAAGTCTCTTTCGCTTCTACCTCCTTGCACTTCCTGCATCTGCCACTACACCTTTTCCATTTTTATTTCAGAAAGTAGCAATTCAAATTCAGAAAGTTACAGGTCAAGTTCAGAACTTCCATTTCGAATTCAAAGTTTTCCATTCAATTACAGAAAATTACAAATCAAATTCAGAATTTCCAATTTAAGTTCACAATTCAAATTCAGAAATTCAATTTTAAATTCAGAAATCCCCAATTCAAATTCAGAAAGTTACAATTCAAGTTCAGAATTTCCATTTATAATTCAGAATTTTCACTTTAAATTCAGGATTTTGATTTCAAATTTAGAATGTTCCAATTCTAATTCAGAATTTCCATTTCATATTCAGAAAATTACAATTCAAATTCAGAAAGTTACTATGCAAATTTTGAATTACCAGTTCAAATTCAAAAATTTTTAATTCATATTCAAAAACTTTCAATTCGAATTCAGAAATTTCCATTTCAAATCCAGAAAATTGCAATTCAAATTCAGAAGGTTACTATGCAAATTTAGAATTACCAATTCAAATTCAAAAATTTTTAATTCATATGCAAAAACTTACAATTCGAATTCAGAAATTTGCATTTCAAATTCAGAAAATTTCAAAATTATGTAGTTTACATAAAAAATGTTTATACCTTGCATAAATAGTTATTTATAAGTATATATTAAGCAGTTTGGAGAATGAGTCTAACACTTAGTCTTCAGCTCTAGGTATGTTAGTAACAATAATAACAGAAATTAATTCGTACATGTGTGAATTGGTTGTGTATAAAACATAGTTCCTGTATGCAGCTATGTACGAATATAATCTGCGGCTAAAATAGTACTTTTTATTGCCTTTTGTGTAAAATAGGATAATACTAATAATTTAAAAAATTTAAAAACTTTGCTCTATGCAACATAAAATCTCGAAATCGTACAGCGAATATGAAATTTTCTGAAGACAAATTAGTAATTTCTGAATTTAAATTGTAGTTTTCTGAATTTAAAATAAAAATTCTGAATTAGAATTGCAATTTTCTGAATTTGAAATGGAAATTCTGAACTTGAATTGTACCTTTCTGAATTTGATTTAGAGATTTCTGAATTTAAAATAGAAATTCTGAATTATATTTGCAACTTTCCGAAATGGAAATTCTGAATTTAAGTAGTAATTTTTTGGATTTAGAGTGGAAATTCTGAATTTAAAATGTAATTCTCTGAACATGAATTACAATTTTCTGAATTTGAAATGGAAATTGGTGGGAGAGTAGCAACATTTTAAAAGTAGACGCTACGTAAAACGTAGAGGAACTTAATCTTTAAGATAAGCTCAACTTAGGTAAGTCGAGTTTCTTATGGGACACAAGTAAAATTATATCTTAAAAGCGCTAACTGGGAAGAAATCCAGGGGCTCGCAACTAACGAGTGTTTCCTGTCCCTCAAATCGACAAAGCCATGCGAAAAAAGGTAATGGTACTTGTTTTGTGCACTTTTAAATGCTATTCTAGCCTTATGCCATACAAAGTAAATTAATTGAAGCTGGTAAATAAGAGTCTAAAACTCCTATTGCGAATGCCGACTCGCGGTAGATATGATAAACGAATATTACTCGACGATTATCGATTATCGATGATATTGTGAGTATCGATTTATAGTTTAATGTGGGACTGCCTTTCAGCGTTCTACAACTGTTTGTTATACGTAAATTTTTGCCGGTAAAGTTTCACAATACAAAAATGTAATCGCCTCAATGGTTTGATGTAATTCTACTGCCTGTCGAGATTCGCAATAGGGATGTAAGTTCTGGTAAAACCGAACTTTATATACCGGGCATATGTTGCTATTTGAAATAAACAATACTTGTTAAATTGTCGATTTTTTTTTATTTCTTGTAATTAGCTACATTTATATCTGATTTTTATAATTTTCAAAATTATTGCTATTTAGCTTAATATATTTCTCTCCCTAATTAAATTCTTCATATCACATTTGAGTGAATTTGTTAAATTTTTCCTTAAAATATCGATTTTATTAATATTTTGTAAATCACCGTTATATGAGGGGTAAGAGTGATTTCCTATTTCTATAATTTTCGAAATTTTGCTAACTGAGTTTGGTAGTTTGACGAAGCAGTTTCCGAAATATTCCTATTTGCTCTAAAGTAGTCGAGGTCGCGCTCATTTAACAACTCAAATTTTATCCACGCACTATCTCTCCTCTTATCCAATTCCATACATCAAAATTTAAATTCAAATTACCTTTGATAGTTACTGAAATATCGCATTTATAGGCTATCGGAAAATAACGTCATGTGGGCGAGGTTATTACCAGATTTAACCCCAGCCTATTAGGCGGTAGGGCCGCTATTTGTACCAAGTTTAGAAGTTATATCTCAATATTTGCTCGAGTTTTTGTGTGCACGAATGGGGCTACGGACAGACATGGCTTAATTGACTTATACTTCATTCTGACAATTTTTTTTCTACATAAGTATGTATAATAAAAAAAATATATCATTTATTTTAGCCTGTTACAAACTACCGTTATGAGAACAACGGTAGTTGAAGCTGATCCATTATGCTTCCTAACTTTAAAGATATATCCTCCTTTTTCAAATGTCTTTACAAATATTGCAAATAATTAAAAATAATTAGCTCACTAACAAAATGGGTTTCTGATTGATTCAAAGACATACAATAGCACCGAAATTTCTTTAAGAGGTACGTTAAATAAGTCGTCGAAAAAGTCCGGACACACTATCGTAATTTATAGCGCAGTCTTAGTCTATGACCAAATAACGATGACACTACCTTATTTCGTCTTATAAAATCTGTTAACAAACTAAGATGAGGTATTTTAACATAAATCAAGTACCAAATGACGAGCAAATCGGTCTCCGTTTTAAATTTTATCGAAAAATGTGTTCCCCCATAACCAAACTAGTACAATGCATTTTCAAATATTATCATTTCAATGAACTATTTCTTGATTTTTAGTGTCTCTGATTTTTACTGCCTCTTGTTCGTGGCCTTATATTAAAAGAAAAGATATCACAATAAAATGTAAATATATTAAAAATTTATATTTTTATCTTTGATCAAAGAACTAAGCAACCCAGCGGCTACAGAGCTGCCAGGATAAATTATGAGTGGCAAATATGGACGCACTTGGCTTATGCGAAGTAATTTTGACGAAAATTCGTAATTTACGTTGTAGTGTGTATATTATAATAAAACTAAAAAAGTACTCTTCCGATTTGAACAAAAACTATATCAGCGTAATTAACTCACCTGGACCATACGAGTATACGCGGTAAGGGGGTAGATATATTCGTCAATAGCTCTGTTGGCAGACCATCAGCACCAAAAGACTTTCTTGGAATTTTGAGATTTCTGATGAAAGAATGTGAAATGAAAAACTTGAAAATGTTTATTTATAAATTTCAACACATCCATAGACCTCAAAAAAGGTATTTTTGTTTCGTTTTTAGCCGTTCGCGCTTACGCAAAGGGAAATTGGAAAAATTATTAACAGATCACAAAAATTTGTGTTTACTGCTCTTTACCTCTCCTGATCAAGGTTTTGCATGATTATAACCAAACAAAACGGTGTCGCTGATAGAAAAATACGAGTAGAACGGTTTCGAGCCTCGGCAAAGCCGATCGGTCTCACTCCGTTAGCCGACGCCAACAAGCTTATGGAGCTTAAGCTTAAGCTCATGAATTAGAATATTTTTTGTCTAGATAGACTTTACACTGTGGGATACATTTACATATATAACACATATGTATTTACATACTTTTATTAATTTTATTCTTAAAGTAAATAGTACTTGCGCTCATATCTCTGTAAGTGCCGCAAAACTTTTGCTTATCAAATAAAAAGTTTAGAAAACTTTTTCAAAGGAAATCATTTATTCATTTTTCCTTGCAGCAGTAAACCGTACCTACAAACTCCACTGCCTTTGCCTGCCGCATACCATCTTGTAGTAAACGGGAAAAGGATTTTTTTTTTCAAATTTACCTACTAAATATTAAAGCAAAACTTTTTCACATTGTTTGGGCCAAAACAAGGCTAATAATTTCAGCTAATCGCTAAAGGAATTGCACGGCGAAAAAATAATGACGAGTTTTCGGGAAATGTGAAAGCCTGAACAAACTCGTAAGATCCTTGCAAACACGATGGTCGATTTTTTTGCACAACTATATAAAATTGCATTTTTCGTACTACATGTGAAGTTGGTCCGCAATGTCGGTTGGTATCTTTAAGTCATGCAAAGTTATTTATTCACTTACATTATGAGCAATACATACTATATATATATGTATGTAACTTTGTTGTCTGTTTTCTATCCAAACAATAAGACATCCCATATCAACACACCGTCGACAGTTGTTGGAGTTGGCAAACGAAAACTGTAATAATAAATCATGCATACCACTACATACACAATCGATGAGGGTGGGTGCACAGTAAGGGAGACCATACGTTCAATGTCAGTGGTAGGTAGCGTGTTGGGTGCGAACTTTTCGCTTTGCGGACACCAGTAGTGTGTGTAGTTGGATGTTATTTATTGCCGCACAGTTCAAACGATTTATCCCAGAAACATAAAGGTAAGTCCATTGTTTGTTTGTCATTGATTTAGGTACTTAGATAATAATATCTTAAATTCATTCAAATATGTACATAGTATGTATGTTCCAAAAGTTTTCAAACTGCCACATTGTGCTCAAAGTTTAGACATAAATATCATTTTTGTTAGAATGTACGGAAGCTGGCATAAGAGCACTTGTAGTGAAAAATTGAGATACTCACTTGGGTTATTTAAAATATTATCCACAAAGTTTTTGCCTAATCTAATATTTTAATTGCCTGAATATACTGGATATGCGAGTATGTTGTGCGTAATTCGCTCGGATCATGTACTTATCTGTGAAATGCCTAGGTTGAAGTTGAAATGTCAGCTTCAAAATTTGATGCGTTGGATATGAGCCATGGATAAGAGGAAGAAGGGAGCGGTGCATGTTTTTAGTTAGCAATTTGAGAGTAGTAAAATTTACTCGGAGTTAATTTTATTGTGTGTAGCAAAAATCGATTAGTAGCTGAACCGAGGAGTTTATTTATTTATTTGGACTTGGAAGTCAATTTTCTATTACGGTATGGTCAATAATGATAGAAAACAAGATTGCGCCCTCCGCGTTGAACGAAATGAAAGCTAGATAATGAGTGAACAAAAATAAAGAAGAAGAAGAAGCGCAAAAAGCAAAGGACAGAACGATTACAAATTTTGTTTACCATATTTTGTGTAAAGTAAAAGAAAAATGCTTTTACTTCGTCAATGAATGAGAGGATTAACTGTTCGCGGAAGGCGCAATCTTATGTTCAGTCAATCTAGCGCTATATTGGTATATTGGTATAGTGGAAAGTCCTTGTGAAAGGCGTACACTTAAATGAGATGGTTAAAGTCCGAAGGCTTGCGGCCATACTCATAATGGGTGCGATGAGAACAGCTCCAAGGCACCTTACTGAACTTCGTTTCGGTAGACCTACACGCCAAATAAGCCGCAAGCGGTACGCCAATTCGGCTGATCACTCTAAACAAGTGGTAAAATACTAGTTACGACTACAGCAGATTATTAAGGAAGGTTTCGGAGATTTCTGGACTGGTGGACTATGTCCTCCCGACCTCTGGTCTCACCACAGTCTTTACGATTGTCCCTCCCCCAAGGAAAGAGTGGAAACGTAATGTTGTAGGAAAGGGCGAGACCATCTATGTATATACAGATATTTCCAAGGTGTATACTCCGACCTCCTGAATCTACATTTTCATTAGACGGCTAAGTCATTTCAACCAAAAGTGTCATAGATTTCAGGCGATTCCAAAATAGATGGACGTTGTAAGGCCGATAAACTCTCGCAGCTTCATACTAAACTTCCTGTTGAGGATATAAGCTATGATATAGGTATACTCTTACAAACTTGGAAGCTACTTGTTGGTGGCGAACGACAGATAGCGGAACGAGAAAACTGTCAGGCATATCTTTTAACTCAAATAAACGTAATATCAGGTATGCAATCCTATCGATTACGATTGATAGGTAGACAATTCTCCCATAACTTTGTGCCTAGAAGTGTGTGAAAATCAGAGATCTTCTAATATTCTTGCGGAGTGGTTTTAAGAGGAATTTCTCATGTCCTATCATAACGGGACTTGATCCCAAGTGTGCCTTTAAGAGCAACCTTTTTAACCGATAGCTTGGCTGCTAGTGTTAAATGTAATTATTGTAATTTTAATTCTAATAAATAATAATAATAATAATATTAATAACAACCTAACCTACATAGATGTCATTCGGTTTTAGCGTAACGATTTTGAAAGTAACATAAAAGGAAATAAACAATTTCACCACACGTAACAAACATTTATATTTTACTTCTTTTTTTTTAAATTTTCTAAAAAGAAGTACGCATCTTCTTACGCTTCATAATCGCCTGATTGCAGGAGACTTTTTGTTATTGGCATGTTCTGGTATATCATTTGGTTTATTGGAGCCCAACTTATTTAAAAAAAAAAGTGTTAAGGAACTAAGTTTAGGACATGGACACTATTTGCGCGAGATTAAATAAAAACTTGAATTGAATAATCAAAATCGAATCAAGTCGTTCCATTTCCACATTTTTATCTAAAACGAATTTCGCGTGAATTTGTATGTTGTGGAAAACGAATCCACAGGAAAAAATTCGATTAGCATTCACCCCAGTTTGAGTTCGTGGATTTGGAGTAAAAACGAAATGTAAGTACATAGTTCAAAATAACAAAAACACGCGATTTTTTTTTTTTTGTAACTTCTCGTCTTCTATCATAATTACATTGATCTACATACATATACATATAATTACATTGATCTACATATATAACTTTTGCATTACTTACCACCCATTGCAATGCAGCCATCCTTCCCTGCAGATTTTTTAATTGTAGTAGTGCCGGAATGGATATTTTTTTTTAATTTGGGAACCACGACGTTCAATAACATAATAAATGCAGTTTAGATACAAATCTATAAAGTTAGATACAAGCTAGATACAAATCTATAAAACTGGTTTACGAAAATATTTACGCCAACTGCGATCACCAATAAAGCTATCTAAATACTTACATTTACTCAGGCACTTCTAAAGGGCCGGAATGGTCCTCCTTCTTCTGAAAGTCTAACGTTCTATTTTTTCCAAAAGATTGATTAATTATTTTGCATAAATTGACAACTGTTAGCTGGGTAGTTAAATTCTACGGTGAATATACCTTATATTTTACCCGAGAGAGAGCAAAATTCTAGAAAAGGGGTCAAACGTATTCTATTACATTTCCTGAATTACCCTCGATCATTCTTTTAATGAAATGTTTAATGTACAGCAAAAACTTTTCTACAGCTTGACCTCGTCGCCCTGCGGGTGCAGGCGTGAGGACTCGGCCTTTCCACTCTACGACAGGAAATGGATCGGAAGCTCGGACGTTTCGAACATTCCGCCAACCAAACGCCAGAGAAACGCACGCATAACAAATTTAAAAGTTCGAACTCACTCCTTGGAAAATAAACTTTTCCAGCCGCCCAGAGAGTGGGGTTCGGAAACGCGTCATTCCAAAATCATGCGCAGCCGAAAACACAATGGGTGATCGGCAATACGAGTACAGAAAAATCGATGTGAATCGAGTCATCCGACGTCACAGCGCACACATCCAGTTTAAAGGTTATGTTTTAAAACTTTTTTATTTAAATACCGTAAGAGTCAATGTATAATACTTATATTGGAAATATACTTAATTTAGCTCCTAAGTCATAAGACTGTAACAATTAAGTAAAAAATAATATCGTTATGTATTTCATGCTGAATATCCTTAAAGATATTAACTACAAAATATACCAGTACATCCCTTAAGTTGCCCTTTAATGAACTACTTTTCTTATGATATCCCTCAATATATCCTTGCAATTAAAGTCCCTACTAAATATAGTGCATTTTAAAATTACTTCGCTAATTTTTCCATTTGACACAGTGATAGCAAAGTGTGTATATGTATTTTAGCTTTAAGAATTTAAAAAATTTTGTTGTTCACTCCTAAGAAAGATACAATAAATAATTTTGTGGGAATAAAGTTTTATTGTAGTCCATATAGATAAAATTGTCAATTAACTAAAAACTTATAACACATTTTTCTCAAACAAATTTTGCTTTATAAGGCGAAATCATTGAAATATAAGAACTCAATGTTTAAACATTCCCACGACAGTCGGTTCTACGATACCGGAACGACCCGGATTTATAACCGGCCACGGACTGTCACTTCAGCAGCATTCCAAAAAATTTTATAGGGAATGTTTTATGAATGTTTATACAACAACAATAACTCAATGTGTAAAAACTTGTATATTTTCCTATACGATTTTTTTGTGTGAGTTGCACACTTATTGCGAATTTTAAATTTCACGCCCCTGAACTGGTTTTAAATTTAAAGCCCAATTTATAGGTCAACACTGCTATGAACTTTGCCATACGGTGTATATTTTTTGATTTGAAACCCAGGCGATTTAGTTTGATAATCAAGATTTAACCTTCAGTGTCTGATTTTCTTATGTGTTTTACATGAACAGAATCACTCAGAATAGCGCAACATAATTCAAATTATTTGCCACCATTCATGTGCACAATATATATACATATGTATATACAAATATAAATGTTAATAATTTGTTGTCTCACTTTCATTGCATTCAGGTAGTGAACTCTTCCTGCAGTATTTTGAATTTATTACCGAACAACTGCGTAGCTGAAATTTTGCAGAATATTCGAATTAATTTGTATCTTTTTACTATACACTTTGCAAAATGTAGATGAACTGCTGTACACTTAGCTTGAACCGTAGTGATACCATTCAAAATAACACAATATTACACTTTGCATATATTTTTTTTTTGTCACATTCAATCAGATTTATTTTTATTATTGTAAGTAGTGAAATACATAATAGTTATTACAGTTGATTCACTATTTCAATGCCTGATTTTATAAAGTTTATTCCAAAGGTTAACAAAACTGCTATGATTCATTTCTTTTTTTTTTTTCTGTTTTAATTCTTCTATTTTTTTTTTGTAGGTATTTTAGTTTGCACTCTACTTAATATAAGATGAGATGTGATATTAATATTTTGTTGTTATTTTATGCATGCTCAATTCCATGGTAAATTCAACAAATGCCTTTTCGTTTTCAATACAAATTTTCGGAATTCAGTTGAGGAAATGCATATTGGTATTGGATATTTTCTTACTAGTAGTGGCTCAGTGCGGTTGGTTACACTGATTTAATTAAAACCATGCGGCGATGCATTTGCGCTGCACATTCATAAAAAAAAAAGAAAAAAACAAAAAACAAAAAACATGCAAACATTTAATAGGAAAACGTACATAGTTTGGTTACATACGTACATACATGTGTGTATGTTTTAGTTTTGTTTTGCTTCAATATTTATTTTGCTCTCATCCCTCTATTTTTATGCATTGTTTTACAATTTCTCCATTCACTACTATTTCTCACATTTCACTTTCTTTTAATCCATTCCATTTCTTTTGTAATAGTAGATTTAACTATCATTGTAAATGCTAAAAATATAAATAGGTTTGTTTGTGTGAAGATAGGCGTTTGTGTGTGTGTGTATGTGTGTATATGTACATAGTTTTTCACGTGTTTCGCTTTTCTATTGAATTTCTTGCAATCTTGCACTTTTCTGCTATTCTTCAATTGTCATACTTACAGTTATACTAAAAACAAAAATATACACCTAAGAAAATAAATAAATAAATAAAATTAGTTCCATGTAGTAGTAGTAGTAGTAGTAGTAGTAGTAGTAGTAGTAGTAGTATATATGTACATATGTAGGTCATTCACATGCTGCTTTGCTATTTTCTCTTAGCATGGTGTACGTATGTATGTACATAACTACATCGATTGTGGGGCTTGCCCGGCTGTTAAGTGAACAAATCCTTTCTTTAGTTTTCCACACTTTGCAATTGTTGAAATGAGAAATTTGAATAAACATACACAATTAATTTTTACTAAATGCATTCTAAGTAACTTCAGAGCAAAAATATATTATAAGAACTTATGAAATATAGTATACATTAATTCACCATATAAATAAAACAGCTTAGCATAAATTTAGGCGCTTAGTGCATTAGTAGAATTTAGATTATCCTCCTATGCTGATGACGTGACAAATCTCATCTACGTGACAGTTGTCAGGCTTACTGCGCCTATAAATATGCGCCAATAATGGGTTTCAGCTCTCTAATGATGACAATAGTCGTTCTAGTTGTTATGCCCCACAGAGTAGGCTATATTTTGTGACATCGTTTTAGACGCAATAAATTTGGCAACTGTCAGGGTCATGTGTTTTGTCAGGCCATTAGCATAGGGCGGTATTTTATAAATTAAAAAATATCAAATTTTTACCGCACTTATTTTCTACTCTTTATCAGCATTATCTCTTTCCCAAGAGTACTTTCAATAAATACAGTGACTCAAACAATTGACCACATGCGAATTATGTTATAATATGCGAAATGTTTTTCATCTTTTTTTATTTTATTTTTTTAAATCAGGTTCTTATATAACCAAAAGCAAATAAGTCACAATTTCAAACTTCGAACGAAATTTATAAAACTGATCAACAAATGTTCATCAAACTTTCAAACTTTTTAAATTGATTTTTGACAAATTTTTGCAATTGCTTGCCTAGAAGTTTTCCAAAAATTCAATTTAAAAAGTTTAAAATTTTAATGAAAATTTGTTGAATTTTTACATAAATATTTTTGTTTTGAGTGAGAGAAGGGGGTTAATGTTGAATTTTCGATATTTTAAAGCTTTTATTTCGAATAATATTCGAACTGATAAACTGATTTTTAAATGTGGACATGGTTGGTAAATAAAAAAGCTATAAGGTGTATATGATGCGTACAAAATCCAAATTCAAAATCCGAGAAAACAAACAAACCAAATTCTGCTATTTTTTTTTAAATTTTAAAATGTAAGTTTCTTAATAAAAATAACGCAATTAACTACCTGCAAAAATGTATGAGATATTGTGACAAATTTCGATGTATTTGTGTTGCTGACGAAAAGAGAATTTTCCATAGCGGGAGTTGTGATCCTGAGCAGTCAAAGATCTCTTGAATTGGATCGGCCAGGGTTATCCAAGCTCGTAACCGGAGGTGGATCGGCTAGGGTAAGTTTTTTTAAGCTACACTGAAGGCAGCTGCTATTGTAGTTATCCTCAGCGGGTCTGGCGGCCAACTTACCCTAAAACAAAATCCGCCGAAAAGCCAAAAGAAAGGCATGCAAATATTTTTTTTTAAATAACATATTTCGCTCGTAGATAATTATGTTTTTTATTAAAAAAAAATATAAATTTAAAGAAAAAATTGCCATAGTTTATTTTTCGAAATATGTATATCCAGTTACATATATGTTATATAAAAATATACATATCAGATGAAAGGTATTTTACTTATCTTCCCAACCATATTCATGTTTTAAAATCGGTTTGATATTTTTCAAAATATAAGCCTTTTAAACTTACAAAAATTTCACCTTTACTCTTCCCTAACACCCATCCACCAATTAATTTACACCAAACAACCCCTTAAAATCAGTTAGTAGAGACGGGCGTGTCATTCTCACTTTTTTGTTCTCGCCTGGTTTGTTCTGGGCCTTATTCTTTATTTGTTACTATTTTAAATATTGTAAAAAAAGTCACCATGTGGTCAGTTGCTTAAGTCTCTGTACACAAATGTTTATTATATTTACTTTGCCTTCAAACTATTTCAGTTTCTATTAAATTCAGTTAAAATATCAAAATATTTCACACGTAAAAAATCTGCCAAACGTCTGGCAAATAACAAAATTTCCAACCTGGTTACATTAAAAATACACAGTCACATTTGTTAAATTCGCAATATACATTTAAGCGAACATGCAAAAAAAAAAAAAGAATCTTATTACATTTTGAAACTCGCTTACTCTAAAAATGTTTAGTAAGTAATAATAAACTACATATATGCATCTTCACTTTTTGTATCGCCTTCTCCATTTTCCTTCTTTTTTTCTCCTTAGTATTTTGCTCGTTCTTTTTTTCTTTTTTATGTTATTACATTACATACATATAATGTTCGTGTCTTTTGTGTGAAGTTGTTCGAAAAAATTATTTTGATATATTTTCCCATCTACTTTCTCAACATTTAGTTTCATTTAATTTTTTGTTTCCTAGATTTTATTTGTGTGCTTTTGTTGACTGCTAAAAACTTGAGAATGAGAATACCACCACTGTAATTGCCAAACGACATTCTCTATTTCCTTCTCAGCGAAATTCTCCTCATCCGAAACGTCGACATATCCCACTGGCTCATTTAATTTGTCTTCTTATTCTCGGTGTTTATCTCCGCCTCCTGTTGTTGTTCTTCTATTTTTTGGTTTTGTTTAACATCGCCATCAGCTGGTGGCTTTGCAACATCACTTATTGACGTCAATTTTCTTGTCAAAGCTGTTGTGGTTTCTGTTGCATCGTCGAGTGCGTGGATGGAGGTAGAGTTTTCTTGTAAATTATTGACTAGCAGTTGTTGGATGGAGACGTCCGTTTCGCTGATGCTATTCTGTGAGTGTACGCGAGTGACACAGAAGAAGAGAGTGGGAATGAATAAGGTGTGCTTGATTAATAAATGATAATAAACAATGATAATAACAACGAAGCAGTTGTTACGTAAAAACTAATTGGTTGCTTGCTCACGAAATGGGAATGTCGCGGAAAAATTATAATCTAAAGTTGAACGAAACAATTCTGACACAAAAGCAAAGACATTTTAACTTTCACTATACATTCAACCAGTGATAGGGGTTATCAGAAAACTAAATAACTGATAACATTTCCCGTTGAAGTTAATATTACATTCGTTATTCAAATAATTAATGACGAATCAATTTTCTTACAGCACACAAATTCTGTCATTGTGTGTATATTTTGTTGGTGTAAATTTTTGTTTTTGTAATTATAAAGCCACCTTGTATGAATTCGCCTTGATTTGTGTCATCATTATTCAGTCATTCGAATTATTTTACGATATACTTTGACTTCGCCACGCGACGATGGTTGCCGTTGATGAATTCCGGAATCTAAGTAAAGGGTCTTGCAATAGGGACGCACAAAAGTAGACCGATAGTGACAGCAAACGACGCCATATTTTTTCCCGCTCTTTTGACATTTCTCTTCAGTAAGGTTTGCCATTTCATCATGGAAAGATACACGATCCAACAACGAGTCGAAATTATTAAAATTTACTATCGAAATTCGGAGTCAATGGCCTCAACTTTAAGAGCACTACGTCCAATTTATGGTCGTCGTCATTTCGGGTTGAATGGCTTCATCAATAAGCAAAATATGCATTATTGGACAGGCAGAAATTAACACGTACTCCATGAGTCAACATCGCATCCCAAAAAAATTACGGTTTGGTGCGGTTTATGGGCCGGCGGCGTCATTGGGCCGTACTTCTTCCGTGATGATCAAGACCGGCACGTTACTGTGAATGGGAATCGCTACCGCTCAATGATAATCGAATATTTTTGCCACGAATTGGATGATATGGACTTGGACAATATGTGGTTCCAACAGGACGGCGCCACAATCCACACAGCGAATGCCACAATCGATTTATTGAAAACCAAGTTTGGTGAACGTGTTATCTCACGAAATGGCCGATGGTCAATTGGCCGCCTCGGTCGTGCGATTTGACGCCGTCATACTATGTGAGGCTACGTCAAGTCTATGGTCTATGGCATAGACTCTATGCCAACAAGCCAGCGACGATTGATGAACTTCATACAAATACCGAACGTGAAATTGCAGCTGTATCGACCGATTTAAGCTTGAAAACCGTCGAAAATTGGGTTCAGCGTCTGGACTTCTGCAAGCGTGCCCGTGGTGGCCATGCAAAAGAAATCGAGTTCTATACATAATGGAATCGAATCTACTTTCACAGGAATAAAGAATCCCAAACCGTTTTGGTTTTATTAAAAAAAAAAACTTTCGTAGCGTTCCTACTGCAAGACCCGATATATACTTTAAGAATGATAGAATACAACACTCTTGTCCATTAGACAGCATCTACCCATTCGGTGACGAAGTAAAAGCATTTTACACAAACAATGCTACGAAAACTTTTCAATCGTTCTGCCGTTTGTCCACTTCCTCAGCGCTTCTTCTCTAGCTATTATTACGTCACTATCAGTTGGTCTCAGCTTGGTTTTTTTTTTTGAAAAATTATTTGAATGTTGAATGCAAGATTCTTTGTCACTCAAATTATTTGAATTATTTAACATGTTACCTGTAATGAGACCCACTGGCGTGGCGCATAATTCAATAATAAAAGATTTGATAATTAAGCAAGTTTCTCACTATTTTTTGACAAAAAGGGCTCCCTTATTAGCAAGGCATTGAAATTAAATAAATCTTCAAATTTACGTGCAAATTGGAGCAAAAGCTAAATTTTTATAACAAAAATCTGCTATAATTTTCAATAACTGTTATCTACTAGTATGAACATTGCATACTGGATGCTGTTCATTCGAGTTTTTGCTTAGTTAACACGAAATCAAGGGAGTGTCAAAAGTCGAATGCCAATATTTACCAAACTTTTAATAATTGAATCCATGGGTGTGTGTCACAGCAAATTTTCATTGAATGTCATAGCGCCCAAAACAATTTATCAAATTGTATATTTGTATTATTTACATCCGAATGCAGAATTACAACAAAAACAAAAGAAAAGGCCGCTTTTTCGATTCCTGCTGCGAAGTTTATACCATGTCCTAAACAAAATTTAATCTTCTCACATCGAAGTTAATCTACATTACTAACTACTTTACTTCTCTTACTTTTGAGTAGAGCGAATGACAGCGAAAGTAAGTCAAAACAAAAAAAGAAAGAGCACAAGAATTTATCATTTCGAACCAGAGAGCGCGTAAGATAAATTCTCTGTGTGAACGTAAATATAAAGTGAAAATGAAAACAAAACCAACAATTTTGACATTTTCATAGCACAATCCAAAGACCTGACAAACATTCAGCTCACGGTTAGTTTGGTTTTCACTGAAGTTTTTCAGTTAATTTCACAAACAGATTACGCAAATTAGGAATGCACAGTCTCGGTGACGAGACTTTAAGGTCTCCTCAATGTATGCCAAAATCTTGCTAAATTATGTGGATTAGCGAAATAAATTAAGTTTTGATCTGATCATGGTATAATGTTGGATGATGAACTAGAAATAAAATTGATTAGAAAACTTTTGCTTTTTAAGCAGAACTATTTTATTCTATGACTAACTAATTATCCAATACGCCGGCAAAACAATCGACCTACTGTTATTTTATTGATGTATCTAACTTTAAAATTGACTAAAGCGTTAGTGATATAAATCATCAGTTCAGATTTTCCCAACAAAAATTTTAACTAATATACTAATGTGCAGTGGCGCACACAGCAAAATATTTTGGGAAGTTTTAGGCTAATTTAATTTTGAAAAAGTAAATAATTAGTACTATAACTACAGTTGAAAGTTTTTGTTAGGGGTTTTAATCCCAATCACCGACTTTTCGGTTAACAGTTCATTTCACGATTTTTCTTCTGTAAGTCCAAAGTGTACATAGATAAGCTAACAATATTGCAAGACAACATAACTCGCGCCATTCGCCAAATACCGTCGAAATTCTCGAATGCGTCATCGACAATTTAAACTTTCGAATGGACCATATCCTGGCCGCAGTTATGACCAATATTTGAATGATTACATTAGTTCTTTTGTACGATAATAAAAATGTCGCGAAAAAATTTAATTCTTTTGCATTTTAATTTAAAGAAAAAGTGCATCAAAATGATTACCCCATTATTGTCGATGACCATTCGACATTAAACAAAAAACACCAGACGATATTTAGTTTTTAAAAAATAAACTCAGTCTTCAGTCAAACAACCAACAGAGAACATAGATTACAAATAAAATGCATGACGTTAGCTGTGGCAAGAGGTGCTAGCTTATTTTACAATCCCGTTTCCGTTTCCTGTGGCAAGAACTCCCGTCCAATTCACCACACAAAGAAACCAATTGGTTCTAATCAGATTGTAATATCAAGAAAGAATGTAGATTACAAAGAAGATGCCGAAAGTCTAGTCCGATTTCATCATAACAAAACTAATTTGTCTTTTTCGGATTGATATTCGAATCTCATTAGATCCAATTGGTTTCTATGTGTGGTGAATTGGAAGAAAGGAAAAGCCCTGCAATTTCTTTGTAATCTAAGTTCTTTGATACCAATCAGCAAAAGTCAAGCTATTTTATTTTAAATATTTTTGGCTTTTGTATACGAAGATTTTCAAAAAATTAATTACGTGCTTTTCTAAACACATTTTTCACAACATCTACGTTTTCTTAAATCCCTTCGGCTGGTTTTTTATTTGAGCAGCGTAAAACTAAAAACACAAACTTAAATCTTTTCATATTATGCTTAGTAAACAAATTTATTAAATTTTTTTTTTTGTATAAACATTGCCAATTTTCAAAAGGTTCTTTATATATTAATACTCGTATGTTTAACACAAACATTTAAGTGACTAAACTTGCTTATTCATTTAGGTATTTTTATTATACGATGTAAAAAATTTAAATTAAATAAACCATAATTACCTAGCATATTAAATAAAATACCATTAAGTACATATGTATATATTGTAACATTTAACAAACTAACACCACTTATCGGGTTCTTGGATTATGGGCTGAAAAGTAATCCTGAGCGAAAGAAGGGAGAAAGTCTGAAAGTGTCGACCAATTTTTGTAGAGGAATACCTTTAAAATATTAACATTATTATTTAATTAATCAAAGAAATATTATATTAAATATCAATGCCGATATATATGGCAAGAAAAATATGCATTACATGTATTATAAGCGTTAGAAGCAACAGGCAAATTAATTGAAAAGCGCTAATTACTAAGAATAGAGAGAGCAAATGGGTGTAAATTGTTAGAATTTACAAGAAGAGGAATACATGAAAAGGAAGTTTTTCTTATTGGTTGAAGAAAATGGATTAAAATTTGGAAATGTAACGTTTATTGACAGATTTACAAATGGGGAAATTATAGAAAAGGCTTCAGCTCTTACGCGGTGCAACTGCCAGAAACTAAAGTGACTTAAAAAATTTATTACATGAGGAGATTTTTTATAATATTCGCAATATTTTTAATGATAATTTTTGTTCATTAATTTTTTATACAACTTTATTTTGTAATATAACATAAAGAATTTAAATCAGAAATTCGAACTTTGCACAAATATTATTAAAATTTAACAAATAATAATAAAAATTTGCAATATTTTAATTAGAATTATAGGTAAAACTTTTGGCTATGCAAATATATATGTAGTTTCTTCAATGTCAGCAGCAAGTCTAAAGTAGCAGAAAATTACAGTTGATTTTTAATTTTTTAATTATGTATGTGTTGGAAGCCTTTTTCATTTAACACAGAAAATTTGCAAGTTAGCACAAGAAAATTAAAAAAATTAAAAGCTATTTATATAAAATTCATCTGTTATAGGGATTGCATATGGCTGGCATTATCCGCATATTCGGATATCCGTTGACACGGATAAAATTTGGATAGTACGGATATCCGGTTAATATTCGTTGGTGTAAATATTCGGATAATATTCGATATCCGAAAAAAAATCAACGAATTGATGAAGAATAATTATAATCAACAAACACTTTTTCAAAATACTATTTCGATATTTCGATGTGAGCTATTCCACAACTATCAATAAACGGTTATGCAGTTAGTGTACGAATGTAATAAAACAACTCGTGAATGGACTTTGGCACAGCGACGTGTAGATTAAAACCGAATCCATTTTGCGTTCCTTATTACTGACATATTTATTTACTCTACGTTGAAATTCACTATTTGTAATATTTGGACATTGATTTTGATATTTCCTTGAAGTATCCGAATATTCGGATTATCCGGATAGTTGGAGAATCCAGATTTTTATAAAATCAGCCACTTCACCGTTACACATTATTATGCTAATATTGAATCGGCGACAAAATTTCATATGTAAAACTTTTTCAAAAGCTATAAATAAAAAGTTTGAAATTTTGATGAACATTTGTTGAATTTTTGCGAATCAGTCTCTTAATTCGTCGGTCATGCTATTTTGGTATTTTAAGTTTGCCAACATTACAAAGAGAGCGGGGCAAATGCCAAACAAAAGTTAATTAAAATACATATAAGCAATTGAAAAAATTAAAGTTCGTTTTTGTTTCAGACGAAAAAATAAAATAGTAAGTGAGCGAATTTAATTTTGAAAATTGTGTATATTATTAGCAAACTTCAAAAATATTCAGACCGACTTTTGACGTATTTACCTTATAGATATACTACATTTGTATTATGGTACAAGTTTGATATTCTGATTTCTATGCTATTTGCCGTAATACGAAATAAATTTTAAAAAAATTGCGTAAATAAATGCTCATGAAGAAATTGCGAATATTATAACAATTTGTGAACATTAAGAGTTACTGAACATTTGATATGGATTTGAGTCTGCTGATTCCGAAAATGAAAATTAAATTTTTCTACCTTGTCCTAACCTAGGCTAACTTCTTCTCAATTTTTTTCCAATGCTGTTGAATCGATTTCTTTGGAAAGGTACACAGGCTACAAGATAGGGGTTCTAACTTCTTCCTACTTTTTGGGCTCAGAAGATATAGCCATAAAGAACTCGAAGAAGTATAAATTGTTTCGATTTTTAAGACCTTATTTGACATACAACTGATTTTAACAATATGAATGAATATTCTGAGTATTAAAATTTGCATCATTTTATGAAAAATTCAGATTAGTTTTTACAGTTTCGATTCGTAAAACAGTGTTGAAAAAATTAAGATAAAGTCAAGAGTGATGGGGAAATTTGGATACCATTTTTAGAATCAACAGGCCGAAATCCATATAAAATGTGACATTTCATCAAATGTACCTACATATATTTCAAAAAATTGTTTTCTGTTATTATAGTTGATGATTTTTTTACTTTTTCTTTTTTAACTGAGGCCAATCGCGTTTTGGATTGTTTTGAAGCAAATCTAAAATAATACTGAGTTGAATAAGTATGTATGTATGTTAGTGGAAGCGATTTTAGAAGCATAAATTTCTCAAGTCAATGTCAAGGAGTCATACGCATAAAAATACAAAGTTAAATTTAAGCGTAGTATTAGCTATCTCAATTTTAAAAAAATTACCAAACATATGGAAGTAAGTTAATTTACTATTTTTTTTATTTGTAAAACACAATGGAAAGTCAGCATTTCCATTTACCATAGGCATGATTTTTGTTAAGTACAAAAAATAGTAATATGAAATATTGGGCGGGGTGTCAGACAATCTTTAATTGCTGTTAGTGCTCAGTTCTATCCAGCCCATAAGCAAGTGAACATAATACAACCATATACATATATAAATAGATTTTTTAGCTTAAATACAACCCACAAATTTCTCAACAAAATAATAATTATTTAATTATAATAATAATAAAGATGAGATCGTATGAGTTTTTTCTTAAACTAGCAACATTTTTTTTTTTTTTTCAATACTTTAATGTAAAGTTAATCAGCAGTGTGATTGATATTAAAGCGCTAATAATTGAAACAAAACAAATTTAAATATGTCTTATGTGAATGCCTTTGCATTCAACCATTTCATACTCACCCTCATCATTTTGCGCAATTTCATCGAAGTGCCCATGGACTGTAGACGATAGCGTTCCTTGGCACGTTCACGTATCTTCTCGGGCACGACCAACAATGTGGTGATAATATTGCCGCTGAAGAGTAGTAGGAATAAGCTGCACATCACCGACACCTATACATGCACATAAATAGCATGCAAGATAGCAAGAAAATTGGTTAAATCAGCAAAATTAAAATGGAAAAGTAAGGAGGCGGAGGGGCAGCGAGGCGGCAAGTCAACAAGGGTTAAGTATACTTGCTGAGTCGCCGAGCAGACAGCCACATCACGTTTGCATGCGAATTAGCCGAATGAATTAATCAATTAGCCAGCAAATCAGGCACAATCAATCAATGCATTAAGCTCAGGACGCAATCAAGCGCACCCATTTACATACAATATACATACACACACATACACACACACACACACACACACACATAAAAACCATAGACCTGGCAAAGAAGGCATATCACTCGGCACTTTAAGTTGCTACACAGTCTTGTCTACAAGTGTGGAACCGCCAGGCGTCTGCTGTCACTCAAACAGCCACTCAATAAATCACACACGCACACACACACAAGCAAGCACATTGACAGACACTGATGCACACACACACACCCACCCGCATACAAGCTCACGCTACCAATGACATCCTTTGCTGATGTTATGTATTTTTTTTGTTTGTTTTTTTTTTGCCACCGGATGACTTACATGCCATGGCGCTCCTGGCGGATCCGTTGTCAACTTATACAGCGTCCAGGCGTTGTATGCTTGGAATGTATAGCCACCGAAGAGGAATGGTAGCAGGAAACTGAGACCACGCCACATCCACGAATGGAAACCTTCGATGGTGATATCCATGTTGTGACGTTCGCCGAGCGCCTTTAGTCGATAGAGTAAACCCTTTTGATAGCCAAATTGCAAATATTGCACAAGATCTGCATGTGAGGAGGAAGAAGGAGAAAAAAATTAAAAGGATGTATGAATAAAAAGATTTGTTGCATATTTTTATTTTTTTTTTTTGTATGGTGATGATGTAAGCGTGATGGTATGTTATAAATAGGCAATAGCAGTTCAAATAAATCAGCAATATGTTAAGTGTGTGTAGTACTTGGGTTTGCATTGTATTAGCAAGGATAAGATAAGAAAGGATGAATGAGACTGCTGACATTCTATTGTATGAATATTAGGGTGCATCATTCCCCGCAAAAAGAAGCAAAAAAAAAAAATGGTATTATTCGTTATTATCAAATTGATTTAATTTAAAAAATACCACCAAAATATTTCGCAAAAATATAAAGATTTACATGAGCAGGATCGATTTGGAGATGGAGTTTTCTTAATATTCTTTTTTTTTTTAAATCACCTAAGATCATAAGTCAGCTTAAAGACACGGCTTTATAAATATAAATTTTTATGAAAAAAAAAAATCATGATTTAATCGATATTTTTTATTTCTATTTTTTCGAAAACATTTGATATATGTATATTTTCAGACTGTTGTTCGATCAAGTTTGATCGTTATTTGTAAATATGTATTTGTTTGATTTTTATTTAAATTTTTATTTTTCGATAAAAAAATAGTCGGTAGTGCATTTTTCGATAATAATAAACGGGAAATGACATTAACAACAACAATAAGAATAATTATACCAACAACAATTTACGATACATTGTCATTTTGCGATCAAAAATAGTAGCTAGTGTAGAATTTTTCGATATTAATAAAAGGGGAAAATAATTATCGGCGATGACATTAATAGCAACAATAACAATAATAATACCAACAACAATTTACGATTTAAAAAATGAGTCACAAAATATCGATTAAATATCGGAATCCAAGAACAACAACAATTTCTTGATCGAAAAAATAAAAATCATAAAATATCGATTAAATACGATCGGAAAAATTAAGATTCAGGAATAACGATTATCGAAACAATAAAAATCATAAAGTATAGTATTATATCGATATTTTGTAATTCTTATTTTTTTGATCAAGAACAGTCGTTATTCTAATTTTGGATAATAATAAATGAAAACAAAATTATCGGCGATGAATAGCAACAACATTAATAATAAGAGCAACAACAATTTTCGATTTAAAAAATAAAAATCACAAAATATCGGTCAAATATGATCGGAAAATTAAAAATTCAGGTATAACGATAATTTTTGATCGTAAAAATAAAAATAACAAAATATCGATCAAATATAATTGGAAAAATAAATATTCAGGAATAACGATAATTTTTATCGAAAAAATAAGAATTGTATTTTAGCGATATTTTTTAATTCTTATTTTTTCGTTAAAATATAGTCGTTATTCTTGTGCTCAGAACTGTTCGATAGTAATGAACAAAAAAAAAATGTTTCGCCGATGACAATGATATCAACAGCAACAGTTTATGATTTTAAAAATAAAAATGACAAAATATCGATGAAATATGAAGGGAAAAATTTAATACTAAGAATAATGATTATTTTTGATCGAAAAAATAAAAATCTTAAAAATACCGATTATTCCATGATTTAAAACAAAAAATCTTCGAAATAAAGATCGAATTCTTTTCGATAATTTTTTGTTATCCGGAAAAATCAAAATAATTTAATTTTTTATTTTTAAAAACTCAATTTTCAGAGGTACTTTGAAATCGGCCCAATTAACGTAAATCTAAATATTTTAGCGGGAACCTTAAACATAGCAAATTTTTAAATTCCGTTGTTTAACCAAAATTTTTTTTTTGAGATTCACTCTAATTTACTATATATTTATATTCAGGTATGCCTGCTCTGACGCTATGTACTTACTTATATAGACATTGAAGTACATGAATTGTGTGCGGAATAGCTGCCAATGCTCGCCCTGTGGCCACACAAGCAATACACCAGCGGCTGCCGTTGAGATAAAGTGATGCGCTCGCCACCATCCTTTAATGCGTGATCCATTCACTTTGAGTATCGATTCACGAATAGTTAGGGTGCAATAATACCAGACTAGCAGGAAGATGTAGGCAAGTTCGAGGGCCCTGGGATGGGGAGGAAAACATAAAAAAAAACAAAAAAAAAAAACGTTACAGTGGTGAGATCTAAACTATGTATATACAAGAGCTGTTTAAACCAGATGAAAGTAATGCCGAAATTTAGTTTCGATATACAAAAGATTATAAAAAAGACTTATTCGAGGATAGTTGTTTTGTTTGTTATATAAATTTAAACACTTCTTAATATCGATTCGATACGCCCATCGTTTATCGCAGGAAATTTTTAAAGATCAACTTTTTTTGTTCTTTTTTAAGTAACAATACGTATTGAATTAAATATTACCAAAAAAATTTAAGATGCCTAGATTAATGGTATTTCTTCCCAAAAATAAGGAGGGAACTTCAAGAGTGATTTTATATAAACAGGAAATGAGTAAAACCTATAATTCAGATATGCCCACCAAGTGATTTTTTATATTTAATTAAGTAATTTTTTAATATGGCAGTATTTTTGATCAGAGAAAAACGATATCATTGAAAAATCTCTCCTTTGCATTTCTCTTATGAACAATGCATTTTAAATTAAACAGTTAGCAAATTCAGTTCCAACGACGGCTGCAGCTGATCGCCCTCCGCGTCTTCTGAAACATTGTGGAGGAGCTAATCTTTGAAATAAGAAAAGCTTCATGTCGATACGCTGCAATCACAATACACAGCCAATTTCTCTACTTGACTCTCTATCTTGCTCTCTGCGGGCAATGTTTAACGAAACGTACTTTTCCTTCTGCAGCTTTTTTACTGTGAGAAAATTCCTGCTTTCCTTAGAAAAATCCTCAATGTCCCGTTTTAACGCAAGTACGAAGAAGTTCAGGCTGGATTTAGGTATACAGGTTGATGCCACAAGAATTCCGTCGGTAAATAAGCCCAACATTTCAGAGGCTACTTTCGACAGCTGACTCGTAGTTTGGGGACCAACCCGGAGGACATGTACTAGAGGCTGAGCCGCACCTCAGAATCCATCTTCTGGAGATGGTAATACGCACCAAAATCGCTAAAACTGACGAACTACAGACGAGCGTTAAACGAAATTCATTGCATGGCTATTAACACCGTCCTGCACGAAACTATCCCCCAACGAGTTGTTTTGTGGTAGCGAAATTGGAAAGGAAAAGAGAGGTGTAGTTCGACAGGACATGCCTGAAAATGCTATCAGAATATGTATAGGAGACAACGAGTTGAAAGCTGAGCTATTCAAGCATGGTGGCGAGGAGCAAGTAAATTGAATTTAAGTGTACCCCGCCAAATCTAAAGGAAAGGTGAGCGTACAATATGCGCCAACTACCGCAAGATTGGCCTTAATATATCTGATGCAAGTTCTGTCGAGCGTATTATGTGAAAGGTCTTAGACCCGGTAAATACATCATACCATTCCTTTGTCGAGTTTAAGGTCTCCATCGATCAGCATAAGAATAAATTCTCTATTTGTCGCGATGTCTCACCTTAGTATATTCGAGAAACCAACATGGCTGTGTGATGATGTTGCCAAACACTGCCAGTTGCGACAAAATGGGAAAAGACCTAATCATCGGATACCAAACAAAATTATTCATTGCCATGCGATTTCTTTAACCTGATATCAGAAAAAATAATTTAAGCTACAGAATTGAATCGATCAGAAATCATGGCGAACGTTGACGATATTAATATTGTTATCATATTCCGAAGCAATCGCTCAACAAATTGAATAGGGCTGTAGGTGAACGAGGGAAAGACTGGTTTCCTGTCAGCACTTTCGGGGCCTCGGCAACTACGCCGCTGTTGAGAGTAATAATTTTCTGTCTTCTTTATTTGGGAATTTAAAAACGATCTTTTGACGACAAGTGCAAGATAATTAGCAGCCAATTTATAAATATTTTGGAGCGTACAGAGATTCTTCGAAAGATGTAGTGTAGCGAATTAAAATTCAGTGTCTATGATGGTAGTGACAGAGGAAGAGGAAGACCTCCTCTGCGTTGGAAAAACAAAGTAAAAAGTAAATTGGCGCCACTTGTAGATTTTAATTGACGCCAGTTCGCAAGACAAGAGAACAACTCGGGGGCTACGTTGGAGAAAACAGAATCTCCTAGGCTGTTAGAGTGTAAATTAAATTTATCAAAATATCAAATGGCGGAAAACACATTTTTCATAGATATTGTTTGGAATCATTTTGTTTTCAATACAATTTCCTTTTTTTAACGGCGCTTATATTTTGGTGTTGATCTTTCTGAAAGCGTAGAGGCGGCGCGCGCTGGGTAAACGTGGTAAGAAATACTTAACTTTTTGAACTGAACTTGCCTATTTGCACTGTGCCGGGTTCACCCTATTTCGGGTACGAGGAATCGAACTGCATCATTCGTTTTTTCAGTTTTCTGCAAACCTTCATATAAAATGTTTCCTTCTAAATTTTGGCTCGAAGTAAAATTTGTTCAGGAGTTGTACCCTATTTTATGATTTCTAACTTTTATCTGGTTGGGGTATCAAAAAAATTTCTTTCGGTTAAAACCAGAAAAATATCACTTGGAGAATAAAAAAAAAATGTGTGTGAAGGCGTGCAAGAAACTTAAACGAATGATTCAGTGCGATACCGACAAATGTAGTAGGGTAAAACCGTCTCTCCGGTCATGTCTCAGAAAAATTTTGGAAGAACATTATCATATTATTATTATATAAAATCAATCATTTTTAACCAACTTATTTACTTTCTTGCTTCTACACATTTTTTGAATAACAGACATGTAAATGTAATATATCTTACTTTGCTTACAAATTGAAAAAAAAACAGATTTTATTTTCTTTTACAGGTGCTAGGGGTCAAATGTTCCACTTCTGAAGTCAGAGGAGCTTCTAACAAAACTACTTTCATCACAAAACGTTATATTCAAGCGCATAACGAGTTCTGTAAAACAAAATCTATATAATATTTCAAAATGGTGTGAAGTTTTACCGAGACATGGGCATATCGGATAACTTCCCGAGTTTAGAACCAGGCAAATCTAAAACTTTTAATCTGACAAAATTTGTTTTACTAAACTCTTCCTTCATATTGTATCCGCTATTTAATTAAGTATGTACTTTAATCAAAGTCCATGAAAAATATCGCTCGATAGTGATAATTGAGTTTTTATGCAGTTTTCTATTTAATGACGTACTTTTGGCTCATCAACAATTAATTTATAACATTTCTCCACGAAAAATAACGAAGTGATTTCATGCGAAACTTTTCGTTTTCATCATCAAAACAACTTTTGCTACTTAAGAGAAAAAAATTTATAAAATTCACAGGAGTAAAAAATCATAAACATTTCGAGGAATTTCGGTGGCAAATAAATACTTAGAATACCATTTGAGCGCAATTAAAAGGCAATTCGCATAACTTAATCAGCGCAACGAAATGATTTCCTTTTGGCGTGAAAACTTATCTGAAATAAGTGACTTGAGTAATGGAATGGGAATGGGCTAAATGGAGCAGGAATAAATTATACAAAATAAATGGCGTCAGTGAAAAGGACAAGTGGGAAAGTTCAAGTAGAGCTCAGCAAAAACACAGAAAAAAAACAAACAAAACATTAGTTGATGGCAAAGAGGATTCAAAGCGGAGAATATATAAAGTTAAGAGGAATGCAAGCATTTCGCATTTCGCATTTCTTGCCAATCGACGGTGACAAAGTGCAGTCCACGTTGACGCATTCGACTGACTGATTTCCCATTCACCATTTCACGTTCGCCACTCACCTGTAGTTGAATATCAAATTGAGAAGCGCCATTAACAGTCCAATTACGTTGAGTATTAATTTAAACTTTTCGTAGTCATCTTTGTAGCGAACTTTGTCGTTTCTGTTCAAGATTGATACGTTGACATTGCCAAGAATGATCTGGAAAAGAAAAAGTTTAAGGAAAGAAATTAATTAAGTTAATGCGTAAGCAAAATACATACATAAAAAGTGTGATATTATTATGATTAGTGCGTATGTGATAAAAAATGTTGGCACATTAGAGTAAATATTGATATTTATCAAAAAAAAAAAAAAACGTAACAAATAGGGGAGCAAGGAAATTCAGCATTGCGGAGCGTGGAAAAAAATGAGAAGCTGTTGTTTGCCACTCAACGTTGTGAGAAGAATTCCAAAGCAAACAAATCATTGCGATTTGCATTTCGAATTGCTTGCTGACACCAGCGATACAACAAGCAATAGACAACGACTGCAACTGCCAGAGCACGGTGACTCAAAAGTCAAGAGCTGCTGCTAAGCGCTAAGCAAACTTCAATCGAAACGAGAGGCAAGAAGGGGGCAAAGAAGAATGAGAGATTGTTTTTTAATATCATAAATATATAGCTATAAAAGGTAAGCGGAAGTGGTTGGCGAAACGAAAGAGGCAAAAAACAAACAAAAAGGTCACGCCGCGAACTGTGCGAGACAATACAACCGTTTTTATTGCGTAACAATTAAAAAAACATACTATACAGTTGTGCGCACAAAAATAGTAACAAAATGCACTGACAAGTTTTGAAAATTTTTATTTGCCTTAATTTGTTTGTATATAAAAATGCATTGCTGTTTGTTAGTGATTCCTCAGCGGATATTTTCTTATTATTTCTTATTATTTTTATTGGGTCTCTTTGTCTTTAGGAGTGTAAAAGAAATTGTGTTGCCAAATTTGGCAAAACAAAAGAAAATTTTATTTAAAAAAAAAACGTAATAACAGTGTTTTTCTGAGAATAAATATTTTATTAGGGTTTCCACTTTTCGAAAAAAAAATAAATAAAAAATGCTTTTTAAATAAACAAAAATAACAGTACAGATATTAAACGAAAAGAGCTTGAAAGACTTATACACCGTATGTTAAGAGTTGCCACATATCTAAAAAAAGAAAAATGGCGTTGCCCAATTTTGAAGGTAAAAAAATTATAAAAGTGCAATAACAGCCTTTCTATGAGAATGTTTAATATTTGATTAGAGCTGCCTTTCGTAAAAATTAAAAGAAAAGCTTTTATATTAAATAAACAAAATATCAATAAAAGAAAAGGGTTACCACATATCTAAAAAAAAATTAGAAAAATGGTGTTGTCAGCAAAAAAAAAATTATGAAAAATACGTAATAACCGTATTTCCCTGAGAATGTATATTATTTCATTAAGGTAGCCACCATTCAAAAAATTTAAATCTATTTAAATAAAATATTTACCTATACAAAATAACAGTACGGATATTACGAAAAGAGCTATACACCATATATTAAGGGTTGCCACGTCGCTAAAAAAAAATGGAAGAATGGTGTTGGCAGATATCTAAGATATCAAAAGAAAATGAATGTAAATGAAGCGCAATAATGGAGAAATTATATGAACAGATTTAAAATAGAAAAAAGTGAAAAGGATTGCCACCTTTCGAGAATTAAATTAATTTATAAGATAAAAAATATGGGTGTCAAAGGGTTTTGCATAAAAGAAGTTTTATAGCTACATATATTTTGAAAAGGTTTGTCACCTGCTTGAAAAGTCAAATTTTAGTAAATAATACACAAGTTATATACATATATACGAAAGAAATTGAAAAACGTTTCTAGTTACACACGCAAAGGCAAATAAATACAGACAGGACAATAGCTTCCAAATTTTTTAAATATTTATAAAACTTTCACAAACTAAAAAAAAACAATAGAATATGTCTATCCTTTCAATATTCCTTTGATTATTGATATTTTATTTGACTGGCGGCGAGTAGTAACGCAGCGCCGTTTTCTACCATGCAAAAGTAAATTTCGTTCCTAGGTAGCGGATTCAACATTTTGATATTTTGATGACATTTTTTTTTAATATTCTTGAAAGTTTGAATCTTCAACTTACATGATTTTTACTATATTTTTATAATATATAATTAAAATTTAAAAAGTTTTCACAATTAAGTTAATAAATTTTGCTACTGTTATGCCGCACACAACTGTATATATAATTATATATTGTTGTTGTTTTACAACACACCGCTAAAAAATAATAAACATGTATTGTCCAGTTGTGTTTTTGGTGGTGATAGCGTAAAAGCATTGCTCATGCTTAACATGATAAAAATGTTTTATTTGAACTTTAAAAAGATTTAAAAAAAAATCAGCTTTGACGGCGTTTTTAAGAAAAGCAAACATATTGCAAAAGTTTTAGATAAATCACATGCAAAATTATGAGCACTTTTTCGGTTTACTTTGTATTTTTTATTGTAGGAAATAGAATTTGGGTTTTGCTCAAACACATCCCGTTTTCTTGTCGAGAATGAGTCGAAACATTTGTTTTTTTTTCGTAACATTTGTATTTTTTATTTAAAAAAAGAAGTTACTGGCTTTCCATCGGAATTATAAGTATAAAATTATTATATATTTAGATACATCAGTAAAATATTTTGAAAAATATTAATATTTACGAGTTTCGGAACAGCTCGGGATCGGTTTGGGATGACTTCGGCCACAATTGAGTGCTCGTGCAGGACTGTTTGTTCCGGGTTTAACCGTTACAGACTCGGGACAACTTCGGGATTGGTTCAAAATTAGTGCGGGACTGGTTTCGTAATAATATGGCACCAGTTTAAAGCTAATTCGGCATTGGTTTGGAACTTGTTCAGGACTGATTTGTTACCCGTTCGAGAGTAATTTTGAACTTGTTTGGGACTAGTGCTGCACTGAACTTTTTCTGAATGAGCAGATATGGACAGTTTTGCCAGTTTCAAAGAGATAAATTGGTATAGTCTTTTTCATATTCCGTTCTCTATCTCTCTATGGGATCGACACAGAAGTTTTACTTCTGGCTCGCGGATTTAGATGAAAGCGCATATGTTTTTTTAACTCTTTTATTTACTTTTTCAACGAAATGATAATAATAATATTTTTGATTCTATTTTTGACCTCTTTTCGAAGATGGGTTTAAGAAAAACTTCAATAGCTCAGTTTAAACTTGACCCATTTAAAGTTAACGTATCATTGGATGTGATATTTTTATAATAGTGAAATGTTCCATTGCATTGTGTAAGGGGGGCAAATGTGTTAGGGACTTTTCTTAAAATGACTTAACGATATGGAGATTTAAATAAGAGATGTGCACAACAATTTGTGGAGGTTTATTTTCCAGAGGCGTAATTTAATAGGAGAGGTGTTTGAACTAAGTCAGAGTATAAATTTTTAAAATTGTGTTCAGTGAGAAGTTGCACTGCTGTTTATGGCATATGTTATGATTTATTGGAAAATAAGTAAGTCAATTGCTCGCTTTGTGACCTTCGAATAACATTATTTTCAAATGACGTCACTTAAAGGCCCTGTCAATTAATACGTTTGATGGATGAATTACTTACTTTTAGATACAGGCCCGATTGAGCGGGTAATGACTGTTCGATTTCATGAATCTGTGCTTTTCGTTTCAAAGAGTCCTTCTGCAATTCTTCCACTTTCGCCTTTTCTTCTGAAGTTTGCGGTGTTTTGCATCTAAAAAGAAATTAAAAAAAAAGAAGAATTTAAACATTAAATCAAATAAAGATTAGAAATATTATTGTATAATTACGAAAATAAAACAAACATTCAAATACTATCAGACAATAATTACTGAAATCAATTGAAGCCAACCTTGGTAATGTTGTGTTGGTTTGTTGTTGGTTATAATTTGTTACTCCGTTGTAGCATAAAAATTCAAATTTGTATGATATAGTAAAATGCAGTTTAAGCTTATTATGTAAGTATTTAACCCAACTTTGTGCGGTTTCACATCAGACATTATACGAAAATTTTTGCTTGCTTTTTCACGCAATTCAATGAGTAGCATATTCTTATCAATCGAGTTGGGTTAAACGATAAAAATTCAATTTACCTATACATAGAAAGAGAAATTGGCCAAAGTGCATCTAACATTTTATTGAGATAATAAAACAAAAAAAAAAGAGAACAAAAAATATCGCTACGATAAGCAGCCAGCAGAAAGCGCTAAATCCAAAAAGAGCAGCAGTTGAATTGACGCGAGTGATTGAGTGATGATGATAGTGTACGATTGCTGGCAATTAAAGAGTAATTAGTCGCACCTTTGCCCCCACAAATGACAAACAAAATTTTTCAAATGTAAAAAAAAAGAAACAAAAACTGTTACTAACTCATCTAAAATACGTATGTATGTGCATATTTAAATCATTATACAGTGGGCACTTGATTAGTTACTGGAAAAAACCCATTAGACGACTTTTTTGGATGAACAGTGTTTTTCGAAAATTTGACATTTGTTAGGGTAAACAATATTGCCTAATAAAATTCCACCAACAGCGTCCAATCAAAAAATGGAATTTCTGGTGAAAATTCATGACGAATTCCGCGTAGTTCGAATAATAACACAGAAATAATAAAAAATTGAAAATAGTTGGGCTAGTATATAAATAGGGAATTAATTTTGTGATGATTCTAAATTATTTTTTATGCTGTTTTAACTAAACTATGCTAATCTAACTTAATTTCTTTAATATTTGGCGACACCTCCCTTATTTTTCATCACTTCTGCCCAACGTCCGGATGGGCATGGAACTCATGAAATATATGGGTCGGCTTTCCAATAAGGAACCATTGCTTGTTTTAGCCAAAGTACTGGTAATTTTTTAATGAAATTCGCAGGGGGTGTTGGGGAGATGCTCACTGACCGGTTTTAATAACATTTTGCGCACATATATTTATATTTTTTAAGATATTTGTTCTTAAAATTTCTTGGCTTACTTCACAATATTTTCATATATGCACTGCACTATTGAAGTTTATTCTTACTAATACATGCAATTTAATGCTTTTATAACTTCATTCACATATATTTTTTTACAAAATGTGTAAAAATTAATTAATTTAACTCAATTTTCTAAATCTATTGCTTTCTCCTACAATCGTAAACACACAATGGCTGAAAGATGGCCGCCATACTTCATTACTGGTGATACCAGATCCTTCAAAATTGAAATACTCTTTTTTACTGTAAAACATGTTGGGATGCGTAATGAAATCGAATTTTGTAAATTCCAAACGTTCATTTATTAATAAATTACGATTGGAATATACACTTCTTGTAAAAATACAGAAAGGTGTCCTACGCAAAAATACTGTGGATGGCGTAGCCGAAGTTGGACCGGCCAGGGTTATTTTTTTAAAGCGCGGCCGAAGGCCGCCCACGCGGAAAGGTGTTCTACGCAAAAATACTGTGGATGGCGTAGCCGAAGTTGGACCGGCCAGGGTTATTTTTGTAAAGCGCGGCCGAAGGCCGCCCACGCGGAAAGGTGTTCTACGCAAAAATACTGTGGATGGCGTAGCCGAAGTTGGACAGGCCAGGGTTATTTTTGTAAAGCGCGGCCGAAGGCCGCCCACGCGGAAAGGTGTTCTACGCAAAAATTCTGTGGATGGCGTAGCCGAAGTTGGACCGGCCAGGGTTATTTTTTTAAAGCGCGGCCGAAGGCCGCCCACGCGGAAAGGTGTTCTACCTGGCGAATTTTGCCGATACCGTGGTTGAGTTTTTATGGCGTAAATCAATTTTAAAAAAACGCGAAGACCCTTTCGTAAAACTGCTAGAGGCAATAAAATATACCTATAAGCCTTTGTGTTTTTGTTTTATTTCGTTTTTTTGTTTTCAGAGGTTTTTTTTAAGATTTTGTTTAGCAACATATGGCAACATCGAAATTTCAGTTCAGCTGATGTACAAAGGAAAAAGTGAGGTTAAATTTGACCATTTTTTCAACTTTAACAACAAATAACTTACAACCTAGAAGCCTCCGGTAGACGGGATTTTCAGATTTAGTATCTGGAGGACCCCCTCTACCCCCCTATAAAACCCTTTTTTTTCAAAGCGTGGTTCCTTATTGGAAAATTTTCCCAAATATATGCACCGCGCAAAAGGAACATTCTTCCAGGATTCTTCAATGTAATTTCATGTAAATTATCTAAATTACTCGGTTTTTGTTGCTTTAATATCGTTTTCGACATTATTCCATAAATGCTCTGTTGGATTTAAATCCGGTGATGTAGAGGTCTACTTCAATTTTAGATTATTATCGGCTTGAAAAATTCAATATACAGGAAGTATTTCTACTACAAATGGGTGCCGATAGTTTCTCCAATATGTTGACGTAGACGTGTTGATCCACAATTGAATTCATTCGGCATATTGGTCCTGGACCGTTGATTGCCATGCCGGCCAAACCCATTACGGCCCACTCCAAACATACTCTTTTAAACGAGCCGTACAATGTGGACGGACACAAATTTCGAAATCTAATTATTGCAAAATTTCAGAATAAATATCCAGTGCAGTACGGAAACGATCAGCTTTCGAGAGACGGTGAATTTTTCTGAAGCTATATATCTCCTTTACGCGTTTAATAGCTTAATTTATTTTCACAAATTCCTGTAAGAACAAGAACGGCGACCTGAGGGCCGGTGTCCAATGCACACTTAAATTGTAAAGAAGGCTTGTCCACTTTGCTAAATGGTAACAGCGAAAGCGTCGACGCAACATTAACATCGCTCCACCAGACCTCGATGAAGTTCCAACAGCAATCGTGCCGCTATCAGCTGAGCTATTCAAGTTCACGGCCGGACGAATACATGCTCGCCGATTGGGATTTAAGCGTGCTCTGTCCAATCCACAAGAAGGGTGATCCTGGAATATTCCCTTACTTCTGCGGGATCAGTCACCTTAACATTTCATACAAGGTTGTATCGAGCGTATTGTGTGAAAGACTTAAGCCAACCATCAACGAACTGACCAGATATTCTCGATACGCCATATGTTGGAAAAGATCCGTGAGAAGAGAACCAACACACCAGCTATTTGCCGACATCAAATCAGCTTTCAACGCCTGAATTTGGTATCCCTGAAAATCTAATACGGCTATGTAAAATGACGCTGAGCAACACCACCAGCTCGGTGAGAAATGGGAAGGACCTCTCCGAAACGTTTGATACCAAAGACGGCTGACAGGCTGACTCCCTATCGTGTGGCTTATTTAACATTATGTTGGAAAAGATAATTCAACAACGGTGCTGTTAATCCAAGCTGGAACAGGAGGCGAAGCGGATGGGTATGGAGGTGAACAAGGGCAAAACGTCTTGGCTACCGCGTCACTATTGACAGTTACAATTTTGAAAAAGTAGAGGACCACGCTCTATAAGTCCCTCATCATGCCCGTGCTATTGTAAGGCTCAGAAGCATGGACGCTATCAACATCAGATCAGATGGCCCATGGAGTGTTCGCGAGAAAGATTATCCGAAGGCTGTTTGAACTCGTACGTCTTTGCGACGACGAACACAGCAGGCGATGAGATGATGAGTTGTATGAGCTTTATAACGACATTAACTTCGAACAGCGAATTAAGATACAGCGGCTATGTTGTACGTATGCAAGAGAAAGATCCATCCCTGAAAATATTTAAGGCGGAACCCCCTGGCGGTGGCAGTGGAAGAGAAAGGGGTCTTCTATGTTGGGAGGGCCTTGCCTACAGTTAGCAAAGCAGATGAGCGACTGGCGCGCTATGTTGAAATCGCCTAGGCGGTAAAAGTGTCAATTAAGGAGAAGAAAATGAATTTTTTAAATAAAATAATATTTTTTGATTACAAAATAGATTTTTTGTTTGCTTTTAAGAAAACGGGAAAAAGTACAAAAAAACTGCGCGAAAATAGATTATGAATATGGAAATGAAGTCAATAGCTACATTTTTGGTCTTTTTTGAATTTGCAAATTTACATCGTCACAATCAGTGGCAATTCCAATATATGAATAAGTTTTACGACAAAAACCATAAATGGGTCTCTGCAACAAAAGCAAAAACATTACTTTTCAGTGAAAACTAAAAAATATTATGACAGCGCCATCTAGAGTAAGTTCATTTTGGGTTTAAGTAAAATTACCAGATAAATTTTTGTAACAATTGAAACTTTTTTACTTAATACAAATTGCATTGTATTTTGAAAAATTTGTCTATAAGAAACCGTGTTACACCCAAATTCGAGCATTAGTTTGACAACTGCCTTTTCTCAGGCGCGGCCACATAGATACGTATATTTAAGCTGAAATGTGCGGCTTCTTTTTTAGCTTATTCCAGAATAGCTTATCTAGCGCATGAATCGCAGAGGGATATACTATGTGCATAAACGAACACTTTGCTTTAAGGCATACAAGTTAAATTGTTCTGGAGTAACTTCAATGCGAAATTCATTAATCTAGATTAATTTTTATCAACTTGATTTTAGTCACACGAGTATTCATATAATAGTACCCTCATACAATCGTTTTCTTTTCGATTTCTTATCAGGAGCAAAATTATTTCGAACTTATCAGAATCTACATTTTTTTACCCACAATAATATCGTATCCAAGCAAAAATAAGGAAAAAAATTAAAACTTTCTAGGAAAAAAACAAGAAATGAGCGACGATAAGGAAGGTGAATTAATTTATTGTGGCTAAATTTAAAACTAAAATTGCTTAGATGCATATGTGGAATGTGTTCCGACTGCTCGTAAGTTGTGACATTGAACGTAGAGTTGTGGACATAGAAATATGAATGCATATTTTCTTAACAGTATTGATTTAGAAATTATTGAGGTTTAAAAAACTTGATTTCGAAAATAAATTCAAAGAGGGTTGCCGCCTGTTTAAAAAAAATTAAGTCTCCTCAATTATTAGTTTAATTAAATTAAATGTTACAGCATGGGTGTCAAAAAAAAAAGGTTTAAAAAATTTAATTTCGAAAATTAATTCCGAGGGTTGCCACCTGTTAAAAAAATTAAGTCAATTCAATTAATAGGTTAATTAAATTAAATGTTACAGTATGAGTGCCAAAAGAAAACGGTTTAAAAAACTGAATTTCGAAAATAAATGCAAGGAGGGTTGCCGCCATTTTAAAAGTTTAATTAAATTAATTGTTAAAAGAAAGTTAGAAAAAATTTAATTTCGAAAATAAATTCAAAGAGGGTTGCCGCCTGTTTAAAATATGTAAGTCAATTCAATTAATATTTTAACTAGACAATTACAATATTGGTGTGAAGTGAAATTTTTTTAAGCGGATTGCCACCTTTTTAATAAGCATAATTAAATTTAATAATTAAGCTATTGAAATGCTGCTATAGGACGTAAGACAATAGAGGTTTAAGACAGCTTCATTTAGCTAGTATTTTCAACTAGGGTTGCCGCCTTTCCAATAAGTTTATTTAAACTAATAATTTAAATTAAATATTACAGCATGGGTGTCAAATAAATGAGGTTTAGAAAAATTTCATTATGAAAATATTTGCGCATAAGGTTGCCACCTGTTTTATAGGGATATCGTAATTTAATTGAAAAGCTTATTGAAATGCTACTATATTGGTGTCAAACAAGAGTTGCAATTCAAAAATAATTTGAAGCGAGTTGGAACGTGTTTGAAAAATTAAATTAATGATAATAAAGAAACATTATAATTCAATGCGCCAAATGAGAAAGCGTTAAGAAATTTTTGTTTAAAAAATTATTTGTGGAAGGTTGCCAATTGCTTATCAGGCAATCACAATCCGATTGTAAATTTTGTGGAAATTAATATTTCTTTATTCGATATTAATAATTAAATTGGAAATGAATGATAACTTCTTTATTATTGGTTGCATTTTTTTCACGCAAAGGAGACCTTCACCTCGCTCTGTTAATACTAGCGAGTACCGCGTAAATATTAAGTTTTCATATTTAATTGAGTTCCATAAATTCGATAATCCTGCATATATAAATCAATTGCAAAACATTTGGCAAACAAAGACAAGAACATTGGATAATTTTGTAGGTATTCCGATTTCAATGCCTTGAACTGAACTGTAGATTTGTAAGCGTGTATCTACAATATTCCAAAGTATTTGCGTATTTTTTGCATATCACATTGCAATTTGCGATTTTAATAGCCCATTGCATGCATGCGAAGCGGTGCCAAAACCTCAAGGTGGGTCATAAAGGTGGCCAACAATAAATGCAAGTTGTGCATTTAAAGTATCAAATTAAATTGAAGCAGCTTACCTACTTAAAATAGAATAGGTAAACAAGGCAACAATTGTTTAAGTAAGCCAAGCAAACTTAGCATATGTAGCAGATTGCAGATTGCATTTACTGAGCGCTTGAATTGCATTGTTGTTTTTGGCACACCAAGATAGGCTGAATAAACTTAAATTACGAGTGATTTAAAACAATAAAAGTTTAGTTCATGTGAATCGCCGGCAATGTACATATTACTCGTATAATGGATAGGGCTGAGTTAAATATTTCTGTTCGTACTCAAAGACGAATAAAAAACGTACTTGCGAGCAACGTCGTGGCCGACCAGCTGAAACGGTATAAATCTATGTATACCTACAAATATCTAAACAGAATCTGCAAATTCAGGTTCAGTTTCCAGTATACGAGTAACTAGTAACTAGTGCAAAAAACAGTGTTGCCAATCACTAAAATTCCTTTGTTGCCAAAAAATTTAGCAAATCTGTCTCAAATGTAGCCAAATTATTTTTAAAGCTTGCATGTTTTAATTAGAGAATATTATGCTTGGTTTAAATTGTTAATTTGGAAACAAACCAGTTTGGGTGATGAGCCATCTACAAAGTCATGTTTGGTGCGGAAGATCCAACAAAAAAAAAAAACAAGAAATATAGTATTCAGTCCGAATATATAAATACAGTGCTACGAAAAAGTATAGCCACATTGATTTCTTTTTGCATTATCTACATCTTTTTCATTTATTTGTTATAAAAAATGTCTCATTAAATTAAATATGTTATTAAAATATTGTACAAAGTGCTAAAAATTAGAACAAAATTAAAAAAAAAAAAAATATTAAAAAAATTCATTAAAATTTCTGGATATACAGCTATGTAATCAATTTCAGTATAATTGCGCGCAATCAAAATATATCTCATTCTAAATATAACAAAAACCATATACCAAAATTTTCAATTGTGTGCAAAATTCAGCAAATTTAACAACATTGTAATTAAGACTTCAGAATTTAATATAGTATAGAATAATTATAAAATGCTTGTTTTACTTCAATAAAAATGCTCCACCATTTTTGTTGACGGTCCTGCTAATTTCTTTTTTTTCATTGTAGAGCATGCCAAAAATTTATTTTTGCATAGAGGAAATTGAGTAACACTAATGACATTAAAATTGAATGGGCTACAAAACTGCATACTCGATTTTTTGTTTGTTTTTTTTTTTGTTTTTTTTTATATATATTTTTTTTCAAATTTCAATGACAATTTTTCTTTTAATTTTTAATTCTTGCGAATTTTGTAAAAAGTTTGAAACTTGGACTTATATGATTTTTTTTTTTATTTTATGAGCTATATTTTGATACAAAGTAATATAAAAAAAAAACATTTAGTGTGAAAAACATTGTAAAGAATATTTAAAAAAAATACTGTACCAATACTACTTTGTGGCACTGTACATACAATAAAAGATAATTGGTAATTCTGCATTTAATATAAAGTTTTTTAACAAAATCTGATTTAAAAACAGTTCATTATTTGTCTGGTGCCAATAATAACTGCAATTTTGTAGCCCAGCTCTCTCAAGCGGAAAATTATTTTTACCATTCTAAGTGATCGCTATGTACACTCGTTTTCTCTCCCTCAACATGTGTTTGAGAATAAATTTAATTTAAATATAATGCATTTAATTATGTTCGCATGCTCGAAGACTAATTAACTAGTTGAAAATGAAATGATTAACTTAAAAAAAAAAATTAAACTTAATGAAATAACACGCAGTTTTGGATTGTGAAGTGTTATAAATAGTTAAAGAAGAAAACGGAGGTAATATTTTGAACCAGGAAATAGTTTTACTTAAGTATATAGTCGAATCGTGTAGATTAAGATTGAAGGTGTTTCTCCGGTTTATTTACTCTAACAAAAATTGAATAGGCAAACACAAAACGCTAAAACGTATTTGAATATACATACATATAAGAATCTTAAAAAACTAATATTGTTGATTTTTATTAGAATCTATGTAATTTGATCGAATAAGTTTTTGATTCCGCGATATTGTCTACCCTAGCTATATATACAGTGATGTCTAGCGAAAGTAATAATACCGTGATAATTAAAGAACGGGGCCTTTCGATAAACTTTTGAGTTGTTTTTTTTTCAGCTTGTGGCCATTCCGAAACTGGTTGACCGGTTTGCATATCAAACTCGTAAGCCACTTACAATGCGACCTTTAGCGAGCGGTACTCAGCGCTAGTATAGAGGAGTGTTGCCGTGGAGCGCCTAAAGTTGCGATTTGGCTATTTTTGGCAGCCAGTCCTACTGGCATCAACTGTTTAGAAATTCCTAAATTTTAAGCTTTTTCATATTTATGTGTATCTTGGAAAGTTTCAAAATACCTGTATATGTTTTTTAAGATTGAAAGTTACTCAAAAACAATAAGTTTCCTAGTAATTTTTTCATGATAGGCCTTGATGATGCATTAAAAGTCAATTTTTTTTCTTTTTTGATCTTCTGAACTGAAAAGTTGGCGCACAAATACGGATGCAACGATACTAGTTAATATATGTATATGTATATACTCCATACTTTTCTTTCGATACCGAGTATTTTGGTATCTATCAACTCTTTTATACCGAGGAGATTGAGTAGGATTTGGCTTCACTTGGTCTCTCTAGCTGGCGCCAGTTAGCAAAGCAGAGAAGCAACTGGCGCGCTATGTCGAAATCGGACAAAATTGCCTAGGTGTTTGTACCGCCAATTAAGAAGAAGAAGTTGAGTAGGCATCGAAAAGAAAATACTAGGAACGAAACTCGCTTCAATGGCAATCCATTTCTAATATTGTATATAGAGACACAAGTTCGGCTTCGGCCATTTTCAGCCACCAAAGTTCGGTTCGGTTCCGGCTCGGTTTCGGCTTGTATAAAGTTTTAGTTTTAAAATGTTTCACTTTGGAAAAAAAGTCAAAACTGTCTTTAGGATTGACCACATAGCGTTATGATTTGGAATAATAATATTGAAAAAAATCATTCATTAACTAACGCCTTGGCTACTTTGTTTAATGAACAACTGCTGCCAAGAAATTGTTACATTTTTGAGTACTGGTATCAACCCCACATTTTCTGTTGGAAAACATTTCTTCCATCAAGTGTGTCTAGTCCAAAGAACGTAGATTACAAAGAAGTAGCATACCAGAACAAATTTGACTCTTGCTAATTAATATTAGAATCTGATTGGATCCAATTGGTTTGTGCTGAGGTGAAGTAAGCTAATATTTTTGAGCACAGTATAATTTCACTGATGCAACTTCTTTGTAATCTAGTCAGTAATTGTTCAATGCGGCAGGCCAGCTTTATACCGATATACGGATATCGATTGCAAGGTGGAATTAAAAATACAAGTTTTTTTTATTGATATTCTTACATGCTTAGCATAAAATGAACTGAAATGAATGTGATTTCAACTTATGTACCTTTTTTAATTACAAAAATAAAATTTTAAAAGTTTTACAAATTCATCGATTTATTATTTTAGAACTTAAAAATGTCCGTATTTCTGTCTGTCTTTACTATATATTTCAGAATAAGTTTTCTATAGTGAATAGTCGAAATGTTTTGGCATTTTTGATGCCACTGAAACTCACCAGAATGCGCTACGGTCGGCGTAATGCCAATTTGATAGATATAACAAATGAGAAATACGAAAGAATCAAATTATAATGCAAATTTGTGGACTTTTTACAAAACAATCTAATTCGCACTATCCTTTTTTCTAAAAATCATAATAGTAATTTTTTCAAACTAGTTGTTTTGACCAAAGGGATATCATTTTATTTGCACTAATAGAGCTACCAATATCGATACAAGTAGGTATCGATACTTTACGCCCGATACTTAGTAAGTATTGATATTTTTTCAGTGCTACTTTCAAGTACAAGTTTCTATACCTGAATGACATCATTTCAGCCCTACGCGCAGAACATTGCGCTTACTTCGTGGCTCAGAATGGTATATTTAAAATATATGTATTTTTTTTAAATGCATATGTAGAGAACGAATGAACTTCGGTATCGGCCATGTTCCCTCGCCAAAGTTTGGTTCAAGAATTGCTAAAAGATTATTGTTTATTTATTATTTTACAATTTAAAAACGTTCGGTTCGTTTTCGGTTAAATTTGGACGAAGTTCGGTTCGGTTAGATTCGGTTTTAAAAGTCGATGCTCGATTGTTCGCTGCTAATATGCTTTGAAAATCAACAGACAAATTACCTAATTTTCTAATTACTTTGCAAATAGGTCAGATTACGTTTAATTGGATAAAATTACATTGCGAAAAGAGGGGTTCCCTTTACGTAGCATGTAACCCAACCATTCACAGTAGCGGAAAAAAGTATTGCCACAGGAAGCCTTCTTTATATTGATCACAATGTTTTTCATGCTAAAAAATTTTCGTTACTTTTTTATAAAAATATTTCCCATTTAATAAAAAAAAAATACACTAGTCCGAATTTCTAACTTTGTACAAAATTCACAAAAATTCAGCAAATTTACCAAAAGTGTCTAAAAAACTTAAATTTTTTTAATCAGAATTTTCACAAAAATCTCTGCAGTTTTTGAGCCAATTGAATTTTAGTATAATAAAGTTAAAGTTTTTAGAGGCTAAACAGGCACGTTGATTTTTGAAAAGTTTTTTTTTTGCTGAACGCAGTTTTCAGCCTATTTAATTATATAATAAACCGCATGTTTGAAATGGGTAGAAACCGTTGGCTTTTTGTAAGTTTTTTTTTTTAATTTTAGCCTTAGAAATTTTATACTAGAATTAAATAAGCTAAAACCGAAAAAATTTTAAAAGCTCTTCAAAAAAAATTACATACTTTTGATTAAAATTTGTTGAGTTGATTGCTTTTTACGTCTTACGGCTTAAAATTTAAAATATAAATTTTTATTTATGTTATGATTGTTATCATTATTTCGCGATATAAACGACTGAAATTATTTGGCAGTCCAAGCCGCTGAAGCAAAAACAAAATACATTCACATTTTTGTTTTTGTACTACTGCTACTGGCTTATATGAATTTGCCTTGACAAAAAACAAAAAACAAAGTACATATAAGTTTTGTGTATGAATTCGCTGCTGGTATTGCCACCACCTACCTTACTGAGCAAGAATGATAGAATACAAGATTGCGCCTTCCCGCGGTGAAATGACAGATCTCGCCTTTAGTAAACAAGAATACGGGAGAGAGAAAATTGAACAACTTCCAATATTTCATTGAAAAACGTGTTCTAATTGTTCTAAAGTGTAAAAGTATGAATTTATAGGCAGACATTTAATAAATAAATTCGCAAAATACTAAAAAAAAGTGTCTATTTTTCTTAATTTGTGAAAAAAGCTTTGTCTAGTTGAAGTTGAGAATTGTCAAACCCGGCAAAACCAAAGTAGCGGTACTTCTAAAGGCGTCACCTTCAGTATTCAGTACACCGTGCTTACTGAGCACGCCTTGATTCTGATTAAAAAAATTGAAATTTTGATGACAGCTTTTTTTTTAATTTACTAGATTATTTATAAAGTTGGAAATTTTGCTTGTATAGGTTTTGATATAGAATAAGCTATATTGTAAAAAAAAACCTCAGCGAAAAAAGTTTAGAATTTAAAACATTGCGAATAATATAAAGCCATTGCTGTGTAGAATTACAAAAATAATAAATATCGGCAGTGGAAATAATGTAAGTTGTCAATGCAAGTTGTATTTGGAATCCTTTTGAAAATGTTTAACGGTAACATTGGTTACAATTCTTTTAACCACTTTTAAATAATAAATTCCCGGATTTTGACTCAGCCAGTTTTGGATATATGTATATATACTAACCTGCAAGTAATAAAGACACACATAATAATAATAATAGCCAACCATAGACCACTGTTATGCGAACAAAAGCGTAGTAATACTATGAACCCAACCATGTAGCTGGTTCAAAAAGTAGCAAACCAAAAGGAAAACATTGATTTCGCGCAATTGTGACTCAGTACACTCACGCGTTCAGTTGTAAACTTTGCTTTGCAATTTATTTCTATTTCGGGAACATCACGCGACATTGCAATTTCCCTCTTTCATTTTTTTTTGCTAATTTAGTATTTTCTACTTGACAGCCATAAATTTAAAAATTAGGGTACGACCAAAAGAGCACAAACAATAGCCGTGCTGTGCTCAAAGCCTCACAAAATTCCAGTAATACAATTTTTTTAAGGCGTGTATGCTAAATGTATGTATGTGCATATGTATGTATATAATTAATAGATACAACAGCTGATTCTGTGCAATGTGACGCTTCGTCCGCCAAATCGGTATTACGACTGAGTCACGTTGAAGGTTAGCGGAGGCTTGACGACTTGATTAGTTGCTAAGCTTTTATTGAGCTAGTCACACAGTAATGAATTATCGGTGCTTTTTTTGTTAGTATTTTTTAAATTGGTTTTGTATGCAAATTTATTTTCTAAAATGCTTCGTATATCTACATATGTATGTAGTATATATGCATGTATGTATGTATGTATCTACAATGTTTTCCGCGGAATGAATATTTTCAATTGAGGATTTTAAGAAACATTCCGGAGCAAACTTCGTTTATACCTGTGCTCTACTACGTCTGTACACTACACCTTTACTAACTGTACTTCAGGGAAAATCAAATACATTTCAGGAAATCACAAATCTACTTCAGAAAATGTCAAAGGTGTTTCAGAACAACCCAAATGTTTTTCAGATAATGCAAATTTATTTCAGAAAAGCACAAATGTATTTCAGAAAATGCCAAATATGTATAAAAAAAAGCCCAAATGTATTTCAGATAGTGCAAATGTATTTCAGAAAAGGCCAAATGTATTTCAGAAAATCACAAATCTATTTCAGAAAATGTCAAATGTATTTCAGGAAAATCCAAATGTATTTTAGAAAAGGCCAAATATATTTCAGAAAATCACAAATCTATTTCAGAAAATGCCAAATGTGTATAAAAAAAACCCCAAATGCATTTCAGATAGTGGAAATGTATTTCAGAAAAGGCCATATGTATTTCAGAAAAATTGAAATGTGTTTCAAAAATCACAAATTTTAAAAAATCTTAAATGTGCATACTTAATAAAATTAAAGAAATTCTAAAAAATGCATTCGCAATTCGAAAGTGAGTTTGTGTTAAAGGAGGTACATATATAATTTATTAGTATGTTATTAAATAATAATTGGATATGAAAAACCAGTTGCTTCCATGTAGACCTTTTTGCATACGAAATCCAATGCACTTTTTATTGAGAAGGAGTGTGTCCAATATGACGGGAAGGATTTCGAACTATTTAGGCTGCCATAATTATTTAATTTAAGAAACTGATTACAAAGAGTAAATGAAAAGAAGTTGTCTGATGCCGAAGTAGCTGTAATGGTTCATTGGGTGGAAAAGTAGTTGTGTTGTTGATGAAAACGAGACACGTTTCTTTAAACATAGAAAGTGCCTATATGTGTTTTAAAAGAAAAACAGGCCACTGCTACTGCGGATTGTTAAGAACGTAATTTTTTTTCTTCTTTTTTTTTATAAAGCACTGTTTTGATTTTCTGAAATACATTTGAGTTTCTCTGAAACACATTTAATTTTTTCTGAAATAGGTTTGTGGTTTTCTAAAACACATTTACGTTTCTCTGAAATACAGGTGAAAAAATTGTAGTACGGACGTACCGGAACCTATCATTTCCGAAAATGTGTTATTTATTATGGTACACAACATTTGCCAGATAAAAATTGTGCCAACTAGTTTCGATTTAACAGCACCACAAAAAAATCTAATTATTGAAGAAACATCCATTCATTCATTCATGATTCAGACTCATTGCCCATTTCCCATTTGTTAAGTACAAACTGTTTGGTATAGACCTTTAATAAAAACGTGTCAATAGTCATTTTAATAAAAACGTGTATTTTTCTATGTTTTCCGCAAATAAACTATTGTGACCTCTTTAGAATGGCAGTTTTTAGACTCGTTTTGATTTGAGTCAAATCAGCAACGTCAATTCAACTGGAGATCTTCGCATCTCCACATGATGTTCAGCACACCCCTGTAGGTCCTATACCAGTGTTCCCCAACCATTCTTTGACCAGGGACCACTTTTATCTCATTATTATTAGCAGGGACCACATAGTTGAAAAATAAACTATATCAATCTAAATAAAAAAATAATAATAAACTTTAATCGAACGTTTAATTAATAATACAATTAAAAAAAGTAACATTAGTTAACAATATTATAATTGAAAATAAATAACATTGTGTAACATTGAAAATTAACTTGGGCCCAGTTGAGTTATAAAAAATACGCCCTCAAAATCTGGATTTAAGAGTCAAAACCCCCTTTAACGGGAAACTCAGTATTTTTGAATCGATCTTCAATTTATATATGTTTCTGAAAAGACGATTTATGGACGGGTGATATTAATTTAGCATAAAGTAATAAAAAATAATGGAACTATTACCGCAAACTTCCGAAAGATTTGGAGTTTTTACGGATTCTTTCGATTTCTGGACTTGTTGTAATAAATAATACCAAAGCAGAAAATCTTTTTCTCAACTTCTCTAGAATTAGTGCCATCAGTTTTTAGTCAACTTTATTATCAGTAAGCATATTTTAACCAAATGTGCCATACTTTTATCGTCACTGGTTGGATTCTTATCTATATATAGTACTAAAAGTAATAACAAAATTGAAAATCCATTACAAATAAAATAATGAACGGATTTTAGCCAAATTTTTATTTTATAGACCCGTGTCAAGCGTAAAGGTTACATTTTAATCCACTAGGTGGTGCTGAATTCAATACATTCATAATTAAGACCCTATATATGTAAATGATATTAGAACTGTTCGTTAGGTGGCGCTGGAGTCGGGATATTGGGAAAGTCCGTTTCAGTTGATAATCAACGTATGCATATACTCCATGTAAGAAAGATATATGTACTTTGGGGAGAAAAGGACCTGCTAAGCGGCGCTAAAGTCAGGATATGCAGAAATTTCGAAATTATGGTCCGATCTAGTTGGAATTAAAAATATATATTCCATATGTGAAGAGAAAAATTTCTATGAACAATGCATCCTCTAGGTGGGATTGGTATCGGGATTTCTAATTGGCGCGGAAAAAATATGTATGTATAATTTTTATAAAAAATATCGCGAATTGTTTCTTTATTTATTTGATCCTTTAGCAACAACATACATATTGTGCAGATCTTAATTTTGTATGCGCATTAAACTTTACTATCCTCTATCTGACACAGACGGCATGAATGCTTTTTTTTAATTTTGTTCAGAAATTTTTTAATCAAAATGGTTTGAAATATAGTGTCCGTTTATTAGGATGATTTTTGAATTTATCTGCCTATTGAAGCTGTCCGGTTATAAGAGCTGTCCGTAATGAGAAATTCCAATGTAAATATTTCAGTTAAAGGGTAAAGTAAATCTACGAATGTTGGTCTTCACGACTATTGGTTTTAAAAGGTAAACTAAATAAAGTTTTTAATTCAGAAAAATTTAGCCCATTAAAATAAAAAATTACAAACTTTTTTTTAGAATTAACCGAAGCGGTTACCGCGCTTGGTGTATGATTAGCATTTTAATTACCCTGCCATTATAAATGAGCCATACATCAATAAGTGCAAAACCCAAATCATAAACAAATATTCATGTATTGTACTTGAATAGCAATACCGAAATATTTAGATACTATACTAAGCGAAATACCGACAACACTAACTAACGACAGAGGTGCCAAACGCTTATCAATTTAGCAGCAATATCTTAGTATAGGTATAAGTAAATACTGATAAAATAGTAGTAATCATTGTCGATGAATTGAACATTGTGTGCATACATTTGCACAGCTGTAGGCTTACGAACATTCATACAAAAGTATTTACAGCACATCGACAATAGAAACAATGCAAATCAATATATATAGAGATTTGCAAACAAGCAGCTGGCAAATGTCGGCAAATATTGTAAGTAATTTGATTTTTTCTTTTGTTTTAATGATTCACTTGTTTTACTGATACACAGCTAGCTAACTACATACTTTTGTATGCATTACAATATATAGATTGTATTTACATAGAGTCAAGCCTCTTTCTGAAAGTGTCTACCATTGTGTTTAACAGGATTAAGAAATTAAGTGGCATTGTCGCCTGGCAGAGATCACTTGCAATTTCTTTTTTGCTTGTCAATAACGAATATTGAGAAGAAGTGTACAAAATCGTGGTCTTTTTATTAGCGTTTACTCATTGGTATATTTTTGGGACACCCTTTTAGTTAAACTAAAAAAGTTTCTTAAGGAATTGGTAAAGGAAATTGGGCATATACAGTGACATGAGCAGTGAAAGTTTTGTTTTGGGGTTGGTTTTCGTAACATTCGGCAAGCCAGTTGGAAAAAAAATGATTTGAACGATGCGAATGGAGCAATATCCTCGAAAAATATTTAACACTTATTTAAAGAAAATCGCTTAAAAGTGTAATCGTTCTTTAAACTTAGCCATTTAGAATTAAACTTTTATTTAACAGAGTTGTTCCGTTAAAAAGGTTATCTTTAGCAGAGCTGCAAGCCGGTTTAGACCCGCTCGCTTTTTTCGATCTTCAAACCAAACCCAGCACCAAATTGTTTTTATTTTGAAATGCCAAAAGCAAAATTAACTCCAAAAAATGGTTCTCTATGGTACAAAATGAAAATTCACAGAAGTATTTTTAAATTTTGTTTGCATTAAAACGCGCCCTTTATTGTAAAACTGCTAAACAAACAAAAAATATTCTTTTTTTTTTGATCATAGGTATAAATCTAAAGCTTGGCTCTAGTATATGTTCCAACCTATAGAAAACTGGGGTTTCAAAATTCTGAGTTTGCAGTTTTTTCTACTCTTCTAGACTTAAAAGACGTCCAAAGCATAAAAAGATTATAAGATCTTAACGTCATAAAAAAATCGAAATCCCCAAACAGCTGTCTTAAAAAAAATAGGTAGGTAATGTGTCTAAACGATCTGAAATTTCGATTAATGGTTAAATTTATTCTTGTGAATATAGTTTTGTAGTTTGTATTGGCCTGCCAATTTGTGAATCTTCTGAAAAAACAGGATGATGTTTTACGATTAAAAAGCTAAACCTGCAGAAAAATTTGTAGGGTTTGGGCTAAGAATACTTTAACCCAACGTCCCCCCGTATACACCGTTCTTGAAAAATCGATATCAAAGATTACCAATGCTCTGTTCGGCTAGCAACTGCAAAAATCGATGAAATTTTGCAACTGATGGAGCTAGATCGTTTGACAGACAGTTTAGGATCACTTTAAAAGGGATGTTTCAGTGTCACATGAATTAATTTGGCATAATGCATCCCCGATCTTTAAGTCAAGTCTAACTAAAGAACACGCGGCTTATCGAGTGGCTAAAGCTACAAATAAAAGTAAAGTGAGGGGATATACCGGCTCAAACAACTACATATGTATGTATATGTATTTAATGATTCATTTTTTCGTAATATAAAAAAATGTTTGTTATATAACAAAAATCATACATTAAAATTTCAAAATTTATAAAATCTCAACAAATTTTCATCAAAATTCCAAAGTTTTTCATTTTTTTTTTATTTTATTATAAAAATGTAATTCATTCTATAACCAAAATCATACAGATCGAAGTTTCATACCATGTACAAAATTTATAAAAATTCAACAAATGTTCATAAAGTTTTCAAAGTTTTTAATCAGAATTTTTATAAAATTGTTGGGTATATATGTATTTAATTTCAACATAATTACATACAGGTCTTAAGTGGCAAAAAATTCCAGTTAGCTGAAAATATGTACATATGTACATATATTGAAAATGTGGCCTTACGCCATATACTTAGCTATGGAATTTTTTTATGAATTCCCGTTATTTTTTTTATTTTTTTTGTATGGAGTTTTTTTATGAATTCCCGTTAATTTTTTTTTTTAATTTTTTTGCGCTAGTGTTGAAGTGTTCAAAATCGCAATTTAAAAAAATTTACAAATTTGGAGCCACTTCGGGCTTGCATATTTGTATGCTAAAATTAAACGAGCTAGAAAACTACATACCTTACAATTTTCTATAACTTCGGATTCAAAAGTCTGAAAATTGCATGCATTTTTTAAATTCAAAATCAAAGTTTTAAAATTTGATTTATATGCTGTTTGTTTAAGAACAAATTATATTAAAAAAATAAAAATTACGAACAAAATGTATATTGAAAAATATTTCGGATATTATAAAAAAAATCACCATGTGGTCAATTGTATGAGTAACTGCAATTCGGCATATTTGGCAGAGTACTCAAACAACTCCTAACCAGTATTCGGTTCTTATTAAAACCAACCCGAGAAGGGTACATACATCGAAAAACTCAGACACATCGAAGTACCAGAAAGGATATTACATTCATAAGACTAAGAAGGATTATGATGTCTACACCATCATAAAATGAATATTTATAAGACTATTTGCTAAATGACGCAATATACATAATTTTGTTTGTCTTGGTTTTTTTTAACGCAGCCTGCACTTTTTAACATACATATGTGCACTTTTATTTTTTTGAATATACCACTTATTTGTACATATGTATGTGCATGACTTAATTGTATGACCACGAGTGTATATACATGGATATGAGTGTGTGAGTGTTACAAAATTTCATCTTTAAACCAGTTTCGCCCATCGAAACTTTTGAGTGTAATTCACAAGTAGTCGACTAGTAATACAAACCTTGGACTTTGTATATTATTTTTAGGTGATAAAACATGAAACGCATGTATGTACATACAACAATATTGAAAATAAATACACACATACATACATACATACATACGCATGTTTATCGCCCGCTTTTAAGATGCGAATCGTCATAGTATTTGGAATCACCATGAAGAGAAAAGAAGGTGACGACAAATGCACTTCCGTTACTTCGTACTTGCCTCGTTTGACGGATTGACGTCACAGATGGCTCTTATAAAAATTGATTTTTCAGAGTTTTGAGTAATTTTTACAAAAAGTTAAACACAGAATAATAAATGTGAAGAGCCGAGCTTTGTATTTTAGCACATGCAGTGCAATTAAAATTCCCAAGTGCAGTTATCACCTTCCTTTTCGTCCCGCTATACTTGTAGCAGCAAACGCTGTGACGTGTACGCTGCCGGCGTTGTCGTAATCTTGTTTTCTATCATTCTTGATTTAGAATATACTAGTTTCCCTTAACATTAGTTCCAAAGTCTGAGTTCTTCTATTTGCGGGTGCCTACAGAATTCGCAGCACAATCACGTGTAGGGTGAATGCGCTACATGACTGAATCCCCACCAGACGACTTTTAAGTCAACGCGCTTTATGGAATTTTTTTTTTTTGTTTATATATTATTAGCAAGCATCCTTGAATGGTTTGGAGTATTAATTGTAAACTAATCTTTTTTTATTCTAATTGCGCATGCGCTAATGAACAACATTGAATTGCTTAAAAGCAACAGCATCTCATCATCGACATTATAGTTTATGATAACTATTGCCATAGATGTGAATATTTATTTTAAAAAAAACTTACTGCCTTAGCGAATCTGTAATTTGATTCATTCGATAACGCTGATGTTTGATCTCATTGAAACACTTTTGCTGATGGCCGTAGAGTTGCTCCAGCAACTCAATATATCTGCGATTACAATCCTATGGAAAATAGAAATAAAATATTTATTATTGAACGTCGCATATTTTAAGAAACGTATTTTTATATACACATTTTTTTATTCCAATATTTATAAATACACAATACAGCTTTCGTAAAATATCAAACAACAAGTAAAATACAATATTTGTCTTTATTCCAATTTGCTAGGTAAAAAAAAAATTGGGAAGAATAAGCAAATAAAATACATATTTCAGTGCGTTTAGCCCAACCGATGTCTTAATGCAAAACAGCTTCGAGATATGTAGGTATGCATGTATATTAGGGGTACGACATTTTTCTAACACATATTTTACATGGCACCACATGATGAGAAATAGTGAAAAAATCATAACTGCGTTTTTATTTTTTCATTTTATTGCAAAAACTTCACGCACAAAGCAAATTGAAAAGTTAAAATGTTAAGTTCATACAAATCATACATTGTTCAGATTCTTATACACATATGTACATACATATGTACATATGTATATACATATGTACCTGTGAAACACGCTTTATCAACTGTTTTTTTATTTAATAAAATGAATTTAACAATTAATTTTTTATATAACTTTAATTGCTCTCTCAGCGCAGATGTTAGTTCGCTTTAAATTTGAAATAAGCGAATCTTCTCTAACCCAGTGTTTAAGTAAACACTTGTGCGCTTTCACAAATGGTCTAACCGACATTTCCAAAGTTATAAAGTCATTGTATCGAAAAAGTTGGTCAGAAAACCAAACGTCATACCAAGGCAAAAGTTCTCCTCTATGCGCCGGAATAAGTATAAACGTTAAAATCGTAAGTATAGCCTTAGAGTTCCAGCGGGCGTTACTAAGCGATGGTAAAACCCTGAATTTTACGTATGTTTGTAATAATTAAACACCTGTCCCAGCTCGTATAAATACTGCTTGTCATCCCGCCATTTTATGTTTTTCATTTTCAATTTTTCATCGTTTTGGTTAAAGTTTCTTTTAAGATTTTCGTAATCGCTGACCAACTCTGAAAAGATTTCGTATGCAATATTTGGCGATGTAGATTTTGCAACAAATAGCTCATTCATAACATGCTTCAATATCAGGTCTAACACGTGTTGCTGACAACCAACATATTGTGGTGGAGGCAATGTTTTATTTCAAAAGTCCTCTGTAGTGAACTTACAACTCCAGCCTTCTTCCCTGTGTTAACATTTGTTGTATCGCACACAATCATTTTAATGGAGTTCCATAGCTGAAATTTGTTGAGAACGTCCACAATACCTTCAAAACGCATAATCAAAATAAATTTAAAACAAAATGAAGCTAAAATCTTAGTTTTTAGTTGACACCTTCATATATTGTCGAACTCTTTCCATTATCCAGAACCATCACTGCCACCTTCACTTCTTTGAACTCATTGGTTAACACGACGGCCTGCACTTCTTTCTTCCCAATTTTCTTTCCATCAAAATGGAGACACCAAATTTCACCTTTCAATGATGTCTTGTAATTCCCTTCCAATATCTTTGCTGCTTTTATTGTTGCTTTATAAACACCAGATTGTGACGGTGTTGCAATATCAACTCCAGTATTTGCCAGCTCCTTGCATATTTTACTCGCATTTTTCGTACTTACTTTGGAAGTGATATCCATTGCCACTGCTGACTTTGTTGAATACTTCGCCGCTTTTTTAACTCCTTTAGGTGCTTCATATTCATCATCATTTGGGACATATAATTGCTCGCCATCTTCGATTGATGATACTGATGTGTTGCATATGTTCTCATTTGTAGGAAAGGTAGTATCACCTGTTGCTTGAAGTAAAACAGCTTTGGATCATTGGTAACATCAAATAATTGGTTGAATGTAGTTATATTATATTTTCCATTTGGTTTTTTCAAAAATGTTGAATATACTAGCAAAACTTTTTCTATTTTCCGCTCAATAGATGCTCTTGCAATGCTAGGAATGTTGAGCTTTGTCCACAAGTTATACAATTCCTTTGCAATAGTCTGGATTCTTTTCTTTTTACATTTTTCCGCCTTCGCCAATTAATTATACCTTCCTATTATGACCGACTTATTTGGAATTTTGCACATTTCACTTTAATGTTTTTCAATATTATTTATTTCTCGTCTTTTCGTCGTACTTCTTTCAAAGCGTGTTAAATTGTTTGTCCATGATTTTGAATTTTTTAGAGCATTTGTGCTACTATTTATAAAAGACATTATTATTTCTGATATCACAATAAACCACATAGAACCAACTAGCTAGCGTCTCAGTGAACAACTAGAATTTACTTTACATGAAATTGAGCGGTTACAATGTACCGTTAGTTTGTCGAAGTAGTATAATACGACTATGAGAAAGCGAAAACAAAGCAACCAGAAGCAGAATATAAGCAAGAGAGATCAGAAACAGCGCGAACCAGCGACAACAGACGTAGAAGAGATAATATTTATTTTGCGAACTTGGAAATATATGGAATTTGCATGCAAAGTTACTTTTTTATATGTGCGTGAAGTTTTTGCAATAAAATGAAAAAATAAAAACGCAGTTATCATTTTTTCGTCATTCCTCATCATGTTGGGCCATGAAAAATTGTTTTTTCGAAAAAATTGGAAAAAGTCATACCCCTAATGTATGTATAATGTATCTCGGGATACCCGTCGTTTTTTAGTACCGAAAATCCCGAGATTACCTGCCAACAATTTCGGAATTTTAAAGATTATAAATGTCTTCGTTCTTATCTGAAATGAAGACAGATAAAAAAACTCACCTTTAATAGCAAGAAAGCAACATTGAAAAGCAGTTTTATTTTACCACACTTTCAACGTAGAAATCAGCTTTTTATTGTGTTCGCAGTCTGCAACTTTTTACATTAGGCCCGTTTCATTGTACCCGAGTTGCAAAAGAACGGTCCAACTGGGATAAAACTTCCTTTATTTGCAAAAGCAGCCCTGCTAGGATCTTTCATGAAACTTGAGATTTGATTTTTGAGATATTTAAGAACGAAAATTAACTGTGATGGCAAATTTTCTGTTGCTGCAATTATGTACATATATATTTAAATATATTATAGAAATAAAAACGGTTTAGGTGTTACATTGAAATTTCCCATGTATTTTCTTCCAGCTAATTCACAATAGCGCAGGTTTTTCACATCCTAACACTGCATCTCAGATCGAATATCGTTTGACCGTGTTGGCTCAGCTCGGATATTTTTCCGAGTTAGTGTTGTTGCTTTACATGCATTTTGTTATCCTATCAAGTGCTCTTTTGCAACTCAGTTACAAAGAAAATAGGCAAATTATGTAAATAAAAGTTGCAAACTTTTTAGAAAATGTATAAATATTGGACAAACTAAAAAAAATCAACAAAATTCTCAACTTTCTAATCCCATTTGTTTAATTTAGTGACCAAAAAGTTACTAAAAACTCTGAGTATAAAGTTTGAAAAATTCATAATGATCTTTGAAATTTTTTGAGTTTTTGTGCATTACGTGAAATTTATGGAAAGAGCTATATTTGAATAAATAATTATTGAAAATTAATTTTGGTGCTTTAGGTATGATGAAAACTGTAAATGTTTTAGGGCAAATTTTTAAATGTTTTTAGGTTCCATAGAAGACTTTTAATTTTCATCAAAACCATTATGTGATAGGTTTGACTATATTACTATATCGACGAAGTGGTTGATGTTTATGAAATATGATGTAAAAATGTTCTACCCACTTTTAATTAAATTTAAACGCTCAATCTTCTAGTGTTACACTCACGTTAGGAAATTTAACAGAGCTAAAATTGCATTGAAAAATTTACGCTAGCAATGAATATGACAAATATTAGATAAATTTATTTCGTATTCTTTAATACTCCAACACCAAAAAAAAAAAAAAAAAAAAATTAAGCCAAATTGCAGTCGATTCAAACATTTTCTATTCATCAATCTGTTACGTTTTTTAAGACCAAAATTGGCAACTAGATATTTTTCCAAATTTCGAAGGTAGCGATAAAAATGGCATTCTAACTAAATGTTCGTATATTGGTTAAAGCGGAAGTTTTTATGCTAATATGTCTAAAGGTCAAATTGTACAGACGAATACGTATTTCTTTTTTTGGCACACAAAAAAATAATAATTTTTGTATATAGTACACATTTTGCCGTTTCAAACTACTGAGTTAAACCTATACCTACATACATATGTACATATGTATTTACTTAATATTTTACTTTTATTCAACTGAACACCTACCATAACTGTTCTAGCCTATCAGCTAAATTATTAAGAGGTCGGATTATAAAAAAGTTGTTGATTGTAAAAATATTAAACGTACATAAATTATTGGGTAATGTTGTCGAAGTGTCAGTCCTTGGGCGGCTCTAATTTCGAGTTGTTCCTGCCACACAGGTCCTACTATGCCGGGGAAAAAATTACAATATTGTATTTTTTACGATTTTGCGTTAATTTATTTTAACAACCAATAAGCAGAGTAAAGGTGTACAAATACTACCACTATAAAATTTTATATATTTCCTGGCATATGGAATGGCCACGACTCGAATTGATATCCAGTAAAGAACTGTTACTTTGTTATTCTTCAAAGGCTTATACCGAATGTTGTACGCCATTAAAATGACTACAACACCAGTGTCGTAATCGAAAACTCGAAGAAATGTTGCTTTAAAAAAAAATGTTTTGAAAATTTTAAAAATTATATGGTATAAGAGGTACTAGATTTTTGAGAATTACTATACATCAATGCTTAGAAATTAATTCGCAAGAACATTTTACTTTATTGCTTTGACTTGAATCCATACTCTATTTACGTTAGCCTATGTACAATTATTGTGTGCAATATTTTTTCAAACTACTTCCAATCTTCTCACTTCTTTACACACATACATATGTTTGTAATGCAACAGTTCTGTTTCCTTCTATTTCTATAGGTCTCAACACTTACCTCAAGTTCATTGTACTCTTTGGTGAGTTCATCCCACTCGTTTCGCAATGTGTCGATATTCATTTTGTCCTTGTGTCCTTGATGCTTGCCCCTCTTATGTTAATTCGCCACGATGGAAGGAATGTAATTCGATTGGAACTAAAGCGTAAACAGCGCGTATGGAAAAAATGATGACTTCTTTGAGGAAAGCAAAAGTAGAAGCGAACGACTTTGGCTGATATTGCTTTATTTACAGACTGGTGATTTGCAATTTGTTGGCAACCAAACCAAATCAGCTGGTTATGTTATGTGCGTGTGTTACAGCTGCCAACCACTGCAGCAGTGGGAGCAGACTGTTTTGAAATTAAATTCCGTAGCAGCTATTAATTTTGTTGAATTCACTAGTAGCTAAAACCGAGGAAATTAAAATAGGAAAGTGAAACTAATGAACACCAAACAAAACGGTGTAATAAAGGGGTTGAATAACCGGTTACAACAAAAAAAAAGGGAATTAAGCCAACGACGGCTAGGGGTATATCACACGAGAAAGCGTTCAGTTAAGATTTGTTAAGGGACGTGTGGTTTGGAGAAGGGGAACACAATTGTATACGAATGACGACGCAACTTTGGAATTGTATGACGAGATGGAACACTTGCTATATTTTTTCGTAGACGAATTGCGTATTACCTTCGATTGTGTCTTGAAGTGGGCGACCGAACACGTATGCCGATAAGTATATACATATATAACTGTACATAGGAGCCAGAAATCTTTTAAAATTACACTTTCTGTTGGCAAATAGCGCGAAGATTAGGCTTTTGGTAGTCGTCTACCGCACGAATGTATACGCACCGCTTCTATAACCACTCGATTTGAAAACTTTTACACTAGTGATATCGCTGCGTACTAAAAGCAGTGTTATTGAATTTTTTTCTCTATTTTAGATTTTATATCAAGCATATTGGGCTATTTAGTTTGTTCACATTAACTTGGTTCATCTTTTTATGTTGTTCTCACATCACTCATTTCGCTCAACACTAAATCGTTTTTGATTGCATTTATTCAATTATTTATACGAAGCAACGTAGAGCGAGTTTTTTATTGTTTAAACTTTTGAAACAAAAGCTTCCAGGCAATTGGCTATTCCAACACACACACGCACACCGCGTGCCCACACACAGACCACGCCAGCAGCCAAAACGCTTGTTACGCCGCTGCTCTGCTTTTTCATTAAAAATACTTACATACACTGCACTGTTTACACTTTTCACAATTACATAAATATTTAGTTATAAGTTTGTGGACTTAGCTTCTTTAAAAATTGTTTTATATTTTTCTAACCAATCGATTTTCTCTGTAAATTACCTTGGGAAAAATGCTCACACCGGCGATGTCTGCCTTTTCCTATTCGTTTTCGTTTTGCTTTCGTTCCAGCTGTTGCTGTTTCGGCGCTTGTTTTGCTGGCACTTTGGCATTTTTTTGACGTGTGCTTTGTTTGGTGGTGAATTTTTCGCTTGGATTGCCACTGTGGTGTATTTTAGTAAGCAAACACATGCTTGAATGGAAACGAAAGAAAATTGAGGTTATCGGAGCTCAAAGTTTTTGTGGTTTTGTGTGAGTACATTTGATGCGTGAATGTGGCAAACATTTTGGTATTTTTTTACTGAAGGATAAAAATCCCCTATCAAAGCTTACTCATTGAGATAATAATTGTGTTTGTTTATAAGATATTTATTGATGCACCTTTCAATGGCGACACACTTCTGACTAAGTTTATTCAAACACTTGCAAGAGTCTATTCAAGCGCGAAAAAATCATTAAAAATTAGGGCACGAGGAAGCACGTGATTAAAATATCGCACGTTTAATAATAATGGGAGTTAATTCAAAATTAACTTTTTACAGTATATTTACGGTAAACATTGAAACTAATTTGCTTTAACAACTATACTTGTGTGTTGTTCGTATTAAATATTTAACCTAAGTAAAACAAAAATGTATTAAATAATTCAATTTTAATAAAGACGTACTATAAATAATTGCTATTTAATTGCGGCTTCCATATGCGTTTTTTAAGAGGAATACATACTTTTAAAACACAATATTTTTATTTTAATTTAGGAAAATGTTTTTTTCAAAATTTTAATTTGTTAGGTCAGTTCTACCAGTACCAATCAATGCCAATTTGAACAATGATTTCGAAAAAGTTAGATTTTATCTTTCCAAAACAGGGACTCTAACAGAGTTCGATGGTGAAAATTCACTTCACGCTTAATAAAATTTATCTACGTAAAAAGAACTAATTATAACAACTCATATTCTCGATTCAAATAAATTCATAATGGTATAATTTATGAGAACCGATTTTGCCAGCAGAGACCATAAAGCGATATAAAAACCTAGCTAGTCTCCCATTTATTCATCTTTAAATTAATTCAAAAGAAACCAATATTGGTATGCAAAAAAACCGGCACCGGTGCTTTTGTTTTGCATCGCATTACATATTTAGAATTGGTCTCTTAATTTACATAATAATATATAGTTGTTTGTTAACCCTTTCGAACCGACTTTTGCATAATGAAAATAAAAGCAAATTTCTTTTAAATTTTTGGAGTCAAACTAGGCGTATTTATATACGAAACTCAAAAGAATATTGCGTATGTTATTTATAACGGTATTTGAAGCTGGGGCATTTATGTATATATGTACATATGCCCCAATAGGGGGTTTTTATTGGAACACATTTGACCTATCCGAGCTTTTCCTACTTATCCTAGAAAACTCCTAAAGTGAATTGAATTTAGAGGAACTAATTCTTTCAATTTTTATTTGAGCACATCGACGTCTTGTAGGCCCTTGGATAGGCAAATAATCGGCAACATTTTTCATTTGCCTGAGTGTGTTGGATTGTCTCCCCTTTACGATAAGGGACTTAGCATGCCGAACTAGAAATTCAAGAAAAGGCATTTTTGCAACGTAACTCCGAATGAATAACCCACGCATTCACTTCGCACATCATAAGAGTGCGATACAAAATTTTCTTTCACCATTTGTTTAACCCGCGATCGACGATCAACTCCACCCAGGATAGACCGATAAGTTTTTATTATATTTGAACAGGGAATATCTGCTTGAATGTCATTCTTCAGAGTACGTACTACGGTCAACATACCCGGCACGTTGCAATTACTGAGAAGCATCACATCTTTAGTATGTGGCCATTTCACGGCTGTGGTACTTTAATCATTCACTTTAAAAATCTGATTCAGTTTCAGAGCGACTATCGGTTCCGGGGGGACTGTACACATCATCGCTACCACTACTAAAGTCACTTCACAATGAATTATCATCCCCGTACTCCAGAGATTACTGCAAGTCATTCATCGTTAGTTATTTTCGCTATTTTTTAGTTCCTGTTATTACGACGAATATAATTATTCCATTCTACTTGGTTCACAACACTAAGTTGGATGTTAATGCCCCACTATTGATAATTGAAGGGCATATGCTACCCAAAATAAATAAATCAAAGAACCTTTGGATATAAAAAAATTTAAATATTGTTAATAATTTATCAAAATTAAAGATTTGTTTTAATTTTAGAATTGCTAACGAGCAGTATAATTAATTTATTATTTTCAGCAGGAAAATTCACGAATCACTTGTTTCATTGATCACAGTTAACGAATGACTGATTGAAATGAAAAAAGTACGAAAATCAAGTAATGCCATTTCTAATTACCAATGATGTGATTGTAAAATTGAGAAAATTTCGTGATCTGCTATTTTGTCATAAAGTATATTACTACTTTTTTTCTCTACAATCGGTTATTGGTTGGAAATGATACCAAAATCTTAGGCAGTTGACTCTCTTCTTTGCGAGGTTGCGCTAATTATTTTCGCAAATTAAAGACAAGTCCTTCAGGACTGGGTCCTTCGATTCGAATGATATTTTCACCAGAGTATTATAATTCCCAAAAATTGAAAGAAGAAATAAGTTTTAATTTTGCTAAAGCGTAGAAATGTCAATTATAGAAAAGGATTTAATAATAAATCTACAAAATCAAATAAAATACAGAGAACCATCGAAATATTTTAATGATCGCTGGTCAGAAGCGAGTCCGAGATGTTTTCCTCGATTGTTAGCTAATATATTCATTTAACTTAAGGACGACTATTCGCGATTGATAATTCGTCGCAAATTCGTTTGAACATTCTAGACAATCGACTAAAACATCACGGACGGGCCCATCACTACGCTGGTCGCGAATCTCAACCGAGCACTTTTGTTTTTCAGTCACGACCCAAGGCTCCACACGTGATTTTTTGTCATTGCTACGTCACAATGACTCGGGGTTTTACCCGAATTGCCTTCCGCGGAATTTCGCTAAGCGAGGTAAGTTCCTTCCCTGGTCGCGGCAGCCATCGAACTAAACTGTGTCTGCCATCCGAATCTACTTCGGTCAGGAGGAATTCGATGGACCCTTCTTAATACTTACCTGCTAAGGTTTTCAGCATAATAGAAAGTGATATACTTCCATGTTAATCACCCCATTGCCCGAAAGCCATGTGCATTTTCCATTTCCTAGGGGAATCATCTCCGTAACCAGAGCTCACGCCAGTAGGAGCTCTGTTGTTGTTGCTGTCACTGTTGTAGCAGCATATAATATTTCCCATCAGTTTTTTGAATTCGAATTTGAATTGAGTCTGCACCATTCGCTGCATATCGCTGTGCCATCTTTCCCGAAGTGAGCCGAACGATTGATTCTTTCAAAAAATCTTCAGATAAGTTTATTTTATTTCCTCTCATAAGGAGTAATCACGCCCCAAAGTCATATCTTTGTCATTATAGATAGGAAAGCGAAGGATTTAGCAATAGAGGGTTCAAATCCTAGCTAAAAACTATATCTGACTGATCCTCGTTTTATTGTACATCTAAAGTTGGTAATTTTGTAGCTCATTGTAAACGACATATTATTCAAAAGTACTATACTATACTTTAAGAAATGAATTCAAACTTTTTTATTATATGAAAATATGAATACAAAATTAAGTATTTAAATCCGCACAAAGTTTAAACTTAACATACATATGTATTAATTATTCATCTTCTCTTCACTCCTTGTGGCGACTGCGTAAAGTCAACGCTATATACGCGGCTATTCGAAATCCCAGAATGAGCAGAGCCAATCCAATGAAATCGAATGGCATATCATTCGTAGAAAAACTCAATGTCTCCAATATAACTTCGCCCGAACTTGGACAAGTCGTATTCGATAAAGTGCATGTGATTTCGCCTGGCTTAACATCCGCCCACTGATTAATCAACAAACCCTCATAGGCATAGCGGAACCATGACAAATAAGACAACCACTTGAAGTACGCCGGCACTGAGGCGGAGTTCAAAAAGAAGCCACCGAAAAGGAGGAACGGTATAATAACTGGCGGGCCCACGGACAGAGCCATTGATGTCGACGAGCTGGCACTGGAAATCAAATATCCAAACGAGGTTGAAACATTCGCAACCAATGTAACAAGCGCCAATGCTGTGAGGAAGTGATTGATACCAGGACGTAAGCCAATTAGTGGATAGGCAATGGAAGTGAAGAGTAATGGCACGAACAAAAATAACGGGAGTTCTGCAATTGTTTTACCAAGGAAGTAAGTGTCGCAACGATAAAGGCGACTACGCGACTCACGTAGAAATACCGGCAGCTCAGAGGTAAAAACCTATGGTAAAGATATTTAGTACACAATTAGTTATCATATATTATAAATAGGAGGTAAAACTTACAGTTATTGTAGCGAAAACGTTTTGAAAAGTCATATTAGTGAGAAACAAAAAAATTGCACCATTAATATTCATAACGCCGACTTGGGTTAATTGTTGTCCCAGAAAGATAAGTCCAATGAGAACAGCAACCATCTACAAAATAATGGAGAGCAAAACGTTTGAGTCCGGTAATTTAGACTCAGAGTCTACAGATGTAGGCACTTACAGTCGTTTGTAATAGGCGCACTTTGACCAATAAAGGCTCTTTCAATACCGACAGCCAGGAGCGCCAAAGTATAGCACGAAATTGCATGAACCAGGAAGCTTTGTATGTAGACCCACTGTCATCCTCCTTCGAGAAGCCATTGGATTGTACTCTCTGATAATTTTGTTCCATCTCACGAGAGACCCTGGAGCGAGTAAGTATGAGGTTTTGCAAAAGTCATCGAAAATAACTGTTATATCAAAAACCTTACTTGCCAACTGCAAAATTGTCACAAATTTTGGCTATACGCTCGCGTGACTCTACTTCTCGACCAGGCACTACGGCTAAAACTTGCACATAAAAGTCAGCTGGGTTGTAGTTGTTGGGACACTGAGCGCCAATACTAAGAGAAAAATAAATGTAAAAAAAAATATGTAGGTAGAGAGAACAAATAAATATTGTAAATTTTATTTTTTTCTTGTTTTCATCGTGGGTTAGAAATATCAATCGGTCAGGGTCTTACAATAACCAAAAAACGGGTCTAAAGAAACTGAAACTCGCTTCCAGAAAAATGGTCTACGAAATGTAAGTCCAAAAAACTGAAAAACTATTGTATTCCAAATGAAACCGAAAACGGTTTCTACAGAATGGAAAATCGGCCCCGAAAGAAGCAAAAAACGGAATTAAAAGAACCTACAACAATGAAAAAATCATCCTTTTAAATAAAACTTGATCCTGGGACCCACTTAAATTTAATTTTATGTTTTTAATTTTATTAAACTTTAGTCACACAAATATCAATTAGAAATGTGAAATATTTATTTATTTCCTTTATTTTGTAATCAGAAAATAAAAATAAATTAAAATTCTTGAAAAAACCTCCCGGTGATACCAGTTTGTCTTCAAACCAAATTTGACAAGGGATGGCAAAAATACTTCCCATACACATCAACAACTTAAGAAGGGAAATTTTTCTCAAAACTGTGCATTTAATAGTTGTAGCTAAAAAGATATTGGAATTCGGAGTCGAAGCTAATCTTAAATATTGCCAGCTGACGGCCTTCCGTTCGAATTAAGTATTTAAGTTTGCAAGTTATCCTCAACTGAATTAGGGGATTCACAATATATGGAGTGTCACAAAATAAAAAAAAAATAATAATTCAAATCTTTGTAATTTAAATTAATTTTTATCGGTAATCCAAAAATAATGAGACTAATTTATTTTATGTTATGTATTTCAAAATATTATGATTTTGTAAACTTACCACGTCTTGTGAATTTCCTAAATAGTTTGGAAGATAAGTTAATATTGTAATTTTTCCAAATTTAAACTTTCTCGTTTAAAAACGATTATTTTGAGAACTACATATATACTGATTGTGATTGGACAACTTCAAACTTGAAGATAATCTTTTGATACCCAATTTCTTTCTCTCTCCACACTAAAAAGTATAGTGTATGGTTTTCTCTCAAAATTTGTGATAATTACTGTATGAAATACTTGTCGCAAGAACACCCTTAATAACTTTGATAATATCTAAAATAATGTACATACAGAAAATTAACTACATTCCTTTCCTTTCAACTTACTATGAGAAAAAGTCCACCGCTTCACCGGGTGTTCCCAAAAATGCCACTCTACCCTCCGCCATCAGTAAGATTTTATCGAACAATTCAAACAACTCAGATGATGGTTGATGTATGGTCAGTATGACAGTTTTCCCCTTCTGCGATAATTTCTTCAGTACCTGTACCACGCTGTGTGCCATAAATGAATCTAAACCCGAAGTTGGTTCGTCACAAATCAGCAATGGTGGATCGGTTAGCGACTCCGATGCAAATGCCAATCGTTTGCGTTCACCACCGGACAAACCCTTAACTCGTCCCGGCACACCAATCAACGTATTCTGACACTTACCCAGCGAGAGATCCTGTATAACCTGATCGACACGTTGTACCTTTTGCTTCTGCGTCAAGTGGCGTGGCATACGAACCATTGCTTGGAAGATAAGATGCTCGCGGGCGGTTAGGGAACCAATGAAAAGATCATCTTGTTGAACATAGGCACAGCGTGCTTGCATTTCTTTGGCTTCAATGGGATGACCGTTTAGCATGCGGACACTGGATGGCGAAATTTGTACGCCTTTTGATGAACGAAATGCAAGCGCATTAAGTAATGTAGTTTTTCCAGCTCCGGAACTGCCCATAATCGCCAGCAGTTCGCCAGGATAAGCAACGCCGGATACTATAAATAGAAAGACAAGGATGATGTCATGGTGCAACAACCAAAATAGACACACACATAGCTACATATGTAAATAAAATTTGTGAAGAATTCTGAAAGTTCTGCAAATTAGAAAACGCTCATTAAGTGCATAAAGTTGGTTTGCCTCTATTTTTGTTCTTATTCTTATAGAAACACATATTAGTGGTAGTTACGATAGGAAAAGCAATTATTTCAATTTATCCCTTGCTGTCGGTACGGGAGAACTTTTCTTGAGAGGTCCATACATCAAGTTTTGTACAACGGGGTCAGCCACATTTTTTTTAATTCTGTAATTTTTTTGGTTCGCTTCCCAACTTTCAAAAGTCTGGCTTTCATCACAGCGCAATAATGCTCAATTGGTCGCTACTCTGGCACATTAGGAGGATTCAAGTCATTCCTTACTTAATGCACATTGTTATCTTCGAACGTTTATGACGACATTTTTTTACGTAAATTTCGCAAATGGCTTGCCAAATTATGACTTTTCTGTCAAAGTTTTTCTCTGGATGGTTTATTCCGATTCAGAAATCTCTTCCCCAGACTGCAAACAGTCAAATTGGTGACCCGGCAATGTCTTCATAGCTACACAAAAAATTATTATTTGCCAGTGCCAGTCTCATACAACTTACGCGCAAGGGAAATATCTTTTGGGTTTCGCTTCGTTTTTTCTATAAGTTTTTATAATAGCTTTTTGGGGTCATCTCTTGGACACCTGCTGATCCATTTGGGCGGCTACTTCTTGGCTTATCTTTTACTGACCCGTCTTTTAATGCGCAAGCCGGTCCTTCGAGCAGTGTCATAAGATGATCCACTGAGTTTCATCAACTATTTGTAACTAATATTGGGGTATCCGTCAAAATGTACAAAATTTTTTTTCGAGCTTTTCGTTCATACTAATTTTGACGTTGTTAATTCCTTGACTGCAGAAACTACTCAAGTAAATACCAATTTAAAAACAATCCTTTCTTTTTTAAAAGTTTTGCATTGAGTTAAAGATTTGCAGAACTTTCTATCCCGGTCCTTATTAAATAACAATTTAGTTTTTTGACTTTTCAAATCTTATCTCATTGTCATTGCCCTCATATTGCTATGTAGGTGTTGTAGGATCTTCAGTTGAAGTTGTTTTGGAAATCGAATAAACAAACTATTCAATACTCGCTTTCTAAATTATTCAAGTAATTATTATTTAAATTTTTGAACTAATCGTTTTCTTTGAATATATATCGTTTTTTTTTATAATTGTTGGAATTCTTAAGCTTATTGAAAATTCTTTTCTTTTGGTTATACAAAAGCTTTTAATGAATTTATTATTATTCGAATAATTTTGGATAGTCGATTTCAGACTACTCAATGGTGAGCGATTAATCGAATAATTGCTAGTCGACTAATAATCATCGACAAAGTTTGTAATCGAGTAGTCGGATGGTCGAGTTTTATCAAGAGCTCGTCTCATTCATTTACAGTTCAAAGGAACTAGTAATGATTATGATAATGATAATGATAATGATAATGATAATGATAATGATAATGCTAATGATAATGATAATGATAATGATAATGACAATGATAATGATAACGATAATGCTAATGATAATGATAATGATAATGATAATGATAATGATAATGATAATGATAATGATAATGATAATGATAATGATAATGATAATGATAATGATAATGATAATGATAATGATAATGATAATGATAATGATAATGATAATGATAATGATAATGATAATGATAATGATAATGATAATGATAATGATAATGATAATGATAATGATAATGATAATGATAATGATAATGATAATGATAATGATAATGATAATGATAATGATAATGATATTGATACTGACTTAGTTTTAAAGAAAATTTCTATAAAATTAAATGACGATTTGGCTGCAGCTGCAGAATTATTTCTCACATTTATACTCTAAAAAGTTGCAAAATGTGAACTTTAAGCATGGATAGCGGGTAAGCAAATAAAATTAAAATAGTTTCAGTTGTCAGATATTAGTTGGATATTCTATATTGAGCGTGTGTGAGAAAGTTTGCAGCTGAATTTAAAATTGAAGCAACTCATTTAAGAGGCCCTTTTTTAATGTTGTGTAAATTTATTAAGGTTGCGACTTGTCTAAGTTTTATAGTGAGTAAAAAGTGTGTCTATATTAGCTAAGTAAAATATTATAAAACTCCAATGAAGTTAATCCGTAAGTAAGAAAACATTAAGTTCTTACTAAACCCATATACCATTTTTATAACCATTTACATAACCATTTTATAACCACAGCAATGGTGAAATTAATCCCAACAGTAATGTCTTCTTTTTCAGAACTTCCTTTTCGGATTCATACGAGCCCCACCAACGGATGCTCGAATATTTATAGTAAATATAAATATATCAAATTAATTTTACTTAAGTGGGTCTTACCATTTTTCAAGAGATGTTTACGCGGCGCAGGTATATGACGCTCATTGCAGAGAACACCCTTTACTCGATTCACCAGATGTTTCCAACCCGAACCTGGCTGATGAACTGCGCCGAATACATCCAAATTATACCACAAATAAGTGAGATTGTCCGCAGTGAGCGTAGGCGATGGCGGTGAGAGTGTGCCATAATTTTTGCTAAACCCTTGATTTATGGACGATTGCTCGTAGGACTGCTCATTATTCTGTAAAATAAACAATTTAAATATAGTGTGTTTTTTTTTCTGCACAAAAATTTGTTGTTGTTGATGAGAGATGCAAGAAATTGAGGTCAACATTTTAAGAGGTGTGCAATGTTATTTATTAAAGTCTGAGAAGTTAAATCTTTTTCAACTATTTATTACCCTCAACTGACTTGCAAACAAACAAGTGTGAAATGTGAAAAGACTTAATAGTGTGAAAAGTGAGAAAACTTCCACTCGCCGGTATGTGCACTAACTGCGAGCATATTTTATGGTGTTAATATTTTTGAAAATCTACGCCAACTTTAGTTAAAGTAGTTTACTTTCTGCCAAATATCTATACGTAGATAATACAATAAGTAATATAAATTTGTTAAACTCAAACGGCGAGTAAACTGCAAGAGTAACTGTTTAAAGTGCAAATTGGATTTCTTTTTTTTCCGAAGCTATTATGTACTTTCAAATACTTTAGTAAGCCCACATTGCAGCTAAAACTTCGATCAGGATGGTAAGGCGTTTGGTGGTTGGTGGGTTGCTTCAGGCGATTGAACCAAACCATAAGTGGGGGAAAGGAACAATTTCAAAGTAAAATGTGATGAAAAGAAAAAAATAACAACCTCTTATATATCTATGTATGTATGCAAATTTGTTGAAGTGAACGTAAAAATAAAATTTCAAAAATACTTCTTATAACCGCTGAAAATCTGCCTGTGTGCGGAAATTCAGTTAAAAGTCCGATGGCAAAACATTAACAGATTGTTTAACAAATTATGTAGTAAATTTGAAAAGTTGTTAATGCTGAAAATAAGCAAATTGGTTTGGCTTGCGAGAACGAATACAATTTTTGGTTAACTAATACGTTTTCTTTTTAGCCGCAATAATGCATTAAACGGAATAGGACTGAGGTTTTTTACCCCAGCGTACCTAATATACAAGAGCGTGTATCTTAACTACACGACAGTAACTTATTGACAAGTTTCGTTATTTCATTTGTTTCTTATTTAATTTCAATTCATTTTTTTTATAAAGATATTGTTCATTCTACAACAAAAACCATACAAATCCAAGCAAATATTAATGAAATAAAATAAATACTAAACCATATAGCTTGATGTTTGGCTGAATTTGTTCTAAATTTTGTGGTGTGCGTTTGATGTTGTGCCATAAAGAGTCTATAGTTTTACGCCGACTCCAATGGGTGACTGATTTTTATGAGAATTTTTTTCATGGCATAAATACACTCGGAGGTTCGCCATTGCTTGCTGAGCGGCGATCGCTATTTGCTATAATTTTTAATGTTTCTTGCCCCGGCTAAGATTTGAACACGGTACCCACCGAGTGAAGCGCGCACACTCTACACACTCCACTATGTTATATGTACACTCATAAAAATATTATACTTTTTAATTCAAATTTTAAGAAATGTTTTTTGTATGCAGTTGGATTAAGCCTTTTGCAGTACAATCGGAGTAAACTTTTGCACTTCGAAAAAGAAACTGATACATTTGGCATTACATTCGGATCAGTTTAGGCGAAAATGGCTTACCTAGCATTACACTTGGATCACATTTCGTACGAATCGTCACCCAACCTACTTACGAAATAACGATTTTAATTTCAATCTAATTGTCTTCATTTCTCATTCAGTGATGCTGTATTTTTCATCATCAAATTTTGTATGTTGATGTCTACTTCCCAGCCAGTAATATTAAACTTGTATAGACGTGCCCAGCGAAATGTAATAACTTTCACTTTTATTATTCCGCAGCCGCTGTGTCGCCTTTACATCCGACTGTCTGCATTTTTAGAATTTCCAACGACTACACGGCACATTTTTTTTATATTTGTTTCGTTGTGTGTGCTTGCCTGTGTTTTTAATTCAACTGATATTAAATTTTTACTTAGTATTTTGTTTTTTTTGCCGCAATCTGCGTTAATTTTTTTTTGCACCGGCTGCAGGGTGTTAGCACTTTACTGAAAATTAGTTGCAGGGGTGCTTTAATGTGCCCACAATTTTCATTCCCCATTTTATTTATGTACAGTCGACGAGGCCACAAATTCAACAGTACAATAAATTCAGCACAGCTGTATTTACATCTCATGACATTTCTCAAGTAAAAGTGGGTGACGTTTTTTTCTGGTGCTGGTTTTAGTGCGACTATCTGGTACTGAGACGAAAATGTAAAAGCCGATGTTGCGAGCTGCATAGTCACGGTGAGCCTGGAGAGTGCCGTTGGAAAATTCTGGTCCTGATGTAAAAGGCGGTAGCCGAGGCGAAACGCGGAAGATTCAGCGTGATCATTGGAACTGATGCTAACTTTAACCATTGCATCTGGAGGACCCAGGATACAAAGTTATATGCGAAAGTCTTGTCACATGCAATGGCGGAAATAACCCGTCTTTTATTACAACCGTCATGGATGCTTTGCTGGACTTTCCCTAGGTCTGCTCGGCCCTAATACATCAAATCTTGGACTGGAGGGTTTTAAGAGAGTACTCCTTTCGGATCGGGCCATCGTAGTACATATTTAGTTTTTCTTAAGGTTTCTCTCAAAAAGTGTGCTTCTCTTAGTAATCCGAAGAGTACAAATTGAGTCTGTATTGTGGAAAGTTGCAGGCAATTCTATGTGGGACTCATATCAAAGACATTGATCTATCCGAGGACATGATAGTTGTTTTTCAGCTTGCAAAGCGCTTTGGGGTATTGTTGTTCCCTCAAAACCTTTCAAAGTATAGGAAAGATATACTAGTGGGCAGCGAACTCTCTGAGCTTAGGGTTTCAGTAGACGTATTTTCAATAGGGAAAAGAGAATTTCTTCATACTCGTAGTACCGCTTTCTTGAGAGCTTCTCGTGTATTGTTAGTCTTGTAAAGCTCGCGTTCCTCTCTATACCCAATTTCATTGTTACTTTGCACTTGTGTGTGCTGTCTTATTTTTACTTTATACAATGGACCCAATGAAATAAACTCGTCTCGATAAATACTGGACATTTCTCGGGGGAACGGCGACACTCCAGATTGTATTGATAACTCGATTTCTCGGTTTCTCGAAGAAATATTACGGTCTACTTGAAGTTGAAGAAATAGTTGTTGAAGTAAGTGACGTCCCTTAAGGCTTAAAAACTCAAAATCAGATAAAAACGCTTAGGAAATACTTACTCAAGAAAAATTTGTTCCGTTGAATGCAGTTCTTAAGATTTTTTGCGCTCTACTATAATTTGCTAAAATAAAATTTATTTTTTTTTAAATCACAACGTAACCCAGGCCTTCTTAAAGAATGAGTGAGACGACTAGTTGTCAATTATCACATATCAAAATTTCACTGCCAGTCTCAATAACAAAGAAGAAATAATGGTAAATTTTCTCTTGACCACTTCCTTAGGAAGTGCGTACTAGACTTAATTACATTTATTGGAGTGAAAAAAGTCACTGAAGAGATAGCTACACCTTTTTTTTGCTGGAACTATGCTAGCAATACGCATAGAGCTTAAACTTAATACCGATAATTGCATTTTTTTCATGCCCGATTTAATTTGATTTAAATCTTCCCGTTTTTATCGAAGTAGGCTATCGGGTGTAAGAGAAAAGGCTCTCTAAATACTTCCAATTAGGGACACGATATCGGGAACAAAGTATTGATTTGCAACTCATTCCAAGTATCGCTCCAAACTAATCAGCTATCCATAAATATCGAATTTCAAAGACTCGATAAACAACATATCGGTACTGAATAACAAATTTAAAGACTCCGAGACTCTTGAAAAATGTGCACTCTTTCCCGTCAATTATTTTATTTTATCAATAGGACACTTGAAAATTGAGGAAAGTTTGCAGCAGAAGATGTACCTCATACTTTTTTCATACCGCCTGATTGTCATGCTCATATATTCGAGCCGAGTCTAATACTATGGCCAGGAATTTAGCTTAATTATAAAGGTAAGGATTCGCCATTATGTATTGAAAATGATATCGGGCAAGTGATGGTCGCGGCAGGCTAGCCGAAAAGCTCAATTTTCGACCACTTTTTGCTGCAATTGGCCCCATGTCAGCATTAACACGCCGAATATTCTCTTCCAAGGAGTCAATCGTCTCGGACTTATCTGCATAGACAAGGGACTTCACATAACCCCACATCGTACACGCCTAAAAAAACCCTTTACTCTAGAGGTTTTCCGAAGCCTATGCACCTGGGTCGTCAAAGAGTTAAGCCAAGCTTCAGCGTCTGTGCTTGGAAAGTCAATATTATAGCTTATAGTCTGAGGGTATGTAGCTGATAGAGACGACATGGCTAAGCGCTATAATTAGACAAAGAGGTTCTAGACCAATATCGAAGAATATTGTTGGCCTAAAGGCATGATGCTGTACCACCTAAAGAGCATGAAAATAAATATATGTATGTGGCTGGGAAAGCAGAACTAGGAGACAGCAATTTTTTTATTGGAGTCCCAGTCATAAGGCATTGCAGAAAACGAATAAGTTGATAAGATCGTCATAGCTACAAGCTCTCCTTATATTCCCCAAAGCATTGACGTTCTGAATGATGTATAGAATGGATTTACGATAGGTAAGGATTGTCCAAGAGAGATTAACATAACCTAACATTAACCCTTTGTTTACTTTTATCAATTGCAGAAACATTGGATTCGTCTTAAAGGATAGGTGTTCATTACAGTACTATTCACAATGCCACAAATGAGCACTCGTGTGAACTCAGACTTATTTTTTAGCTCCTGTGATTACCTTCATCTAAAACACACACGTTTTTGTGCCACTAATCACATTCTACTCTATACATTAGCATTAACATTCATGTTCAACGTCAAGTCCAAGTCAATATTAGTTAAAATATAGTACAAACAACCTAAGTTGGAAACGCCATCTACCACAAAGGGGAGTCTGTGCAACCGCGCAAGGCAAAGCAAATTGACTCACACCTGTACTTTGTTGCCATCAAATTGTTCTGTCTTCATATTCACATCGTTGTCGTTGTCCTTAATGGGATTTTTTGTTATTTTTTATGATTATTACTGCCAATTTTCATCAAAGTCTTCCCGAAGCGCAGAAGTGACCGCTCTACTACGTTGTTCGCTTTATGGCAAATGAGAAGGTGTACATAGAAAGGAGGAGCAGAATTGTTTTTTGGCCTATTCCTTTGGGCCATTATTAAAAAAACGGAAAAAACATATGAAAAAAGTATGCTAAGTACGAGTACAAAATTGTAAGTGTATGCTTGTTAAGGGAAATTAGGCAATTTCGAATAAGATATTACTTTTGTTCGTATATGTACAGTGGTAACCATAATACAAGCGACTAATATTCAATCTTTTTAATTAAGTACGTTTAATGTTTCCGAAAATCGTTTTCAACTTTTTACCAGGGATCAGAATAATAATTATTTTACCATTGAGTTTAAAAAAGTCATCCTAATTTCGAAGATAATTATAAAGGTCTTTTGATAATAATTATGAGTCAAACAAATTTTTTCAATTCTCGATATTCATTATTTTGAGACTTATATTATAAACGGCTTTTCATGAGATCAATTTTTTTTAAATAAACAATAACTATTATTTTGATACTTATGTTATAAAAGTCCTTGCATAGTAATTATGACCAAGACAACTTCATTTAAGTTTTGAAAGACGGAACTCCTTCGGGATAAAAATTAGTACCAAACTAGTCCAGACGTGATCCCGTTTTTAAGTACTTCCAAATAAGTCCGAACTAATTCCGAAATGATCCTACAAAAGTCCCGTCCTTCAAGACTTAAAATTGTTTTCTTACTCAAATTTATTATGGGAAGACTTTTACTGTATAAATATCAAAATAAAAGTCTTTGACGACTTAAAAAGGTTTATATCGCTGATAATTAGTATGAGAAAATTTTTATAATATAAGTCTTAGAATAATAATTGTAGATTACTTGAAAAAATTGTATCTTACTATAGTAGAGTTTCAGAATTTTCAATTTAGATAACATATGGCAAATTAAACTTGCAAGAAGTCGTTTAATGACTAAACTGCCTGAGAGCAACGCCGCGGTATTGAATTTTTAATTTTTTCCATTTTGCACTTTTAGATGTTAACAACAAATCGACCAGCTGTTTCTAAGTGCTAAACTTGCAAGTTTTTGCAAATTTTGCATTCTCGTAGTTTTGTGGATAGTTTTGACTGGGGAATAAAATAATACTCCTATTTATTGCTAGATTGGATTTAAAAAATCATCTTATGCATACGGAAACAAAATGGTTTTGAAAATTGTTCCATCCAAACACAGATTCACTAGTGTAACAGAAAAATATAATCTCACAACATTTTTACCAGCAGGCTAAGGCGATTTTCCTAGATACAACGCTAAAAGTCTGCGGTGAACTACCTACTCCAGTAAGTCTGCTTTCGGACGCGCCAAGTCTTGAAAGCAATGATTTTTGTTTCCCGTTTGTGTTTTCTATTTCATATTACACACGTACATTTTTATTGAATGCAAGTTTTAGCGTCTTCGTCTTCTTGCATCAACAAATTTAGTGAAAAATTAAAGATGTCAAAATCAAAGACAGCAGTCTTGAAACGACTGGACGGTAAGAAGGTATCTGTAGTCTTCCCTTTTCTTCACACCTCCTTCGCCCATGTAGGAGCAGACTTGAAAGCAAGTATCCTATCATTACTATTAATCGCCCAATTTTTGTGTTAGAGTACTTGATAGGCACCACAAATATAACAGTTGATCACACTTGGAAAAATAAAAGCCCACCTAACACGCAATGCTGCAATTTTTTTTATTGATATCGTGTTTTAGAGTAAATAACCAAATCAACCAACAAATTGATGGAGCAACTATTTATTTTACCATCTTAAATATCACCAAATAGATGATATTTTTCATGAACGTTACGTCGTCTGTTGTTTTTTGTCACTTGGTTACAAGAAAACAGGGCTTTAAATTAAATTTGGGGGCGTCTCGAAAAAAAGTACCCTCTATGTTCTTTAGCGAATATTATAGCAATGGACGAGGCGAAATAGTTTACAACGTTTCGCAGATAATTTAGCTTACTTCCACACAATTGAAGCGGCAGCGATTGAAATACTAAAAAAAAAACAGCACAAACAGCAAACCCAGAAAATTAAAGTGCGCGTATGCCAAAAAAGGCATTCGAATAAAATATCAAACAGACAAGTTAAAACAAGAAACGAACCCAGACTTGATTTTCAACCAGGGACCGTGACAGCTATAATTTTTTATTACAAAAATCCCTAATTAACCATTGTTTTTTGACTTTTATTTTATTACTCCTTAAATAACGATAGTTTTTGATTTTAATTTTATAAATCTAAAATAACAATTATATTTGGTTTTTATGTAAATAATAGCTAAATAAAAGTTATTTTTGATTTTTGTGTTATGTGTCTTATGATAAAAGTTATTGAAGACTATTATTTATAAATATCAATATAAATCAGTCAGTGACTTTTATTTTTAAGTCATATTTATAAAAGTCATTTGTATAAATTTATCGTCATCAAAGAATAAAAACGCCTTGCTTCAAAGCGTGGTTTTGTGCAAATCAGATGAGAAAACTGAGAACTGCTTAAAGGCAGCAATGGCAAAAATCAATTGCTATAGAAAACGATTTAATGAATTTTTGGGAAGAAAAAATAATTATTGTAGTTCTTAAAAAAATTTGAATCATGGTATAAAACCGACCGATATGATTTGACACCCAAAAAAAAAAAAGAAATGTTTTCGAAAAATAGGTGCAAAAAAAACTGCAAATGAGTTGATCTAAAAAAAAAACGGAAAAATACTTGTACTTATTTTTATTCTACTTGACGAAAATATTTGATTTGTTTGTGGGTGTAAAAAAGTGCTGTCGGATAGGGTAATAGTATTTATTGGTTCACTTATATTATTTACTCTTATAATAGTTGCGTCTTTGCACAAAAATAAAGGTGCAAAGTTATTTTTTTTTAATCTACGCTAAATAAAAATAACAAGAAATATTTTTAATTACTTCTGTTGCTTGATACAAAAAACATGAATGTTTAGAATGTCTTAATATAATAGAACTGTTCTTAAAGTAAAACTTCTTTAGCGACAATGACTCTTTTTACATCACGTCATGCAAGTCGCGGCAGAATTGCGTCACGAAGTCACGACATGACGCTTGTAGGAGAAAAAAACAAGCAAACATATATATTGAGGTAGCTACATATCAATGTGTCTATTAGTATGTATGCACATACATATATCTATGTATAGGAATGTGTGTACTATGCAATCCCCCAGTACATACTTACATAAGTAGCTTGGGACCATTTCGACACTAGTTCAGTACCATTTGAGGACAAATCCTGGACTGTTCCGATACTATTTTAGGACTAGATATGTCGGCACCATTTCAGGGTCCTTCAATAGTTCGCGATTGGTTTACCACTATAACAACTACTACTACTACTTCTACAGGGTTTTTCAAAAGGAACGCTACAAAAGTTTTTTTAAATAAAACAAAAACGGTTTGGGATATGAATTAAATTCTTTATTCCTATGAAAGTACATTCGATGCCATTATGTATGGAACTCGATTTCTTTTGCATGAGCACCACGGGCATGTTTGCAGAAGTCCAGACGCTGAACCCAATTTTCGACGGTTTTCAAGCATAAATTGGCCGATACTGCTGCAATTTCACGTTCGATATTCGTACGAAGTTCATCAATCGTCGCATAGACCATAGACTTGACGCAGCTCCACAGGAAATAGTCTGACGGAGTCAAATCGCACGACCGAGGCGGCCAATTGACTGGGCCATTTCGTGAGATAACACGTTCACCAAACTTGGTTTTCAATAAATCGATTGTGACATTCGCTGTGTGGCCTGTGGCGCCATCCTGTTGGAACCACATATTGTCCAAGTCCATATCATCCAATTCGGGCCAAAAATATTCGATTATCATTGAGCGGTAGCGATTCCCGTTCACAGTAACGTGCCGGTCTTGATCATCACGGCCCAATGACGCCACCGGCCCATAAACCGCACCAAACCGTAATTTTTTCGGGATGCATAGTTGACTCATGGAGTACGTGTGGATTGCTGCCTGTCGAAAATTGGATGTAGCGCTCTTAAAGTTGAGGCCATTGACTCCGGGTTTCGGTAGTAAATTTTAATAATTTCGACACGTTGTTGGATCGTTTCTACTACAATTTTGATTAATTTCTACTACAGAGTAAGTTCTATTACTATTTTAACTAATTTATACTACTATTTTTTTTACTTATTTCTACTACTATTTTGATTAAGTTCTACTGCTATTTTTAATAATTTAAACTACTACGTTTTACTTATTAAGTATTAATTTCTACTAATATTTTAACTAATTTACACTACCATTTTTACTAATTTCTACTACTATTTTGATTAAGTTCTATTGCTATTATTAAACAACTATTTTTACTTGTTAAGTACTAATTTCTCCTACTATTTTGCATACTTTTACTACTATTTTTACTCATTTCTATTATTATCTTCACTAATTTCTACTACTATTTTTTACTTATGTAACTACTCTTATTATTTTTGTTATTTTCTATGACTATTTTTATTAATGTTAGTTCTAATTACTACTACTTTTTTACTAATGCTAATAGTAATTACTACTACTATTTTTACTAATTTCTACTACTATTTTGATTAAGTTCTACTGCAATTTTTAATAATTTAAATTACTATTTTTACTTGTTAAGTATTTATTTCTACTACTATTTTAACTACCTTTCTCTTTCTACTATTATTTTGACTAAGTTCTACTACTATTTTGACTAAGTTCTATTAATATTTTAACTAATTTCTTCTACTATTTTGATTAAGTTCTACTGCTATTTTTAATAATTTAAACAACTATTTTTTAATTGTTAGGTACTAATTTCTACTACCATTTTTACTAATTTCTACTACTATTTGGATTAAGTTCTATTGATATTTTTAATAATTTAAACTACTATTTTTACTTGTCATTATTTCTAGTTTAAATAAATAAGTACTAATTTCTACTACTATCTTGCCTACTTTTACAACTATATTTGCTAATTTCTACTACTATTTTTTACTTATGTAACTACTCTTACTATTTTTGCTATTTTCTACGACTATTTGTGTTAATGTGAATTCTAATTCCTACTACTTTCTTACTAATTTCTACTACAGTTTTTACGAATTTCGACTACTATTTTTACCAATGTTGCTACTAATTACTACTACTATTTTAATTAATGCTACTACAATTTTTACTAATTTCTAATAATATTATCACTCATGCTAAAATGTAAAAAAAAAAAAACAAAAATAAGTCTTATAAAACTCTCCCTCATATTTAATTCGCGCGTGTTTTTTAAATCTATTTGATCATTTTTTGCTTGCGTTTATCTGTCTAGTTGCTAATGTTAGGGCCGTAACTGTAAGTACATATTTAGAAACATACATATGTCAGATGTAAATACATAAGTTCGTTGCATATTTGGGCCGAGTGTAATAGTTTTAATCTGCAAAAATCCCAATATTCACATACTTACAAACATATCGCAGGTGTTTTGACAAAACCACTTATTGACTATAGACTTTTTATTTTGAGAACAATACATTCTGAACTTTCACAGGCTTCAAAAAATTTAATACAACTACTGTCAAGACTATCTGCTAAATTAATGATTTGCTTTAATATTTAAACAGAACATTGTAATTTTAAGCTTGACTTAAAAAAAGTTAAAATTTCCGCAAATACTATGTCTTTACTAGGTCAGCTGGGGTTTCGGCGAATTGCTGCTATCAACACATAACTTGGTCTTGTTGTTGTTTTTATTTTTTACTGTTCTGCACTTCTACGTTTGCCACTATTTTACTGCATGCCCACACACTTCTTTTTATTTTCAACTTATTGTATCCCTTCAGTTTATGGCATCCCTTTTATTGTATTTCTTGTCAAAGAGTTGAGGCGCGGCACTTTGTCGCTGTCTTCAAAGCGCACGTAGCTCGATTAATGAATGAAACAGTTCGCAGCTGGCTGAATGTGACCGAGGGGTGTGGAGACGTGAGCGTTTTCCATGCAAAGAATGGCTAATTGGTCAATGAATGGTGGTTTTCTGGTAAGCAGTTGATCGAAACCATATAAAAAAAAAAAAAATGCCGCCAACTGACAATAAATGGTGCGCTTTAAGGCTAATGTTGTATTTTGAGATTTGTGAGAAAGTTTCGCCGAAGTTGTGGTTACTCACGATTGCTACAATTTCGTTTTTTATTCAACGGGGCGAACAATGGAAAATTATTTTAGATAGATGTCGCTGGAGATCGAGATAGAGATGGATACTAAATGGCAAGAGAAACTCTACACATATCAATACACTAATTAAGTGTAAAATAAATAACAAATTCAAGTGTTATGCTAGTTCGTAAATTTGCTTGAAATTAAAATAGGATTCGGAAAGTTCTGATTTACCGATGTCGGACAATTATGTGTTCTCTTACGACAAGTTGCAATCGGTTAGTGGTTCGTCAGACTTTTTTACCTTAAGCATGAAAATTATCTACCAGTTGTTCGACTCAGTACGGTTGAAATCGGCGACGGTACTCCATCGATATTGCTACTTTCTTGGAAAACAGAAATTTCTATTTTAGTGATTTCTTCTTTTTCTATGACAACTTTTGTTAAATAACAAAAAAAAATTATTAATCTATTAGTTCTTGTTTGTTCTTACATACTAATATAAAACTTGTGAAATTTTATTGAAAAATTTTACCCGTTTATAGTTGGGTTTTTCGCAAAGTTACCCGGTCGCCCCAAAAAGTTCTGACAACATCGCAGAAAGTCGTAATCAATGTTACCATCGTTCAATATGCATCCGCGCTTTTGATCAAATTTACCTTTCCAAATAATGCACCATATTTTAAGATATAATTGATTGAAATTAAAATTTAATAAATAGAAATATTATATTTTTCTATAAACGAGGCCATAGCCGAGCGTCTGCTCGCTTCATTTGGTGTGCCCCGGGTTCGAATCCTGGCCGGGCAAGTAACATGAAGAACTATAGAAAAGGTATTTTCTAATGGCGATTGCCGTATGGTAAACTGGTAAACTTCCGAGTGTGTTTTGCCATGAAATACCTTCTCACAAAACTCATTTTCCCTTCGGAGTCGGCGTACAACTGTAGGCCACAAAAAGTTGCCAACTGACAACTCTGCTAGAATATGAGAAGAGCGAGAGAGCAATCAGCTCATAAGGCTCTGCGAAAAAATCAAATTCTCGCGGATTTCTAGGTCTCCGTCTTCGCTTACAGAAAAATGCTAGGATCGTGAGTTTCCTTTAACATTGCGCTCTGGTTAGATTGGCCGCTTCAGCTGGCACATTCTCCGTTTTTACATTCGTAAGTGGTGGCCGAGTCATGGTGCAAAGCAGACAGAAGGTTGGGCAGATTTTGGTACCGCTAATCCTCTCATGAAAATTTTGACAGAATTTCTACGTCAATTTTACAATTTTAAATCTGGTGTGACGTCACAGCCAAGTTACTCTCCGAATTTTAGATCAATCAGAGCAATCTTGTATTCTATCATTCTTGCTGCCGAGAGAGAGAACAATAAGAGCGTCATTGTTAACCGATCGGGTCATTTTGTAGTCGACAGATCACTGCTTTAACTCGTTACATATATATGTACATGGTGGCTGTGAAGGTCTTGCCTAATCTAAAGAAGTGGTGTTGGCCAAAACTTTTTTTTGGATTTGGCTTCATATTTACATACATACCCCTATTAAGAACTTAAAACCAGAATGTTTATTAGTGTTTAAAATATGATATACAATTTAGTTCTCAATTCAATGGCTCATTTTGAAAGTGCGAGCATGGAGAAAGAAAGAATAAATTTGAAAGTTAAAAGAAATAGAATTAAATAAGTGATAAGTGAATTTAAACAAAGCTTTATTATGCTCTGCTTTATCTTAGTCTGCTTAAGAAAAGAAAGTCGACTATCTCATGATAATCCAGCATTTGTGGTCTGTGTTATGTCTATGTACAATATATATGTATATATATATATATATATGTATGTGTGTGTGTGCCGCACTAATGCTTCGGTAAATAGACGCATGCGTGGTTGATATCAACAATTTATTATCCAAGCTGTTGGCAGTGATAAGGCGATAGATGCGTAAATACATAGGACTGCTTGGCATGTATAAATATGTACGTGTCGTATGCTTACTATGTGTACATATGTACATTCCATATTTACATAAGAATTTCTCTAGAAGTACATAAATAGCATGACAACTGTTGTGCGATGCTTGAAACGAAGAATAATGTTAATGTTGTTTATTTTTTTTTTTAATTGCTTTGTAGGAGAATATTTCAAAAACTAAGAATCTAAAAAATAAATTAAAACTATTTTATTTGCAGTCGTGGTGTTATTTTTTGATCATACTCGTTCCTCTTATATTTGTCACGTGTCGTGATCTCTTCGTTATTTTATTAGTTCTTCAAGTTAACGGAATATATTTAACATCTCATAATGATAATTAATCCATCACAGTAAGTTTCATATTTTGCGGAGGTTGTCAGATTATTAGCTATAACTAATTTTAGTATTTAATATATGTATATCAATTTTACAATCCCCTTTTTGGCATAAGGAGAGACGTAGGAGAAAATTTGGCATGAAATTATTTAGATATTTTTAAAATAGTGGAATAAGAACGGTAAGTTATTTTTTTTATATGTTTATCTGACTTCAATGTATTGAGCACATTCAAATTGTTTTTCGGGTATGTTTTCTTACTACACAGAGCGAAAATACCAACTAAAATGACCGATAAATCAGAATAAAATTTAGCGAATTTTTCTAAGACTTTGTTCCCAATAAGAAGTCCTTTTTATTACGACTCGATATGTCTTTATAAAAAAAAAATTAAGAAGAAAATAACCTGTAAAACTGAGCTGAAAACTTTTCAATATAATTAAAAAGATGACCCGTAGAATTTAGATGAAAACTTTTTTAATAAAATTTAAATGAAAACCTCTTCAATATAATTGAGGAGGTTTTCATGCTTTTGAATTATAATAATTTTAATTTTAATTTTACTTTAATAGGTTTAACATATTTGCTTATAAATTTTATAATGCACATTCCTATAAATATTATACTTATAATTCTTATTTTTATATGTAACTCTTACATTTCTAAAGTTTAGTTTTTCGAATAATTTTTGGCTCTTACAACTCTAAGGCCTTTATTGCACAACTGACAACTTTAAAAGAAATGTACAAGAAAGACCACGAGAGCAAAAGAGAGCGTCACTATCGAGTGAAAATTTATTATTTCAAAACTTTCTTCATTGAAAATTTGTAGAGCAATAAATAAGTAGATGGAAAGTTTTAATTTTGAAAACACAAAAATTCAAAGAGCAATAATCATAATATTAAACTAACAACAACAAAAACAATAAAAAGTAGATGATCTACAAATTATATATTTTGAATTAAAAAGTGCTTTTTAAAAATAAAAAGTTTCCTTAATAATAAATTCAATAAGATCGTAGTAAAACTGAGAGGATGTCCTTATTAAGCTATCTCATATGATTTTAAATATACGAGTATGTAAAAACAAGGAGATTTCTTCTTATAATTGCTTATTTTTGGACAAAATTCAATAAAAATTAATAAACAAGATATGATCTTCTTGTTCACAGCCGTTTTACTTTTCAATAGGTTTAAAAAAAATCAAAATATAATTAAGAAAATATTCTAGCAAATTTTTTCTCAATATTGGCCCCCCTCGCTCTCCTGGGCCCTCAAACTTTTTGAGACGCCGATCTCTTTAATTACACAGTACGACAGTCGATGGCACACAAGAGAAATGTTAACAGAATATGAAAAAAGGCTTAAAATAAAGAAATACGTGTCTCGGCGCGTTGCTGTAGCATGTCAGAATTTTAAGAAAATCGATTTTATTTTATTAATATTTTATTTATAATTTTTTGAAAAATTTTTTTTTTTGAACTTCCACGGTTCTCGATTTTCTCAAAATTCTGACGTGCTACAGCAAAACGCCCGTGTCTTTCTTTATTTTAAGCCTATTTTCATATTCTGTTAACATTTAACATGTGTACCAAAAAAAATTTGATTTTGTCGTACTGTGTTATAGGTGAACTTTTTAGCATTGTGCATTATCGTAGGTATTGGGTTTGATGTGAATTTCGTTTCTTCTAAATCGGTTACCGTTATTATCTGCTACAATGACTGTTCTCGGCTCTTTAGATACTTCAATAACTCTGCCAATCTCTCTGGTTTTTTTCTTTCGAGTTTGTTTTTGTTACATATTGACATATTGTTTTCAAACGCTTTGCAAATAGTGACATTTATTTTCTTTGTATAATATTTATAATGGGCTTAGTAAGCAGTCTTATCTACAATTTTAGGACACAAATTAGAAGGTGGAATAGGGATTCTCGTACGCACATTTCTCGACATTAAGAGTTGCGAAGGGGAATATTTCAAAAATTTATTTGTCCTAAGAATAAGCAAGCCTAAATATTGAACACTTTGCTTCCCAAAGCACTTAGTCAGCATTCCACTCATGGTATTTATTGACCTTTCCGATAAATCATTTGATTGGGAATAATTCGGGCTACTTTTAATGCATTTTATTTCTCATTGTGACATAAGACTTTGTGATTGCAAAATTTTTTTTTTTAGTTGAGAGATTACATAGTCTGCGCTAGTGGATGCGATTTGAAAAATTTCAATGAATTTGGAATAATAATTAACGACGAGTATGCAGAGATTCTTTCGCTATTCAAAAATGCCTGTTCCTACTTTCTCCAAAGTATTTGTATTAGGCAACTCTTTGGTAATAAAAATTGCTCCGTTTTTATGCACAACATATTCATTTATTTCGTGAGTGTTATATCGGGAATTTCAAAATTGCTAGATAACTGTTTAATGTACTCAGGCCACACCTCTTTTGTTCGCTTTTATTCGAGGAACTTGTTCTGACTTTATTTCACCGCCCTCGACAGAGCATCGGCAATTGCTAACTCTTTTACGGGCCTATAAATGACATTTGATGCTTAAAACACAATACCGGCGAACGGCGAATTTTTCGTCGCGAACGTTCGCTGTCAAAAATAGAACACACTGACATATATGTACATATGAGAATACACACAACCAAAGCGAACAACGACTCTCGTCCGACGAACATTCGTTGCGATGGATTTTTTCTATTGCCGTCAATGGCGAAAGCGGCAAAATACAATCCATTGTGGCCATATGTTTAATATACTGTGGGCAAATATTATTTTCACTTTTTCTAATCGACAATCGAAATTTGAATTGCGACTTATCATAGTTACTTGTTTTCATTGTCGCCGTAGTTGTGTTTTAATGGGCGAACGTTGCCGCCGTCGGTAGAGCGTGGAAGAGCGACTACTGAGCGAAAATTCGCCATTCGTCGGTATTGTGTTTCAAGTATAAGTTATGTATCTGCAGAGAAAGAAGCATTTTCTGCAAACAAGGCGGAACTGACCTGTGCGACTTTTTATATAACGGAATAAGAGGCTTGTGATCACTTTCAACAAAGACATCTTGACCATTGCTTATCTATTGTGAAATTTAGAAACAGCAAACACAATTGCATACAATTTTTTCTCTACTTGCGTGTAGTTTTGCGTTTGTAAGGGTTTTTGAAGCAAATGCAGTGGGTTTATTTTTCTGAATCAAATTAGCTCCTACTACAAATTGTGATAAGCCACACGATATTATTATCAGTTGTTTTGGAATCAAAAAATGTTAAACATGGCAAACTTACGACTGAAATTTTTAGGCTTACGAACGCTTTCTCATTGGTATCGTTTAATTCGAATAAAACTTTTTTTAACCTACACCTTTTTCAGTTTTAGTTCAGAAAGTTGCAAATAAAATTCAAAATTTTCATTTCAAATTCCGAATTTTAATTTCAAATTCAGAATTTTCATTTCAAATTCAGAAAGTTACAATTCAAGTTCAGAATTTTTATTTCAAATTCAGAATTTTCACTTCAAAGTCAGAAACTTCAAATTCAAATTCAGAATTTCCACTTCAAATTCAGAAAGTTGCAAATCGATTTCAAAATTTTCAATTTAAATTAAAAAGTTACAATTGAAACTCAGAAAGTTACTATTCAAATTCAGAATTTCCATGCCAAATTCAGAAAGTTGTAATTCAAATTTAGAAATTTGCATTTCAAATTTAGAAATTTACACTTTAGGTTAAGAAAATTCCAAAATTATGTAGTTCTGAAAACTGCTTATACCTTGTATTTAATGTAAATATATATGTATCAATGCAACATAAAATCTTCAAATTGCACAGTGAATATAAAATTTTAAAATTTCGGAATTTGAATTGTAAGTTCTGAATTTGAAATGAAAATTTCTGAATTTAAAGTAAAAATTCTGAATTTGAAATAGAAATTCTGAACTTAAATTGTAAGTTTCTGAACTTAAATTGGAAATTTAGGATTTGATTTGTAATTTTCTGAATTTGAAATGGAAATTCTGAACTTAAATTGCAATTTTCTGAACTGCGATTGCAACTTTCTTAATTTGAAATGGAAATTCTGAATATGAATTTGATTTGTAATTTTCTGAATTTGAAATGGAAATGAATTGCAAGTTTCTGAACTAAAACTGAAAAAGGTGTAGAAAACGTTGTGGTTTTGCAGCGAATCCCCCGCCGCAAGACAACCTACATACGTAGTTTATGAACAGCCCCTTATCAGTAAGTACATTCAATGCTTGCCTTCTCCAAATACAAAAATTCTCGAAGGAGTTAAAGAAAGTTATCTAAATCTGCCAATAAATATCTCTTTAATAGTGATTTCATCCACAAATTTCTCGCTTAGAGTTCATAGATAGTGTAGGTTTTGCAAACATATTGTATAATTTGTTATTCTTTGTGATCTGGTATTTAATTGAGTAGGTGTCTATATTAAAAAAAAAAAAAACGTAGATACGCTCAACCAACCAATTGTTCATCTATGCATATCGACAACGTGTCGTCTTACCTAAGCGAAGTTTTACGCTTGACTTGACCAATTGGCTTCAGAAGTAGCATTTTGAATAAAATAATATGGTATAACGGCCTATAACCGGGAGCGCTCTCTAAAGGCGCCATAAGGTAACCGCAAAATAAATGTCTAGATGCGTAAAATGTGATTGGCTACAAAACAGCATTCCTTGTACATTTATACATACATACATACATCCATAATTATACGTATTCTCACATATGTATATATATGTATATATATGTATATATATATGCCATAGGCAAATAGCCGGCCAGAAAATATAACTAATATAATGTAGACTGGGAATACACAATATTTAAGTATTGATATTATGCATCGATGTAATTCGTTAAACAATATCGATATCGAGAAAATCAATGTTGAAAATATCAATAAAAAAACTTGTATTAATGAAATTAAAAAATTTCTTATATCTGTATTATAAATGCGGAAACAGCACGGAACTACCTGAAATTTTGCATAGTAATTAGTTTCCATCCCGGGATGGCTTTAGGCCTGGTTGTGTTTAGAGAGGGTTGTCACCTATTTGAAAAGTTTAATTTAATTAAATTATGCACAAGTTATATAAATTATTAAAATATGAGAATCAAACGGTTCGCTTTGCTGAGAAGGCGGTTTATAACTTGTTATGTTTTTAATAAAGTTGCCATCTGCTGGAAAGCTCGAATTTAATTTAAGTTATATGACGTAGAAAAATATGGATGACAAACCATTTGTTTCGCTGGCAGAAAGTATATGGGTATATTTTGAAGAGGGTTGCCACCTTTTTGAAAAGTGAAATTTACCCGTTAAGTGTTAAGGACTCTTTGTTGATTTGGCTTGTGAATTCCATCCTCGCTTAAACCATTGACATATGTATGCGCACGTTAGATCCTTGTTTTCATGCGTTCTGAAACCCAAACACATTTTGAATATTGTATGCCATGTAACATTTTCTGTTCCATCAGAATTTTTGCAGCTAAGTACCGAATTCAGGGCAGTTTGGAAACGCGATACTCATTTCTTTATTTTTCTCGCTTATTTGTTTTAATATTTTCACAAAACTTCACTGGTGTACAACAGAGAAGAATATCAGTAAAACTATCTACCTTCTACCAAGGTGTATCCATAGAAGGCGAATACGCTGTGTATTTTGTTTGTGTAATTTTGCGTGTGAAATGTCAAAATCTGAATTCGTCCAGTATTGCTTATGTATTTTGTTTGTGTATACAAAACAACGTAGCGAATTCGGAGAGAAGAACAAGCATTCAGCTCATGGGATGCTATCACCTTGTATGGATTCGCCTTACCTTCTACTTTCGAATTATACACGGCGAATTCAGACAAGGTATGAAGGTATTTTGTGTTTGTTTTTTTTTTTTTTGCGGATTAGGAGGTACGAAATATCCAGTTGCCATAACAATGGTAGCAATGAGAATGTAATCGAAATTTTTAATCCACTTTTCTAGAATTCGCCTTGGTTCCATTTAATAAGCATTTGAACATTTATGTGCAAGGTTTCATTTAAGGGTCCAACCGGCACAAGGATCTCAGCTAAATAAACTTTTGGGCGGTTAAGCTGGTTTTGAAAATTATAGAATTTGGCTTGTATCAAGGCGAATTCATACAAGGTGGAGTGAAGAAACAGCTGAGTTTTACTTTTTTTTCAATTCGGCGAAGCGGGTGTAATGTCAAACTAGTTTTGTTTGTTTACATTCTAATTTGTGTGTTTACATTCTAGTTCAGATTTTGACATAACTCCCGCTCAAGGCGCAACAACAAAATACATACGTTTTTTCTTGCTATCACCTTGTATGAATTCGCCTTGGCTTGTTCCTTATTTTTGAAATACAAATTGACGTTCAATTGACTTCCCTGCAGGGTTGCTTTATATGAAATGTTGTCTATCGTAGAAAGGTATGTATTTAGTTATTTATATGATTACATGTGTGTGTGTGTACATACGTATACAGCTTTTAGTGGCGAGCGCATAAAACCGCAGTACCGTTAGTTGCGCTTTGCTTGTAGACATACGGAGTATCTACATACATATGTATGAGTGAATGTATGTAATTTGACGAGGAATGTTATGCATAAGAATTGGCGCACCCAGACGGGAGCGGGTGGTGGTGTTTGGGGTCAAAGGCCCCGCCCCCCAAAATCTTAAAACAGTAATAATTTCATAAATCAATTGACTTAATTCCACCTACTTTTTCTTTTACTAAAATTCTTGTTTAACATTTTCTTTTGTATCAATTATGAACTTTGAGCGCATCTTGTGTGTGTAGGGGATTTTTTTTAATGTTTGAATTCGTGCGTAATGTTATGTAAATAAAGTGCCAGTGATGAAATTTAAAAAAAGTCTATTTAGTTTTTTTTCATATTTTTTATGTTATAGTACCAATTGAATATATATTTTTTAATTTTGTTTCGCTTAGTCGTTTTCGAGATATCGGTTTTTGAAGAACAATGCTCCATTTTTTAATATCAATAGTTTTGCGAAAATTTTGCTTATTTAGATTTTTTCTTTTTATTCTTATTTTTTAAACGACTTTCGGAATATAAATTTGAGAAAAAGGAACATAAAAAATGTTTAGTACAAATGTTGATTTGCAAAAAATACGTACTCATCGATTTTCTTGAAATTTTTTTTTTCAAAAATTCCTTTGAATTACTTTCATGGTCAGTGTCTTGTAATATTTTAAGAGGTGTATTAAATTAGTAGCATAAAATTTTTTTTGGACTTTGTTTCGCAAATAAGATTGATTATCAACATGTTTTCGCTCTTATCGTCCGAATCCAAAAAAAAATTGGAAGATTAATTATTTATTTTGACATAAATTCCATTACTTTGTCTCAATAAAAATTTTTAAATTGCCAACTCCTCTCCAAAATCTTCAAACAGTAATACAATCTTAGAACCATTTTACCTTTGGTTTAGATTAAATTAGCTTAAAACCCTTCTGTACAAAAATATGTCTTCAAAATGAGTTTCTTAAAAAAAACTTTATAATGGAAAATTTCCTTTTTCTGTAGTAAAAATATGTTTAACACAAAAAAGATGTGTACACTTTAGAGATCAGAACAAAAGCTTTTAAAAAGTTGACGATTTCTATATAATTTTAGTCCACATTTTGCTGCAATTTTCATGAAGATTTGAATAGCTCAGTTGTGCAGATTTTAGTATAAATTCGAGCCGTTCATAGCACTGGAAAATTTGTATTATTATATTTACTTTTTTCTGCTCAAACCGAAGATGTCTCCGTTAAAAAAAAAATATTTTTAATATATCATCGCAAACTGCGTTTGTGAATTTAGCAGAACGTTGTGAAAGATTAAAAACTAAAATTAAAACGTTTCAGATAACAAAGTTAAAGCATTGCAAACGTAGCTCGATATCACAAAAACAATTATTATTTTAAATAATGTGAAAATGTTTATTTCTAAGGCAAGATATTTTATGTCTTTAATTTGAGGAAGTTTCCTCTTCAAGCTTGCATCAAAAAAATTTCACTCCCAATATCGCATAGGCATTCACTGAAACATTTTAGTTTAAATGATTTTAGTTTAAAGTGATCATTTCAAAATCACAACATTAAATTCGAGTTTTTTATAAAACAGTTGTATTTTTGGAATTTTGTTTCGTCTAAGTCTAGTATGGCTCGTTTTCTCGACTGTCTGTTAATGTGAAGGTTACGTAACCGGCAGATAAATTTGTAGAAAGAACAATTCTATTTAATTTTCTCAATAACCCAGTAAATATTCATTTCACTCTAATGAATTGTTTGCTAAAAGAGAATAAACCAGTAAAACAAATCAAAAACATGGATGTGCATGTAGACAACAAAAAATAGACAAAAAGTTGACTTTCGAAGAGGGCGTTATTATCAAATACCACATACGAAAAAATGCAAACAAGTTAATCAACCGTTTCATAAAAGAAAACAGATAGATTTATTGAAGTGACAAATGCTAACCGGAGAATTGACTGACTGCTAAATTTGTCGGCGGGATAAATTTAGCAGGAACTTGAAAAAATTAAATAACCTTTAAAGAGGATATTAATGTTCGTAGACGGTTCAGAAAATAACCCTAAGCCGTTCACATTTCCCACATAATTAAATTTTCGATGTAAATTGAGGGTATTTGTGAATTTAATTAAAAGCAAAGATACAAAAAGAAGGGGCAACTCAGCCCTTTCATCTCTAACTTTTTTTCCATGGTAACATTGGTACAACAACATATTAGAGATTTCACCTAAAATATTTTTCTAATCATAAACTAAAATGGAAATTTTCGCAACACACTTGCGGAATGAGAGTGGGCTAATTACCTAGAATTTAGTAAGCGTTGTTTTTTTTTCTTAATTTTCATAAAAAGATCAATTGTAATTTGAAAGAAAATTGCAAGAAGAATTTCCCAAACACTTTTTATTTTACAAATGAGTAATCCAATCTTAAGCCAAATTATTGGGGGAGATTATAAAATATGAACAGCTTTCAGAGTATGTGAAAAACCAGTACCAATACTTCTTGTATGGCATTTGAATCACCTTAATATACATATTTACATATATGTACGTGTACGTAGGTACATATATACATATGTCTTAACAAATGCTCGAATAGAGTGAAATGGAAAAAGTACCAAGCATGTAAAATAATTTTATTGACACATTTCTCATCAATGTCAAAAGCTACATACCCGTCTGCACATGCAAATGTGTTGTACATATGTAAGTAGTTACATAATTACATAGATATCTCCGGTGTCAGGTATAACTGAGCTAAATTCCATATTTTTGATATTCAGGAATTTAATTTAATTTAATTTAATTTAATTTGGTTTGATTGGGTTATAAGTGGCAACTATCGCTCTAGCATTGCCGAACAATTTAAGTCCAAATATCCGAAGTGCCAAAGCTTGGTTTTCTATGGTTTTGAATATTTTGAAAAAAGTGTAAATGGATTTTTTATAAACAAGTGAAACGGGGTAACATTTGAATACCACATCTGTACATACTGTCCATATATCGCTTCTTTACTAGAAGAGTGTCATAAACCAAAAAAAACCGATACCAGAAAATCGGCTTTGAAGGTTTAATATATCTATATAATATACATATAGTAAGTGTACTTTCATAGTAAAATTTAATACAAATTTTATTTTAATGAGCTACTAGTATTCGATGGAGCTTTGCAATTTTTACACAACATATAATTTATACTTAACTTGATTTAAATATTTTTGGGATCATGACACTCTTCTAGTAGAACAGCGATATATATCTACTTACATTCTTTCAAATTTAGCTGAACTTATTTAAAATGAAACTGAGGTGGAATAACCAACCAAGAGTCTAAGTTCAAGTGCAGCTGACCTTTAAGTACCTTTAAAATAAACGTTACTTGTTGTATGCAATCAAAAAAGTTAATCTTATATATAAAAAAATGAATTTGAGTCCTTTGCAGGCGTCCAAAGTGCTCAATCGATCTTTATGAAATTTTTACAGTAGAGGCATGTGGGTCCAACTTAGAATATATAAATTTGAAAAAGTGGGCGATACCACACCCCATGGAAGTCAAAATTTGAATTCGTCTTATATTCGTAACTATTCCGTGGAGAGGAATAATATTGGGATATATACAATACGCCTTATAGATCCAAATGTGAATCATATTGGAAAAATGGCCCATACCACGCGCTCTATACAATAAAACACTTAATACCTCCTAATTCCGCAACTATTTGATGCTGATGAACAACAGTTGGTATATAGGTCCAATGTATATACCAAGCTATACAATATTTGTTGGGAAAACAGGCGGCCTTCTGCTACCATATAACACGAAAATACTATTCACCTTATTGTCCCAGCTAAACGGTACGTAGGTATACGATATTCGAGGTATAATATTTAAAAAAAACACCTACATATATTGGCGCATCAAAGCAATTTGGGCTTGCCAGCATAACATCATTTTGAAACGAAGTTTATTAATTTAAATAAAAACGAAAGGAAATTAGTACCTATGATTTTAACGTACCACATGCCTTTTCCAAATTTTCGATTTTTTTTAAAGTTATTTTTCTCCCTAATTAAATTCTTTATATCAAAGAATTTGCGACATGGAGAAAAATATTGAATATTTTGATTTGTGGTAAAATGCCGTTATATGAGAGGTGAGCGTGGTTTCAGTCCGATTTCTATAATATTCGGAATTGTTCTTTCTGACTAGAAACGCAAAGTGTACGTAATGTGGTAGAATTTGACAGAGAAGTTTCGGATATATGTATACCAATTTGCTCTAATGGACGATACCATGACCATTCGCAACATTTATGCTTCCATCTATTTCAGTCTCAAACCCTACCGTGTCTATCAAATTAGAGCAAATTACTTTGTACAGCTAATAAATATTGGATTATTTGGATTTCTGTAGTTTAGCGTTCTGTGAGAGGCGGGAATCGTTTTGGTCAGATTTTTTTAAATTTTTGGAATTTATCTTACTGACTTGAAATGTGGAGTTTGGCGGCATGGTTTCCGAGATATACTTATTTTCTCTAAAGTGGGCGGGGTCACGCCCATTTCCAATTTTTTTTTTGATTCGGTGTATTTGTTAGCGTAGCCACATCCCTCATATTAAACTTGAGCGAATTGCTGACTTAAATATCGCGTTTTTTTTTGATTTTCGAAACTTACCGTTATATGAAAGGTGGACGTGGCTTCTGTCCGATTTGTGATTTTGTTCTTATTTTCAAAATGTTCCCGCAGAATTTTAGCTTTAATTACATTTGTTTTGATAAATCTTGTGCCATTGAAAACCCGTGGAGGATACAAAGTTTCTGTAATCTACTACAAATATTTCCCGAGATATGCGGTATCAGAACTTCAATTCATTTATAATTTAGAATTTACTCTTCATTGATATGAAATTGTTTTCATTCATCTCCATACCAAATTTCAGAACTCCCTAACAAATACTTCCGGAGAAATGCAATATCCAAAATTCAGTTTGTATGGGACCTGTTAGGCAAATTTTTTCAATAAAGTAAATTTTTCTCCTTTGGTATGGAATGGATTTCATTTATCTCCAATTGAATTTCGAAAATCTGGTGACAGATTCGTAATCCACGACCTTTAAAACCCCCGATTAATTAGAAAAAGACAGGTACCATGCAAATAGTTTTCGGCTCTTAATACAGGCTTAAACGTGCACTGCAAATTATCTTATTTTACTTGAAAAGATAAAAATACTATAATGTCTAGAAGGAACCGCTAACCGTTTTGGTTGACTTGATAGATTTTGCGCTAAAGATTTTTTGCGTTAGATTCAAAAGTTGTCTAAATTTATATTTCGAAAAAAATTTTTACGTCAAAAACTTTAAACAGTTTAACTAACACCACACAGTTTTTCAAATCATCAATCAGTTACAAGGAACGAAGTCTAAGAAGGAATTTTGAGTAGTCATTTATACTCACTTCCCAATACCCGAGGAAATCTTTAAACTATGTGCAAAAATTCAAGCGCCAACGAAATTTGAAACCTAAATTTTTTCTTTGTTCGTTCTTCTTTTTGCTTTTCAGTTCGCATTTGCCTTTAAATTATAATGATAAAAGTATTTTGGAAACTTAAATATATAAATACCGTTGATACAATACTTGTAATATTTTTTTTCAAAATTCTTTTTTTTACCCCTCTTCATAAGCGTACGTTGTTTTTTACAGCAACAACTTTTATTTCATTTAACTTTTCACTTTCGCACTACATCTCGTTCCGTCGCTACGCTCTCGATGGTTCAATTAGTGTACATATCTTCATTCCTTCTTCAACCTATCCGACTATGCTAGTGGCAATTCGCTTTGACCATCTCCGCCTTTCTGGCGTATCAGACGTCAGCTACGAGTACAGTATCACACATTCTTTGAAGTACACTGGAGTCTTTTCAGATATTTTCTCATTAAAAAATTATAAAAACGTTTTTTCTAATAGCGCTAGCCTCCCGGCAGGCAATGACAATCCTCCAAGCGCATTTCTGCCATGAGAAAACCTCTCACAAAAAACATTCGCCAGCGTAAAACTGTAGGTCCCTTAATTTGTGTTACAATATCAAGATGCACATTACAAATTGTGGGAGAAGTTCGGCCAATCATCTGCAGGTCCTGAGTGAGCTATTACAAAGTGCCTTTAGTTTTGTAGACATCTGCTGCGTTACTTCCGAAATTGGCACCATTACAAGGCAGCCCCTTGATCTAAGGAATGTGGACTCAGTGCCAATTCTACAAGCTACAAAGACTGCCGTCATTCAATGGGGAACAGAAATCACTCTCTAAACCAAGCCTATATTGGAGTTACTTTAGCCAAGTATGTCGATTGAAAACGAAATATCTGAGGACCGTTCTAGGAATAGCATTACAGCCCTGTAGACATTTGAGATGGATATAGAGGAAAAATGACGAATAAAGCTAGATATAGTAGGGTGGATATACACAGCTTCAAAAGCATCAAACCTCTGGAATTAATTTTAAACCCTACACCGATGAATCTCTATGGAAAATTTCCTAGCGGCTGCAGCGCTGCCAGATTAAATGCATTCCCATCGTACAGGAAACTCAAATTCGAGCATGCGACTATGGCGGATAATCTATGAAAACTAGATTATACCACTCCTTCACAACAAATTCTCCCCAAGAATCCCAGAGAGGAATGTATGGGAAGGTGCCACAAAGCAATAGCTATCTTTACAGATGGTTCCAAGCTCAATGGAAGAGTAGGCAGCGGGATTCACTCCAGTGAACTCGCTTTCGCTTGCCCGATCAATGTGGTGTTTTTCAAGCAGAGCTAAATGGAGACCGGTAGCTAACAGCGTCCGACATGCTGCTTTTAAATATCTAAAATGCATCGGAACAACGTCCAAAATGGCAATGGAATACAGAATACCCCTCAATGTACTCCAATGCTCCGTGATGTGCTGTTGGATGAGCCTAAACTGAAAAGAGTTGACCACAAAAATACTATAGACAACGCGGCCATATAATTTTCCTCAGCAGGCTAACTTACCCTAAGCCATAGAGACATTGCCAGTAACTGCATGACTGACGATTTGGCAAGGAAAGGGACGAAAATATTCATGGTAAATTTTGCTCAAGACGTGTGCATAACTCTAACCTCGTGCAAGCACAGTTTAAATACTAAACTCATCGTGGAGGTAAATACTAGGTCGGCTATAGAACCCAACTACCAGACTACGAGTCAAGTTTGGTCAAAGGATGTTGTGTAACGCTCCATCCAAGGAATTTTTGGATTGCAATGCGCACTTGGTAGTTCAACTTTTAAGGGAAAGCAGGATATAAATCGCTTTGAATTGAACGAGCTTTAGTTCTTGTAGTTTTTATGTGTCTTCATAACCTACACCAGTGGCAGCTGCCCTAAGCAAACCTAACCTAATTAGCTACATATATTTATATTATTTCAATTCCTGAAAGAAACATCTTTGCTTTGCAGTTTACTGAAGAAGTGATGTCGGACGGCAGTATTATATAAGTGGTTTGTAATAAAATGAATATGCAAATTATTATCTAATTTTTTAGCAAACACACTGCGAGGCGAATTTAAAAAAAAATTGAAATAAGTGAATCAAAAATGACACTGAAGATGTATTAGCGCCGAAACCGGTTGGTTTCCAAACCAAATTAAATATACATACATTGATTTGAATAAACGTTTTTTTAAAGATTTGGATGGGTCGTAAGCCTAGTTGAGTAGGTAAAAATTGCATACTCAGCATTTTGAATTGATAGGGGGAGAAATCCGTGAGGATGGAGCTTGCGCTGGGCCTTAACGTCATTGCCGTTATTCAGTAACTCAGTCTTATCTCAAGTCACTAAATTTGAGACTATAAATTAATTACTCTTTTTGTGTTTTGAAGCGATTTGCTGAAAACACATAGAGAAAGTCAGCTGATGCCATGAATGTGCCAGTTGGGGAATATAGATAAAAGAACTCATCGATTATTCATTAATCGATTACCTAAGAAAATGAGGTTTAAAAGCATTTTAACAAAATCGTTCATTAAAAAAATAAAGAATATGAAAACTACTAAGAAATCATAAAAATACGCTTAATAATTTTGTTTTATAAGCGTTTTATCTGAATCGATCTTTCAAAGCAATGTATAAAAGCTCGATAAGTGAGCCATCGATTAATGCTGTGTTTTATCGCTATAAACATTCGATTGATAATAAATTTCCCTTTAATTACATATGTATATTTATCAAAAATTGTTGGTAGACAAATAATATCAGTCCTCAATTTCGCGTGTTTTTTCAAAATAAAATAAAAAACACAGATACTTGCAGCATAGTTTTATTTTTGTAACCTGCTCAGATCCACCTGACAATATAGTGACTTGTTTTTTGAGACTTATTTCAGTTTACTGAATACCAACTAGTCTGAAAATCGGCGATCACAATGAAAAGTATCTATTAGTGACTAGATATTGCTTACTGAATACCGTCATATTTGTAGTGCGACTTATTTTAACCAGTTTTGAAGACTTTCATGCCGGCATTCTGTAACTCATTCACATCTCAAGTCACAAAATTTTAGATTTTCAATTATAGAAATTTTTTGTGACTTGAGACGATTTCGGTATTCAGTAAGCAATAGTCTAAAAAAAAATCACCAAAGACTGCGGTGAAAAGCAGTAGATACAATCAGCTGATGATATGTTTAGCTAGAGATGTACAATCAAACTAAATGAAAATGTGTTAATCGATGGCACACAATATAATTTTTCAATTCTTTGTCAAGAGTATTACTGCTCTGTAAAAATTAAAGCAATATGGTTGTTGTAAAATTAACATTGAAATTAGGTTCTTACTGAATTTGATGAGAACCGATTATTTAAAATATTTGTAAAAATTTGAGCTATCAACAATCGATAAATGTAACTACCCTACAAGATAAATAAGGAAATTTTTATAAATACTTTTTGTTGAATTATGTGCATTGAAAATTAAAAATGTTACATTACGAACGACTAAGGAACAGATAAAGTGCTACTTCATTTTCGCGTTTGTTCAAAACCTTCCTCAATTTCTTTGTTTTGTAACCAGCTCAGAATCAGTTGACAGATTAGGGACTTTTTAATTTGAGACTAGAGACTTGAGACGGTTTTCTGAATAACGAATAGTCTTAAAATCAATCTCACCACAGAAAAGTCTCAATTAGTGATTAGAGACTGCTTACAGAATACCGGCATTATTTTGTTTTTACGTGTTTCTTTAAAGCATTTTCCGGTAGAGTTGTGCATTACAAATAAATTGAAAAAAAATATTGAAAATTTAGGCAGATTTTTGTTTGAACCGCACCAAACCATTTTTTCGGTTCAAAATTGGTTTGCCACCTTGATTTGTAGCCTCGGAACTATAAAAAAAAATAAAAACAAACAGCAAGAAAAACGACGTTAGCCCAAATATTAATTTTAGGTGGCTATGTTTGCAAAACTGAAAAGTGAAATTTAAAAAAATCAAAGACATTTCAACGAATCTGCACTACTGTACATTTGTACCTATTGCTGGCTGTTATTTTGTATTTCTCTTAACTCTCCTGCTTGTTTGTTTTGTTTTTTTTTTTTTTTTTGGTTTGTACACCAGCAACTTGTTATTTGCCGTTAGAAAAGTTTGTCTGCATTCTTTGAATGTCTGCCTAACTGTACTTCATGTCATTCGTCCTTACATTCAGAGCTGCCGCCCATTTGCGTTTTGAAATTTTATTTGTGATCCATGCATCATTCTTGAACCAACTGAAATGTATCGCACATACTTTAAATAGAAATGAGTTACAACTCAAAAAATTTAATTCGAAATTTAAGTCGTTGTGGGGCGTAATAAATAAACAGCAGAATTGAGATCAGAGATAATTATGAACAAAAAAAAAAAACAGTTTGTGTTAATTAGAAATATGTTTCTAAGTGAGAAGTATGCGAAAAAATCGACCTACAGGCAATTTTGAGTTGTGCCTCATTTGTAGTTAGTGTGCGCCAACCAAGCACACATCTGCACACACACACACATACGTACTTATTTACTTACGTTATTCAAACTTTCTGCCGATGCGCTGGTGGCCTTGCTGCCCCTTATCAGCACCTCTTGATCCTCTTGACCCATTTTAAAGTTCGTCTATACTGCTGTCCTGCTGTCCTGCCGTCACTGTTTTTTTTTATTTTTCTTTTTCGTGTCTACTTTTTTGCTACTACTACCTTTTTGTATAGACTTTTTTCACTTGCGTTTTTGGGCTACTGTTTTGTTTGATTTTTTTTTGCTTACTTCTTTGTTTGGTTTTTGTTTGTTGTTGTAACTGGCTGTCTGCTGCCAAAACGTTGTAATTTGTGCTACTTCAATGTTGGCGGAAGGAGAAAGTGAAAAAAGGCAGATAAATGAAGATAAGTAGTCAAAAGTAGGAAGCTTTTCACACTTTGTCAAACAAATTTTGCATTCATTTTTTTGGTTACTTCTCACGGGAAAATGGGCAATTTTTCAGTTAGTTCAATGGATATTGATGCTAAATCAATTAGTGCCAATTAGCTGAGAGTTTGAATTCAAAACAAAGTTTTTATAGCGAATATCGTTCGTTTTTTTTACACTGTGCAATTGGCGTAAAATGGTTGGATTTTTTTTCAAATTTTTTTATTTGACTCGTGGTAGTTTTTTAATTTAGTTTTTTCCACTTTAACTACCCTTTTTTTGTATTTGCACTACTTATAAAAATTTTTCGTTTTTTTTTTTGTTGACCTCGCAATTAACGTCGCACTTCCGCCTTCTACAGACGTCGCTTTGAAACCGTTGAGGTTGACGTTGACGCGGCTTTTCGTGCTGCTGCTTTTTTAGTTCGATTTTGATGGCGGCGTTAAACGTTACAACAACAAATGGCTTTTGCACTGCCCTGATACCTTGTTAGCATAAACTTTGTATTTTGTTTTTATTTTTGTACATCAACTCGTGTGCGGTTTTTCTGAATTTAAGTAATAATTTGAAGGTTTCACTTCACACTTTGCGTTATTTTTTTAATTTTTTTTTTCTTTTTACACCATGTATTAAAACTTCAGCCACAGCTCATGCCTCGACATATGTACGCACATATGTATGTATGTGTGTATGCTCGTCCTTCGCATCACCACAAACAACCTCCAATAGCATGCAGTATTTAATCACACTAGTTATACTTTTTTTTTGTTTTTTAATATTTTTTTTTCTTCAACAATTTTCTTTGTCACCTTTAATTAAATCTCAAATAGTTGAGCCCCACATCCAATTCCACTGGGACGTACTGAGCGCGCCCATTGATTGCAGTAAACTGAGTGTTGAGCAAAACTGAAATTTTCCTATTGTCGTTGGCTGTGCTGGAAGAAGTATTGACTCAAGTAATGCTAGGTACTCAAATGATGCTCGGCGATTAGGAGTTGAGCAGAGTAATTGATGCGGCTTCATGTTGCATTCCAATGCTACGTATTTACTTACTAGCCTATTGTTGTTGTTGTTGTTGATGCCAGTGAGATTTGAGTGTTGTTTGTTGACGGATCAACTACATATCTGTTGTATCTGCTGCTTGGTTTATTTTTGTTATCGTTTTGTTTTTTTAGGAACAATTTAATTGTGACAGATAAGCAGACCCTGTTGACAAAGTTGTTCTATTTGATAATCAGCAGATCTCGTGGTGTGCTAGATTGGTACTTTATTCTGTTGCTACACTTTTAAAATATCTTGTCATGCTGCACAATATTTATATTTCACCATCTTTGCTTGATCAGTTCAGTGAAGCGGATTTGTTGGTTTTACTACCTCAAAAGGATTACTTGGAAATGTGAATTAATGTTATTTTTTTACTTTTGTTAATTCTCGTATTTCAATATTTACACGATCAAATTCTCACTGATCAATATACAGCACTATTCATTCAGCCTCACCTTGAGTTTCACTTTCACCCGAAATTTTTCACTTTTCTCTCATTATAAATTTCGCCCGGAAATTTTTCACTTTCGAACATACTTTTCGCTTATCGTTAACACTAATTTCGGGCGAAAAGTGTGGCAATTTTCGCTGGATTTTTTTTTACTTAAATTCGAGAGGCGAACAAATAAATTCAAAATGTAAGAAAAAATTACGGGCGAATTTTTCTTTTATGGGCGGAATTCAGATTAAGGCTGATTATGTCATTTCTATGACTGCCTAGTAGCATAAATCGAAATGCTTAAAAAGTACCATGGAAATTTGTGGAGATGCCAATTCGAAAAGAGCGCAATGAGGTTTTTACTTCGATGCGTGCAGCAAGGAACATTTGAGCATTGTTTTTTTTTATTTTCTCAGCTCTACGGAGCAATTACACACATACACTTATTTATAAGACCTTTTCGATTCTCCATCCGTTAGACTAGGTTCAGACGGGTAAACTTTTGTTGCTTATTATCGGCGATTTCCCTTTTGGTGTTGCCCGTCTCGTTCACACAGAGCAACTCTGTTCAGGCAATTTTCTGGCATTTCATTTTATATAATTTTCGCAAATTTCTGTACGCTTCGCTTAAGCGGCATTTACACAATCTGATAAATTTTGTGATTATAAGTAAGAGGTGAGTTGAAAAATGAAGTTTTAACATAATTTACGTTAATATGTATAGTATATGCAGACAGATGTGTATATTTAATCGCAAAAAAATAAGAACAAAATTTCATTTCCCAACTTACCGTATGTATTCACTTAAAACTCAACAAAACTGCCACCACTGAAAGGATTTATAAATGAAAAGGAATGTCAAATATCTTAGCTGCCGTCTGAGACGAATAAGAACACAAAGCGTGTCGCTCGAGCACGAGCAACTCGGTGCCCTTCCCATTTCCCCGTCCCTCTCTCTCCTACAAGTAACGAGTTGCCGCGACAAAAGTTTCCCTGTCTGAACGCTGTCTTAGGGAGTGGTGTATCGATGAAGCATCTGGTATAAATTTGAATCCACACAGTTTTTGTATTTGTTTCAAATGCAATGTTCGCCCTTGACAAATGACGAATATACACCAAAAGTGCTGGTCTAATATCTTCAGCATTGAATGTAACAAGTTCTACCAGTTTAATGAGGTACTCGCGATCGCCGAATCTAGCTAACTATCGTCGTTGTTGCTTGTACACACAAATTTGTTCGGACGCGAGCAGAGCTTAGACATCGCGAGCAGAGAAGGGGCGAATCGAATGCTCGTATATATGTACATATATAGTTCTGTAGGAGGTACGGAGCGGTACGGTGTAGAAGGCACGACAATGAAGTCACGAAACACAAATGTCTTCCAGCCGAACGTTAATTATAGCATCAGGATGAGTGGTTCGGACGATATTACATACTATATTGAACTAAAACTTTGAAAATACTTTTATAGCATAGTCATATTGGTATATGCGATTTATTAAATCTTAATATGTATAAATGACAAGCGTACTCACCGTATATCGCTCAAACTGTCAATTCCATTCCCTTTCAAAACCTTCAGCCTGAAAATAAATATAGAGAAATGATAACAGATTCGATACTAAATAAGAAATAATATGAGATATGCCAGTTTGAGCCACGATGCAGTGAAAAGAAGTTGATGACAAAAGCACATCCGTTACTTCGTACTTGCCTCATTTGACGGATTGACGTAACACATGGCACTTAAGAAGTTGGGTTTTCAGAGTTTTGTGTGATTTTTACAAAAAGTTAAACACAGAATAGTAAATGTGAAGTGCCGAACTTTGTATTTTAGTCTCGTTATTCCTGTGACATGTACGCTGCCGGAGTTGTCGTAATCTTGTTTTCTATCGTTCTTGAGTTCAAGCAACATTAGAAATATGAATAGAGAAGATATGGAGTGGCTTTATGCTACTTTAGTTCAGGAGATAAAGTTGTCATTATACGATGGAAAGATGAAAAGTCAATTGTTACGTTCACACATTCAAATATAATTCGGCAATACAATTAGTCAATGGGTGGTGTGGATATTCTATTATGTTTTATCGAGAAAGTGTTTTGAAATTTATCATACAAACAAAACACAATTAAAAAAGTTATCATATGTGTGCATGTGGAATTTTTTAAAAGTAAAGCTAGGCCAAGGTGCAATTCTGAAAATATTTAAGGGATATTCAAAGATCAATGTTTAAATGTTAAAATTGTTATTTTTAAAGTAATCCTAGGATACCGGTTCAGTTAAGATACAACTTTTGTAATATGAGTATAAATTCAATAACTGAAAGCATTTAAATATTCTGTGAAACATAACCATTTAAAATTTATTAAATAATATAGATATATCTTAAAGTATTGCATTTTTTAAATTACAATTTGAAAACCATGTGATTCTGAAACCCATACGTAACAAATAAGAATGCAAATAAGAAATAAAATGGTTACAATACTTGATGAAATTGAAAGTGGAACGTAAATTCCGTATTTTTTCATAATTTAGTCGTTACTCGAAGGTCAAATAGACCTGGACACTTGGCGAGTCAATTACGTGATAGTCACTTTCTCCATGGACTGTTTCTCGTGGAAAACTGAATATTTTTGTATATATTGGGTTTCTTTTGTTATTTATTGCCTTTTGTTGTAGATAAAACAAATTTCGTATTAAATATCGATAATGAGGTGAAAACATCGATTTTTTCGTATATCACTCCGAAAATATCGACTCAAAACATCGATTATCGGCCCTTGAAATATCGATTTTCCATACTTTTAGAGAAGATGACAATTATTTTGTATTGCAATTGAATTTGAATATACATACGTCTTTGGCGCACACAAGGTGGAGGAAGGATTTTGGGACTCCAACCCCTATAAAACTCTTAAAACTGTAGTACTATCCTGATATTGATGAGTGTTTTTTGTAAATTAAATTAGCAACATGGATTGTTAAAATTAATTTCTTAGTGTAATTTCTTACAGCCAGAAACACTTATTATTTTTTCGCTATCATACCAAAATTTGCCAAAGCCTTCGTTATAAACTTTCGGACGTTTTTTAAAGCGTTTTAAAAGCGCCAAGACCCTTCTCTCATTTAAATGGGCGTTTACAATGGGTGTTTGCTCTTGTATAATTTGTGTTGTATAAAATTTGAAATAAAAATACAAAATTTCCAATTTAATGCTCATATCGTGAATTACCCTATTAGGCTCTGGCTGTACCAGTACCTGCATTGAATACCATTATATCAATGCATAGTTGTAAGCGGCACTAACCTCTGCTTTTTATTTTATATATTTGTTTTTTATCAACAGAATAGTTGCCCTTTGATTGTGAGATTAGAGTCCATGTTCGAGTGTTGCGCTTACTTGCATTACCAATAATTGCAAGCCTTCTTCCCTACCAACAACACCGCTGGGTCACAACCAGAGGCAATACCAATGGAATTTGTTGAAATTTACGCTCCCCTGCATTCTCCATTCATTCGACTGTGTCCGGCCTTGATTTCCTTTCACCCCTTCCTTTCACCTATAGTACATATGCATCGGATTTCAAATGAAAGTATGCGATAGCTTTTCGTGTATTGTTGTTGTTGTTGTTGTTGTTGTTGTGGAATCGCTTGGCGTTTGTATGATTTATCACCGACGCTTCGCGCTGTCCATTACAGTGAATTATTGCGTCCGGTTAAGGGGTAGCGATATGTTGCTCTTGCTGCCTCTAGCGCCTCTACTGTCGCTGTTGTCACTGCTGCTGCCAAATCGATACACAATTTATCAATCATTGGCTGTTGTAGACAGGACTAAATAACAACAACAGCAAAAGTTGAAAATTGTGACTATGTAGATATAAGAATTTAGAAATAACAATCAACACATTTGTATCGTAAAGGTATCCGCCGACCATTCACACACCAACAATTTGGCACGAATGTCCTGGAGCAATTTAGTCAACTGTTAAAAATCGCATTAGCACCTTAAAGTGCTGAAGAGCTACATTTGTGTGCTGGTGATATTTTTGCTACCCCTGCCAAGTAGTTTTGTCTAACGCAAAAACCTCAATTCCTGCCTACTGAATTTTTAGTGGATATTTTTGCCGGTATTCTGCAAGCAGTCTCTAGTCACTAATTGAGACTTTTCTGTGGTGAGATGAATTTTGAGACTATTCGGTATTCGGTAAGCAGCCGTCTCGAGACTCTAGTCTCAAATTAAGAAGTCACTAATCTGTCAGCTGGCTCTGAGCAGGTCACGAAACAAAGAAATTGAGGAAAAGGAAGTTGCACTCGTTCAGCCACTTGGCCGTTCGCTATATTTTGCTTAAAATGAGCTTATCGATGAGTAGGTGCATTTATCGATTGTTTATAGTTCTAATTTTTGCACATATTTTAAATAATCGCTTCAGATAAAATGCAAAAATAAGAATTTGGAACGATTAATTTCAATGTTAATTTTACGAAGACCATATTATTTTAACTTTTAAAGAGAATAATGCTGTTGACAAAGAATTGAAAAAGTATATCGTATGCTATCGATTAAGACATTTTCATTGAGTATGATTGTGCATCTCTAGCTGAACATATCATCAGCTGATTGTCTCTACTGCTTTTCACCACAGTCTTTGGTGAAGTTTTTTTAGACCCTTGCTCACTGAATACCGAAATCGTCTCAAGTCACAAACAAGTTTTCTAATTGAATGACTCAAATGTAGTGACTTGAGATGAGACTGAATTACAGAATATCGACATTAGTTGAATTCCTACTTCGATTTCAAACTCGCACAGAAGTACAGCATACATTTTACAGAAGTACAGCATAAATTTTTTTGCTTTACAGTGACACTGAATTGTGCAACAAATTTGAGGATACATTTTTTGTGTGAAATATTTCACTGATTTTTCAGTTCCTGCCAGAAATACTGCTGGGTACTTTCAATTTTTGTTATGATATATTGACTTCTTGTTGTTATTGTTTCTACTATGAAATATGACTGTTTGCACTTTCCGGTATAACACACACATACATACACACACATGCACGCAACTTCACACTTTTTCGCTTAAAATGCAATCTAAGAGCGTCGAATAAATGTGGAACTATAGCAGCGAATGGGTTAATTGCCATTCATCCGCGCATTAGCACCCAATGGTTGTTGATTTGAGTTTTCAAAAAAATTTAAATATATTTTTTTTTTCAATTTTTCATGCAGTATTTGATTTGGATTCGAATGCTAGAGTATTGCCAATTGCAACACTAGCGATTCTTGCACATTCATCATTTTTGACAGTGAAATTCGACATTTATAAATGCAATAAAATCATATTCGTTTGATGTATAGAAAAATGAAAAATTTGCCATTCGGCAAAAATTTAGGTGGGATTCAATTACCGCATGGGAAGCAAAAAATGTGTTTGCACTTCTTTGTTTTTGTAGCAAGGTTAGTTTCGCATCTGAATTCCGCAATTAAATTATTGTTCTATTAAGAATATCTTTCGTTAATTCCAAAACCCCTAAAGAATATTGAAAAACCTAATGTTACAACCCTTCGCTACTTAACCAAAGAGAATTTTCGAATGTTTCCCACAGGGACGAGTACAGCGAAGAGGTTTATGCGTTCGGACGCACGCCGAAATGCCAAATTTACTGAAAAATTTTTAACGACTTACAATTTTTTTTTTTAATATATGACTACACTGAAAATGAGTACTTTATAACCTCATTTAGTTCAAGTCTTTTTTTTAAATTTAGTTAATGACTTTCAAATTTGAAATGTCTAACCCCAACACCACAATATTTTCGATGAAAAAAATTTAAATTTTCAAAATTTCAACGGCACATGTCAGTGCCTGCCGGTGCTGCACTTTAATTGATATTCTATAGTGTTCGACTACAATTTCAGTTATAGTCGTGTAAGTAAACGTTAAGTGCAATATACATATATTAAATAAATACTTGAAGATTCGATTTGAAGATGGAGCATACCGTTAAATTTGCCTTGTATTTGCTCAGAGGAAAATTGCAAAAGGAAGGCATATCAATGTGATCACTCTCGAGAGAACGGGCTTCAAAATTGGAGGAGAGCTCTAAAAAATTATCACTTCGATGCCGCAGATGATGCGCAAAAGTTCAAAACCGATATTCGAAAATAAGATACATGACATCAGAAGTGAGATTGATCAGAACCGCAAACGACTGCAAATAGAAAACAGGCAGAAACTGGGGTTCACCAATCGAGCGGTCTTATTGTGTTTCATACAAGGACCTTCTACTTCGAGGACGTGAAGATGATAGACGTGGAAATGCCAGTAGTCAACGATGGTAACTTCACTTCTTAGTTTTGCTGTGAGGAATAGAGATTTCGTTCTACATAATAATGAAATGTCTTTGAGCTACAGTATATATGATTCTGATTCTGACTTCTCTCGCAACAGCCTCGGAGTCTCTCGACATTGGACTAATTTGGGTACCTACCGGGCCATAGCGGCATTGCAGAGAACTGTATGGCTGATGAGCTCGCTCGACAGGGTACCCTGGAAGTTATTACTCCGTGCAGGGAGAGGGTGGGGGCTCCTTTAGCTGCCCTCGGACTTCTCTTGGACAGATGGGCTCTCTTTCATCTCAGCGAGCGCTGAGAAAATGTTACGATATGCAAAATTGCAAGGACCCTCTGGCCGAGAGTGGATCATGGGCGCTCAAAGGAACTGAGGTCGCTTACTAAGCGGCAACTCTCGACCCTCGTGGGTATTCTGACTGGCATTGTACGATGGGTATCCATGCGGTAAGGCTGAACATAGTCTCTGACCCTTTCTGCCGCAGCTGTATGGTGGATGATGAGGTGGATTCGTCTCTTAATTTTCTGCTCTGCTGCTCTGCCTTTGCGAGACTGAGGTTCAAGTACCTAGGATCGTACTTCTTTAGTACTCCAAGAGCTTTTGAGGTGGAGATAGGTGATTTGCGTGACTTCATTCGGAGTACGCAGCGTTTCTCCGGTTAATCATTCTTGGTTTTGCGATTTTAGTTACCGTTCATTTAACAGGTGGTATCACAATGGACTCCACTTCTAGGTCTTAGTGAGTTTCTATTGCGGAAACTACCACATTAACCTAACCTAACCTACAGTATATGTATACACAATAATAATTATATTATCGGCGGCCCATTTCCATCCAATTTTTCGATCAGTATTTAGAAGAGCTTGATTTAAGACCTATGGAACACAGAGAACTACTATTCAAAATGCAAAAAGGAGTTTAAAAAAATTAAATGAAGAAGAGTTGCACAAAACTGTTCTTGTCTTTCGGGAGGTATGGCCGAACGACGTTCCTGAATTCATTAAAATTGGGCATGAAGATATGGAAGAGGTAATAAAGATTCATATTCATTAGTTTCTGGGGCCAGGTTTTGTTCAAATATTCCTTTAATCCAGCGACTAAAAATGCTTAATGAATCTTTGGACAATTGCAATAGACGATGTTAGGAACATATATAGCGATTTCTGCAAATTTTGTGGTGCCTCATGTTCCTCAAGTTTAAGAAGATTAGAGACCCATCTACGCAACAGACGATTGGAGCAGAAGTATTGGCACTATTCAATATTCATAGCGATGTGAAAATCAGCAGTGTGAAGGTATTGATATTCTGGCAAAGAAATTAAGGAGAGTAAACATAACTCTTTAAATAGATTTTCATTCACAGAAATTGTTTGACGTTGAACAAGTATACGATGATGATCTCATGAACTTCATTGTACGTCTTGGTAATGCTGGTGTCATTGACGAGGAATTTAATGAATTCAACTTAATGTTCACCGTGGATGGAAAGCCAACTCTAATTTATTGTCCACTTGTTATTAAAATGCAGAATTTTGAAAGGTTTCGCCGGAAGTTTCACTATGAAAGTGAAGATTTTTGCAGGTTTCGAAACGTGAGGATAGTTTAGACACTAAACTGCATCGAACAGGTTATGATGTCTCTAAGGAAATTGACAGAGAACTTTTGTAGAAGTATGGTATGATTGATGAAGATGAGAATGGTGACTGTACAAACGATGAGCTGAAAGCGTATCGGCAAGTTTCATTCGCGTTCATCGCTACATTCAATCACGTTCCCAATATTTGGTATACATAAATCTTATACAAAATCACAATTTAGCTGTCTGTACAGGATGGTGATAAAATATTTTCAATTTTCGAAATCCTCACAAGGTAAGTGTTCAAACGGGAGAGATATATGTTCAACTTTTTTTTTTATGATACGGTCTACTGTTAAAAGATGCGGGATGAAATTTTCAAGCTGATAAATAGCAAGAGTAATCAAAGCGTAAGGTTTCAGCCGATTGCGATAGAAATTCTACTATGAAAAAAATTATAAAATTCGATTCCTTGATATGGAGCACAGATATATTGAGAATGGAAGACCTGCATTCTCTACACCCCGACGAGCTTCTCAGATTCATTCAAGAGTCTGGAAGATTTGTCGTGCAGAATTGAAGTCCTATTCGAATCTGTTTCGCTATCCTTTTGCTTTTTGCTCCATCCTTTATTCCTTTCAACCTTTCCAAAAAAAGGTCGATTACAAATAAGTTGTATGGCGTTCCGTTTCCTGTGACAAGAATTTTCGTCCAATTTTGCCACACTAGAAACCAATTGAATCTAATTTGATGCTAAAATCAATCAGCAAAATACAAATTAGTTCTGATATGGTGAGATTGTATGAGATTTTATGTTAGAGGGACGATGGCAGTGATTTAACTTCTTTGTAATCTACGTTCTTTGCTACCCAGGCCTTATGTGCAATGGGTAATTGTACCTGAGTGCTTGATAAACCGATTTAGGATTTCCCGTCTACCTCAGTTCCATTCCATTAAAAGCGATCTGTTATAATTGCGCCATTATCATTTTATTGCAAATTTAATTTTATGACATAATTTTCTGCAATAAAATTTGGATGCCATTGGCCGTTGCCAGATTTGTGTGAATGTTACAAGTTTGTCTTTAACGAAGCGGCTGTAGACAATATGGTAATGTATATACATACATACATACACACATCAGTATATATTCATAATATTTGAAAAAGATGCAAGTGCCTTGTTACAAAGTACACCGATAATCACTTTATCTTGCACATGTTAGGGTAGATTTTTATCATCTTCATTTAACTATTTTGCCAGCGCATTTTATCTAATCAGTTACATCAAGTAATCCCTTTCGATCGAAAAATGGCAGTAGTGTTTTGACTATATTGTGCACTTTTTTCTTATTATATAATAATTTGTGAAAATTTCTGGCACGTTCGTTTCCTTCGGTCAAACTCTTAAGATCCGCATCTTCAGTATCTTCACATGTTTGCAAAGGCTGATTCACTATCGCCGATGTAAAGGCTAAAGGTTAAAATTAATAATATTAATATATTTTATATATGTGAATATGTCATTAGAAAATCAACCAACCGTAAAAACGCCGATCTTCCACCTGTACGCACAGCTCATGCAAAGAGGGTACATGACCGCCATAATTTAATTTTCTCAGCGTGCCTGCCAATATCTCGTGGTAATATTGTATTAACTCATTCTGACAATTTAGGCGCAGTTCGTTTGCGATCGAAGTGTTGATTAGATAATGCAAATCTATAGCTGGCGATGACCAATTACAAAATTGAAAATCAATTAATCGAGCATCCTTAACGGTTTTGCCGGTGCCATTCTTGTTGCCTTCATTTTCAAATGATAACATTATATTTGTGGCCCAAAGGTCGCTATGTATAAGTGTGAGAAAGTCTCCGTCTTTGGCATCGAATGTCCGTACAGCATATTCGAATACGTAGGGTCTCAGTTTGAGCAATTTCTCCTTGTAGTAAGGTCCCAATTCCTCGCAGCTATCGGCAAAATTGGCGCACACCTCAAGCATGCCTTTATAAAAAGGCTCAAAGGCGTGATTTGTACGTCTCAGAAAACCCCCCTGTAACTCTGTTAAAACGTCAGGCGTCCGTTCGTTAAACACAGCAGCAGTAGCATGGAATTTAGCCAATTTCCTTAACGCCAATCGCGTCTGCGGCTCATCCATTCCGGCTATTCGATCGGCAACAATGAAATGTGTTGCCGTTAAATCCTCAAAAATGATCGCAGAGTGCTCGAAATCCACATGAATTTTATCAGCAAATATCTTTTCATCGTCACCAGCTTCCGACAACAATTCGGCCAATTGTGGCAATACCTGATTATAAATCAACATCTCTCTGCAGTAAACATCGAAATCATTCATTATTTTATCAATAACTGGATCTCCTTCATAACAAGATTTTGCAATATAAAAACCATATTGTGGTTCCTTGTTATTCGACAAAAAAAATTCCACATTGAAACGCGTCAATGTACTAATGAAACTTTCGCCTTTTGCCGTTCCATTACTTCCATTAACACTCGTCACTGTAAGCCTATCATCCTTTTTGTATTTACGTAAAATTGTCTCGAAATATTCCTTTGTTAGCCACGCAGAAGCGGGTTCAGTAATTTTTTTGCTCATTCTGATTCAACCGAGATGTAAGTAACTGCCGCCCTATACAACTGACCACTCTGAGCCTGAGGCTTTATAATAAGATATTGGCATAGGAGGAAAATGGTTTTATAGGTGAGACATATTGTGAAATTGTGCTAGCTATGTAGATAGAGCGAGCTAATAAAAAATGATAATGATAATGCATCTACTAAGCATAGAACGCCACGCACATTAGGGTATTTTAAATTGCATCGGTTTAAAAATACCATTACATTTCTGGTAGGCAATGGCTCTGTACGCAAAATGTTGTATGGAATGTAATATATATTGGAACGATTTTCCGTGATCCCTTGTCAAGTTTAGTTTACAGACAAACCGGTTTCGGCGTTGTGACATCTTCAGTGTCATTTTCGCCACCCTGTCGGGAAAAGAGAAGCCCAAAACGAAACATGTATGGAGTTTTTTTTTTTGACCCACTCAAACTCTCCGTTGGATTAGAGGGGTGTTTGAGGGAAATTATCATATATTTTTTCCACGCAATAAGCAGAAACTTTTCTTCAAATTGCGATAATTTCTCCCGATTAAGTTAATACTTCTACGAAATGCGTTAAAACCAACACAAAATGAAATCTGTTTTCTCTCCCAATTCACTCCCATTTTTCCTTCTATCTACAGCTGTTTATTTTCATTCTAGATCTTTCTCTTTTACATATGCACATCGCTTATAGAAGATCGCTTCAGAAACGCTAATGCTACTACTAATTGCTACCACTATTTTATACTAATTTCTACCACTGTTTTTACTAATGCTACTACTAATTACTACCACTATTTTAACTAATTTCTACTACTATTTTTACTAATTTCTGCCTCTTTTTTATTAATGCTACTACTATTTACTACCACTATTTTTACTATTTTCTACCACTACTTTTTTATAAATTTCTACCGCTATTTTTACTACTTTCTACCACTATTTTTACTAGTTTCTGCCACAACGTTTACTAATTTCTACCCCTGTTTTTTTAATGCCACTACTGTTTTCTACCACTATTTTCTACCACTTTTTTTTATACATTTCTACCGCTGTTGTTACTACTTTCTACCACTATTTTTACTATCTTCTACCACTATTTTTTTAAAATTTTCTACCGCTATTTTTGCTACTTTCAATCACTATTTTTACTAATTTTTGCCACTATTTTTACTAAGGCTACTACTAATTCCCACCACTATTTGTACTAATACTACTACTATTTTCCACCGCTATTTTTTATAATTTCTACCACTATTTGTACTAATTTTTACCAATATCTGTAAAATGAACTGAATATCCTAACCATGACGTAAAGCAATAAAAAGCTATGAGTTTTATTTGAAACAATAACTTTAATAAAATAGTTCATGAACATTTATTTATTGCCTTTTAAAATGTAATCCATTTTTATCATTATACTTAAAGTGTGCCTGAAGGGATGTATTGTAGTAAACATATAATATTTTTATAATATTCTTTCGTTACTGGTCTAAGCAATGGTGATGTATAATGGAAGTAATGTAATATTTCTGTGTATTTTTGGTCTGCCCATTTTAGGTGAAAAATCTAAAGAAAGAAATTTAGAATCATCTAAAGAAGTTTTATAGAATATTTTATAAGGCTAATTTTTCAAGAATCTCCTCCGCTGATTCACCCGTTGCAGTTTTTACTCTTTTTGCTATTGATTCTTTTAGAGATTTCGTTGAAGTAAGATCGACAGTGTATTTCTTTTTCTACACTTTTCCATCAGTTCATAATTATGCTCGGGATTGCAGAAGTAATTTGCATTTTTATTTCCATTTCTATCAAACCAAAATCACGGTTACCCGATACCAAAATTTTGTAGTTTACCGTGACTTAGACCAGTTTAATAATAAACACTAAATGAATTCCGTATAACGTTCATATTACAACCACTATCTAAAGGATAATTTTTGACGATATCATAAAAATTACATTGCATAAATTTAGTTTAAAATAATGTGGTGTGAAATAAGTGATCAACTCTTTTTTTTTTACTTTTGGCTTTGACCAATTTCATAATTATGGGCAAATATAATATGTACACACGCTCTTGAGCCATTTGCAGACAAGGTCACAAACAGCAAATGATATGAAATCTTTGTAGGATTTTTCTCCAAATTACGAAGAAAAAAAAATTTTTTAATCGAAAAGCTTTCCCAAAAACTTTGTTATGTATATGGGATACCGATTGTCTATAGTTTCTCATGACGCACCAAAATGGCGGTCACTTAAATTGAAAAAGCTAGTCTTATTTTCTTATACAAATTATCCCACCCTAAGCAAATGCCCATTTGTATTTATATAATCACACTTAAATATTTCTAAATCTTTTGGTAGTCTATTTGCTTTTTGATTGTAGCTGATACCCACAAACTTTGTAGGGGTAAAACTTTTGCATATACTCGCAACAAATTTTTATAGCTAAAAAGATAGCATTGGTTAATTTATACAGACCTCCTCAGATAGCTATATTTAATATATATATAAATATATATAGATAACAAACATTTTAAGTTCGCAAAGCTTGGGCCATAATACTGACGCCATTTAAAGATTACCCCTTGCTGAAGTATTTCGTTTCGCTGATGAATTTCAACAGGCAATTAACCTCGCTGTATGAAGCCTCGCTAAGGTCATCCAGAGACGGTGGTCCCAGATATCGCAGTCTCCATTTACACAGTGCAGGACACTTACACAGTAGATGTAAACCCGTTTTATTGTCCTCTCATGCTTGTTTATGGTTATATACACTATGTTTGCTGTTTCCAAGTGGCACACGCAATATCTATGCGTTCTTTATCCTGAAGAATCTGCTTGGTCGTGTCTTGCCGTGCAAGTTCATCAGCCATGCAGGTTTCCTTTATATACCGGTGGCCGGGGACCAAAATGAGGTACAGTTGTTCTACTTGGCCATATCCTGTAGAAAAGTTTGAGTTAAACGCGAAAGGACTCTGAACTTTGACTACAGCCTGGTTATAGCAACGCGCTATGTTGGAATCGGCCAAAGTCGCATGAACGATTTTAGCGCCAATTAAAAAGAAGAAGACAAATAAGGGCAAGAATAAAATTAGAAGACTAGGATGACGACGGATTGTGTAACTCCAGAAAATGTCATACGATATTTGAATTTTAAGCTTCTAGACTTTATGGTAGAATTTTGGCTTTACCGCCCTCTTTGAACTATTTTTCAATTGCAAAACATTTTTTCCGAATCTCTAACTATTTCAGCAAGTATTGGATCCATTTGGTGCTTCGCATATTTCGGATAGTTCGTCTCTATCTTCAAGAGTTCGACATGAAGAGGCTCTCCACTTTTGCGTTTAACGTGTCGTACGTTTGCGGGTAGGCGAGAAAATTGAAATTTAAATTTTGTAAAGCTGTTTGGCATGCTGGAAATATATACATACATCCCAAATACAACAAAATTACAAAATACCGACAAAATATGAAATTCAGAAATTCGCAGATTTCGTCTTGTCTTCTTGAAATAATATCGCATTTTCGCAGCCTTTTCACAGGGTTGAGTGCTTACAACTCAAAGTATTTCCCTCTGGCCACAAAAAGTGATACGTCTTCTACGAATTTAATAAAGCATCACATAATAAAATCAGTGACCGTGACTGTTTTAATTTTTATTAAAAAAATCATGATTACACTTACTATACATTGGGAGCATTTCGGCACTAGTTCAGGACCATTTGAGGACCAGTTTCGACATTTTTTTGGACCAGATATTTTGGGACCATATTAAAAATTTTCAGTAGTTTGGGACTGGTTCACCACTACCATTACTACTACTTCTAATAATTACTACTACTATTAGTTACTACCTCTAGCAGTCCCAATTACTAGGACAACTACTACTCCTACAACTGCTACTACTACTGCTAACTACAACTACTACTACAACTAATTACTACTACTGCTACTATTTTTACTAATGCTCCTACTTATTACACTCCTCTTTTTAATAATTTCTACTACTATTTTTGTTAATTTCTTCTACTTTTTTTTTTACTAATTTCTACTACTATTTTCACTCATGCTAAAACTATAAGAACTAAAAGGGATATCTTATAAAATTCTCCGCCGTGTTTAATTCTATATCTCTTTGTAGAGTCGGCACAGAAGTTTTACCTCTGGCTCGCGCACTTAGGTGGACGCGTGGGTTTTTTGCTATCAAAAATAATCGTTATTCTTAGACATGAAATTTTTCGATCACATTTAATCGTTATAATCGGAATTTAAAATTTATTGATCATAATAAACGCAAAAAACACTTGTCGGCGATGATAATAACAGCAACAACACAAGTTATTGCTTATAATCAAACCAATAACAATCACAAAATATCGTTAAAATCCAAGAATAGCGAATAAGAAAATCAAACATGATAGAAAAAACATTAATCACAAAATATCGGTCAAGTGTGATCAAAAAAATGAGAATCGCAAATTATGCAGCGAATAAAATAAAATAATAAAAATAAGCCAGATTTTCAAATATGTACCATAAGCATCAAAAAGGTATATTTGAATTTTTTTTGAAGGAATTCTTCCCATTAATTTTGTTATTAGAAAAATTGTAAATAACGATTATTTTTGGTCGCTGAATAAAACACTATACCGATCGTTTGATTTATAATGAGGAAACGAAGGTTTTCATTCAAAATATCACCTGGCTACCTGTAGAAGAGGTTTAAAGTATAACATTTACTATAATTTTGTTCAGTGTGGATTGTATTTTATGCATTAAAGTTAATAGTTTACCATTTGTACCATACGATTTATCAACTCACTATTGAGTCTGTGTCAAACGGTAGCAATGCTCTATGGTGAGATATCTTTTGACTATGATGAGGAAATTTTAATTTTTTGCTGTGATTTTTACTGCAGGGAAATTGTAACAGCTGTGTTCGTTGCAGTGAAGAAGAACAAAATAAAGTTCATAAAAGAAAAATGCAGCAAATATGTAAAAAAATACTACCGTTACTTATTTGAATTCTTTTAGAATTAAAGACAATGCATTTAATAGACCTTTTAACTTTAATTTTACAAGAAATAGTTCGCCAAACTTCCAGATAAGTTGCTTGATCAAATGTTTAAAACCGTAACCAATGACTTAATGATGCATTTAATTTTAATTTGTAATTTCTTACTAATTATTAAGAAAATAATGATATATGTGCTATTTAAGCATTTCCAATTGCCTGTCAAAATTTTTACTAGCCCTTTTAGACCCGCAAATTATATTCACCTCATAACTGTCAAAACCTCATAACATTGCTATGTACTTTGGCAAAAGGCCTTTGTATGAGATTTCCGTTTGGGTGGTGGTAGAGTTGTAGATATATGTAGGTACATTTTAATATACAAATTTGTATACTTCTTCTCAATATATTTCCAACAACAATTGCTTTAAAAGCCAACAAGTAAGCAAATCTATATAACGTTGAGCAAAATTTACATTGTGCACTTTAAGGGCTTCGATGACTGAGTGCAAGAGAATTTGTAGCTGCCAATTGAGTTGCTAAAGCGAGCAAATTTTATTTTACCTTCCAATGAAAAAAAAAATGCATGCAACTCGATTGGAAGTTAAAATGTATGCTTTGTTTTTTTTTCAACAATATGTAGCTATGTATACTTAGACACATTCACATATAGTTACATACATACTTACATAATTGCATAATAAATTATAATAAATGGTCAGTTGCCGTAAGACAAATTCTTTGTAACAAAATGTGTAGTTAAAATGAAAGCACATATAGATTCATATGTGTCTGTGTGTGTGTGCCGATGTTTACCGGAATAACAATAACTTAAATGTACCAGCTAGCAACAATGACGTACGAGTCTCGCCAGTGTCATTGTGTTGAGTGGAGGAGCAGCAATGGCAATGCAACGCACGCGATGAATGATTGCAATGGCAGTGACAGTGATGCATTGTACTGGACATGCTTAGTGCATTGCACTCAGTAGTAGTGTTCTCATTGCTTTGCATTTTCTTTATTTTCTTTATGCGGTTTGTATACAAAGTGTTGGTGAATTTTTTTCTTCACCTCTTTTTTGTTTTGTTTTGTTTTCTGATATTGTTTGGCTTGGTTGTTACTTCAAAAAGCAAATTTTTTGGCTTTCGTCCAAATTATAGTCGTGCATGTGAAAAAAATTGAAAAACTATGTATTTTTTGTAGATATTAATCAAAATAAGTGAAAATCACATTCGAATGGTTCTAATTTGGTAGTAGATCTAAAAAGCCATATCGAAATACATAAACATACATTGTAGTATAAGTATGTATTGACGGGAACTTAACTTGTATGTCTACCCTAAGCATACACGTGGTATGCACATTATACAGGGTCGCGAAAAAGTTAACAATTATCCCCCAAGTTTGAAAGCACAATTTGAGAGGATTTTAGTGTCAAACAAAGTTTAATCCGCGGCAAGCCTAAAAAAAGCCAAAATCGAATTCTCTTTATACATTTTTTATTTGTTACTCGATTCAAAAGTGTGATAGTATTTTTAAGTAAATCTACATTTTATTGTACTTGCATTCAAAGGTTAGTACTTGTAGGGTCGTAGTAGTCATTTGTACCTCAAGTACTATATGTCAGAAGGAGAGTTATTCTTTCTAAAAAAGTTAAGTACTTTCAATCTACGCTTCGACCCACCACCTTCCTTCCTTCTTTCAGAGTTTCTTCGTGGCTTTGTTGCAATGCCCTAGCCAGAAAAGTGAGCATTAATTGTGGTACCTAAGTTTCTAACGGCAACTAGTGGCCGCGCGCATAATACCCATAATAATCGTGACGTTTTCTCATTCTCTTGAAGTGTCTAGTTGCTGTTTTACTTTATTTGCCTTTTTATCTCTCTCATTTTGGTCCCCTTCTTCTCACTTCTCACCTAACGCTCTGTCAAGACTGAAAATTCCACTTGCTCGGCGATAGCAGTAAGAAAGTTGAGAAAGATCAGCGTTTAGCCTCTCTGTTAAAAACTGGAGCTACGAAAACGACGACCACTAAGCCCCCGCCTAGGACGCTATTTAAACTTCTCTCCGGAGACCTATGTATATCCGAAGAAAGTTCCACGCAACATTGATATTAGACTAAACTCAATTAGAAAGTATACACATCTTTATATCGCCCATAGTTCAACAAAGGCCGCACTCAAAGACCTACGGTAACCGGCTGCGTCCGATTCGACCAAAACCGAAGGCAAGACTCAACTGTCCGAAAGGGAGGAGTGGAGATTGTACGCGGGCAGGAAAAGCGGATCCATCCCTGTTTACGCGGATTTTTCTGTGCTTGAGGGGAATATTAGTGGCTGGGTTTTGTCGGAAGGCCGCAGTGAAAATGTTGCTGATCATTGATCTCTTAACGAGATGGCTGAGGTATTTCCAACACATGCCGTGTGGGCTTCCAGCCATTGTGACTTACGGGATAGTTGTGAATCTAGTTGACTAGCTCGTCAAGGCGTAGGAAGGCTCGCCAAGGCACGACTCTACTGCATAATGATATCTGTGATTTACTTGGCATTCCCTCATGCAAATTAAAGTTATTGACTAACAGGAAGTTCGTTAGGATTCTAAACGATTAGTGGCAGACTCAACCCACTTGCCGAATTGCAACAGCACTCTGGACGTCAATGAGTGTGGTCATTGGATTTTAGGTGTACATGCAGCCATATTAGGGGGTCCGTGGCATGTCGTGACGTGGAGGAAGAGGACACCATACATTAGCTACTCTGCCGTTGTCTCTCTGTAGTTGTGTTTTAATGAGCTTGACGATCTCAGCTCAATCGAGATTAGGGGTCTGACGAAGTTCCTTCGTAACACGAAGGGGTTTTAAAGGAACAGGGATCAGTTATCCCCCTAATACGATATCAGAAAGGGAGATCAGACAAAGTTTGTCACACTAGGGACTGCCACTTAACGAATTCTAGCCTTATTTCAATAATACCTATTTTATACATATATTTATCTTTTATTCCTACTTAATCATAGAGTATGAACAACATTTTTACGTACTAAATGGTAACGCTGTGTTAACTCTCTTGATATGGACTCACAAATTCGGGGACCGACAATTTAGTTAATAATTTTTTTTCATTAGACAATTACACTCGGAATTTTATCATTGCCAGCCGAGGGGAACCACTATTGGAAATAGTTTTCCGATAATCTTTTTGATGTTAATTAGTGTAAATTGAAGCAAGTTTCTTTAAAAGGTGGCAACCCACTTCAAAAATAGTATCGCATAAACGCTTTCATTTTATACCAATACTTTTATACTGAAATAAATAGTCTTAGAAATTTAATAAAATTCATATTTTTAAATAGGTGGCAACCCTCTTGAAAAATGATTTCACAATTAAGTTTTCTTAAGCCTACTTCCTTTGAATCTCGTATAGTAAGTTCATTATAATTTAAATTAATTTTTTAAATAGGTGGCAACCTTCTGCAACCTTTTTTTATTAAATTAAAACTTACAGTTTGACACGCATAGTGTGAAATTTCATTTAGTCAATTAGTTTAACTTAATTTACGTTTAAATTGGTGGCGACCCTATTTAGAGACATTTTGGTAATGAACTTTTATTAAGAGGGATTTTTTTTGTTTTAATCGATAGGTATATCACCTTTGAATATCGTATCAAAGTTCAAACAGCGAATTTTCGAAAATGTGGAAGACATGCTTCTGGCAAGTGGCTGGCGTCGAGCCCGCCGGGTCTTGAGTGCAAACTTTCGACGGGGTTTTCTTGAAACCGTGTTTTTCGAAATTGTTCAAATGATAATAAAAAAAAAAATAGAGAACCGATTTTCATAATCTATCATCCATTTTAGAGAGCATAAAAAAGTTAGAGAATTGTATAGATTTAAAAAAAAATTTTCGGACACTTTTTTTTAAAAATCGTAAGTAGCCTGCTTTTAAGCGTGGATTTTCGAATATCGCAAATGGTTTAGTCTATATACGATAAAAAACGTTATGAGTAAGAAAATTGTTGGTTTGTTGATTACAGGAGCTATGGAAAATTGATCAATTTTAAATTTTAACTTTTCTAAAAAATGTTTTTATTTTTCACTCTCAGACATAACTGTTTTCATTTTACCTACAAACCAACTGCAATAAAAATACCCTTTTTCGGACTCTGTATGCAATGTACCTTCCGACCCCCTTGAACCTCTATTCTTAGGTACCCTTATTGCGATATTTGATTTTACTCATTTGGGTGATTCACAAGATGTCATAATGTGTCATCAGTCATAATTCATAAAATTTAAAAAATACAAAATTGATACATTTTAATTATTTGTTTCAATGTATTTCTAAAACATAACTTTTGAAATCTAAAATTTTATTGTTTTAATTAAAATAAATTTTTTAAACATGTGTCAACTTAATTTAAGATACGGATAATACACAGTGTGGGATAAAAGAATTCACAATGTTTTCAATAAATGTTTCTTCTTAACTTCCTTCATGTATTATTGAAGTGTAGTTCATACAGTAGTAAAAATAATTTAAACAAACATTTTTAATTTTGTGCAACATTTCTAAAAATTGAATATTGTTTTTTGTACTATTACGTTTATGGCTCGAAAATATATTAAATATGTGAAAAAATATTGACACGAATAATCTTTAATCCAGTAACCGATATAAAATTTATTATTGACCCTAAATCTCTGGAATGCAATGATTTAATGAATAATGATTAACATATTAATGCTTTTACAACCGCATTTTTTCTCGTGGTATAATATCTTTAAACATATTAGGAATTATCAAACCAAATTTTATAAATAGCTAACGTAATGAAAAATCCACCTTACGCATTGTTGTTTTTTACAAAATCAAAATTTCTAAGGTGTAATTAATTTAATTTAATACTTACACAAAGTTTAATTCCACTTCTGCATTCCTGGGTGTGCCGCATCAGTGCGCGTATTGGAGTGCGCTTCATTTACACTTAGCTCATTAGCCAAGTACCTGAGGGCTTTTACACTCGTCGAAAATTGCCCATTTCCCCAGTGACGTTGCTAGCACAAAAGTATTTGCTGATACATAGAATCAAACACACACACACACACAATCAGTCAGCCTCGTCTTGCATTTGTTTTTATTTTTTATTTTTTATTTTAACAGCTCACCTTATAATGCCATTACCTAGATACTCCGGATTTGTTTGGCATTCATATTATCAGATTTGTACTGCTTTGTAATTCATCTGTCATAAAATCTGCTAAATCTGCACCATGTATTACATACACACACACACACACACAGATTTTCAGCACATAGTGTACTTTTAGGCGTGTGACAGCGGTGTGCGCTTTTTATTTTTTGAAAGTCTATTCCACTTGAGTTTCAGCTATGGCATGAGCACTGCCACTTTCTCAAGATGCTGGTAAATATAAAAAAAGACAAAAAAAAGTGAAAATCTTTTGATACTCGAGATGTGTAGAATGAGTCACTTGTCTTTGAATTAACTAACTGTTCGCTGTGCTTGTGAGCATTTTGTGTGAGTGCTTTATGTCATTTTCATAAATTTTGAAGTATGCACTTGAAGCTAATTTACTGTTCATTTTCCGTCGCAGCGCGTGAACATCTTTGTTTCGAATGGGAATATTCTTCTCGTCATTTTCTCTTTCGCAGCGAATTGTGCGCCAAATTCGACATTTTCAGCTGATATGAATGACTTACTAAGTGTGAGCTAAATTTATATACACATACGCATGTACATATATACATATTTATGAGTGTGTATGTGCGTGTGCAAAATACATACATAGCCTGTATTATCCACGTATAGAGGAAATGAAAATTTGATTTTAATAAACGCAGCTCTGTAAAAGGGCAATGCTATGCAAATGTGTGTGTTTTTTTACATCCATTTTTTTGGCTAAACTATACTTCTATGGTTTAAAGTATTATATATTAATTGAATGGTATTTTGATGTTGAAGGAAATTTTAAATTAGTTTAGTATAAAGCGGATAAATTACTTCTAAAATGATGCTAACCCAAAAACCAAACATAACATATATTTGCTATCGCGCAAATTAGGGAGGCAGTTTGTAAATACACTTTGAACACTAAAAGTCCGGACATACTATCGAAATTTATGGTATGGTTCATTCTTAATTAATGAGCAAATTACAATGATGCTAAATAATTTCGTCTTGTAAAAAAAAAAAACTGTCAATAACTTGAGATGAATTAAGGTATTTTATCATAAATCAAGAACCTAATTTACAACAAATCAATGTCTGATTTAAATTTTGTCGAAAATTTTATCGATAATCGAAAAATGTGTTCTCCCATAACCAAACTGGACGACGCATTTTGAAATGCTAGCAATTCACTAAACTGTTCCCTGATTTTGACTGCCTCTAAAAGCTGTCTTTCATGATCGTAAATTAAAAAAAAAAAATATTATCATAACAAAATTTCTCGCAAATTTTTTTCTTTGATCAACGAACTAAGCAACCCTGTTGCTACAAAGCCGTCAAGATAAATTAGAAATGTCAAGTGTGAACGCGCGTAATATATGCAAATTAATTTGGACGATAAGTTATTTACGTTGTAATGTGTCCGGACGTTTACCCATTTGCATTCTTTTGAATTTATTGTATTTAATGTTAATGTTAAAGGGGAAATATGACAAATGCGTGCACAGAGGTGGTAATAGTTGTACCGAAGGTGAATTGAGGTGAAACCGCGAAATAGATATAGAATAAACAAAATAAAATAAATGAAAAAATAAACAAACATAATAAAATAAGCTAAAGTGAAATAAAAAAGACATAACATTGAATAAAATTACGTTAAATAAAGTTACATTTATGTCACAATTATTGGCACTCTTTTGAAATTATACTTGACATTTAAAATGTAATTAAGTTATTCATTTTTTGTATAGCTATATAAGCGAGCTGTAGGCCCTGGTAGCCCCAGTGCTTCTTTTTTCGTGTAAAAATAACTATACTATTATTCCACATTTGTTAATAAGTAAATAAGTTAAATAAAATATAAAAGTACAAACACTATAATAAAATAAAATAAATCAAAAAAATATAAGAAAATTAAAAAAAAATACAAAAAAAAATGCGGAAGTGTGTATCTTGAGGGAAAAATACTCTTTAATTAATGCAAGTAAATTAAATTAACTCAAATGAACTAAAATTATATTAAACTAGCAAATACCCGGCGTGCTTCGCTGCGCCTTTAATGTATTTTTGCATTGTTGCCCCTCTTACTACAAAGTACAATACATCCAAAAAATCGTATGGTCTTAATCTGGAAAAATGCCTTAGTTAAAAAGATTTCTTAGTCAAAGATTTCTCAAATACCTTCCATTGGACACCTATATTCTAATATTTAGCTTATCTTATCAACTTATTTAAGTTTAAATTTTCAAGTAGGTGACAACCCGTCTGAAACTTATCTTAGTCAGTCGTTGTATTGACAATTAGTACAAAATTTACATGGTAGATAAGTTGTTTTCAGTTAAAATTTTATATTGAGATAATGATGCAAAGCACGGTTATTGTAATATTACAAACATGTACAAAAGCAAAAATGATATTAAAATTACATTGGAAAAGTTAAGTAAACCATTCATCGCAAAGCTTGGTGATGAACGATATTTTTTGTTTTTCCGGTGGGAGAGAAAACGAATAGCGCCGATGGTTTACCCACTCTCGAGCACGCTACGTACAACTGCCCATGAGAAAAACATGGTAATTCCAGATTTATTCCACAAACTTCCAAAGATTGACCTTGCGATTTATTAATCGTCATTGCAAATGCAAGGCGGACAGGGAACTGGATACGCTTAAAATGAAATGGCAAATCTGTTGGAATAAGAGGTATTCTTGGAATCAGAACATACTCGCCTTTAAACTTTCCTATGATTATCGTTGCTTCAATTAAGTTGTTCATCAGCTTCTTAACAGCGAGCCTTGTTCCATTACATAGCTTCGGTTGGTTCAGGTTGCGTAACATAATTATCACTGAACCGATCTTGAGTTGCAAATTGTGCGGCGGCATTCCTGGCAAATCCAATGAATTCAGAAATTCAACTGGGTAGTTGACAACCTCATCTAGATCGGTAATTGAATCGATTGACTTATATGAGTGCAATTCACCAGCGATTTTGCTTTGAATTTTTATGTTCAAATCATCTACATCTTTATTTTTCGCTGCCAAAATAGCTCGTCCGCTCAACCAAACATGATTTTTATAATTTGCACCAATTTTCGGGAACACTTTCGAGACCAGCTCTTCTTTCGACTTTGTGAATTGACAGAAATTAGGTGGAAACGAAATGAGACCAGTGGATGGATCAATAGGAACTTTTCCATTACCAATGTCTAATAATTGTGTTGAAAATGTGTGTGACGATTCATCATTTTGCAACGCAACTCGCATATTTGTTGTTAGCTTTAGGGTTTGCACGTATCTCCACAGATTAGATGACTTTAAGCAAGCGTTTATTTCATCAGCAGCTGTTGACCTCGAAATGACTGGCAGGGTTTGTCGAAAATCGCCGGCCAGCAGAATCATCGTACCTCCAAAGAGGTCTTGATTATTTCGCAAATCTTTCAACGTTCGATCAAGTGCTTCCAATGCCCGTTTATGCGCCATCGTACATTCATCCCAAATAATTATTTTGCAATTCTGCAATACTTTCGCCATTGCTGAATTTTTAGTAATGTTGCAAATTGGTTCATCTATTGTTTGCAAATTCAGTGGCAGTTTAAGCGCTGAATGGGCTGTTCGTCCTCCTTCTAGCAAAGTGGCAGCGATCCCTGATGAAGCTACAGCCAGCGCTATTTGGGCTTGTGCGCGAACTGAAGCCAAAATCAGTGATATTAGGAACGTTTTTCCCGTTCCACCAGGTGCGTCCAGAAAAAATATTCCTCCATTGTTGTCGTTGACTGCTATCATCAATGTGTCATATGCGGCTTTTTGCTGCTGATTCAAAAGTAGGACTTTCGCTCGCACTGATTGACTCAAAACATCTCGATCGTATTGCAGTTCTCGTTCAAGCTCCCGATTGAATGCATCGTGCATAGAGCGATTCGGCGCTGGCATCCCTAATTCGTGCAACATCTTTCCCGACATTTGCAAGCACAAATTCTCTATTGAAGTCAATACCTCGTTGTAGATCTCAATGTTAATTTGAAGATCAGGATTCACTGTTCTCAAACGCGCTTGGTGCAAAATATCTTCAGCCATGTCGTCTTTGTATTTGTTCCATAAATGAAGTGGGTTAGATGGAGAGCATGTTGAAATTATTATGGCAAAAAGTGATCTAATTTTCTGTGCAGTAGATTAAATAACAGCGTCAGCAAGTGCGTAATCCCATTGAATGTCATCCTCGAGCAAATGTAACCGCTGACACGCTTCTCGATATGTTGCGCACAACTCACCGTTAACAGTTCGTAGAAATTCAAATGAAGTCGGTCCACGAACATTAACCAATAACAGACGCAGGTAAAAACATTCATCATTCCTCGGATGAACTGTGTAAATGCGTCCCAATGCGTCGGTTGAATATACATTTTCATATCCAGGAACAGGCTTTCCCTGTTTCCGACGTTGGAACCTTTTTGATGATGCGTTCCATGTGAAGTATGTAGGCATCTCCGAGTAAAGCAGTCTTCTTGCGAATGGATCACTTGCGCATGTCGAGAAGAAACTTGTTAGCGTTGTCGCTGGTGGACGTTGGGCTATCCGCACTGCGTTTTCTGACGTGAAATATACCCTTTGTCCATTCTCGAGGTGCACAGCCAAGTGGACCACAGTGGGATGACGTTCGTGTATGGCAAAAGAAAAAATTTTCCAAATTGCTTCATTACTGCTGATATATCTCCCTATTTGATATTGCGAAATTTCATCTTTGTAATCAGGAGATGTAATACCAAACACAGCCATGTCGCTTCCTTTAGTGATGTACTTACAAACATATTTGATGGACTTTATAGAATTGCAGTACTCAACATTACAATGCGCTTTGAATGTTTTGGAAAGCAGAGGAGAATACGGAACAATCCAACTGTTGTCCACTACAACGTCCCTATTCTTGATTTTTAACGTAATCGTCCTACCGTTATCCTCTGCCGAGCGACGACGATATAGGGGGTAACCGTCATTACCAGTAATTGTGTTAGCCAATAAAGCACGCGGATAACGTTTAGAATATTTGTTTTCTATCATGCATGGCGATTCCCGGTTATGACTGCCGCATGGTCCATGAATCATATTCGTTGTAACAACTTCATACAATTCTGGATCTGTTTCTTGATCTGGAATTTCTGCGCATATGATTGAGTCAATTTCATCCGGTCTTATTTTCTCGGTCATCCACAGCAGAATATGCGCATGAGGTAGTCCTCTTTTCTGCCACTCTACGGTGTACATCCAACATCGCACGTCTCCGAAAACATGATACTGCACAATAAAATTTTTCAACGCGTTGAGTTTTTGCTTGAACACTCGTGCTGTAATATCGTGGCGATCGCTGGATAATTGACCGGGAAGTAATAGTTGTGTGATTTCGGTCCATTTAGGGTTGCACGTAAATGTTATAAATAAGTCCGGTCGACCGTATTGACGCACGTATGTCATTGCATCTTGCGCATATTTGTGCATATGCCTCGGACTTCCAACATACGTTGATGGCAAAATGGTAAGTTGGCCGATATTGTTGGCATTTCCATCTTCATTGAGGGCATCTCGCAAATGGATGTATTGCTCTGAACGTAATTTGAGCTGATTAAAGCGTATAAATGACAGTCGTTCCGTCTCTATTTTGACATACATATCGACAACGAACTGATGAAATAGTCTGCGACACTTCAATATATGGTTGTCCTCGTTTCGACGAATCATCAACCGGTAGGCATAAAAGTTCATGGAGCTAACTTTTTTGTTTGTTTCTTGACCTGTTACAAATCAAAGGTAAACTTTTCATAAACACGACACTTGAGTTGATTAAAATATCAAAAGAATAACATATTATATATTTTTTTTTTGAATTTAGTTAAAAACGATTAACAACACTGCTGCGTACCAGTTATTGGACTAATCATCTTGATCAAAAGATGGTATCCATCCTCTCCTCGGCAAAATATTAGCGGGTATTGTAATGCATCATACGAACGATGAGTTTCGGTGACACGTTGAAGGTTGTTTCCATCCCGCCGACGAACCACTATATCGCGACTATCCACATTCTCGCCCACAATGACAATGGCGACTTCATTCAACGTCGGTACATTAAAGCGCCTTTCATGCTCACCTACAGGTCTTTTATCTGCTTTGATCACTATTTTGTGATCATCTGAAGACATCATTTCTAGTGCTGTCTTGAACAATCTAACCAACTCATTATGTTCATGTAAGAGTTGTTGCAGTTGTGCAATAATATTTCGCTTTAGCGCACGATTGATGGCACAACGCTGATTGATTTCATCATCTGAATTTCCAAGGAAATAAACCTGCAGGAATTTATGTTGTTCATTTACAGGCGGTAGCAATGCTCCAGTACGATGGTGTATTTGTCCTTGAATCTAAATATCAAATTGAAAAAAAAAACCTAAGTACACCGGGCTCGTCGTGTGTATGTGACATGTGGTATAATTAAAAATGGACATGCCTTAAAAGTTGGCCTAAAACCTCTTTCTGCGATTTTATTAGCTCCAAACGACGTCATTTGGAAGGCACTGTTGTATGTTTGAATGTTTTGCAAAAAATGCTTGGATAGAGAATCCTGGCCGGAAAATAACGATGCTAGTGGCTCAGGTGGTGGTGTAATCTGTGGTAATTTAACCTTTCCGTTTGCACAACATAATCCTGGTGGTTCTAACCGAAATTTCAAAGCATTACAATGCTGACAAACAGTGCTCATGGTTCCAAAGTCTACCGATAAATCCACGGCGTAATCGATTGTTGGATCGTATCTGAACGCCAAACGGTCATGCCGAATTGTGACATTCAACTGAGCGAGTCGAACCCGACTCTGCCCTTTGCTCCGGAGTCATAATTGATCGGGCTTGAGAAATTCTTATTCGATTTGCATCCAAACGCTGGGTACGGTCTACAACGCTCTCGTCGTCCCGACTGATAGTCATTACCCTTGCTCTGCGAGTACGCCGACCGATATTTTGACGCTTTATTGGCAGCATGTCTCCAAACACAACAAATATGTATAATCTTTTCCAGTGCACCAGTACAAACAATGTTGATACATATAACAAAATTACTTCGAAAATCTCACAACTAAGTTTATTGATGTTATAGAGCTAATGCGCTAGCTCAGACTAATTATTGTTTAGCCGCCAACGCATATGATTTAGCGAAATAACAAAAAACAAAGGCCTAACAACATGTAATGTTCCTATACTTACAATATCAGTTGAACACACATACAACAACAACATACATTCGCCAATGCAAGCGAATTTGTATATACCACCCCAAATTTAGAACAACATAACAATAAAAAGATGGCAGGTACTGAGTTTTTGTGCAAGCTGTTATTAAGGGTATTTAATAGCGTTTAGTGATGTACTTGAGATCGCGCGAGCTACTTTCAAGTGTTTAGGTAAGCTGCGAAGTGATTAGTGGTTTTTAAATACATTATGCATGAACAACAGATAGAATACAATAACTACCTTTAGTTTAGAGACTTCTTAAACCAAATTCAAATTGCAATATTTCACTTGACTTAAAATTGAATTGAATTTAAGTTTTTAAACAGGTGGCAACACTAATAAATTTATTCTCGAAATGTTAGTTTTTTAAAGCTCTTTCATTTGATACCCGCATTGCATATCTTGATTTAACCTATTAGATTAATTGAAAAAGATGGCAACTCTCTCACCACTTTTTATATTAATTTTTACTTTTTTATAAATGGTAACACTGTCCAAAAATAAAAAAACGGTCATATTGTAGTCCAACCAAAGAAATTTAATTTTTTTATTTTTTAGAGGTCTGGCAACACCATTTACAATTTTTATTTTTTACAAACCATCTACAGTCAGAAGGAAACCAAATAAAATTTAAATGAAGAAAATCGGTTAAGCCGTTCTCAAGTGATGAGGTAACATACATGGGGCATTTCATTTTTATATATATAGATAAAATATATAAAAGTAAAATAAATAAATTAATATTGGATCTATAACTTAATTCGTCCGGGGGTTTTCCAAAATTTGAACGTTTATTTAAGAAAAACATCTACAATAATATTATTCAAAGTATTGCCCATCTGAAGCTATGGCTTTTTCCAATCTTTCTGGCAATTTGTGGATCCCATCCCATCCCAAAAGAACTGCGTCGGATTGGCAGCTAAGAATGAATCAAGCCAATTTTTGAACTTCCCATCCACTGTTTTCCAAATAGTTCTTAACCAGAATACCTACGTGGGACTGAGCGGTGTCATAGTGGAAAACTATTGCCTCGTGTCTGGTCGCATATTCCGGGCGTTTTTCGGCTACTGCTCTCTTCAAATGGATTAATTGTGTTCGGAAGCGTTCTCCATTGATGGTTTCACCCGGTTTTAGCAGCTCATAATACAGCACACACTTCTGATCCAACCAAATACAGAGCATTACCTTCGCGCCATGGATTTTCGGCTTAGCCGTTGATTTGGCTGGTTGGCAGAATTTCACATATGATTTTTTGCACTCGGAGTTGTCGTAAAGGATCTATTTTTCATCACCAGTAACAATCCGATGCAAAAATGACTTCCTTTTGTGGCGTTCCAGCTGCATTTCGGACAAGCAAAACCGCCTTTCGACATCTCTCGGCTTGAGTTCATGTGGAACCCAATTTCCTTGCTTTTGAATATATCCAGCCGCTTTTAAATGTTTTGAAATGGCTGCTTGAGTGACATCCAAGATCTTCATCGAGTAATGCTTCCAGTTCTGCATCTTCAAACTTTTTTGGCAGCCCAGGACGTTCATCGTCTTCCAAGCCAAAATCACCACTTTTAAATCGTGCAAACCACTTTTGGCACATTCGCTCAGCTAGAGCATGCTCACCATACACTTCCACCAAAATACGATGACTTTCGGCAGAAGTTTTCTTCATATTAAAGTAATGAAGAAGTAATCCCCGCAAAAACAATTTTTCAGGCACAAAGTTTGACAAATTAGAGTGAAAAAAATTATTGTTGTTTACGCTTCAAATGAATTAAGTTATATACCCAATAAATGTACCAGTCCGCCACTTAAACCATTTTGCATATTTTTTCTTACCAGGTTTTAACATACAGTCGTATTTAAACCTAGGCCAAATCGAAAATTTTAACGCCTATCGGCTGCTCTTGAAAGAATGGGCTTGCGATCAGCTTGGTAAGCTTTGGGCGTCTACTAGAATTTGGTTTGCTTGATTAATATGATGTTCTATTTACTTATATGTATATTAGACAATTTTGAATTGGCAACGACCTAACACGAATATTTGTTAAGTTATTTCAAGCTAATTTGCTAAAGTACACCGAGCATAAATGCCAGACACAAGTACTTACTTCCATTGACAATTTGTATGAAATACATCTAAAAACCACCGTTTAAATATTTACCCAAATACGCAAATTATTATACAAATACTAAATTGCATCCAATCGTTAGTATCGGATGATTCATTAAGAGGTACTTTTCTCAGTTGGTAAGTATATTAGGAAAAACTGCGAGTGTTTTTGTCGAACTGTTATCGTGTTTTTGTTCAGTATTGTTAGCTGTTTCGTTTAAGTCTATGCGCTCTTATAATGCTTGGCGAATAACCACTACTTTAATGAATTGTTACGTCAATGAGCTAATTCCCCATATTTTGGGCCGAAGAATGATTCTTAGAAGACCAAGAGCTGACATTGTGTCTGGAGAAACAAACATTTTGATGTGGTGTATGGCCAGGTGAAATCATCGGTTCATATTTCTTCAAAAATGTTGAAATTGAAATCCGATACTTCGACGAGATTTTATTCAGCGAACCGTAAATTTAACGCATCGGATCAGTGAATTGACCGCCAAGATCCTGTATGATATCACACCTCCAGACTTGTTCCTACGTATACATAAGGACTAAATTTCAAAGTCTGGGTCAGTCGGCAAAGTTTAGAGAATCGCAAGAAAATATTGTTTGCATCATTCGCCAAAAAGTAAACATTCGAAATACTCGACAGCGTCTTCGAAAATTTTAACTTTAGCCGCAGTTTTAGCCACTATTTGAAGGGAGTTATTTTGAAATATAAAATGAGGAGAATATTTTGCATGATAGTCAATTCGATGAAATTTTTTTTTTTTATAATTTGCCGAACATTGTATATTTTTTAATTGTTTCCACAATGGTTACAATTTCAGATATCGCCTATCCCCTTATCAGGCTTCTTTCTAGTCTTCAAACAAAATTGCATACCATGTTTCAAAGCCAGGTAAAGTCTAGAAAGAAAAAAGTCTGATGAGGAGATGTGGTGATCTCCGAAATAGCAGCTATCACTTCTACCACTTTGAAAAATTCTTGTTTTCTCATATTATTCCTAATACAAACCTAGCCTCAAGCTCTATAAATTATACAGACGATTCATATACATATATAAGGCTAAAATAATAATAAAATAATAATAAAATTGCATATCGCTTTCAGTTTGGTAGTTGGTAGTTAGTTTGAGATTCTACTTTTATAATAAACTTAATGGATTTCAGTTAAAAATGGATTTCAGTTAAAAAGTGATTAGAATTAGCCTTTTATGGCGTGCTATTATGCAATTTTTTGTTTAACAAAAAATGCACATACATAGTACGTAGCAAGAAATTTAGACTAAAGTTTCCTACTTTGTAGTATGAGTATTTTAGTGTTTAATTGAATTTAAGTTGAGCTAGCGTTTCGAATGTTGACTTGTGTATAGTCTGTATTAGTTGACTAGTAATATCGATGTCTGAATATCCATGTATGTATGTATTTTGTTAAAACTTAGGTAGTGACACTACTGTAGCATTTTGAGCCCACATATGCCATTCGAAAAACACACACACACCCACGCGCTCAAACATATCATAAGTTTACATCAAATCGCATGGGAGCCGTAAAAGGAATAAAATATATAAACTTTCGCTAAGAAACACTTGAGCCAACTCATATTTATGGTGGCTAAACTTGAGTGCTGCCGCGTTATGCCTTTATGTGCTACAATCTATACGTGTGGACACACATACACACACACACGCACACCGTTACATTCATTTATACAAGCCGCTATGCGCTCTACTTACTTACCTCCGTTGCTACAACTCGGTATATTTTGTATGCCGGTATGCTGGTTGTATGCCTTCGCTGGGCATTTGCACGCCATTGCAATATTCGTTCTGCACAAATGCAGAGAGTACTGTGCTGAAAGTGGAATGGTACTAACAACCAGGGATGGGAATTGAAATTTCAAATTGTACCTAATTTGACAACGAAAATGTACGTTTTTTGCTGCCAAATGTCACAGTTGTTTTTTGCATTCAAAATTAATTGACAACAATTCAATAAATTTATGAATTATTAACTGGCTTTTGGGTCTATTTGGTCTACAGTTATGCTTTCGAATATAACAGCAAATGAAATAAATACTGAGGTAAAATGGAACAATATTTAATTAAATTTGTTTGGTTTTCTTTCCTGTGTGAAAACCATAGAGTGCCCGGATGTATATCTGCAAATTTCACGGTTTGTTCTTGTCTTTTATTCATAGTGATCGAGGGAAGCTATTTTAGCGGGATTTGCATGCGTTTGAATAGAAACGTTCTGGCCCTTCCGTGACAATGGTGGTTTGCAGATTATGCTTTTTCAGCTCCCCAACCGGCAGTCCTACTCTAAAATATTTTCGAAATTAAGCTTTCCTAAATTTTCTTCATCTGGCACGAGCATAATATTATTTCAATTATCCATCTTTTAAAATAGTTTCGTGTAAAGCCTCCTTAAGGTTACTAACTTATTAATTTAATTTAATTTATCTAATTTGAAAGGTGGCAACCATTTAGTAAAATATTTTCAAAACCGAGCTTTATTAACACCTCTATCGTTCAACACCCAAATTGCAATTTTTGAATATGCTTATTATTTAATTAATTTTCATTTAAATTTTTGAAAAGCTGGCAACACTCCCAAAGCACATTTTTCAAACTAAGACTTGAGTTTGACGCCCATATTGCAAAATTTCTTTCAACTTATTACGTTTATTTAATTTAAGTTTAAACAGGTGATAAAATTCCTTTTAAAAAATATTCTCGAAATAAAGCTATTGATAAAGCTATTCCGTTTGACTCCAAGATTTTGATACGCATTTAAAATACCAAATATCTGTAATTCAATTTAATTTGTCCTCAAACCGATGACAATCCTTCTGTATGTCTTTAGATATAAATCCTTTCAAATCCCATTTTTACTGTTATTCATATTGCAATAACTAATTTTCATTATTAAAAAATAGGTTTAAAACAGTTGGCAACCCTTTTCCAATACCTCAAAAGTATTGAAAATGTTCTAACTAAAGATTTTTCATTTGTTTGATACCAATATTTTAATATTTCCTATAACATTTGTATAAATAAATCAAATTCGAGTTTTCAACAGGTGGCATCGCTCTTCAAAATATCACTATACAATTTCTGCTTTTTCATTGGACACCAATATTGTAATATTTTATATACATAACTTGTGTCGAATTTAATTTAATACGAGTTTTCAAACAGGTGGCAACCTTCTTCAGCATATACTTATGCAGCTTATCCGCGCCAAGAAGAACATACATATATACATATTAATATTTAATAAACATGATTTGTGTATTATTTTATATAATTCGATTTTTCAGATAGGTGGCAACCCCCTCGAAATATTGTTAATATTTAATATTCGTCGAGAAGGACTTTGACACCCATTTTTTAATATATACGATAACTTGCGTTTAATTCAATTAAATTCGTCTTTTCAAACAGGTGGCAATCCTCCTTAAAATATACCTGTGAACCTTCCTACCGCCGAGACCACCCGCTTGATACCCAGATTTGCTCAATCGGTGTAGTATTTTTTGACTTGTTGAGCACCGATGTTTTTACAAAAGCTATGCAGAAAAACTGAGCAAATTGTTATTTGTTCTTTTAAATACTGGCAATGGCTTCATGATACATAAATATTTGGCGTCAATTTATTGTACAAATATAGTTCATTATATAACAAAAAGATATAACAAAACAAAGAAGTTCAAACAAATTTTATCTAAAATTTTCAGTAGAATTATGAGCATGCAGTTTTATAGCCCATTCTATTTTCTTGCATGTCTGATGTGACTGATTTTTAACAATTTTGTTTGTCAGCGTTCGTTTGTTCTGCTTTTTTCCATATATCGCATGAATTTTAAAAACTCAAAATTTCAAAAAATAAAATGCAAGGAACTCATTAAGTTATTTTTTAAGTTAAAAACTTCGACTCAAATATTTTAACTTGCTTATGGCCTGCCAAAGACCGATATTCAGAATTTATATTTTCAGCATTTTTTTTTCGCACAGAATCGGGAGATATTTGCAAAATTATTGTTAAATTACTATTATAATTCATTGAGTGTAAAGAGTGGCAAAGAGTTTAATAATTTCGTAGAATTTCAAATATGGAAATTTAGTTACTTAATGTAATCTAAATTAAGCTGAATGTACCGAATGTATATTTTGCTTCGAAAAAGTCGAAGACCGGTACAATGGCACCGACTTTTCCATCACTGCCATCAACTTGCTGCTTAGTTTTGTTTTGTTAACTGGTCGCTTAAACTAACTTGGTTAGTTTTACTGTTGCATAGTTTTGGGCGCACAAATCTGTATCCACACACACACACCAACACATATGCCCGAAGTATGCATGGCAAATAGATTGGTAGGCATTTGAAATTTTATGACCAAAAGTTCGTTATTGTTTTTCCAGCTCCTCTACATGGCCGCTCCAACTTTTGTCTGTCGTAATCCAATAAAAACTCACTATTTATGTATAAGTGTGCATGTGTGTGTGCGTGTGTATGTATATAAGTGCAGGCTGCGTATGTTGGTTGGTTTCAACCGAGAATGAAGGCAGGACGGTCAGAGCAACCAGTTAGTTAGAAGGAGGTGGGTAGATAGTCACCTGTTGTAGTTCGTCGTTTCGCTGTAAGGTGGCGCAATTTATGCCACACGAGTTATTCAGTTCTACCTCTGTATGTGTGTGTGTGTGTTCAACTTCACCTTCCTTACATATTACTGCACTGTTTTCTTTTGTTTGTTTTTTTTTTTTTTTTTGGTTTAATTCTGCTGTTGCTGTTTTTATTGTAATATACGACTGTGCGGAAATTTTATCATCTCATTCGCATATAATTTTTCCTTTAAACGCTTTGGTGTGTGGTTCAAAAACTTTTACGCGTGCTTGCCTTCATACTCTCTTCAGCAAGCGTGCACACACATGCACACATGAATGCACACATGCTCACCTTGCTATTTCCGCCTTCAAAAAAAAAAAAAAAAACAAAAACAAAACTAAAAAGTTGTCTTGCTTTGTCGGATTCGCATGAAATTGGATAAAAGAGTTTTGCGGTTGAAGTTAGAAGTAAAACATTAATATGTATGCTTGTATGTGTGTATTTGAATTTTATCTTATAACTTTTCTGAAAGGAGGGAACATACATACATACATACATACATATTTGGTTGAACAAACAGCGTTTGTAAATTTAATGAATTTAATTTTAATATGAAAGTGCAAATATTTGTAACTTCGTTATGGGAATTTCAAAATGAAAGGGAAAAGTTTGCCATTCAAATTGTATACAATGATATTTCGAAAATCGTTTGCATAAGGATTGTTTGTAGGTTCTTAAAAGTTTTTCGCTGCGTTACTTGGATCGTTGAAATTAAAAATCTTCATTGCTAGCATTTTATAAAAAGCAAACTAAAAGGTGAAAATATAAAATTTGTTATAAAAAAAAAAATTTCCTACACTCAGAAAAAAATACTTTAAAATATGAAATCAATGTCCTTATTTCAGAGTAAGTGTTTTTTACTTAATAATTTAGAAAATTCACCTCAGTACGAGTGTTTTCCCCTTAATTAATGTTCATGCTGAAAACACAGGGTCATTAAATTGAGGAAGTAAATTTATTTAATATAAGTAAGAAAATTTCCTTAAATAATTTTGAATTTTGCCAATGCTTTTAAACCAAAAACAAGCGTTGATATACATATACAAAAATAAATTTTGAAATTAAAAATTTGTAATATGATACATTTTGCCCTTTTAAAAAAGGTGGCAACCCTCCTCATAATATGCCTTTAAAGTTTTTTCTAGCGAAATGAAAAGTTTGCCACCCATCCTTAACTATTCCATACAACTTTTGTATGATTTAATTAAACTAGACTTTTCAAGGGGATGGCAACCTTTCTTATTACTTTTATTATAATTTATTATAATTTACACAGGTGGCAACCCTTTCCAAAACATACCTATAAACCTTCGCCTGAGCAAAATGAACCTCTTCGTATCTATGTTTCACTATTGCAGATAGCTTCTTTAGTATAATTTTATTAAATTTGACTTTTTTAGCAAGTGGCAACGCTATATACTATAGGCCTTCTCCTCAGCGAATCAGTTTGCCATATTTTCATATTTCATATAACTTGTGCATAATTTACTTTTAATATTCGACTTTTCAAACAGGTGGCAACCCTCATAAAGTGACCTATGGACTTTCTTGTCGAGACGAACTGTTTGACATCCATATTATAGTATTTTATATAATTCGAGAAAAGTTAAATTAAATTCGATTTGAAAACAGATGGCAACCCTATTTAAAATATAGCTAGCTATAAAGCTTCTCCCCAGCGAAATGAACCGAAATTTTAATATGCCATATAACTTGTGTGTAATTCAGTGAAATTTCACATCAGAAACAGGTGGCAACCCTCTCCGAAATATATGTATGAATCGTTTCCACGCCGAAACGAACCGCTTAACATCCATATTTTAATATTTCATATAACTTAAGTGCAAATACAAAAAAAAAAATCAGGCGTGGTGGCATATAAATTTCTTCAGCAAAAATCATCTGAAACCCTAAATTTATTGTACTGCGTTAATAATAAAGAACAAGAATTAACTGCAACTGTGACTTAGTCGTATAATAGTAAAAATTATTCTTTAACAAAAAAATGTTATTTTTGAATGGAATTAAAAAAAAAAGAATTGATTGCGAGATTTTGACATCACCGTACACCTTTGAAAAAAGTGACTCATGTTTTTAATCCAGCTACTGGGTTCGGTAAATAAATTGCTAACTCATTGTCATGCTCAATTCTCTTTTTCTTTTGACCATGTGAGAGTACTCGCGCCCTCCCTAAGACTCGCCACACCAATCCTTAAATGGACAAGCATTCCAAATTTTCTGTGCTACGTAAGGCGCACTCGGTGGTTCACTTTCTAAGGGAAGGAAAAAAGAAAACGCATGGCTCCCACCAGCGTTATCACAACGGGCTTTATCAGCCTACGTGTGCATCCGTGGACTTGCATGGTTGCAGCTGGAGTTTGCTGATACCATATTCACATATCCGCTGGAGGCCCACGATGAATCACGTGGGGGGAGGGCGAGGCGCGTTTTGGCGTGTGTTACGTAGTTTTATACCTGTATATATATTTTTTTGGTTTACAAAGCCCGCGAAATTATCATAGATTCCCGGAAATACAACGGAGGGGTAGCTATATAACCCCGTGAATGCGATAAGGTAAGAGTGCGAGCGAACGAGCTAAAAACAGTTGCCCTTTTCACGCGCGGCACAAATTTACATCCATTTGTATTGGAGATTGGAGAGGCAACTTGAAAGATCATCTCCCAATAAGTAGATACGCGGAATGGATGATGGTAAACTTGTCATTCCTTTCCCAAGGGCAATATAGTTTCTGCGATCTTTTTTTTAGACAAGCTATTGATATAAAGGTAGTGACTGCTAGAAATCTGCCGACTTCATATGCCCCTGAGTTCTTATTTTTTATTGATATAATACGTAGTTGCTTAACAGCTACTAATTTCTAATGGAGTTGGCATTTCTGGAGCAAATGCACAATCCATGTCGAGCTCTAAATAAACTTTTCTCAAATCCAGAAATCTGAATAAAGTATAGAAAGTCGAGTTCCAACGTATCAAGTACCGGTTTTGTTATTTCCTCTAGTGCAAAACGCTTTTCAGACAGAACTTGTTTCCGCTATTTTTTACAAAAACAATAAGCGTACGGACTTATAATAATTATAATGATGTGGTAATACTAAAACCACTTTTTTGATTAAGTATGTCGGTTCAAATTTCTGTCGCTAGGTACAAATATCCGGTGCTGAAAGCTAGGCCATTTATACGACGGGAATTATTTTATACTTTTCTATCATTTTCTTTTAAAAATATTTAGACAAGTGAAATTTAAAGCTGGGATACATTTCACAAATAAGATTTTGAAAATCTTCTCTCTCGAAGGCGTTGGTTGTGCATCACGGATGCACTTACTGTGATTCTGAATTTACTGCTCATAGAGCTCCACTTTCAAGAAATTGCGACGAGCTCTGCAATCAGACTCAGACAGTCGACTTCGAGACGAGACTGGAGTAAAGGAAGAGTGGCTGAGAAGGGCACTACGGTCATCTACACCGACGGGTCTAAAATGGACTGCATAGTGGGTGCAGGGATGTTCTCAGAGAAGTTTGAAATCTCTCTCTCTCATTCGGGTTACCTAACATGTTCCTAGCATCTTCCAAGCGGAGGTCCTAGGCATTGGGAAGGCCTGCAGGATGCTGACAAGAAACTGCGATGGAGCACAAAAATCAGAGAGAGTCAAGTAGCACTTTTAGCATTGGGTTCACCAATGACAATCTCTTAGATGGTTAGGGACTGCAAGCGGGCGTTGAAATTTCTGTCGTCTGGGCTTCCGGCCATAGTAAAATATGCGGTAATGAGAGAGCCGGAGCTTGTCTTAATGTATCCATGGCCGAAGCAATAAACTACCCGATAGGGGTAATAAAGATAAAGCTGAACTTCCTACATATGTGAGTGTCTTGGTCCTCACGAAGGGCCGAAACATAATGGAACATTTGACCACAGGCGAAATTGCGAAGGAAATCTGTTCCACTCATGACAAATCGAGAAAGATGGATCTACCAAATAGACCAAGGAAGGATACATTCAGACTGGCAGCCACGATAACGGGACACTGGCAGATTGGATAAAATGCGGCCATGATGGGTGTCCCATACAACACTCGATGTTGGAGCTGCAATCTCCAGGACAGTGGAGAAACAGTTTTTCATTTCCTACATATGTGAGTGTCTTGGTTCGGCTCGTAGTAGACAGCTGATACTAAGATACTTCTTGGTAAGCGACCTAAATAATATCTTTAGTTGCACAATAAACAACATCAGTAGATTCATCCGCAAATCCGAACTATTTTGAAAATTAGGAATCACAATAGCAGAAAAGCAAGTTTCAGAAGGGTCCTTGGGTTGCTTTAGACATTAGAACATTAGAGATCGCAAAACAAGATATAAAACTAACTAAGGTAACTAAAAAGGGGCAACGAGGTAAAGTATCGATATTTGTACTCCAGTATTTCGATAAAAGCATCAAAGCCAAACCTACTCGGAAACGAGCAAAATATATGGATAGTGTCGTAGTAGTAGTAGTAGTGTTGTTGGTAGTATTGTCCAAACTCTATTCTTATTTGTAGTATGCACATGAAACACATGAAGTAGCTCTTAAAGGCTTAGCATACGGGTAAATTATTGCTAAATCCTAACTAATGAAATACCTCGGGATATCTTAAATTTTCTTTTAAATATATATTTCCTTTTTATCACCTCTTCAATTTAGATTACACCCATCATTGATGGTTTCTTTCATTCACATGTAAAGTGTCATATGGTACAATTTTGTTATTCATAAATAAATACGAATAAGATGTGCATGTTGTGTAGTAAGTACTCACAAATCCACTTGTCCACTTTTGCATTTGTTCACTCAACCGCTCTGTTTTTTCAAATGCAGCTTCTTAAGATGCACTTTTTCGAAAAGGGTTTGAACAGTTCGCTTGTGTAGAATTTTGATGCGCTGCTAAAGAAAAATTTATGAATATATACATAAGTAAATAGATATAAATACGCACATCCACTTACACAAATATGGAGTATGTGTACATCTTTTCATTCTTGTGCCAGTCAGTACTGGTCTTATCATATCGTTTCAACTAAAATCATTCGACCATTTCGGAGTAGCTTGAAATTTTATGATCATATAAAAATAGAGATGTATGTCCATATCTTTGTGTGCTGTTTATACCCAGCCAGCCAAATGCGGAGCGCTCTGACAGGCGGGTGAAAGGGGAAACCCACTGCAACACCACGGAGGAGCGCCCCGAATATGGAAGGTGGCGCTCTCAAGAGCATCGTTTGGGAGCGAATAAGAATAACGTGGTGTCATTTTGTTATATTTGATTTATATTTACTTTAAATAGGTTTTCACACACAAATTTTTCAGTGGGTTCGGGTTGTTTATTTTTTGTATAAACAAACGTGTTCTTAAAAGCGCTTCCGTATTTGGTAATTATTAAAATTAAGAAATAAGAAATAACTACTCACATTCTCCAAAAGAGAGCTCGTGAAAGAATAATCAGAGAGAATTATAGTTTGAGAGATAATAATAATTTGAAAAATTAAACAACTAGTGTCATAAATAAGCAGATATTGATTTGTTGTAGAGGTAAAAAACAACACATAAAAAAATATGTTTGACTACCATTAGAACTTTCCAGGCGCATTTAACAGACAATATTTTGAATCTGATAATAAATTCAGTCGATTGAGCGCATAGTGGTTCTAAACTTCAAAAGAATAAAACTTTGTTTTTATTTACGGTTATTTTTTCTCTCTTGTACTTAGTATATATGTACATATTATGTTATTTTAGTTTAATATTTTTAATTTCAATAATTATTGATATAATACAACACAAAAAATCAAATGCTAATACTTATTAATTACTAGAAAACCCCTTTTTATATCTCTGTGTATAACTTAATTAAATTGGGCTTTTCAAGCAGGTGACAACCCTCATATAGTTAGCTATAAAGCTTTTTGCAGAGACGTACCGTTTGATACCAATATTTTAATATTTCATAAATTGCATATCACTAAATTAACTTTAAATTTTCAAGCAGGTAACAACTCTCTATATACAACAACTTTTCTCCTTAGTGAATCGAACATTTTGGCATTCACATTTTCAAGCAGGTGGCAACCCTCATAAAGTTAGCCATGCACCTTCTTGCCGAGAAAAGTCAGTTGAAATCCATATTATAATATTTCATATAACTTGTGTGTAGTTTAATAAAATTCGACATTTCAAAAAGGTGGCAACACTCGCCAAAATATATGGGATATGAACCTTCTATTCACACAAACGAACCGTTTGATACCTAAGTTTTAATATTTCACAAGACTAATAACTTAATTAAAAAGGACTTTGCAAGTAGGTGGCAACCCTCTTTAAAATATAGCTAGCTACACACCTTTTATTTGCGAAGAGGACCGTTTGATACTCATATTTTGATATTTTATATACACATGCAAAATTTGATTAAATTTGACGTTTCAAACAGGTGGCATCCCTCTGCAAAATATATGTTTGAGCCTCGCCGAGACGTATTGTTTGACACTCATATTTTTAAATATTTTAATATTTTAATATTTCACATAACTTGTGTACAATTTAAATAAGTTCGACTTTTCAAATAGGTGGCAACCCTCGTTAAAGATAGCTATGAACCGTCTTGCCGCGACAAACCGCTTGACACACTTATTTTAATATTTTATATAACCTCTGTATACTTAAATTAGAAAAGAGTAAAATTCTAAAAGTGGCAACCCTCTTCCAGGAATCATGAAATATACTTTACGACCTATCCTCATACTGAAAACTTATACTTAAAAAATTTCATAAAAATCGGTCGAGCCGTTTCGGAGGAGTTCGGCCATAAACACCATGACACGAGATTTTTAAATATCAGATAAATAAATAAAAAAATACCCCCAAGGCGCTCCATCTAAGTTATTTTCGGATGATTTAAGGAGTCCTTTTTTTAAAAAAGCATAGACGAATAGAGGGCTCCGAAAAGAGTCTTTCCGGGTTACCTGAGTAAGCTTTGCTTTACAGAGTCTTCTACTTTTTATATACATATGTATATATTTCTCTTTTCTCCGGCGAGAATGTACCATTGGCATCCTTTTCCTCAACTCCCTAGGAGGAAGAGCGCACCGCACAGGGGGCCCAAAATTCTTCACCGTGCGGACTCCGCTGGTTGGGTGGGTACTTTCACAGATGTTAGCATATTTATGTCTATTTGTATTTACTTACAAAATTACAAAGTACATATGAACATAAATATAAATGAGCGCTCCCTTTAGCAGCATCTAAGGAGTTTGACTTGATAAAAGCGGAGCTAAATGGGGGAAAATACTCGCTCTAAGTGTCCTTCCTAAATACGTACATGTCCTGTATATTTGTATGTCTCTCCTGAAGGGGGAATAAAAAAGTTTGCGACAATTTTTTCTTCATTATTCTCTAAACAGCGAAGCTTGACAGATTTAGGGTACCCATTGAAGTCATTCTTCGATGGTGGTGCTGCTGGTGCTGTGTGGATCCACTCGAGCATTTGCACTCGAGTGAAAAGTCGTCGAGCAGAAAGTGAACAAGTAGATACCAAAGAAACCAAAAAAAAAAGACCATCGGACGAGTGAGACGGAAGTAATGGCATACAATGAATACAAGTAATAATGTTGGCGTTGGTATTGTTGTTGTTGTTGTTCTTGTCGCCGATTCATTGTAAGTTCGTGTGACAGCAATGAAAGTAACACAAATAACGAACACAACTCCAGTTTTCGTTCGCAAAGAAAGTTAGTCAGCCCAGGAGCAGATATTTACATGCATACCACTATATGTAGATATATTTGTAATATGTACTCCTACCTAGCTTCTAAAAGTTATGCGTCGCTGTAGAGCCAGTAAAGTTGCCCACCACAAAAACGTTTGGCCACCTTTGCACGTATGCTATGTATGTAAGTATTAGCGCAGGAGTAGTAAATTCTTACAGCAAAGGATAGCATGAAAATTAGCTGTAAAGTTTCTTAAAATCCTTGACAAAGTATCCCTTCGCACTGCTGATGTCGCTTCGACGGTGTTTGGTGTGATTGCAGCTCGGCTGAATGACTTTTTAAATTTGATTCGTCGCAGACGACGGAAGTTGGAAAGTGAATTCAAACTCTCAGTTCACTACTTCACTTCTACGAGTATGTTGTATGTTAACCTCTGCTGGTCTGTTAGTGAAGGGCAAATCTTCAGCGAAACAGCATTGTTGTAGAGGAGCTATCATAAACAATTCCGAAACAAAAGCGATCGACTTCTTAGAGTTTACGTAAATTATAAAAAAAAAATGAGTGGAAGTGTTACCTAGACTTCTTCATTGATATAATATTTTTATTTTGAAGTGCTTTGCTTTTGTGAAGCATAATCTTGAAAACAGCTTAGACGGTTTTCAACGAACTTGTAATATAACAAGGTTTTGACTACAACCAAGTTAAAAACCAAAAAAAAAAAAAACACACTACCAAGCCTTTGCCATAAAAGAAAATAGGAAGTTCAAGGATATTATAAATTTCTAACAGCTAGGCCGGTTATTTTCAGGTTTATTCCTTTACACACCAGAGTAATTTTTATATCGAGAGTTGAGGCTTTCTAATTCAACAACGTTAAAAAAAATACATTCGAAAAATACAAACCCAAAAGGGTTTGAAAATACTTGAACATAAAAATATCAACTATGTAATAAAGCCACCTTTTTAAATATTAATCTGTTAATTGTATACGGCCAACAAATTGTTTCAATATTGTTCATTCGATTAAGCAAATGGCAATCCTATCTTACCGCTTTCGTCAAAAAGCTCTGCTCAATACTTCGGCCTCTCTGAAGTTTAAGGAAGCCGTTGCTTCCTTCTATTATTTTTCGGATTCTCACAGCAGATTGACGCGGCGGGTTACATAAGTTCAATAATGAATTTTTAATAAAACATGTTCTAATCCAATTATTTGTTATTTTCTTTCCCCGCTCTATGAAATACCGGCACAGCGCTTGATCCTCAGCTCATAATTGGTTCTGTCGAACCGAACTTTTGTAAGATGAAAAAACAAACAATTGATATCTTGCTAACGCCCAATACACCAATAACATAAATACAAAACAAAAAACTTGAGGGCAAAGGCTCTACAATACTATCGCTGACCCCTTTGAATGACGACATCGGGCTTCTAAGAGTTGGCGGCCGGTTGAATAAGGCCGCCCCTTCAATGAGTTTCAATGTTCAGACAACGGCACTAATTTCGTGGGCGCCTCAAGATAAATCATAACAAACTTCAGGGCATTTCTAAAGTCATGGCTCGGAGCTATAACCAGCAGTGAGGATATATCCGAAATAACTTTCTGGTTGGCGCGCCTCTGCTGATAAAGGCCCCACCGAAAATCCACCATCATTGTTCAACCGATGGGGAAACAAAAGGCAATCAACCAGATGTTCTGCCGAAGGTGGAAATCGGAATACTTGTCAGAATTGCAAAAACAGCCCAAGTGGAAGACTCCTTAGGGAAACCTTACTGTCAACGATTTGGTAGTGGTAAGCGTGGTACACATACTTCACAATGATTGGAGGTGCGGTGCAGTGGTAAAGATTCAATCTAAGTCATATGACAAGGTTCGAGTCGTCGACGTTGAAACTCAGCGCGTTACAATAACTAGACCAGTAGTGAAACGTGTTCTTTTACCTAATGAAATTGACTAGATTTGCTATGAACTAATTCATTTTCTATCTACGTGTGGAATTCCGCCGAAGGACACCCAAAATTTGCAGATATTGGAGAAACTGCCTCGCTTCAAATCATGACTTAAGTGAATGCGAAAGCGTAATTAGATGCAAACGGGGAAGAAGATGAAAGCATCGTCAAGCTCTCATAGGTACAGCAAGTGGAAGAAGAAATGATTAGAAAGATCGATAACTTAGTGTTAGACGAAAAAAAAGCATCCGTTCCAGCCATCCCTCAATAGGACGCGTCCAGCTCCGCGTTCTACGACTCGATCCGTGTCGCTGTTGTCATTTACGGCGTTGGTACGCCTCCGCACTCGTTAGGCACGAAGCCTCCTTCAAATTTTTATTTTCCTCATAAAAGGCAGAGTTTTTAACAAATCGTTTTTATTTTGAAATATGTAGCTAATGTCTTAAGGGATTTCTATTAAGTTTTCATACATTTATTGGTAACAAATGGCTATAGTATATTGATAAGAGTTAAAAAGAATTAACTGTGAATATTTAGTGTTGAATGTTTTGAATTCTACTACATAAATACCCATAGCAGATAACATAACAATATTACTGATTTCTTTTTGATCTTCCGTTTTTCGATGGGATCAAAACAAGATGCAAGCTGGCACGACTTTCCGACATCCCATGCCAAGTTTGGTTTTGAAGGCAGAACACTTTCGACGGCTATCTTCAGGCGAAAAATGATACTTTAGATAGTAAATCGCCGAAACCGGTTTGTTTCCAAACCAAACATGGCAAGGGATGACGGAAAATCGTTCCAATTTAAATTAAATTTTGTTCCAGAAATATCTATCGAGCCATATAAATCCATGCTTAAATTTTATAAAAATTAAAAAAAAGCTCTTCAAACTTTTAATCACATTTGATTTAATTTTTTTTTTTAATATTTTAGTGCAATAATCTACAAGTCTCAAGTGGTTACATGTGGAAGATGCGCAACAGTTTTAACAAAAAAATAGATATGAAGTCAAAGCTTTTTTGTAGCCAATTCAAAATATTTCTTTACTATAACAAAACTAAATGGGCAATAAAACTACATACCCAGAAGTTCTTTTTTTTTAAACGTGGGTACAGTTTAAAATTTAGAGTAATATAGTTTTTCTTTTAGAATGAACTATAGTTTTGTAAAGAATAAATTAAAATTTAATTGGAAAATTAATAAGCAGGCAAAACTTGTCAATAAGTTCCAGCCCTCTTGTTATGATACGCGTTAAAAAAGTTTGTACCTCCTATTCCTATGAACTTGACAAATTTTCAGTCTTGCTTAGTTTTAATGATTTTCTCTATCTATTTATCAATTTTTCGATATTTTGTGTCAGAAACAAAAAGCTATTTGCTTTTTAAAATAATTAGATGTACTTGCTTTTTGCTTGATAAAAATTATGATAGATTATAAATATATTGTTACATAAGTAGTTGGTAAATTGAACAGGATAGGGGGGATAATCGAAATATTTTGACGACTTGCTTCCGTTCTTTTGCATTTCTCTCTTTTATTGTGCCAGAGTGCACTTTAAATATTATTGCAAGCACTCTCTGTTGAACTGTTTCATTAAGCACCAGTGGTAATAAATGCAAGTAACTTAGATATAATTTAATTTGCATATATCATGAAAGATCGAATGCCAATTTAACTCTGTTCAATATCGATATCTTCTTATAAGGGGCTTAGAAATTTCTATATTTGTAGCTTTAGATATTAGATACATCGCCACCTTAACATTTTTCTGCTCAGCTACAGCTGCAAAGCAACGGACGTGCTATAAATAAATAGCTGTATCGTTTAATTTCTCACAACAAAAAAATCTAGGTGCAGGGCATATACGTAACTTAAAAGCTTTACGTTCCAGTGCTGTCAGTACTTTTTAAAGGCTATATAGGCAAAACAAAGAGGCTGAAAAGAATTATACAAAATTTGTTTAAGGTTAATCATATAAATCAGAAATTCAAACATTTTATTCGTGTGCATTATCGTTCGATGTCATTAAACATTTTATGCGCTTTTCGCTAATTTGCAATTTAGCTTTAAGATATGAGGTAATTTGTTTATTCGCAAAATTAATTCCCATATTTATATATATCACATATTATATCTTCATCATCAGATACAATTGAGTCACCATTTGAACGACATCTTTGTCAATTGCGAACTCATGACAGCCATCCAAATCTAATACTTAAGATTGCATTGAAGATTTTAACATTTATTCTATTTCTTTGTTTTGTTACGATAATGTTCATATTCCTAAAAATGCGTTCGACAGCTGCAAAGGGTAGCAACAGAGTTTTCGCTCATTTTTATATTCACGAACCTCTGCCAAACATTCTACTGTAGATTGTAGACTTTTAGATGAAATTTTTTTAACGGTAGTGATTTTCTACCAGTATTTTTCTACTACTACTTTTACATATTTCAAGCATTATTTCTATTAATGCTACTACTAATTTCTACCACTGTTTTTACTAATTTCTTCCAAAATTTTCACTAATGCTTCTACTAGTTGCTATCGAATTTACATACGCTTTTAAGAAAAGGATAAAAAAGGATTAATTCAACCTCTAGTCTTTTTCCGGTTAAAGTACAATAACAAAACTGAGAACTTGCCGGAAGGAGACTAAAATTGCAAGACAGGTAGACTGCCATGCAGCACACCTTCATAAAATCTGCTTATTGATTATGAAATTTCACATTACCAAGTGCATTAAGCCGGTGGCTAAATTAATTTCAGCTCTCTGCATACGCCTCCACTATTCAATCAAACTAATTACATTCGACCTACCTACCTTTGTGCTCCATATTTTCTGACCAAGACGCAAGTTCAGCATCCATGTAGAGTGCTCGATTGAATTGCACTAAACAATGCTCTACAAATGTAACTTGGAGTGTACATGCCAGAAGAATAAGAATTCACATACTTAGTGCATATGATCTTCCCTTTGCGCTAACATTATACGTTTACATCTTTGTTGCATAATTCTTACACTATATATATGTATATCTACTTTTCGTACATATTTACTTATACAGTATGTGTGAGTTTATTTTTGGGCTCCAGTCACGCTTTAATTACAATTTTATTGCATTTCCGTTGCTAACTCTCATGAGCGGATATATGTGGTAACTACTTGACTGCCGGGCCACTACTAATGGCATGTTAGGCCACAATGACTTAGTCGGTTGGCCACTGCTTTTACTCACTGCCTACTACTACTGACTGAATAGACTGAATAAGGACAAGGCGAGAAAAGTGGAAACCGTAATAAAAAAATATAAACACATAGATTTACGACTTCATACACATACATACATACATACATGCACATACAAATGTGTATAAACGAATACCACTCATAAACATTTTACGTGCCTAAAAACTGTAAAATAAGTCCACTATGAGACTTTATGCTACTAGCGCGAGTAAGTGGTCGCTTTGGCCTTGAGCCGAAAGCATCAGTCACTAATTCTCGTAGTCACCATTTCCATCTGATGTTTGGAAGCTCATTTATTATCATCAACATTGTTAGTTGACTGGACAAACAAACATTCGCAGAGATTGCAAATTTGCTTAGTTAATATTATTTTACTGTTTTTACAACGTTGCAGGGTTGTTCGGGTTCTTATATTATGTTTATGATCAAGTGAAAATCTTCATCTATACTTCCACCATTGTGAATGACTACACGTGGAAAGTTTTCTAGAGTGTAGATAGTCACAGCTAAAACTGACCGTCACATAAGGGCTAAAAGTAAAAGTCAGGCATAGAAATTGGACAATAAATAATATACGAATTGAATAATTCGAATAATAATAAGGAAAGAAACCCAGGGTGGCAGATACCGACTTTGATTAGGGGTTTCCAAACGGGGGTCGTGATCGCACGAAAAAAAAACTAATACGAGTTGCTATATTGCATTTGCATATTATTTCTGATTACAAAATACGAAAACAAAACTTGAATAAATTTTATTGCAAATGTTTCTGCAAATTGTAAGCATATTATACTTCTCTGTTCCGCTTTTAATTTTATTTGAAGGCCTACATATATTTAGAATAGACATCTAAGATTAGTCATCCAAAATACGTATGATTTATTTGTGTTAAAAATATAGAGAAAGAAAGGTGCAGCCTGGTAAAATATTTTCAAAAGCATATATGTAGTGCAATATGTAACATATGTTATATTTTATATCGGAAATATAGCTGTAAAAAAATTAATTTAAAGTGAAAGTACTTGAAAATGCAAATGCAAAAATGGTCAGTCAATTTAGTCATCTCTGACTTATAATTCATGCTCAAATGAATGTTATGAAAAAATTATCACACGGTTGTGCCAGTTTTAGTTAGAAAATGTATAATAATCTTGAGAATCCGACAGAAACTCGACACTACGTTATGAGCGAAACTTTCAATAGCACTACCAGGCAGCTGACAGGAGATATGATCGACTGTGTCCCAGTAGAGTTAGAGTAATTTAGGGTATTGTGATATAGGCATACTTTTTTCGATGACTAATCAACATATTGAAGAGGAAACTAGTATAATTTCAATTAATGCGATAGGTTCAGGCATTTCCCAACATATTCCGAAATAGCATTGCATTTTGTTCAGTTTTGAGGAAGATATTTGTTTAAAACTATAAAAAGTCGAAAACGTTGGTTTGTAAAAATGGGGTGGTAATGTGATAAACCCCATCGGCTAATATGATATACCATACCAAATTACCCAAACCATTCCCAAAAAATTATGGTTTTTATTTAATTAAATTAATTCATTTATTTAAAGCAAAAATTCATATATTATATTTTATACAAAAAATAAACAAAACAAAATGATATTATAAAAGAAACAAATAAACATTCAATAAAGTATGTAAGCATTTGTAATAGTTGGTATACATAGTAAAATATTTGAAAAGTCATTCACAAGACTCGCAAACGAATATTGCCTGACGTTTAGGGAGGCATTTGCTATGTGCCCAAACTAAGTCGCATTGCAAGCATGGAGTCCAAGTCATGACTTCCCTATCTGCCCCAAAGGTTTTATTGCAAAAAGCGCAGACGGTATCCTTAGTAGGAGGAATTTCTGCCCAACATTCCTCGTCTGAACTGGGTATTATCAAACTTTTATCCGACTCGCTTGATGCACTTTTCCTAGTCTGCTTTAACCGTTGTATTTTTCCAGCTACTTTACCCGGCATTAATGCCCGCTTCACGCTTTTCTTCTTTTTGCGGTTTTCAACATTTTTGATGCTTACTTCCAACGCTGCCTTATATGGTGATGTTGTAAGTATTGTCGCTCCTGAACGCTTACCTCTCGAGCTAGTTTTCTGTATCAGCTTAGGTGGAGGTGAGATCTCCCATGGCGTGATTAAGTGCTGCATGGCTGCTTTACTTGTGCTAGCGATCGGTTCTTCTAAATCGCTTTCATCTCTGATTTGTGCGTCTTCCGCTTGATGTTTTTCATGAATAAAATCGCTTTCCTGAAACTTGTTCTTATCAAATGGATAAATCCCAGTACATTTGAACCCATTAATCGCTATTTGCGCAGTTTGAACGTTAAGATTAGCTTTTGCAAAGAGTTCTACAACATCGAATTGTGTCACCTTTCGGCCTTCTTCACGCATAAATCGTCTTATTTCCTCATTATAGTAAGTTTTAAGAGGTCCCATAAAGGATTTGTCCAAAGGTTGCATTTTATGCGTACAATGGGGTGGCAAGGATAAAATTATAACGCCATTTTCACGAGCTTTATCAAGAACCTCAATATTTCTTGTATGGCTATAGTGACCATCTAAGATCAAAAGGACTGGGTTCTCCTTAGAAGGATGTGTAAACCGCATAAAATGGTCAAACCACATTGTAAATATTGGAATTTGTATCCATCCGGATATGTGACAGGCAGAATCGGAGCCAGGTGGAGCTTGTTTCATTAAAAGCGGAGAAGGTTTTTTTCTTGGAAAAATGAAGTACGGGGGGACAAAGGCACCACCTGCACTCATGCAGCTTACAACTGTTATGAAAGATCCTCTCTCAGCTGATGCCATGCATCCAATTTGTCTTTTGCCTTTTGCAGCTAAGACTCTTGGCTGCCTACTTTGCACAATATACACTCCTGTCTCATCCACGTTCCAAATCCTGTTTGGAGGAAATTTAAACTTTTCATACTCGTTTTCCAGTAAACTGTAAAACTTGTTTACGTTCTCCTCATTGAAGCCTTTTATTCTGTCTAATGAAGTTCCAGTAGCACTGCGTATGCTTATTTCAGTCTTATGTCTCTTAAGAAATGCGCGCAACCAATCTCTTCCAGCACATTCCTTCGTTATAGAAAATGGATTCACAATATTGTTGCGCTTTGCTATTTGAAAAGCAAGTGAGCGGACATCGCTACAAGTAAGCCCCCAAAATTTTGCCTCCATATCTTTTAAATATCTTACCAGCTCCAATTCGACGTCTCTGCTAAAGACCGGTCTCCGGCCTATTGGCGTAGCTAAAACATCATCGACTTTTTTATCACTACGAGCAGCTCTTTGCAAAGTTGCAAATGGAACACCGTACGTTTTCGATGCCAACAATATTCCCATTTTTTCACCTCTAACAGCTTGGATTGCTTTTTTCATGTTTTCTGCATTCCACTTACGAATTTCCCCCTTTTTCGGCATGACCTATGGTTTTAATTTATGTTATTACTTCATTGTTTTTATTAAATACGTTATTTGTTTAATATAATATAATGTGTTTTTAATGTGATATACTATATCACATTATCCAAACTAGAGCTTTTATGAATTAAAAATTTTTTCATAGTAATTAATTACATAAAAATATATAAATACTTGATAAGTTGTTAAATATATTTACCAGTAACCAAATTAAAATATAAGAAGTTAAAAATCTACACAAATTTTGGAATTATCTTCTTTTGAAGAGCACGCTAAATTATTGACGACTGTGAAGCTGAAAATGTTTTTGCACACTGATGGTAATCTAAGCGCTGTGGGTCATCCGTTGCTTTGCAGTAACACTTTTTTACCGTTGCCATATGACTCATGAAAATATTCTTGTGCAGACGTGCATAGTTTAGAAAATACGCTGGTATATCACTTTATTCGCAAGTTTTACCAACCCCTGATTTTATTTGTTGGCGCACAAATCAAAACCAGAAGTAACTTGTGATCTTTGCTTATGTATTTTTACTCATCTTTTCCTTTCCAATGTTTATTGTATTCACTAATGTATTTCTCAATGGCAATTTGTTGAAAGTAAACATTTATCCGCCAAGAATGTGCAACAATTGGTACAAAGTCTCATGAACCAACAAAGTTTCTGCAAAGTTACCATAGTAATGCAACCCTGCTTGGAGCAGTCCATTTCAATTCAAACCAAACGGCACACGCACAAAGCTTTATATTTTTACCACTCTGATCGTGATTCGAGTAATCTCTTAGTTTATTTTGTATTTTATTAAGCATTGACACGACCATTGAGTAGACGAGCCGCAGACGAGCCGCAGACCCCCGCCGCCAACCCACCCAACACCCAGAAATTACTTCATTTCCATCGCCTAGGCTGAGTAGCCCTATTGGGGGAAAAATATGTTAATTAAGGATTTAAATTTAAGCAAAATTTTAATTTAATTTACCTTATGTTACTGAGTAGCACAATTATTTACACAAAAAAAAATTGTAAAAGAGAAATATGAAAAAAAACACTGTTGAATTTTGATGTATTTTTAAGTAGATTTATAAACACAATGTTGTATTTTGATGTAGCATGGAAAAGATTTGTAAACTTAACAAAAAATGTCACTCAACTTTAATTATAACAACATTTATAATGTACACATGAAGTAAGGTTCAATGCCATGCACTTTTATGTTATATTTAAGTATTAGGGATAATATGAATTTCACACATTATGAATGCCTCGACCCATTATCGAATCCCGGTCTACATCATGTTCCGCTTGTTCTTACTTTAGAGTTCTATGAGTTTAGAACTGTTTTAGAGGAGAGTAATGCTACTAACTTCTGCTATAAAAATTGTAATTTTAATATTGTTAATGATGCGGTTTCATCCGTCGACTGAGACTCGTTATTTGCGGGCGTCGGTGTTTCGGATTGTTTCGACACCTTTAAGCATGAAATCAATGTAATCTGTTTAGAATATATACCAATACTGCAGAAAAAAGATATAGGGTTCCTTGGTACACCAATGAACTTAAGAAGTTGAAGAATTTGAAAAACAAATTCTTTAAGAAATTCAAACATTTAAATGCCTTAACTTACAAGGATAAATACGTTCATTACTCCAGAGAATTTAAATCCCTGAGTAAGTCGCTTAAAAGGAATTACGTTGTTAATTTTGAATCACAACTAAAATCGAATCCTAAGGCTTTTTGGACATATGTTCAATCCAGGAAGTCGTTTTCCAGCATTCCCTGTGATGTTTTTCTTGACGACAAACAAGCTTCTACTCCCTCTGAAGCAGCCAATCTCTTTGCGGATTTCTTTTGCTCAAACTTTGAGTTAGGATCTGATCAAGGTGACAGCTATCCCCAGAATGCTCATTCGCCAATAAATTTTGGCTCCCTCGCATTATCAATCGATGATGTTGAGGATGGTATCCGGCATATGTTGACGGTGTATCGTCCTTCATTTGGAAGAATTGCCCCGCTTTTGCTTACCCACTCTCTTTAATTTTCAATAAATCTCTTGAACGGGGTGAGCTTATAGATGCCTGGAAAACCACACTTATTACCCCCGTTTTCAAGAGTGGCAATAAAAATAATATAAGCAACTATAGGCCAATATCGAAATTATCTACGATGTCCAAACTATTTGAGTATATTGTCAAACAAAAAGTTTTTTTCGCAATAAGCCCTTTCATTTCTGTTAACCAGCACGGCTTTATGCCTGGTAGGTCCACTCTGACTAACCTTGCTGTTTTTTCTGAGTTCTGCATAGCTGCCTTTAATAAACGTCTACAAGTTGATACTGTGTATACGGATTTTTCCAAGGCGTTCGACAAAGTTAGCCACTCAATGTTGGTATCAAAATTGTCTAGTTTAGGCTTCCATTCTGTTTTCTTGGCTTGGATAAAATCATACCTTTCTTCACGACACTGTGTAGTTGTAGTTGATAATGTGTCCTCCTATCCCTTTGTTGCGTCATCTGGTGTTCCGCAAGGGAGTGTACTCGGTCCCTTACTCTTCGTGATTTTCATCAACGATATTTCTAGTTGCTTTAACTTTTCAAAATTTTTATTGTATGTTGATGACCTGAAGATCTACTCTACGATTACATGTTCTTCAGACTCTATCAATCTACAGGCTGATCTTAATGCTGTTGTTGCTTGGTGTTCCAATAATAGATTAAAATTAAACATAAATAAGTGTTTTCATATATCGTACTCTAAATCTCGTACAATTACGCCGACCTCTTATCTCATTGGTGACTCGCAACTTTCCACCAGGGTGAAGTCTCTGTTTTCATATGGCGACCGTATTATGAATGCCATATAAACAGGATTGAACGAATCCAAAAATCTTTCATACGGTATGCTCTTCGCTCGCTTCAATTTGCTGAACCACTTCCATCATACACTGCTAGGTGTATGCTCATAAACCTTAAATCGCTGCATAAAAATTTATTTCTCTTACTTTCGTGTTTGATATTATACGGGGTGCGATTGACTCTCCATTCTTACTCGAACGTATCACATTTAATATCCCTCCAAGAAGCCTTAGGAATCATGACATATTTTCTCTGGAAACTGTCAGAAATAACTATGCTAATAATGCTCCTATTCGCAGAGCTTTAAACGAATTTAATTTGCTTTCAAACACTTCTGCTATTGATTTTTCTTTGACTAAACTTCATTTTAATTTACTTTTAAATAAACTGTTGAATTAGGTTTAAACTATACCATAGTCTGTGCTAAGTATATAGTCTGTATGAAATGTTAATTTTTCTAGATTAAATAAATAAATAAATAAATAAAATAAATAAATAAATATTTTTCCTATACAATTAAACCTTTTTTTCATATTTGCTACTTTTCCAGTAGTTCCTGGTACACATCTTTTTGGACGGTGTTAAAGCAACTCTGTCCAAAAATGGTGTATATAGCCCAAAAAATGCGACGTTAATGGCTAAGATTTTTCAATATTCACAATTACCACTACTTTATCTTATACTATATAAAAATCTCATATCACAGTGTTTGTGGTTGAACTCCTACGAAATGAATCGACTGATTTTTATGAAATTTTATGTGCACATATATTTGATAGGTATGAGAATATGTCATAAAGTAGACTTGATGCTTGGAAGACGGTTGCCACCTGTTTGAAAACTTAAATTTAATTAAATTATACACAAGTTATATGAAGAATTAAAATCTGATTGTCAAGCGGGTCGTCTCGCCAAGAAGGTTAAAAGCTAATTTTATGAGAGCTGCCACCTGTTTGAAACGTCAAGTTCTATTATAGTATACGCAAATAAATTCTTAGAAATGAGTATCGAACGATTTGCTTTGCTGAGGAAGTTTCAAGCTATATTTTAAAGAAGATTGCCACCTGTTTGAAAAGTCGAATTTAATTAAAATATAAACGAGTCATATTAAATAGCTAAATATTATGTGTTTCAAACCCTTTGTTTCGCTAGGATAAAGTTTAAAAAAAGTATTTTTAAGAGGTTCCACCTGGTTTTAAAGTTTAATTTAATTTAATTATGCACAAGGATATAAAATATTAAAACATGAGTATCAAACTGTTCATCTCGGAGAGGACAAGATGCTTGCCAATATTTTTGAGAGGGTTACCACCTGTTATATGTGACAGAAACCGATAAACGTTTTCTGGTTGCATAAGGCAAAAGGCACATAATAAATAATTATTGGCAGCACAACGGCCACCGGATTTTTCTAGTTAGTATTAAAAAATCTATTATATGGAGAATATTTGTAACCATTTAGTTCTCAAAGTACTGGCCGATTTTAATAAATTTTTAATTTCACAGTTGCGAAAAACAATGAAGTTGCATACTGTTCTGCTTTTGTCTTTTTTTTTCAAGACTATGCATAGTACAAAAAAAAAAAATAAATGCTGTTATTCCATTAGAATTATGAAATTCATTATGTTTTAAAGTAACAAAATATCTCGCAATTATGTTTAATTGGGTTAGATCGATTTGAAATTACCGCCTTTTGTGGGACTTTAATAAACAAAAATAGTTTTAAGAGATATTTTTTCAAAGAAATCATTTCCGATAATTAAAGTCTGTAGTCTACAAAGGCCGACATACGAATATTTAAAAATTTGTACAAGGGAATCATAATAATAAAAATTTGGATGCGGTTTTGGTCGTTTTTGAAAATTGAACCCAAGTTAAAAAAAAATGTTTCAGTATAGAAATAGAGCAAATAGTGGTACTTTTTGATATTTTATTATTTTTCAAAATGAAACACTTGTGACAAACAATAGAGCGATAAATTTTCCTACCCTTTCCAGGTGCATATAAATGCTGGGCATAATATTCATCGGGATGGAAAATGACAGCTGTCTTTGGATAATTCACTATGAAAGAAATGTACTAATACAATCAAGTGTAATTACCACTTTTTTTCATAAATTTGAAAAAACAATTATTTTTAGATTTTCATTTAAAAATTCATATATACGAGTTATTTTTAATTTTTATTTTATTAATCAAAAATAACAGTTATTTGTGATTTTTGTGTTGTAAGTCGAAAATAACAGTTATTTGCGATTTTTATTTTATTTTATAAATCGAAAATAACAGTTGCTGAAGACTTTTTTTTTTATTTATTTATAAAAGCCATCAATATAAATCATTCACTGGCTTTTATTATTTACCTTACTATTTGCTGCGAAAAATTGATAATAAAAGTCAGTGACTGATTTACATTGATGACTTTAATTAACAAAAGTTTTCAATTTTGATTTTTTGGTTCATAACATAACTGTTATTTTCCATTTATAAAATAGAAATTAAAACTGACTGTTATTGTTGATTTGAAAAATAAATATCAAAAATAACTGTTGCTCGAAATTTTTATTATAGAAATCAATTTATGATTTTTAAAATAAAAAATAAAGAAAAATTGTTAATTTGAATTTATCAAATACAAAAAAAAAAAATGTTGTTTAACGAGTCATTATATGAAGGTTAGAAATAATCATTAAAAAGCGATTTTTATAATAAAAATTGTAAATGTTACGATCCCTTATTCTAACATTTCCCATTTTGTAATTTAGGTTTCTCGGAGCCTATACCGTCCTATGAATCACGATGCTTATTGATTAGCTTACAGTCATTGCAGAACAAAGGAATCATTTTATATTCGTCTGCTTATATTACTCGAGCTCTAATTGTGTTCAAATTTATTGAGGTATATTTTCAAATTTCAAAAGATCGCGTTTTGAAATCTTTCAATACTTTTTATAAATAGTTTAATTATTCCATTTGTTGTTTTTTTTTTGTATTCTAAGAATGTTTTATATTCATTGGTTTAATAAATAAATAAATAAATAAACTAGTCACAGGTTAGATTGCACGCACATTTCTTATTGTCGAATTTTATCTTAATACATATTTCTTCTAGAGTCTCATGCCACTTTAAACCTCTAATTCCTAAAATGCGAAGATTCTAAGTTTAACATTAAGGTAGGTGTGGTTCTTCTAATTTTTTAGTCTGTCTAGATTTTAGAACAATGAGATGGCCGCTGTAGCCAAGTGAGCACCCTTAAGGTGCTTTGCATTTTTATTTGAAATTTTTAATGTAAATATTCAACCAAAGATTGATATTATTTTGTTGCTTTACTGTTAAAATGGAATTTTCATTGAGGCGCAGTATTCTTTTGTGACTCGACTATAAAAGAGCGGATCTATATATGTATGAACGAATTAATATATATCGCGCGAAATTCTGTTTCTTGTGCTGTAGGTAGGGTTTAATCCTTTTTTTTTTAATAATTGCGATTATTGTTTGTTACAGTTGTTGCAATTTATATGTACAATTGCATATAATTGTTATTGTATTATAATTTTCCTCATACAATTTATCACTTTCCAATGCTGTTGTTATTATTATTGTTGGCTTTTCATTACTGAGAGGAAATAAAAAAAAAAAATAGTAATGTACATACAAGTGAATAATTTTTGCACACGAAAAATTATTTCGATTGAAAAATGCGAATACATGTAGTTTTCACGCATGACTAAGTTGTTGTTGGCCTGCTGACATTTTTGTTGTAATTAATGATTGTGGAAGTCACAGTTGTTGGCTTTTTGTTAAGCTGCAACTTCTGCAGCTTTTTCAATACACCACACGAGTATTGCATTTTTTTTTTTAATTTAACTGTTTCCATTTACAGCTCATTGTTGCTGATTTTCCTTATTATTGTTGCTGTCATCATTGCGTATACGATTATATGTATCTATGTATGTGTGTATGTATATATGTATGTTTTTTTTTTTTTTTTGTTGTTCACTTGTCACAACCGCTTTCGCAATTATTGAATTTATTGAAACTGAATTGTATTGCATTGCATGCCAGTCCATGTAGACGCAGATGACGCGTTGCGACAAGCGTAAAAATTACTTTTGTCAAGTAGTGGCAGCGAAAAGCCAAAACCAATAACAGCTTTTGAAATCTTATCCGGAAATGTTTTCAATTTGAAATGGCAAAACCAAAAATTAAATTGCACATAATCCCGATTCGCCACAAAAGCAGAACGAGTTCGTTTTGACGTCGGTCTGGTGAAGTTGAATGGTAGGCGGATTTTTTCAGACAAATCGGACCGTCGCTCCGACTTCGATTTTGCTCATCGAATCGAGTTCGTTCGACACCGATCTGGTCAACTCGCATGGGTAAATTCGGATCGAATCACAAATGAACAAATGAACTAGTTTCGCGTGACGGACCTATCAACTGACCGCCTAGATCGCCTTTGGAGTTATGTGAAGTCAAAATTCTTCATTCGATAATCCAGCTAGGATTAAAAACTTGACAATACACCTGTAATTTACGAGACATCGGTAACAATGCAGGAAAGAGTATTTGAAAATTCGACCTTCCAAATGGACCATCTACAGCGGTCAAAATTTGAATGAAATTACTTGTAAAAATTAAATGTCAGAGATTGTTTTTCTGTTTTAAAAGTTTATTTAAAATTGCAAAAGAGCGCGTTATATATTTTATTTACATATATGTAAACATGAATTAAGAATTAATTAAACCTTGCGCAGTTCTGATCTTTGGTGTATGATAATTAGATAGTCAATATATAAATTTTTCATTGATATAAGACGATAGCCTTATTTAGGGGAAATATAGCTTTGTTCCACTATTTTCAGATTTAGTGTAAATAATTTTTAGTCACTAATTTTAACTTCGTGGAAATTGTGACTGCTTCACTAACACTAGGCTGTAGTGGAAAGCTTGCTAGACCACCACTATTATTTTGAGTAATTTTTTCCTTTAAAAATGATTTCGCATAAAAAAAACCTACTGGCCATCGTGGTGGTAGTTAAAGCTCTACGAGTAGTAATCTTTAAGATTAGTGCACTACGTCCATGTCTGATAGTTACATAGATTTTAGACATGCATGATGGATGAGCCTTGTAAGAAAGTCACACCAAGGCTGGTGAAGCAAGATATTGAAATTATCTGAATAAAAAAAACACGCGTGCACCTAGTGCGCGAGCCAGACGTAAAACTTCTTTGACGTAGTAGAATTTAATAAAAGTAGTCGTAGTAATTAGCAGCAGCATAAGTAAAAATAGTAGTAGAATGTAGTGAAAATAATGGTAGAAATACATGGCCAATTAGTGGTAGAAATTAGTAGTACCAATAATAAAAATAGTAGTAGAAAAAAGTAAAACAAGTGATAGCAATTAGCAGCAGCATTAGTAAAAGTAATGGCAGAAATTAGCAAGAAGAGTGCTAGATATTAGTCAAATTAATGGTAGTAATTAGTAGTAATGTTAATAAAAACAAGGTTAGCATTAGAAAAATAGTGGTAGAAAGTAGTGAAAATAAATGAAATGAAATTGTCAATGAGAAACGGTCAAATTAAAATTCGAAAACGTTAATTGAAAATAAAAATAGCCAATGGTAATTAAGATTAGGAAGTTTAAATTTGCAAAAGCGTCAAATTAAAATGCGAAAATGTCAGATGAAAATGAGAAAGCGTTAAAGGCAAATGCGAAAAAACAAATGTGGAAGCATAACGAATTCTGTATTTAGGAAAGTTCGGAAGAAAATGGGCAAGGGTATTTCAATGCAATCAGCCACCCTTCTAAAAGAGACTGAATTCTTAAACCATATGTCACAAATTGAATCTGAAGCCTGGCTAAGCTTTGTTAATGTAGTCAAAAATTTTTTGGGAAATCATATATCACCAGACTATATAAAACTAATTGCTGATATGCTTCTCAATTTTCGCAAACTAGGAGCTAAAATGAGCATTAAATTACATTATTTACATAGTCATTTGGACAAATTCACGGACAACCTAGGCGATTACAGTGAGGAACAAGGTGAACGGTTCCACCAGGGCATAAAAATAATGGAAGAAAGATACCAAGGTCGATGGGACGACCACATGATGGCAGACTACTGCTGGAACTTAATACGGGATTGTCCTGAGCAACGACATCATAGGAGGTCCTACAGAAAAAGTTTTTTGTAATTTTTTTTTTAAATTAATGAATGAAAAGAATATATATTTTTTTATTATTTTTATACAGGCGCGCAATAAATTAAATTAGGTTTTTCCGTGAAATATTTAAAAGTCTTTATCTGAAAAACTAGAGCCAATTCGACAAAACTGATATCATTTTCGTAATCAGCGCCCCAAATTACCCTAAATCGACTTAAAAATCTCCGACCGCAAAATTTTGTTCCGCAGTGTGATCAATAACTTTCCAAAATAATAAATAATCAATAACTTTTTAAAAGTTCTTGATGGTTATTAAAAGAGTAAACTGACGCTTACACCATAGCTTGATGTTTGAGCAAACTTCTCCAACAATTTGTGTTGTGCATCTTGAAGTTGCTTCAGAAATTGAGGGACCTTATTATAGTTATTAAAAATATGTAAATTACTTCAGATCACCCTCGTTTCAGTTCATTAAATCAACAAATAACAATAAAAAAATTACATATATTTTTAATACTCGAAATTTAATAATTTTATAATGTAATACAAAAATAATAGCTTAGTAGCATTTTCACTTTGCACTTGATTCCGTCTTTTTGATGGTTAGGGAATTATAGCCTTACATACATACATATATAATTTTCGTCTTTAAGATTTATTTTTTTTAAACAAACATTTAGAATTTTAACTTAGTAGCATGATTTATTATAAAATATATAAAAATACTGAGCATAAGTTGAAAAAGGCAATCAAAAGTGATTGTTTATTTCTGCTTTACTACATATACTACCATCTACTCAACAAATGTAAATTTTGCTAGCCAATGTACGTACAGAGCATTAAATTGGTTTTCAACGCACTAAGAAATTCAATATATGTTCATATGTAGATTTAATTTTATTTAAACCCAACCAAAGTCGTTTTCACTCTATTTATATTAAAAAGGGCTTTAAATTGTTAAAAAGATAAACGTTGTAACATTTTCCCCTAAATTTGTTGCTAGAGTTTTTCTATTTATATAGTATGTGTAAGGTTTTCTGATTACTCCAAGCGCTCCTATCCCAGCTCAATCCAACCCAGCCAAGGGGTCGTCCTGCTAATGTAATTGGATGCATTCGGAAAGCATTAGCGACTGTAAATATAACAAAGGGACAGGACAAAAGGGCAGTCAATATGCACATATGTACATACAACCATAGACACAAATACTCTTTACCACATACTATAAGTATTCTCGTAATTCTAACAAAAGCGTCATGCATAAAACCACAAACACATCGAAAAGGCTAACAGCCACATGTGAATTTCCATACATTGGCACCATCCATGCACATACAGGAATAGGTTTGCACCCTGAAGCAGCTAAGTGCCTAGATGAAGCAAAGTTACCAGTTCAAAGATGACATCTAACAGTATACGACTCGAACTGGTTGCTTTGCACTAATGCCATGAGGAACACTGGATTTTAAAAAATTTAAATTTCAGCCGGTTGAGCAGAAGAGCGAAATTAAGTGGAACCTGGCATTTAGTGGGAGATTTGAATTGATTTGATAGTGACTGTGGTTCAGCGACATCTGTTTCCGCAATGTGGCAGTTGCAAAATGAAACTGAAAATTAAATCAAATTATCCGTACATAGTTGAAATGCAAATTTTTGATAGAGTTTGATTAAGTATTCTCGGAAATATATTTTTATTACTCTAACTTAGGTAGTGGAACACCCATTTTCATTATTGTTTGCTCATTTTTTTCTCTAACTAAACTCTGCGTATCAAATTTGAGCAAAGTTGCTACATTATTTATTAAACCATTGACAATTTTTTTGTTTGCTTGTAAAGTAACGCATTTTTCCCCCGTTATCTATAATTTTAGAAATTGTGCTTTCTGAGTTAAAATGCAAAAAGGCATACCAAATTTGTTAGATTATTTTCGGAGTTATGCCTAAAGTGGGGTGCGGCTCACCGACTTTTAGTTATTAAAATATAGATTTTTTTTTTATTTTCACAAAATACAGTTATGTGTGCGTGGGTTTTATCGGATTTTGTCCATTTTCAATGCCAACGTACCCTGGGCCACGGGTTGTATGTGTAAGAAGTTTCGTTGAGATATCTCAATATTTACTTGAACTATTCAACGATAGACGGACGGACGAGCGAACCATATAAACTATTTTCTAAAGAGAGTTGACACATGTTTGAAATGTGAAATACAATTAAATTAATGAATGAAATCAGATATTGCAATATGGGTGCAAAAAAAAAAGTTCCAATGAATGAAACTAAAAGGTTGCGCAAATCTTAATTTAAAAAATATTTTTTGGGCAGGATTGCCGTCTGTTTAAAAAATTAAATATAATTATTAGTAAAAAATATTTAAAAATTGGATTTTAATATAATAGGCTTAATAATAATAAGGCTTATTTGTTACAGATAGGGTTGCCACCTATTTATAAGGATTAGTTTAAATCAATTTATAAGCAATTTAAATAACAAAGGTACTAGTGGGAATTGAAAGGCTCTCTACGAAAATATTTTTAAATAGGGTTGCAATTTTTCTTAAAAACATTAATTCAATTTAACGGTAAGGTAATTGAAATTATTTAATGAAAATGGATTCAAAAATACTTGAATTTCAAAATAAATTAAGTATATTAGACATAACAAGCATGGAGGACTTAGCTTAACATGGCGGAGTAGGAACTCTACGCTCAATGAGTCCCCACATACCAACTATTTGAAGTTGTGAATTACTAATTAAATATTAAAGAAATTGATATCAGAATATCTAGAGTATTTATATATTGAAACCAAATTATTTTGGAATCTGTTTGCAACGGCCTGTGCCGTAGCCTCAAAGATCGTGCGGTATAACACCGTTGGACTATTTTTTGTCGGGTTATGTGAAGTTGATTGTCTACGCAGATATGCCCGAGACAATTGGGGGGGTAGGAGAGAATATTCGGCCCGTTATTGCTAATATACGGCCCCAATTGCTACAAAAAGTGGTCGGAAATTGGGTCTCCCGGCTAGAATTTATTCGAGCCAGCCGCGGCGGTCACTTGCCCGAAATCATTTATAGATCATAATGTCAAACCCTTATCCTTATAATAAAGTTAATTCTTGGCCACAACATTAAATATGCTATGCTACTATGCATTTTATATTTGTCAAAAAAACACCCTTTATATAAAAAAATTAATAAAGTTTTCCAAGCTCGGCGGATTGGTGCACTATGCGCTGCAGACCCCCGTCCTCACTACAGAGTTTATCACTCTTCTACCCTCTAGGAAAGGGCGAGCCCATCAATGTATGCACATGTGGCTCAGAGGTCGAGGATAGGATTGGTAGTGTCTTAGCTTTCATCGTACAGGTGGAACTGATGGTACTAATTGATAGAGCCACAAAACTGGTAAAGCGTTAAACGGTGATACCAAAGTTAATATCTACATTTTCATTGGCAGTCAGGCTATAACATCTCACACGAAACACTAATTTCAACGAGGTGGCTAAGTCATTTCACTCAAGAGTGAAGTGGATTCCAGGCCATTGCGACATATAAGGGAATGGTAAGGTCAACGAAATCCCGACAGGGATCGAAAATAATAGTTATTTTCGAAATTTCAATTTAAAAAGTTAGCTGGAAAGAATTTGTTTTTTTTTAACATTTGTATATACTAATATGATGCTTGTTAGCCAAGGAATGCTAATCCTATATGATTTATATTTTTTTGACTTCTTACAAAAAGGTCAGCAATTAACCGTTATTTTTTTACTGATATATTTTTAGTCAAAAATAAAAGTTAAAATTTGACTTTTATTTTTTCGGTCAAATATAAAAGTTAAAATTTGACTTTTATTTTTTCGGTCAATATAAAAGTTAAAATTTGGCTTTTATTTGTTCGGTCAAATATAAAAGTTAAAATTTGACTTTTATTTTTTCGGTGAAATATAAAAGTTAAAATTTGACTTTTATTTTTTCGGTCAAATATAAAAGTTAAAATTTGACTTTTAGTTTTTTGGTGAAAAATAACAGTTAAAATTTTAGTTTTAATTTTTAGGTCAAAAACAGCAGTTTACATATTAAAATACAATATGTTTTAATAAAAATAAAATCAAAGTAAAAAACTCACTTCCTTTTAATTGCAATTTTCCGTCTTCTGTAAATATATTTCCTATGCAATAATTTAATTTCTTTAATTTAAGGTTTAAGTTATACAACAAATGACAAACGTCTTGTTTATACGTAGCAACAAAATGTTTTTACCTTAAACAGTTACATTCAAATAGATTAGCAATAAAATTTTAACTTTTATTTACGATCGAAAAAATAAAAGTCAGATTTTAACTTTTATATTTGACTGAAAAAATAAAAGTCAAATATTAACTTTTTTATTTGACTGGAAAAATTAAAGTAAAATTCTAACTTTTATTATTGAACGAAAAAATAAAAGTCAAATTTTAACTTTTATATTTGACCGAAAAATAAAAGTCAAATTTTAACTTTTATATTTGGCCGAACAAATAAAAGTCAAATTTTAACTTTTATATTTGACCGAAAAAATAAAAGTCAAATTTTAACTTTTATATTTGACTGAAAAAATAAAAGTCAAATTTTAACTTTTATATTTGACCGAAAAAATAAAAGTCAAAATTTAACTTTTATATTTGACTGAAAAAATAAAAGTCAAATTTTAACTTTTATATTTGACTGAAAAAATAAAAGTCAAATTTTAACTTTTATTTTTGACTGAAAATATATCGGTGGAAAAATAACAATTATTTATTGACTCTTTTGAAAAAAAGTCATAACAGTTACGGTCCCTGAATCCCGAGGCTTAGCACTAAACTGGTCTACTTATTATCGATAAACTCTTTAAAATAGCGGATGATAGATTTAACATTTTTTGTGCCAGTCTAAGATTCTCCCCTCTTCGATAACTTGCAGACAATTAGATGTGTGGAAATATTGTAAAGTTCAAAGGAGTTTTAGAGGAACTGAACTACTCACAACTCCCCAGCTACTCGCATGACACCAGTGTGCTTTTGGAGATAACCGTGAGATCCTAACTTAACCTAACCTAATACCTTCCGATTTGTTTTCCAATACCTTTCCTTCCCGACTATTATGAATTCCGTAGCGCAACTGGCAAAATTATGATGCGAGGTAAAAGGAAATGGCTATGTTAGAATTAGCAGTTGCTTAATTGAAAAAAATATGGAACATACAATAGTTGCGTTGCTTAAGAAACTGGTAATAAGTCATTTTAGTATTTTAGTAACATCAACCACCGGGTATTCACATGTTCGTGCAAATGCATTTTCAGACATATTTTTTAAGTACATAGCGGACATAGCGGAACCGGTGACATTTGTGGTTCACAAAGCACACGCGCACACATTCGCGTAAATCTGTTTGACTATTATCTATGTATTTAGTAAATGTGGATGTGGCCTAGCGTGCCACACACAAAGCTCAGGCGATACAAAAGAAGGTCAAATGCGCGAACATAAAACACAAAAGGATGCACAAAAGGTGGAATTAAATTTGCATGTGACTTAAAGTGCTGGCGAGGCAATGAAGAGGCAGGCGCTGCAACATTCAGCTATACGTACATACTTACTTACTATTTATACGAGTATATTTCCCCAAAGCATCGGTGGGCTGAATGAGGATTTGATAGATGGGAAAAGGCTGGCTATGTGCTGGCTGCATTAAAGACCACCTGTTATTGGAAAGCACAAAATGCAACTTTATGTTCATGTGGTCAGTTGGTCAGTGCTGGCAAGAATGGTCATTTACATTATTTGGGGCGGAATTTCACACTTTTACTTTGTGTGTATTTTTCTGGGCGCTTTGCTTTTACTGTAGTCCTATTGTTATTCTTGCCTCAAGCTTACTGCTCTTTGTGTGTGTAGAGTATTTACAGTTTTGTACTTTGACCGTAGTTTTTAGCTAATTTTGTGCTTCTTATTTTCTCCCTTCTTCGTTTGCTTCTCGGCTTTAACTGTCATTGTGGCTTTCATTGTCGCAAGGATGCCTGAATGCTTTCGTTCTTCTCCATTCATGACCGAGCTAGTCGTTAATATGTAGCTTTTAAAGAGTTCAAAGTGGATTTAGAGCTGTTGAAATAATTAGAGTCGTTTTAAAAAATACATTAAAAAAGAAAAGAGGTGCTGTTTTCAGCCATGTCGAGGCCTTCATATTCATTCATATAAAAAGAAAATAATAATTTAAATTACTGTATTGTTAGCGTATGAATATTAAATTTTAAAATACTATTAATTTTTCACATATAAAGTAAAGTAAAATATAAGAACTAAAAGTAAAAAATATATCGTCATGGTCATTATAAGAGGTTTTGTAGTAGTAAAATTTCTTAGCCATGAATGTAGCGCTAGTGGGCTCATTCGCTTTCTAAGGAATGCTATAAATGTTAAAGTCTCAAACCGAAACCTATTCATGATGATCATCTTTACTTTCAAAATATAGGAGTTTTAATGCATAACCTCATATCAGAACAATGTGTTGAAAAATGACACCTGCACAATCAGTGCATCGAAACTAAAACTTATATTATATACAGATGTATACCTAATTTCGATGAACCCTTTCTATTATAGTTAATGCCAGAAGAAAAATTTTTTATTTTTTAATCTTTTATGAAAATTTACAGAAAATGAAAAATAATTGTCCACTTAAATTGTTGCTGAAAGCATCCATCGATCATATAGATGCATTTCTGCATCAGAAATAAATATTTAAAAAAAAAATTCGCTTACGCTTTCCCGCGATTAGCGCTCGATATGCTTGTAAAAACTAAATCCGCCAGATGGCGCTGGAAGGAATATTTTTTTAAATAACATTTTATTTATGTTCAAATTTTTGTTATGTAAAAATTAAAAAATAAAAATTCGCTTACGCTTTTTATGCGATTTTGGCCGATTTCAATATAGCACGCTAATTGCTTCTCTGCTCTGCTAACTAAAGCCAGCTAGAGACAGCAAGTGAAGCTAAGTCCTTCTACACCTGGGTTTCCAACGTGGAGGAGGCCTTCCTCTTCCTCTGCCACCACCAGAGAGTACCGCATCGAATAGTTTCATGCTTTTGTGCCATATAATAGCACGGACATTATGAGGGACTTATAGTGCGTAGTTTTCGTTCGTCGAGAGAGGACTTTACTGTTCATTTGCCTACCCAGTGCAAAGTAGCACTTATTTGTAAGAGAGATTCTATGTTGGATTTCGAAGCTGACATTATTGTTGCTGGTTACAAGATAAAAAAAGTCCTCTACTATTTTGCAACTATTAAAAGTGACGCTGGAGTCAAGACACGATTGCGTTAACTGTCTATTTGATGAAAGGAGGTACTTCGTTTTGCGCTCGTTCACCTCCGAATTCAATCGCTTCGCATCCTTATCTAGCTTGGAAAAGGCAGCAGTAATGGCGCGATTGTTGAGGCCAATGATTGCGATGTCATCGGAATATGCCATAAATTGCACACTCTTATAAAATATATTACCCAGCACAATGTTAACGAAGTCACATGACAGGGGGTTTCCCCTTTCTGAAAGCTCATTTGGTACCAACTGGCTTGTAGAGGTCTTCCAATACTGACTGAGCTGGTGGTGTTGCTCAACGTCATTTTACATAGCCATATTAGTTTTGCAGGTATAAAGGCAACTTATTCTCATGTTATGGAAAGCAGGTTTAAAGTCGACAAAGAGATAGTGTATGCCAAACGCGTTCCAGGCGCTCATGGAAGTATTCCGTCGTCTCTCTCTTCCATCGGGCAGTGGGCGAAAATTAACGAGATGTTAAAGAATCCGCCGGAATGAATGAGCCCCGTCCATTTCATTCCTTGGATCTCGATGATATTAGACTTTACTCTCACGAGAACGCCAATCAGCCATGCAGCGGCAAATTCCCCATTCTAGGAGCATGTTCTCAAATCATAGTCCTTAATACATTGTGTGTGGTCGTCAACGAAAAAGGGGAATCTCGTCCGAGGCTTGTGGGCATTTTTCATTGGCTTTAGGATTTTACGTAGCTGGTTCCAAATCCAATTGGCGTTACTTTTATTTTTAAGGACACATTTATTTAGCGAGCCGCTTACTTCAAGAAAGACGACCGCTTGCAGCAGCACCAACTGGTATACAGACGTTGCTGACTTTGGTGGATATCAAACCGATAATGTCGGAGTAGCCCCGCTAAAACTCCCTCTCTTTCAGCCATGACCTAAGGCTCCACAAGGGTTTGTTACCGCTACTCTCACATGGGTTGCTCACGTTGCCGAGTGCGCACAAACGTGGATATACCCAGAAGATCGACCATATCGCTTTGCACTCGTCTACTTTTATAAAACTAATATTGACAACTTCTAAACATGCTCGGGCAAAGGGAGATTCCCACGCACAAGGTTTTTCAAACCAACTGTTTTCCGACAGCTTGAAAAGTTGATGTGTATTGGAATTATTTTCCGTCATGAATTGCCATATTTTTGTGACGAAAAAATATACTGAAGAGGCATAGAGGTTGTTCTCCAAATCTAGAATTTGGCCAGTGATTTCAAGAAACTGCTCCAATATAAATTATCTAACAGCTCGACGTCGTTGAATAGAGCGATTCTTGAGCTACTCCTAGATGAGATTGACGATAGCAACCAATAACAAATCGATCTTGCGGGGTTTGAATAATCGCTACACCACCAACAACAACAAATTACAAAGACCCACTTAAAGCCACGCAAAATGCACTATTTTCTTCAAAAGTTCTCCAACTGACGGACAAATTAAATATTCAAACAATTATGGCAGATAAGCTCAAAATATGCTACTCCCATTAATAATAACAACAACCATTGCACATTTGGCATAAAATCCAATTTAAAATTTAAAACACTTCCTTACTCAACTATGCAAATTTGCAGTGAAATTGTTGTTGTGTTGTAGTTGTTGTTGTTGTTATAGCAAACAACTATTTCGCCACTCATTAGCACCGCTCTGCCAACACTTATTCGGGGTGCACTTTTTATGCAAAACAAAAAAAACAAAAAACGAAACAAAAAACAAAACAAAAACTAGTTACATTTTAAGCTTTCAAATTCACTTGAAATGATTTCCGGTTTTGCTACAAGTTTTAATGCTACAACATTGCGCCACAATTTAGCAAACGAACAGCAGCGTGAACAACAATACAACAATGCGCCGACAGACGCTCATGCCAACATAACACGACGGATAGCAAAAGAATTGCAACTGTAAAAGTAGACGTTTGTGTTGGACGCTTTCGAAATGCTCAACCAACTTCAAACTTTTCTAGGCAGCTTGACAGTTGCGCGCGTTAACGGCGAGGCGTTTGAGTTGATGCCACTGCATGACGTTTGGTATGCCATGCTGCTTACTGCTTCAAAAAATATTCCATACTCATACATATATAATATGTAAGTATGTACATATGTAGGTATGTAGCAATGTTTTACATTTCACCCTATAAATGTGTTGAATAGTTGAAGAAGATGGAGCCGCTGCTGGCACGAGTGCTGCTTATGAGGGCTCAACGGCTTTTGGCGTTCTAACCAAAAACACTTGTTTCTGTCATGTCGGGATGAAAAGCGGCAGGCACCTTTGTTTTTGTGCGCATTGTGACAGTAGCAATGAGAAGGGCAAAAAGTAAGAAGGCTTCTTCTGCTGGCAAGTTGCGTTGTGGTAAGAAGTTAGTCAAATTTTTTTATGAGTGTTTTTTCGTCTTCTTCTTTTTTTCGGCTAACAATATACATATAATTGCATGTTGGAAGGCAATACATATATGTATGGCTTTTACCTAATGCGCTCACTTATGTCGATGGTTTCCTAGTCTGTGTTAAACATATTAATTTTCGAATTGCCAAATCGCTTTGCTACTTTCACACACAAAAATAAGTTTTTTTCTGGAATATTAAAAATGTTTTCCATTCATTTTTTTTTTAATTTTATAAAAACACTAGCTGAGCCAGCGACTTCATTTCTTTCATAAAATTTTGCAGAACTACTAGCTGTTACCCGAAATTTTTTCCGCGTTGCTTACTACGTTTCCGCATTTTTACAGAAGATTTTTTAAAGCTTGCAGCTTTACGAACTTAAAAACAACGCACCGTTGTCATAGTAAGAATGAAGCCTACTATAAATTTATTAGTAATTATTTGACATTGAATTTTCAGTTTGATATCTGCCAGAAACAGCTGCAACTAATTTAAGGGACAACTTTGTTTCGACCATAACTAAGGAGCAGTATTTTTAACTACATACAGCTTTTTCGATTTGAACTAAGTCGAATCATAAATATGCAGTTTCTGGAAATTTTGACTACAGAGCCATCCAATGGATTTCTATAAATATTTATTTGTGCTTTCAATGTCATCTAAGTCGAACAATAAAAGCAAAACAGATTTTCTAAATAACTCGCCTCTAGCGCATTTATTTCACAAAGGTATGTTTTATGGAACCATCAACGTTTCGTATTATAAATATCGGACTCTAAATACTGGTTTTTGAAAAATTCGACTCATGCACCACCTAACGAATTAAAATAAAGCCTATGTCCTTTGTCCTATGTCTTTTGCCCGAACTTTTTTTGTTGGATAAGCAGTTTTCATTACATTGTTGTTTTTGCAAATTTCCTTTCTCACATTTTTATGATAATATGTTCAGTACATTCTAAAAACTAATAAAAAGTCAATAAATAATTTTTAAAAATTTTAATCACAAACTTTTAAGTAATTTTGTATCCCAATTAGTGTCAGTTGGAAACTACATAAAGCAAGCTATGAACATTAAAATGATGAAAATGAAAATTAAAATGAGTATTTTTGGAATTTGTTGTTAAGTCTTCAATTTTCTTTAAACAAATTTTTAAGTCTTAAAATATGAAACTGTGTAGTTCGATACTATTTCGGTACTTTTTCAAAATTTAAAATTCCTTGTCGCACTGTGCCTCGCTGATTTTTCCCCGCCTGTATTTTCGAATGTTTGGTTGGCAGTATTACTGAAACGATTCCAAATTATTATCCTTAATAAAGAGAGCCGTTGAATGGGCCAGTTGGTTGAAGTGGCTCAGAAATCCGCAATTTTTATATGCAACCAACCACTTCAAAATTGCACTTTCTTATACGAAAATCAAATGGTGCTGCATAAAGAAAAATTTTATAAAAATTCTTAACAGAAAAAATGTAATTTGTTGAATTTTATTTGTTGAATTTTTACAAAGACTATATCACTGCGAATTCATGTGAAGTGGCGTTACTAGAACAAAACCAAAGTTGCATGTTTTTGTTTTTGTTTTTGTTTTTGGCGTACCGATTGTCAAGGCCAATTGAATACTTCTATCAGAAAATATGTAAAATTCAGTTACCATGACAACGGAAGCTACTAGAATGTAAACAAAATATATAAATTTAACAGTCAGTACGCTGGTATGAAGAGAATAAATTAAATTTGTTATTGTACTTGTAGTAAAACCACCTTTCATGAATTTGCCTTGGATTGCATTTCGTATAAAAATTGTAGAAGAAGCAAGCAAAATCTGAAAATTAATTAAAGAAATATGTACATCCACTGTAACTAAAACCGCCGCATTCACATTATTTTACACTTCACTTACACTTCAAAATGCCTGACAAAAATTTCGGAAAATTTGACAAATTGGAACACAACATTATTTTTTTTGATCAAGAAGACACAACAATAAGATCGTTAACACCTACACATCAATTATGCAACATAAATTGTGAACGATTTGGCATATAATCATATACATAAATCATTTAAATATTCAGGTGTAATACCATACTATACTTTTTTATAATGGTTTTTCTTAGTTCCATCATTGATTTAGACTTGCTTTTGCGAATTTTAGCGCCCATAATAGTCCAAAGGTTTTCTATTGGATTTAGGTCCGGTCTATTATCTGCTCAATCTAGTGACACTATACCCAAATCTTTTTTGAGTTAAACAATAGTCCGAAGGATAGTAAGAAGTGAATGGGTAAAATGTTCATGATAAAACTTACAGTTAAAATATTTGATTCGGATCTTTTTTGTGTTGCGCTGGATGTAAGTCCCTGTCGTTTACTTATGTCACACGCTATAGTTTTATCATTAATCTGTAAATTATTGGGCTAACGATCCTGCAAGGCAAGTATGATCAAATTTTCCTGAAAAACAGGCGACTAATATTATCAAAATGCTCCGGGCAGGATCAACTTGAGGTTCTTTTGAAGGCCCCATATAAATTTTTTCTTTTTGAGTAATTTAAATTGTGTGGTTTCCAAAACAAATAAATTGTTCCATCGCCAACGAATCATGCTAGTTCGTTTTGTACACAGGTCATAGCAACACCCGAAATGATCATGATTGAATTCATTAAACAAGTAGATTTATTTGCAAAAAGTGTAAGCCAGATGTTAGACGCACACATTACCCCAACCTACATCCAAAGTTGTAAAAAATCATCACGCGAAAATGTTCGCTGATACCCAATTTTCAATTTTTTTTCAATTTACAGAATACAATACAAACGTTCTCCATACAAAAAAACGTTTTGAGTAAAAAAAAAATCGACTAAATTAAAGAACTCTTTGACAAAGCCAGTATTCCTAAGTCGCAACATTTAAAGCACACTCTTCGTATGTATTTATGTAATATGAATAGCAGAATATGTGAGGTACCTTCTATTTTAAAATCCAAAAATAATTTTTTCATCGCGTTTGTGCCACATTTCGCTTGTCATCGTCGTCAAGTAGCGGCGCGTGTGACAAGAAACATTATGTGTAACAAAACCGGAAGCTTGTCATCAGCAGCCATACACCTCCTCCTTTGTAAATAATAAAAGTATGAAAAAGTGGAAACCTTAGAGAAATGAATGCATCTAAAAGTAAGTAGCGAAAAAGTAGCGAAATGTTACAAGAAATGACAGCTGGCACAGTGCAAATGACGCATAGTGGGTGCGTTGCATTACAAAGTTGGGCACAAATATAATAATAAAAGTAGACAAATATGAAACATAAGTTAACTTTTTGATTCACATCATCATCATCATAAAATCTTAGTTAACTTATTAATTGAATTTAATTTTTGAAACATTTAGAAAAGGCTCAGCTCTCTTTAAAAATATTTTCGTAAATAAGCCACCTTAAAACTTTTGATTTGATTTTTAGTCTGATTTCATTTATCATAATAATTCCATCCAATTTATTTTTTTGAAGCTGGTACCAATGAAGAAATTAAGCTTTATTAAAACTTTTAGTTTTACAAGTTGTAATATTTCATTTAATTCATAAATTGGAGTTAGCTTACCTTTTTTAGAAGGTGGCAACCATTAAGTAAACTATTTTTGAAACTACGCTGTATTACCCCTCTTTCGTTTGAGTCCTATATTACAATATGTAATTCAATTTATTAATTAATTTGCTTTAACTTTTTCAAACAGGTGGCAACGCTCTCCAAATATATTTTTTAAATGAAGTTTTCTTAACCTTTTAAGTTTGACACTCGTATTTAAAAATTTCGCTTAATTTATAAAGTTATTTTAATTGACGTTTAAACAGGTGGCAACCTTCTTTAAAAATATTTTCAAACATCTCAATAACATTCTCAAAGCTCAAACTAAAAATTTTTTGCATTTTAATATTTTCTGTACCTCGTGTATCATTTAAATAAATTTTGACTTTTCACGTAGTTGGCAACACTCTCAAACTTATTTTTAAAAATTTGTAAAACGTTTAAACCAAAAAATAAAACTAATTTTTGAAGACAATGTATAGTTTTTTTTTGAAACTTTATGACTTTGCAGTTGAAATAGCTACACAAATTGCAGGATTGATTTATTAATTCCTTTTCTATCATGTATGTATGTATGTATACTTAATACAGATAAAGTATTTATGTCAGTAAAAAATTGCAGTACATCCCAGCAAACATTTTTTTTTAAAATTATTATAGTGTATTTTACATACGAAATTATAGTTATAGAAAAAAATTAATTACGATATTAAACGTATTAAATATTGTCACTCTTATATTTGGAAATTTGTGTAATTTTATTCAGTTTATTTATTAGAGAATTTTTAAAAAAAGTAAAAATTTGCAAAGTGATACCAGCGATAGCTGATACTTCGGAAAGCGGAATATCTTCACATCAGACTTTATCACGGCTCGAACGGGATTGCTAGGCAAGCACTCAACGGCTGGGCCACACCAACCGTGTGAAAAAGAATTTAGTCTCGAGCTCAACAAAATTACAAAAAAAAAAGTTATTAAATTTATTTTAAAAAGTTTTGTAAAAAATGCAGATGAGCCCTTTGATTTCTTTGAAAGAGTGAATCTTACCATAACATATGGAAACAACAAAAAGTTTTGATGATTTTAAAAGTTCTATTCAGTTTTCTTACATAAAATGAAATAAACTAAAATAAAGTAAAAAAACCACCGTAAAATAAGTTTAATTTTTTTACCAATTATGATGTTATTGAGATCGAGGCCAGTTTTTATCGGGGAAATTATTTGAAAACCTATTGTTTTCTCTTGTTTCTTAAATATAAACGAAAAATTATGTAATAATTTTATTTTTTTAGAAAAATTGAAATATTAAGATCCACATGGGAATGTTATGATATTAAGCGCCAGAACTAAAAAATACCCCCTTATGGTCATTGCAGGAGGTTTAATAAGTTATCGGCCCTTGCACTGTCTGTGGAACAACTTTGATGTTTTGTAACACGGAAAATTTCTAGCAATGAATTTAGCCATAGTTAGCTCAATCGCATTCCAAGGAATGATATAAATTCCAAGGAATGCTTTAAATGTGAAAGTCTCCAACCAGAACCTGTTCTTGATGATTTTCTCAGTAGACCTAATAAGATTTGATAAGTATGGGAGCTATAAGTTACAGTGGTCCGATTTTAGTGATTTTCGTTGTGAATTTTCAATAAATTATAGCTGAGAGGAGTTCCCATTTATTATCTACTTTAATTTAGGAGTAACAAGGCCAAACAAAAAACAATCCGTTTTATGGGAGCTAGAATGGATAGTGACCCGATCCTGATAATTTTCGTTGGACAATTTCTATTCATAACAAGTGACAGGAGCGTGAAGTTGCTTGTTCCTAGCTGCTTTAGTATAAGTGCAGTTATAACGCAAAAACTCATATCTGAACAATCAATTATAGTAATCCCATCTCGATGATTTTCATAAAATACTTTTCATTCATAAAGAAGTGCCCACTGAGAATTATAATGGAACCTCGTATCTGCATCTCATTTCAGATACCTCACGTATCCCAGAAATAATTAATATACATTATAGAAATATATCTGCCTAATAAGATTCAGTTGGATATCTCTAAAACTGAGGGACTTGTTTGCGTTCAAACAGACAGGCGACCATAGCTAAATGGAATCAGTACGTGATCCTGATCATTTTGGTATACTGGGGTATGGCTCTATGTCTTCTTCTTCCTATACTTAAAAAAATCAGAGCAAAGTTATAATACCAACTCATCTTCATGAAAAGTAAAGGGTGTTTTTTTAGACGTGTGATTTTCAATGAGGCAATACTTTTTTCGGAGTAGGTTTTGGGCAGCTGTTACTTGATTTATACTCAGCTTGGGTTGCCATTTCATAATAAACATACTTACTTACTCCGAAACAAGGTTTGCAAATCGTGCAAACCGCATCCTCAGCGACGACGTACAGTGCGCACCATAGACGCTATTGCTGCTGTGGAGCAGAGTATCGAAGCAGATCCGAATGAGTCCATCCGCCATTGCGCGCAACAATTGGATCTGTGCCCATTCACTTTATGGAAGGTTGTGCGGAAGGATCTTGGTTTGCAGCTTACAAAATCTAACTCATGCAAGAATTGAAGCCGAACGAACATCAAGTGCGTCGCACATTCGGTAAATGCACCCAAAACGAGATGGTCACCGATCCCGATTTCCACAAGAAACTTTTGTTCAGCGATGAAGCTCACTTTAGGTTGAATGGGTGCGTTAATAAACAAAAATTTCCTACTTAGAGTATTGATAATCCACTAGCCATTGTTGAGACGCCGGTAGATCCTTACTTATCACTGGTCACTGGTTTGGTGTGTTCTAGGGACAGAGGGTTTATTGTTATTATTGGGTTATCGGTTCATATTTCTTCAAAAATCAAGCCGGCCATAATGTTACAGTCAATGGGGGTCAATGGGGCTATAGAGCCATGATTAATGACTTTTTCGGGCCACAATTGGACGATGTTGATGTGAAAGGTCTCTGGTTCCAACAAGACGGCACTACATGCCATACAACCAACGAAACAATAAATTTATTGAAGGAAACTTTTGATGAACGCTTTTTCTCGCGTTGTGGGCCTGTGGAGTGGCCTCCACGTGCGATTGAACACCGCTGGATAATTCTTTGTGGGGTTATGTGAAGTCTCTTGGCTACGCAGATAAGTCGGTGTGTTAATGGTGACATGCGGTCCTAATTGCTGTAAAGAGTGGTAGAAAATTGGGCCTCTCGGCTGGAATTTATTGGAGACAGCCGTGGCGATCACTTGCCTGAAACCAAACTTTATTTTTATAATAAAGCTAAATTCTTGAGCATAACAATAAATCATGTGTATTTTTTTCTTCTTGAAACCCACATGTCTAAAAAAACACCCTTTATAGTTAAAATATAAATTTTCTACAAAGCGGAGGCTTTTCAGCGATATAATATAAGCATATTGGTTATACAAAAATTGTATCAGTGCGTTATGAAATTTCGCAAGTAATATTAACCAAAATGTTCTATTAAAATTTAATGCTTTGCGTCAACAGTCCACTAAACCCCGATGAGCTTGAGTTGAAGTTCCATTTACCTTTTTCCATAAACAACACTTTAATTTTGCTCCTTCATATTTGTGGCCATGATATCCCACTGTACGTGGGATTGTGTAGCTGCGTGTACGCGTATTTTATATTTTTGTACCAACATACATACACACAATACATACACACACAAGTGCAGGAGCAATTTGACTGTCTAGACTCTAGACTACTACTTCCTATGGAGTACAAGCAATTATGAAAGATTGCCTAGGCAACAGCAACAGTAATGTTTTATACAGCCACTTGAAAAACATTTAAAATAGTAAGCTGATTATTATATTTCCCTAAATAACTAGATATTTTCGCATACCGTTTAATATCCCCGTACATGTGTATGTAAATACAAACATACATACACATTATTGCATTCCAAATAGTTTGTTTGTTTTTTTGCTTTGCCAGTTCAAACGTTTTATTAAAAATCACTTTGCCGTTGCTACCAAAACTTTCTAGCCGCTCATCAACCGCTGCAACACGTTCGTTGTTGTTATGATTGTTGTTGTCACTAACGTTTGTTGGTTGACGTTGCGGCTACTACTTCAACCGCTGGCAGCATTTGCTTCACTTAACTGCCACTCACTGTTCTAGCTGTCACTTCACTTCACTCTGCTCTGCTCTGCTCTGCTTTTGCCGTTGTACCCCTTTGGCGCTTTGTGACTGCAACACGTTGCTGTGGTTTTTTTGTTGTTGTTACTGTTGCAGTCGCTATTAACTTCAACTCGAAAACTTTCTCCAAGTTGGTGTGAAAAAATGCACGTCATTAGCAGAAGTCGTTGGTTTTGTGAACTATGCTAAGCCAGACTGATTCGTATCAGCCAATGAAGGGGCTTGAATTTAAACTCTGCGGAAAGTGAGGGATTGTTTATGAAGCGCGCATTATATTTTGAGCTTTGCACAAGGGGATTAAATTTTTAATTTTAAGGATTTAAATTTTGTTGTAGAGCTTGTCAAGGGCTTATACTTGCCATGAAAACCTCTCGTTGTGCTCGGATCCTCACCTCGCATGAATCAAAATATGACATGGGATAGTTCGCGATACAAATCGTAAAAGCTTGCCGTTCTGTGGAGTAACACAGTGGGTTTATTCCAAGCCGTCCGCACAGGACAAACAAAATTGTACCCTTCAAACGTGATCGACTATTCCCATCGTTCGCCTCGATCTCCCTCAAAACCCGGCCACACCAATTTATGCCCCATTCTAAATTAATGAGCGTTTTACGATCAGATTAAGGTTTAGATGCTAGCCGACAGGAAAAGCACTAGAAAATTTTACCAAAAGCTGTGATGACTTACGGAAGGTTTTAAGACCGGGTCAAATTCCTGTGGAGGGAACATATCACCACTTTGCTAAATGATGTGAACGAAAACGTCGCCGGAGAGACGCTGATGACGGCATTAAAAATCCCGCCACCCGACCTCAATTATGTTCGAATGGAAATAACGCGGCTAAGGAACAACTCGCTGACGCAGGGCATTCGCGTCTTGGCTCCCGCAACACTGTTGCCAGTTTCAATTTTGACAAATTAGAGAGCTTTGTTTATCTTGGAACCAGCTTTGACACCAACAACAATGCCACTCTCTAAACCCAATGAAGAATCAGTAAATCCCTCTGTCGATGAACGAAATTCAAGCTCTATAAGTCCTCATCATGCCCGGGTATGGCGCAGAACCACGGACACTATCAACATCAGATGAGATGGCCCTTGAAGTTTTCGAGAGAAAGATTCTCCAAAAGATTTTTGGACCTTTACGTCTTTGCGACGGCGAATATAGCAGACGATGGGACGATGAGTTTTATGAGCTTTATAACGACACTAACTTCGAACAGCGAATTAAGAGTCAGCGGCTATGTTGGCTAGGCCATGTTGTACGTACGGATCCAGCCCTTAAAGTATTTAACGCGGAATCCGCTGGCGAAGGCAGAGGAAAAGGAAGGCCTCCTCTACGTTGTTCACATTTGGTTGATGCGATGTAATTTGAACGAAATCTGTAATCTACGTTGTAATGCGAACTAAATTTTACTGTTTCCATTTAAGCTACATACGCAATGCCCACGCGCTTCTGTTACAATCAAAAACATACAAATTTCATTCGGAAATGATTGATAAAATTTATATTACCAAAATATTCTGTTTAATTTTATGTTTTCAGATGGATCATGGAAATAAAGTATCCTTCAATTTGAGAATGGAGCCAACGTAAAGTATTATTTAAGTTGTTTTTAATTTTTCCAATAGCTGGCAACCCTCTCCAGAAATAGTTTTGTATACACCTCGTTCGTTGCTTACTTTGTATATTGTAATAACTGTGTAGCTTATCATTCAACTACATATTATTTTTCAGACCGGTGGCAACCCTTCCCAAAAATCCTTTTGAAAATAAGTCTGCTCAAACATTTTTCGTTTGATAACGAAATTATTAATTAAACGAAATTTAATTCTTCAAACAGCTGGCAACCCTTTTCAAAAATATAGTGGCATTTCAGTTAGCCTATTAATTACATTGAATTACCCCATTTAGACAGTTGGAAAACTTCTTCACAAATATTTTTGCAAGGAAAAGAAGTTAGGTTCGTATGACGAGCTTGCTGTAGTATTCTATTTTACTTATTAATTTAATTCCGTTATCTGTTTTAAATAGTTGGGAACTCTATTAGAAATTATTTCCCAATGATGCTTATTTTGTTTACTTCTTTTTATAATTCAATTTAATTTAATTTTTCAAACAGGTGGCAATCCTTTTCAAAAATATTTTCACAATTAAGTTTTCGCAAACCTCCTTTGGTTGAAATCAATATAGTGGCGTTTCAGTTAACTTTTAATCACATTAAATTAACCCTTTTAGACAGGTGGCAACCCTCTTCGGAAATATTTTCGTAAAGAAACCTATACTAGTATTCTTTCTTTTGATGAACATCCAGAAAAATTTCTACTCATTTATTAATTTAGATCTTTTAAACAGTTGGTAACTCTTTTTGAAAATTTTACCAAAATGATGCTTATTATTTTTGATGCCCTTTATTAATTAAATTGAATTTAACTTTTTAATGCGTTCAAGACGAACCAATACAGTTATGGTTTAATAAGGAACTGAGAATGTTGAAAAATAAAAAATCGCGTATCTTCAAACAATATAAAAATACAGGTTTACTTACAGATTACTTAAAGTACTCAGTCCTGCGACATAAATATTTCAAATTAAATAAGAAATCTTACCAAGAATACCTAAATAAAATGAAAAAGAATATTATTTGTAACCCTAAATCATTTTATGGTTTCGTAAACTCAAAGCGTAAGGTAAATGGTTTTCCTTCAAATATGAGGTATCAGAACACTGTGTCCAGCGACAATGAAGACATTGCTAACCTATTTGCACAATTCTTTGAGTCTAACTATTCCACTAAAGTCAATCTTCCCCCTTATAAATATCCATATTATCTATATACTAATAATTCGATTAATGTTCCAGTAATATCTTCTGAAGATGTATTATTTTATCTGAAATCTTTAAAAGAATCATTCAAGTACGGTCCTGATATGATTCCTACATGTATTCTTAAACAATTTGCTGATTATCTATATCTGCCTTTATCAAACTTGTTTAACTTGTCGCTAAAACAAGGTAATTTCCCGTCTGTTTGGAAAAAGTCTTTTATAATCCCTCTTCATAAAAGCGGCAATAGGTCTTCGATTGAAAATTACCGTGGAATAGCAAAGCTATCGGCAATTCCAAAACTATTTGAAGCAATTATTACTAATCAGTTAAAATATACGATCTCTTCATCAATCGCAAACTCTCAACACGGATTTTGTAAGGGCAAATCAACTATTACCAATTTACTGGAATTCACAACTCATGTTTCAAATGGTTTTAGAGAAAATATTCCAACAGATGTTGTATACACCGACTTCAGTAAAGCTTTTGACAAAGTTTGTCACCCCTTACTCATCCACAAACTTGATCTGCTGGGCTTTCCACCCGCTCTCCTCCGCTGGATTTCTTCTTATCTACATGATAGATCTCAAATCGTTATATTCAAAAATGCTTTTTCCAATGTCATCAATGTTACTTCGGGAGTTCCCCAAGGCAGCCATCTAGGCCCGATTCTGTTTTTGTTATTCATAAATGATATTACTACTGCAATAAGATATTCGAATATACTAATGTATGCTGATGATGTAAAACCACTTAACCTTAAAAAATGTAAATTTATGTGTTTTTCACGAAGAACTATTCAGCCAGCTTCTTACATAGTAAATAACTATACTCTGGATCAAGTGTTTGACTTTGTTGACTTGGGAGTTACAATGGATTCCAAACTTAATTTCAATAGTCATGTTAATGCTATAGCTAATAAGGCTAGAGGGATGTTTGCCTTTATAAAACGATGGTCAAAAGAATTCAAGGACCCATATGTAACAAAGGCTCTTTTTACAACTTTAGTAAGACCTATGCTAGAATACGGTTCGATAGTTTGGAACCCACGTTATCAAGTTCACATTGATCGGCTGGAATCAATTCAAAAACAGTTCTTACTTTTTGCCCTAAGAGACTTTAGATGGGATTCTCGGCTTAATCTTCCTCATTATACTGATCGTTTGAAGCTAATAAATCTTCCTACACTTTCCAGCCGTAGAGAAATGCTAGGCATAATATTCATTACTAAACTACTCACAGGGTCTATCGCAAGCACATTTCTTATTACCGAAGTTAAACTTAATGTTCCTTCTCGGATTTCAAGACACTTTAAACCTCTTTATTTAAAACAGTGTAAAACCAATTATGAATTAAATGAACCTTTCCGATGTTTATGTCAAGATTTCAACTGTCTTTCCAGCACTTTTGATATTTCGGACTCACTTTTCACCATAAAAAGAGCTGTACTGTCCTTTCTCAATAAATGATTAACGGAGGTATAATATATATTTGATTCAGCTGATGAAGTTTTTTTCTGTAGCTGAGCAGTTTTGGATCTCGACGCTTAACAAACTTTTTCCTTTTAACATATCGGCACAAAAAAAAAATATTAAAAAAAAAAACACAAGATCCGTACGTCATGCGGACTCGTGTCGGTTGGGCGGGAAAGAGTGTAACCGTTGGGCTTATAAACATAAGGCAACTATCTTTAAATATATTTACTATTATTATTTAATAGGGTAATTTGCAATATTAATCTAACTTAGAAAGCTCACTAGCTACCATAGCCTACAGTGCGTAAAATAATATTCTATGTATATATTATATGTACCAAATTTTAGCGAAATCCATCTATCTGTTTCGCTGACTCACTCACGAAACTTTCCTACTGACTTACAATACTCATATGATTTTACATTTATTTGCAACCCTTAGGTGTATTGCAATACGCGTATTACGTTACGCACACAAACATAATGACCTAAGGTGAATACATAAATCATTCAATATTATCAAGGTGTCGACATGACGTATGATGAACGCCGCCTAATGCAAATGAGGCGTCAATTCTGCTAAACAGCCAATTGTCCCAGTAATCTACAGAAAAAGCAAAAAGTACGTTAAGGTTAGAGGGGTTTAATTCGCATTTCAAAGGGAAGTGCGTCACCCATTCATATGCGAATATAATGGCAATAATAGAGAGGAAGAAAGGTAATTTATTAAATCAAGTTAGGTTACATAAAGAAAAGGAAACTGTAATGATTTGACTTTAGCGGTAATAAGAATATGTAGGTACGTACATAGAGTTTTTTGAATATGACACTCCCCAAAGAGCATATACGTAAGCCCAAGGCTCTGAGTGAGTGATATTATTTTTAATTGAAAAAATTATAACCTTTGAACTAATGAAATATTTAACGAATTTAAATTGCATCTGAAAGTAGTAAAATATCTAAGTTTTAAAATACGTTGTTAAAATTGAGATATTTTGGAAAAAGGCTAAAACCTACAAGTTTGATTAACTATTGAAGAAAAATGTTAATAATTTTGAAAACAGGGCGTGACGCTGGCACTATTTTATCTCAGTAACCACATTTCCTGTTTATGCGAAACTAGATAGACGCATTGCTTTCGGCAAAACTTTTAAATTTTTCTAAAAGACAAATATCTAAGCTTTAAAATAAATATATACAAAGACTGCCACAATAATAGAGCCATTTACCGTTTATTAACAAATTTGAGATATTTTGAAGAATGCTGAAATCAAGATAAATACTGAGAAAAACATTGCTGGAAGTTGGATTTATTTAAGCAGGAGCTAAAATAGGAGAATAATTTTGGAAAATAGGCGTAGTGCTCCCCATTTATAATATTATGTTTTATCACAGTAACCATTTTACCAACATCTACCAAATTCGGTAGACGCATTGCTTTCGATAAAGAATTCGAATGCATCGGATAGAAAAATATCTAAGCCTTAAAATAAATACATATACAGAACACCACAATAATAAGGTGATTTAAAATTTATTGTCGAATTATATATTTAAGGTTACTCCAAAAACCGTGTACCAAATTTAATGATTTTTTTTTAAATTGCATTAAGAGAAAACTGGTACTTAATTTTTAATTTTTTTGTTACAATAAATAAAATAATAAGCCTATTTTGAAAGCAGTTGGTCAGTTAGTTTTTTTTTAATACAGTCATCTACATTGGAAGATATATCTAATAAGCATTTGTAAGCTATAGGTATTTTTGAGATATTTCTGTGTTCTTACATACCAAATGGGTGATATGGCGAGACCAGAAGAGGTTGCTAACATTTTGAAAGGGTCCTCGTTTAGTCTAACTTGTGATATTTTGCAAGTCATACACCTATTTTTTCGTTGTTTTTGTTTCTTGATTCTTGAGCTTCTTCAGACAATCGCCGTATTGATAAGTACTAGCATTCTATTAAATTCCATGTCCATGCTCTAAAATTTTATGTACATTGTGAGTTTCTTCTCAGCGCAAAATTTTCTTCGTAAAAATGAACTTATTTATACCCGATACTTTACAAAATTAATAGTACACCGATCAATTTGGTTTTAAGTTTGATGTAAATTAAATTATTTTTTTCTCCAGGTTTCCGTCTGCTTATTTGTTGTATATTTTACTCCTTAATTCTTTCATAATAACTGCAAAAAAGCTTTAAATACTTTATATAGTTTGAAGTTTTCTATAGACATTTGAACAACTTTTGAGTCAGCACGAAAATTGGGAATCATATTTAAAAACAATATGCACTGCCAATTAAATCAGCTCAGAATACTTTTCTATTTATAGTCGAAAAACGATAATTATGACAATACCCAATTCTAGCTAGGTTTATATACGCAAATCGCTAATTATCAACCGCTTCCCTACTTGCTAAATATTTTTTAACTAACACGGGGAAGCATAGTATTAAATTTCCCTACAGCTATATTTTGTATTTCGTATACAAAAAATGTGGATTTATTAAAAAATTCCCGGAAAAAACAGTCTTGCGACGCTACTACATTCGTGCCCCTTTTTTTATGCCTAAAGTTGCGAACTCCAGCCAGAAATTTGGCAAATTCTCGCTAGTCCAAATACATACCGTGTTACATACAATATTAGTAATGGTAGTAAATAGTAGTTTATTGCTACTACTAATTTAAACTACTATTTTTACTAATGCTACTAAGTACTAAGTACTACTAACTACTATTCCTATTAGTACCACAACTATTACTATTTCTACTTGCTACTAACGACGCTACCACTGCTACTCCCATATTTACTTATTTCGCTCTGTGTGGAATCGGCGCAGAAATTTTACTTTTGGCTCGCTCAGATAATTTATAACTCTATATGTCGGGAACTATTGAGCAAACAGATAGTCTATGTTCTATGTTTAATGTTGATTTGTGATCCATGTCACATTGGACGTATAAAAACAGTTTATGTCTTAATAGTGAAAAGTCATATGTCCTTTCCATATCAAAAAGACGTATCAATTTCTTTAATATTCCGCCTCTATATATTGATGAAAAGAGTCTTAAATTTGTACCTAAGGTCAAAAATCTTGGTTTTATTATCAATTCTTCAATTACTAGTGACGATAACGTAAACTCCACCGTGAGCAAAGTGTATTATATTGTATGGAATTTAAGAATGTCTGCAAATTTTACTCCGCTTGAAATTAGGAGAAAGCTTGCCGTACAATAAATATTACCAATTATATGCTATCCAGAACTAATCTCTAGTAAATTGAGTTCTCAATATGCGCACGAAATTCATCTAGTTTGCTAAGATGATGGCGTAACTTGTACATATGTATTCCATCGTTCCAATATATTCCGAACATGCGTTGGAAAGCTACTGTCATTGTACGTCTATCTTTTCAGTATATGTCATTCATTTGAAGCGTAAACAACAACAATTTCTTTTCACTCAAATATGTCGAACTTTGTGCCTGAAAAAGTGTTTTTGCGGTGAGTTCTTCTTCACTACTTTAATATGAAGAAAACTGCTGCCGAAAGTCATCGTATTTTGGTGGAAGTTTATGGTGAGCATGCTCTAGCTGAGCGAACGTGGCAAAAGTGGTTTGCATGATTTAAAAGTGGTGATTTTGGCTTGGAAGACGATGAACGTCCTGGGCCGCCAAAAAAGGTTGAAAATGAAGAAGTGGAAGCATTACTCGATGAAGATTGTTGCTCGCAGAATCTTTGGGTGTCACTCAAGCAGCCATTTCAAACCATTTAAAAGCAGCTGGATATGTTCAAAAGCAAGGAAATTGGGTTCCACATGAAGTCAAGCCGAGAGATGTCGAAAGGCGGTTTTACTTGTCCGAAATGCTGCTGGAACGCCACAAAAGGAAGCCATTTTTGCATAGGATTGCTACTGGTGATGAAAAATGGATCCATTACGACGACCCCAAGCGCTAAAAATCATATGTGAAATTCTGAAACCAGTCAAATCAACGGCTAAGCCGAATTTGTTCCGATCGATGCAGAACGCCCTCACTGGAATACGGTTCACATCAGAGCAGGATGTCAAAAATTGGCTTGATTCATTCTTGGCTGCCAAGCTGGCGCAGTTCTTTTGGGATGGGATCCACAAATTGCCAGAAAGATGGGAAAAAGCCATGGCTTCAGAGGGGCAATACTTTGAGTAATACTATTGTACATGTTTTTCTTAAATAAACGTTCAAATTTTGGTAAACCATCGCACGAATTTAGTTATAGGCCCAATAGAAATAGCAAAATTAGTAGTAAAATTTGTAAAAATAGCCCTAGTAATTAATAAAATAGTAATATTAGTTAAAAACAGTAGTAAAATAGTAGTAGAAATTAATTTGTGCTTTGCCGGCTCGAGGTCAAGGGGTGTTTGGTGTTAGTAAAAATATAATCATTTGTTTTTTTCAATATATTTCGGTTACACTGCGGTAACCGTCTTCAGTGCAAATGATTTACACGTCCGCAGTGTCCGACGTGGAGCTTTGCAGAAATTTGTAAAAATAGTAGTAGTAATTCGTACTAGGATTAGGAAAAATTAGTATCGTAGTAATTATTAGTAGCATTAGTAAAAATAATCGTAGTAGTCGTTGTGATAGTAGTAGTTAATAGTAATTAGCAATAGTAGTAGAAGAGCAGAAGAGAGAAGTAGTGATGGTAGATGTACTTTTAGTCATTAGTAATTGGTGAAAATTACTAAATTTACTCACCTCGTCATCTTAATCATTTTGATGTACAGTTTTACGCACCAATCTTTTATTTTTCTAATACTTATAAACAACCGGATCAAAGTCATTTCCTCTTCATGAAAGGTATAAAAATGTGGAAAGAGAGTAGGAAGCCATCTACCTTATGGCACTTACTTTAATTTTTTTTTTCGTACACCTGGTCGCACGTTTTTGATCACTCAATTTACATTATAAATATATATTGACATTTGTGAAACGTAGCGCGCAACGTTATACCTTAAAAGTTTGCTATACCGCTGAGTAATTGACAAAATTCCGGAAACACGAAAGACAGACAGCTAGTGGTCGAACAGCATCAGCTATGGGAAATATTAAAGCAAAAAATATGAAGAAAAAATGTACATAAAATAAAAAGAGAAATTTTATTAGCAAGTAAAAGCAAATAGCGGTGAAAGCAGATAAAGCAACTGCAAAAAAAAAAACATAAACCTTATTTTATGAAAAGTCACTCAAGTCGAAAAGGTCGATTGCACTCTATAAGGAGGTAAGGAGAGTGGTGGCGCAAAGTGGAATTGCAATTTTTTGTTGTTGTTGTTTTTTTTCTTTTAATATGCCATTGCTGTCAATTTGTGCGTAATATCGGGTGTTTTTTTTAGGGGTATAGAACTTCGAATTGAAATAAAACACAAGAAAATCGTTTTAAGGTCCATCAATTTGGCTTTATTGGAAGGATAATTTTATGCCATTAATGTTTAAATATTATTTCGGGCATGTGGCCGCCGCGGCTGGCTCGAATAAAGCCAATTCTACAGGTCCAATTTTCAACCACTTTTTCGAGCATATGGGGCCGTATGTCGGCAATAACGCCACGAATGTTGGCTTCCAATTCCCCTAACGTTTCTGGTTTGTTGGCGTAGACGAGCGACTTCACATATCCCCAAAGAAAATAATCCAATGGTGTCAAATCACACGATCTTGGTGGCCAATTTACAGGTCCATTCCGCGAAATTATGCGCTCATCGAATGTTTCCTTCAATAAATCGATTGTGACGTGCACTGTGTGGCATGTAGCGCCGTTTTGTTGGAACCACAACTCATCCACATTCATGCCATCCAATTCGGGAACAAAATAGTCGGTTATCATGGCTCTATACCGGTCTCCATTAACGGTAACTGCCTCTCCAGCATTATTGCGGAAGAAGTATGGCCCAATGACTCCACCAGCCCATAGAGCATACCAAACAGTCAGTTTTTGTGGATGTAATGGCGTTTCAAGGGTCTCATGTGGATTCTCTTCACTCCAAATGCGGCAATTTTGCTTGTTGACGTAGCCATTCAACCAAAAATGAGCCTCATCACTGAACAAAATTTTGCGATGAAAATCAGCATCGACATCAATCTTATTTTCGGCCCATACACCAAAATCACGACGCATTGCATGGTCTCGCGGCTTTAATTCTTGCACAAGCTGGATCTTGTAAGGTCGCAAGCCAAGATCTTTGCGCAAAATCTTCCATAAAGTTGATGGACAAAGCTCCAATTGCTGTGCACGGTGGCGAATCGATTCATTCGGGTCCTCTTCAACACTTTGCTCTACAGCGGCAATTGTTTCTTCGGTGCGCACTGTTCGACGTCTCTGCGGATGCGTATTATCACATAGAGTAAACGTAGTGCGAAAACGATCCATGGTTAACCGAATTAATTGCTCTGATGGACGATTATGTCGACCATAAAATTGACGGAGCTCGCGGTAAACTTCGCGAACTGAACCATTATTTTCGAAATAAATTTGCACGATTTGCAAGCGTTGTTCTTTTGTCAACCTGTTCATGATGAAATGGCAAACCAAACTGAACATAAATGACATTAGAGTTGCCAGATTTGACCACAAAATGCCAGTTTTATCTCTATTCGAAAAACAAACCTGTAAAAAAAACACCCGATACAAGCAGCAGGTGGTCTTCAAACTGCACAGTTTGCAACGTTAAAAGCCACGGTGTTACGTTGCGTATGCGGAATTCATTTGCATGGCAAAAACACACGCGAATTTATTAAGCAAAAAATGTATGGCATAACATATTTTGCGAAATTATATTGCTAATATTTCTTTTGGAGCACAGCAAGTGTTTAGTTTGAATTATGAAAGAAAACAAAAATTGAAGCAGCAAATATTATTCAAGAAAACACACAATTTACAAAGGCAGCGTTTAAGTAAACGGGACATTTAATTTTTTACGTCGGCAAGTACTCCAAAAACTCCAACAATCTGTGCCTATAGGTTGATTTTTCCCTACTTGCTTTAATTCCCAATAATTGCTGTACAATTCTCCTTCATTATCTGCGTACGATTTTTTTTTTTCGTTTTTCCTTTTTTCTTGGATTTATTTTACTTTGAACCAATACAACACGTGCGCTGGCAGAGGAAAATTTAAATTAAATTATCACACAAAAGTGATGGATGTGGGCAGGAAAAATTTAATTAATCAGGAAGTGAGTAAGTAAACCGTGCGGCGTCATTTTGGATTTATAAACTTACATACATATATCGCACACATATGGCGGCGAAAAGCGCTGACAATGAAACTGACATTGATAAACAAATCTGCACCACAAAAATGTTGTCACATCACTTAACTGTTTAATTTGCACACATTTGCATAAACATTGTTCTCTTATACTCGCACACAAAACACACACACACACACACACACACACACAATGTAATGTAATGTCTACACATTTACGCAAGTTGAAGCAATTTTACACATAATTACTTGCATATTGACAGGCATTATGTGGCATTGTGTGGCAGCGCTTCGTTCATTATTGGTTCCTTGAAATATATCCTCGTTCGTGTAATTGTACCTACACTTTGCTATTGGATTGTGTTAATAGGACCGCACTAGTGCTCAGCTCATGAGCGGAAATAAATAAAGGCAATAACTGTATTCACTCCGTTCTGCTCATTTGCCATACATTCTCACATCTAGAAGTTTACCCATGCCGTGAAATTTGGTTTCGCACAATTTTGAGCAATCGTTCTAGGTATGTGGCATTTGGTGGGCTCCAGTTCGGTATACCTGCGCTGTAATGATCTAGAGAATTTGTAATGGAAATGTCAATGAAGGAGTGAATTTACTCCTTTCTATATTAAACGCGCAATGGCATAAATAGTTAACAGTCACTTTGATAGTAGAACTTTTGTTGCATCTAATTAACAAAGTTTGTTACTTCTTCTGAAAATGCTCTTTCAATGCAAAGTGTCTATCAATAAAAGGCTTAATTTTAAATTTTGCTCCTTTTCTGAACTGTCAGTACGCAAATTGACAACAAGAAATCAATTGACAAGTGAAAACAAGGAGGTCTCCAGAGATGGATCGAATGAATATAATAACGTAAGTAAACGCTAGTTGTGTGCTAGAAATACGTGATTAAAAAAAGGTGCGTGTAATACCGTACACGTGATAGAAGTGAACCTTCTAAAAATAATAGAGACTTTTGCGTGCGAGGGAGAGAGAAAGAGCGAAAGCATCTCGAATAATATAGGTAGGTAGGTAGGTTGGAGTGGCAGCCGCCTACAGCGGCTCACTTAGGCCAATATTAGGAGGCCCATTGTGTTACCACAAGGAAAAATTTGTACCATCCAAGAGGAATATTACCCCTCACCAAACCATTTTGCCTCGCTGATGAACTTCAACAGATAATTTACTTCGGTGCTTGAAACCTCACTAAGGTCATCCAAAAACGGTGATCCCAGATATCGCATTCTGCTTTTACACAGTGTAGGACACTTACACAGTAAATGCAAGATCGTTTCCTCCTCCTCGTCGTTCTTGCAGCTCCTACAGCCTCTTCGGAAGGGTACTCCCAACCTTTCAGCATGTTTCCCTATCAGACAGTGCCTGTTAGAGCCCCGATGACGTTGGAAATGTTTTCCTTTCTTAGAGAGAGAACGCTGCGCGACCGTTTCCGATCCCATTTAGGCCACATCTGCCTTGAGGTTCGACAGGTCGTATTTTGCCTCCATCTATTGTCAGCTTGCTTATATGTACAATCTCTGAGTAACAGTTTGCAAGTGGCAAACGGCATACCAATGCGTTCTTTATCTTGAAGAATCTGCTTGGTCGTACCTTGTCTTGCAAGTTCGTCTGCCTTGCAGTTTCCCTCTATGTCCCAGTGACCAGGGACCCAAATGAGGTGCAGTCTGTTCTGCTTGGCCATCTCCTGCAGAGATAGGCGGCAGTCCAGCGCGATGTTAGAGTTAAAAGTGAAAGAGCTCAGAGCTCTGATTACAGCCTGGCTGTCACTAAAAATGAAGATGTCTCTTCCTATAATCCCGGTCCCAATCTTCTCTACCGCCTCCATGATAGCTGAGACCTCAGCCTGGGAGACGCTGCAGTGATCTGGTAACCTAAAGGAAATTTTCGAATAATATAAGATAATAAAAAATTTACATAAAAATATTTCGTTTATTCAATATTTACACATCACTGGTAAGTATTTCAATTCATGTAAATGATTTATGTGCTTATAATTTTAATGATGGTAAAGTAGATATATAGTTTCTTTAATCTTAACTACAATATTAATTTTTTAAGCTCAAGGCCAGTGTAAGGAAAAGTATATTGGAAAAAAGACAACAACAGTCAGGAGTGGTAGAAATGATAGCTATTCCGGTGATCACCACATCCCTTCATCAGATTTCTTTCATGACTCCACCGGCTTTTTATATATAAAAAGAAGTTACATTTTGATTGTCACCTTATAACTCAAGAACCACCATACCGATTTCAATACAAATTTTACAGCATATTTGGGCATACATGTAGATGTTTTAAAATATTTGTTTTTTTTCAGGGACCGATCTATTCGAAAAAATCGTATTTATAGTTCGATTTGCTTGAAATTTGGTTCGTTAATTGTGATCCGAGTTGTGTTTGTCTAAACAAATTGCCGGTAGGTGGCGATGTAGTCGAGATATTTCTAAAAATCGTATTAATGGAACGATTTTGTTAACTTTTAACATTTAGCTTCACTCTGCAGTGAAAAACGTTTTTGAAAAAGATAGACCCTATAGGTGGCGCTAAAGTCAAGATATTGCGAAAAATCTTATATATGAACCGATTTAGTTCATATTCAGTACGTGCACGAAAAAGATTTTTAGAGTCGAGATATTGAGATAAAAATGATGGACCGATTTAGTTCACATTCAGTAAGTAAATTTGCTGTGCAAAGACAAACATTTTTGAAAAAAATATACACGGTAAGTGGGACTCAAGTCGACAGATATGTATTTAAACATCTTTTTTATGGACCGATTTCACTCAAATATGAAACGGAGATTAGCTAATGTATAAGAAGTATGGTAAATATGGCTAGTACTGATAAATTTTGGAATGTTGCTAAGGTTTTGTTTACACAAATCCTGCAGAGAATTATATTCAAAACCCCCCAGAGTGGCCTTAAGATTTCTCATTAGAGCCGGACTTCTGCACAGAAGGTGCTCTACTGTCTCCTGTTCATTTTCATCTCTGCAACTTCTGCAGTAATCATTATAAGTAACGGCAAGTCTTCTGGCGTGGGTTCCGATCGGTCGGAACTGCCACGAGTCTCGCGACGTTAGACCTACCCTTCGCCAGAAGAATTGATGTTCGCTTAAGGTGATATTCGGGCCATGTTAATTTTGCAGTTCTGCATACTGGCACGGTGCGCCATATCTGAGCAGATTGCTGAAGATGGTGGAGGTAAATGCTCCTGTTAATTAAGCCTATTGGGACTGGAATCGGCACCTCATTTGAGGTTAGTATATTGCGATGCCCAGGAATCCAAATTATGTCTACTAAGAGCTGGTTGCAGATTTCGTTCAATAGACTCCTGCTTAACCAGCTTCGAGTTGGTTGTGAAAGATGCTAGAGCCAATAAGGCCGCTCGGCTGTCTGAGAAGATTGCTATACGCTTATCTTGAAAATTACCAAGTCAGTTATGCTCTAAAGCGCGGCAGCCCCCAGCGACAGCAAAAACTTCCGCCTGAAAAACAGTAGCGAATTGAGGCAGGTGGTAAGATCTCCCCTTTCCCAAGAAGCATGCAAATAACCCAGCCCCAACCCCTTGTTCCATCTTCGAACAGTCAGTGTACATTCCAGACGGTGATTCCAGGCGAGCATATCAAAACCTACATCCCATTCCGATGTCGATTTTATAGGCACGAGATGAGTTATAACATTTTGGGCATCAGTTCGACATTTTCTCCATACCCCCGTCCCCCTAATGCACGCTGATCTCTGCACTCTACCTACCTTACACTAAATTCGGCATAGATATATCGGGACCATTCAGGACACTTCAATTGTTCGGGACTTGCTCACCACCACAACTACTACCACTACTAATACCTAGTAACACTACTACTATTATAATCTTACAACTTCTTCTACTACTACTTCTATCTACAACTCCTACTAACTGCTACTAAATACTAGTAGTACTGCTAGCACAACTACAACTTCTTACTACTACCACTACTACTGCTCCGCTAAGTAAATAGTAACACTATTACTACAATTACAACTACTTCTACTAACTCCTGCTACTACTATTTACTCCTACTATCAATACCACTACTGCTTTTAATCATTTCTATTACTACTTTCACTAATGGTGCTAATAATTACTACTACTATTTGAACTAATTTCTACTACTACTTTTACAACTACTGACACTACTAATAACAGCTACCATTTTTATTAATTTCTACTACTCTCTGACTAATGCTATTATTCATTATTTCTATTATTTTTACTAATGGTACTACTAATTACTACTAGTATTTTTATTAATTTGTACGATTTTTATTAACTTCTACTATTTTTACTAATTTATGCTAATAATGCTACTAGTATATTTCTACTGCTATTTTGAGTAATGCCACTACTAATGACTCCTACAATTTTTATCATTGCAACTACTTTTTTATTATTGCTGCTACTAATTACTACTACTATTTTTACTTCTTAACACTACTATTTTTTACAAATTTTTACTATTTTTTTACTTATGTTACCACTACTATTTATTCAAAAACTGTAGAAAAGTTTTTTCTTATAGCGGTCGCCTTCCGGCAGGCAATAGTAAACTTCCGAGTGTATTTTTGCCATGAATAAAAGTTCACAAAAATCATCCGCAGTTCGGAGTCGGCGTATAACTACAGGTCCCTCAATTTGTGTTACATCACCAACACTCACACCATAAATTGTAGGATAAGTGTGAGCGCTAAATTATTATTATTAGAAATTGCAGTAACTCAGAGAGGTTGAACATTTTCTGGTGACTTTGTAGGAAAATATATTATTTATATATCTATGTAGTATTTTTCAGCAATCAAGTTTTTCTTAATACAAAGTTGATTGAAAAAACCGAAGTATAATCTTTTAAACCAGAACCAAATTATAATTACTCCTCCTTTAAGTTTCTCTAACTTTTATATTCTCAATTCAAAAGACTGAACTCGTTGGTCTGACTTTACGCTGCTCATAAAATTCTATTTTTGCGAAAGTGAAACTCCATTCCACCGTTCATTTATTTTCTCTTCTCTCTTCTTATGCTGCAATTAATTCTCATTAATTGTTTTTCTAGCATAATTTACTACGTTTTCTATGCATATTATCTGCGACATTTAGTTATACCAGTACGCTTTTCTATTATCTTTCATTTAATAAATTTTAATTAATTTTCGCCTATGTAATGACAACCGTAAAAGACACAAGAGGAAGAAACTAAATAAATAAATAAATAAATAATATAAAAGAAGATTAAATGTAGATCTCAAGTGCAGATAGATGATAAAGAAAAAAATTTCGAAGCAACTAAATGAAAAGCAAACACACGCCCGAAAGCAATAAACTGCACAGCCACACATTCTCTCTCTCTCTCTCTCTCTCTCTCTTAACGCCTTTAAATATGCTCGCTTTTATTGCGCTAATGCGGCAGTAAGCCTTTTCAATCTTCACAGATCCACCATAAACTGTTGTTCTTTGTTGTCGTTCTGGCTGTTGCGTTTTGCTTGGCTTGGCTTGGCGTGGCGTGCGTTGGCTGCAAGTACAGCCATCGTCGCTGGTATTGCCGCAAAATGAGCGATGGTTGGATGCGCGAATGCGTGCGGTGACTCAGAGTCGAAAGTTTTACTTTTTTGCCAACAGCAGTTCATAACGAACTCGGCGATGGCAAGCGTGCAATATATAATTGGTTGCTGTTTTGCCGCCATTGGCAAATAATACGTAAGAAGCCTTACAACTGCTACTATAAAAATGTATTAAATGCTTATCCTTATTTGCAATGGAGCTGCAGTTTTTGCTGCTCGTCGACTTTCTTCTTCAATTCTTCAACTTGTTGTTAACGTCTTCTTGCCTTCAAGTGCTAAACAGCAATAAAGTTTGCTTTGATTAGTTTTGTTGGCTTTTTGGCCAAACTCTTACATGGTTGAAATCATCTTGTTTAACTGTTTCTTGCTCTTCCTTTTTTCTAATACTCTGCTGCAAACCTTCTTAGCATGTCTCCCCTTGAACTCTCTGCATAACAGCTGACCTCATGCCCAAATTTTGCTTGCTTTTGATCACTAAAACTTTGAATCATTTGTGCTAAAGCAAATTTGCGGTTTTTGCTGGTAATTTTAATTGCTTTCCTTTGTTGGAGTTATTGCCACTTATGGCTATAGAAATTTACAAGAATTTTCTAGGTGGCGGTTTGGTGGATAACTTCAAATCAATTTCTTACTCGAAAATCCAAAATTCTAAACTAAATTGAGAGCTTTTTTTTTCTAAGAAACTCAAATAAATTGCAAGGCAGTAAACTTTTCTTTAACACAAAAAGTCGGCGGCGGGTCTTGTATTAGAAATATGCTGGGATACAAAAGTTGTGGCGAATGGAGTTGTGAGATTTCTTCGTGGCGGAAATAAAACTTGCGAATTAATTCTAGCTTGCCGATAATTCGCAGAGAAGGCGATTACCAATGGGGTAACAAAAAAATATGAATATTAATCACTGAGCTGTGTCTGTGTATAAAATTCACATTTTTTTACCTAATTTTATTTAGTATATCCATAATAAATTTTCAGCTCAAGCTCATTTTTTTATTTGGCAAGCATTGAAATAAGACAAGAAATTACAGCTCATCAGATTTATTTCTAAAGTCTGCCCGGACATGAATCCAGGACTTCATACTTGCCAAGCACGTATGCAGCCGCTGCCGAAGCCGACATGTGAACTTTCTTTCTTGCTTGAAGTTTCTATTCTACCTTCCTAAATCCAAACACATTCAAATTGATGCTTGATAGTTTCTGTTTGGTTTCTATAGAAAATAGTCTTCGATTTGAGTAAATACATAAGTCCCCATATCAATCGTAAACTCATTTTTAAAGGCCTATTCCTCCCGCACTTTACTATTCGATGTTCCCCGCAACTGATAAGCCAAAGAATGATATATCTCGAAAAAAATAAACAAAGAAGAGAATAATAAGTAAATTTCCACTTTTCAGTGATCAGCATTTTTGTGTTTTAATTTTGCTAAAGTGTAACAGTATGAATTATAAAAAATATTTAATAAATAAATCTACAAAATACAAAATACGGATTTTTGCCGCTCAAATAAGGTTTGTTTACATTTACTTGAGAACTGTCAAAATCGGTAAACTCAATGTAGCAGTACCACTGACGGCGTCACCTTCTGCATTTAGTCGAGCGTGTGTTAGAACTACACTACTTATTTCAAGGGGTAGTGGCTATGGTAGACGGCTACAAAGAGAAATCCCCATGATGAGATTAGAAATACATGATTAGCAAAACAGGAGCTATACAGACTATTCCAAAAACAACTCTTTATTTATGGCAATACAAAGGACGCATTCCTGAAAATGACTGAAATTTAATGTAGTCTATTGTAAATGATTGCAATTAGTTACGTACTGTGTCTCAAAGAATTCTCCACTTGTTGATTTATAATATTTGCTATCTTTTTCATGATAATTTGTTTCGTTTACTTTTTATATTACTTTAATTTACAATATAGCGAAAGCATTTAATTCAGAATTTCAAACTTTATATAGTATATACTTATATATAAAGTCAAAATTTTTTTTATGAGAATCATAAATTTTTTGATTTGAACTTTTAGAAATTGTGTAGATTTGCAACTTTGTAGTACAGCTAGATTTATCATAATGATTTAAAATTCTCAAAAGGCTTAAGGTTCTGGTTGTTTTTTTTTGGTAATTCATTTAAGTTTTGGTCTAGGAAACTATTTGTCATTTAATGTTTGCAGTTTATATGACAGAAAATATTCAAAGTCAACCCGAATTTATATGGAAAATAAATGCGCTATTTGTCAAAACGTACCTAAGATCAAAATTTCCAAAAAACTTCAAAAATCAAGCAGACATTCTAGCAACTCCAAACTTGCATATTATTATGCTGCATAGCTAAGAGTTCTTAAAAAATTTACATGAACTTAAAATTTAAATTAAAAAAAAAAATTTTATCTATATAAATATTGTACATGGTTTGAAATTCTGATTTATATGTTTTTTGCTATATTACCATCAATATTTTTATAAAAAATTAGCGAAAAAATTTATAATAAAAAACATTGCGAGTTTTATATAAAATTCAACATAAAGATTGAAATTGAATAAAATGTGTTTATATTTTCTCAGAAATTATTGTTTTGTTTAAAGTTGAAACATGTCGAATTCAAGTATTCTATTTTTAAAAATTAAAATTAAATTCCAAACTTTCCCAATTTTCTTGGTACCTGTTTAAGTAGCGCTTCCAAAAATACGTAATACACTCTCATCACTGATCAGAAAATTTAATTTTTGTCTGCTAAGTAGACAATGGCTATCTGCTCTTTTTACTTTGCGAGTGAGAAAAAAATGCACTGTGAAAATAATAGAATTAAATTTAGTGCGTGAAAAGTTTAACCATTTTTTGTGTGCTTTTGGCAGACTTTTACCACCTAGCTTCGAGCGTCTGGAGCATCAGCAGCAATCCAAATTGGATGCTTAATATATCCTTGGTAAAGGGTGGTTAAATTTTAACGGCAGATGTTGATTTTGTATAAAACACAAAATATTTTGGAAATTATTGTAATTTCTTTTTATTATGATAATATGGTGTGGTTCAATTATGTATGGAGCAAAATATTGGCCAAATGTCCGCCGCGACCTCGGCGGCACACCTCCATCCGATGGTCCAAATTTTCGAAGACGCTGAGGCATAATTGAGGTTCTATGCCGTTAATGTGCCGAATTATCTCGACCTTTAGCTCTTGAATTGTTGCTGGCTTATCGACGTACACCTTTTCTTTCAAATAACTCCAAAGAAAGTAGTCCAACGGTGTCAAATCACATGATCTTGGTGGCCAATTGACATCGCCACCACATGAGATAACACGGCCATTGAATTTGCCGCGCAAAAGAGTCATTGTTTCGTTGGCTGTGTGACAAGTGGCACCATCCTGTTGGAACCACATAACGTCCACATCCATAGGTTCCAATTCGGGTGATAAAAAGTTCGTTATCATCTCACGTCAGCCGGCAATTCTGCTTATTGACGAATCCACTGAGGGGAAAATGTGCCTCATCATTGAAGATGAAATGCACGATATGCATTTTGATTTGAACGCCCATTTTCATAATAAGCCTGAATAACTTTAACACGTTGCTCGATTGTGTATCTTTCCATGTTCAAATTGAGTTAGTCTGAAATTGAGAAATGTCAAATGAAATGCAGAAAAAAACTTGACGTATAGGTGTGGTTCACATTCAATATCGGCCCTTAAAATTTAACCACCCTTTATATACGCCGGACTTCAATTGAGACACTCTTTGAAATATTGCACAATTTTGATAGCATAATAGGTTAAATTCTCAATTTTTATTTGTTATATTTTTTCACTTAAAGTAACAAAATAATACGACAAGCACGCAATGCCGTACAACATAAATTTCTTTCTTTAACTTTACTCACTATAATTTATGTTACAGTTTTTTGTTTGCTAAACATTCCATTGTAGATTGTTTAATGGCCAACAATTTAATATCGGAATATTTCCCTGATGGCGATAAAATGTATTATTTATGCGCCATTTGACTTTCATTTCCTTTTTAACACACATAAACAATTACAATATCTCGCCATTATCACCCATCGAGCAGTTGGCAGTTACCACCGCCATTCCCTCCAGAGGTGTCGCCCAGCTATTTTAATTAATTACCTTTATCAGCGATGTGGTGGTGTACGAAATAACGTCAAGCACCATATCTTTGATATACGATATGTAGATGTACATATGTAGGTACAGAAGAGGGCCAGTAAGGCAAAGCTGTCGTGTGCAGAGAGAGAGAGAGAGAGAGAGAGAGAGAGATAGATGGGTTATGGTGGTGACCCGAAGTGTTGGTGTTTGTTTGCGCTACTCATCAGAAATTAAGAACAATTAGCGAGAGGTTATTAATCATACAAATGAGCAGATAAGCTGCACCTAAATAGATGCGAGCGGAAATCGTAGAGAGCAGAAGACAGAAAGTAAGAAAAATCTTGCAATTTTGCTAACAATGTCAGTGAGCCACTATTGATTTAAAAATGTACGTATGTTGTTTGTTTAATTTATTTAATATATTAGCGGCTAGAACGTAAATTTTGAAATATCTCTAAAATTTAAATTATAATGTATTTTAATTTATTTGTGTCCAAATTCACTCGGCGGTATTTGAAACTATACGTTGCATATTTGTTTATAACACTTGAAATGCTTTTCAAATTAAATATTTTTCATTTATTTTTTATAAAAATATTTTTATTTAAGAAAAGTAATATAAAAAAACAATATGAATTATATTGAAATTTCAAACTTTGCACAGTATTTAGATGAATTCAGTAATTTTTAATTTAGCTTAGCGTTAATAATTCGATTGTAAGAGAAAAGGTTATAAATAATTCCATAAAACATAATAACTTTTAGTTCATTTGTTTTGTTTTTAATTTTTTATTACCTATTGGTTGCTGAAACTTTTTTGGCCATGGACAATTCTTATATTTAACTTAAAGAAAAATTTTACAATTTACAAGTGGCAACACTCACCATATACATTTATCGAATAAAGATATCTTAAGCATTCTTCGTTTGACACCAGTACAATTGAATTGAATCGAGATTCGTTAAAAAGTTATACGCGTCTTCAAAAATTGTTTCGAGTATTCCAGTAAGCTTGAAAGTTGAACTAAATTAATATTTTTAAGCAGCGTGAAATACTCTTTAAATAAGTTTTCCTGTGGAATCTTTCTTTCTTTTAAAAGAAAGTTTTTGAATCACATACCTTAATATTTCCTTTAATGCATTAATTTAATTTAATACAGTTTTTAAAACGTGTGGCAACCCTCTTCAAAATAAAACTTTTTTTAACCTTATTTACTAGAGACTTGTATGCCAATATTTGATTTAACTTATTATAATTTTAACTAAATTTTAAAACAGGTGGCAACCCCTAAAATATGTTTGAAGTTAAGCTTTCTTAAAACTTTTATTTTGCTTATTAAAAAATTTCACTTTTACCCTATTAATATAACTTCATTTGATTTTAAACAGGTTGCAACCTTCTTATGAAATATTTTGGAAACTAGGTTGCTTTTATTGCCTGTTTTTTTTCTAATTTCATCGATTGTGATTTCACGATAATTAATGCTTAGTGAAATTTGCTCAAATTTGTATATACATATTTAATAAAGAACTACAGTATCGAAGTAAACCGGTCGAATGGTGACTTTTTTACAATATGTTTTCATTTCATGGTACATTTTTTTATTAATAATAATAAGCCCTCTTTCCCGCCCAACCGACACGAGGGGCACAGTCCGCATGACGTACGGATCTTTTTTTTTTTTTATTTTTATAATTTTTTGTGCCGAGTTGTTAAAAGGAAAAAGTTTGTTAAGCGTCGAGATCCAAAACTGCTCAGCTACAGAAAAAAAACTTCATCAGCTGAATCAAGTATATATTATACCGCCGTTAATCATTTATTGAGAAAGGACAGTACAGCTCTTTTTATGGTGAAAAATGAGTCCGAAATATCAAAAGTGCTGGAAAGACAGTTGAGATCTTGACATAAACATCGGAAAGGTTCATTTAATTCATAATTGGTTTTACACTGTTTTAAATAAAGAGGTTTAAAGTGTCTTGAAATCGGAGAAGGAACATTAAGTTTAACTTCGGCAATAAGAAATGTGCTTGCGATAGACCCTGTGAGTAGTTTAGTAATGAATATTATGCCTAGCATTTCTCTACGGCTGGAAAGAGTAGGAAGATTTATTAGCTTCAAACGATCAGTTTTTGAATTGATTCCAGCCGACCAATGTGAACTTGATAACGTGGGTTCCAAACTATCTTAATTTTTTATGCAAGTATATTTAGTTCACACTGTAGCAAAAATCATGCAAATTAATGTTTTAAACCACGTACACAATTTATAAAAACTCAATAGATTTTCATTAAATTTATACATTTTTTAAAAACGAAATTTCTATGCGAAGACTTTGTTCTTATAGGTCACTGATATCTGGTGGGTGAGTTTTAAAGAGTGGTCAATAAACTTCTGGAACTAAAATCGCCTTCTCAAGACGAAAATATTAATGTATCATACCTTAAGATCCGAGAGTGGCCAGAAATTATTTTTTCTAATTCTCTTGCAGAAATATTTTAAATAGGGCGAACCACAATTCTTCCTTGTGAGACGAGACCATCTAATGTAAAATGCATACCCATATTCTTGCGGCTGATATTTGCGAAAGCTTTTTCTTTGAGTTTGGTGCTCCATGCGCCGATTCGATATTTGATCTCTAGCACCCAGGTCGATATCACGCATTCGGCACGTTAGTATGTATGCATGTTTTTGTGTTCATTAAAACTTTTACTTGATTTTACTCTTCTGCTTATGTTTATTTTGATTGCACGTGGCGTATGAGTGATGTCTTTGAAACTCAAATATCCAATCAGGATTCAACACCGTTTTGTAGCTGCTTAACATTTGGTGTGTACTTATTTTTGTTAATGTAGAATGTTAGCATGCGAAAAGCATTGTAAATCAACCATAAGTACATATGTACATATAACAAATATACAGTGATGTTCAAGAATTTAGCACACGCCCATATAAATAAATTTGCAAGTAAACATTTTTTGGTTAAAAGCCTAAGCTGGTTGGAAATCCGTAATGAACATATTTGTTATTGATTTAAAATTTTTAAATATATCTTCTTTTCCTAAAAAAATATGAAAACCGTAGAAAAAGACGTATGGTACAACGTAACTGCACTTCTCAAGGGCTCTTCACGTACACTTTTTTGATTTGGATTTTTTTAGAATTTTAGTGTTTTGTATAGCTTTGCTTCATTCAAGCTCTGCTCGAAACCTATTTTGAATTTTAGTACACAAATTGATTTTATAAGTGGTATAAATGTACGCAGTAGTTACATAGTTTTTGTGTATTTTTAATGAAAACAAAATTCGAGAAGCGAAGAAATGAAAAATTTGGTGTCCGTAAGTTTTACGAAATTTTGTTGGCCGAAAATTATTAATTTTTTGTTATATATTTTCATAATGAAAAAAAGGGGGTTTTTGTATAATTAAGCCTTTCATATTCTTTTAAAATAAATATTAAGAATTTCGCTCTTCCAAATTCGATTGAAAACTGTTAATCAGGTTTTGAGGTTTAATATTTAATATTTACCCTAAACTTGGCGGCTTGCGCCATTTACTACTGCCATATGTTTTATAAGCTGATGTTCCAGACTACTATAAGATTCTAATAGAACTAGGTTATATTATGTTAGGCGGCAGGGACACATTTAGGCTCATTACCCATTGTGAAAACGTATTGGGGGCTGCAGAGTGCTCCCTTAAAACTACTTCGTATTTCTAAGGAACCTTGTCAGGCTCCTAATTTGACTGACCTAAGATCGTGGAGTTCATTAAGGAAATAGCTACACATAGCTCCAGCTCTCCTTCCAGCTAGTACCAGGCAGTGACAGAGTAGGTGATGTATGGCCTCCTCCTCCTCCACCCCTTAAAAAAAAAAATCTACAATAGTCCCGCTAGGGGCCCCTAGTTTTGCTGTATGTGCACCTTAATATCCTGTCTCCCCAGGTTGGGGAGAGATTTCGATCGTTGGCCACTCATCGATGGACAGAATGCTCTTGCAAGTCGGCAAGTGGGTTCAGCCTGCCACGTATCGTTTGCGACTCTAACAAATTTTTGGTTTATCATTTATTGCTTACATGTCTGTAGAAGGTTGCCAGGTGAATTACTAATATCACTAACCGGCAGAGTTGTACCTTGACGAGCAAAGTCTTAAGCTTCGCAGTTACCCCGTAGGCCACAGTGACCGGGAAACCACACAATACGAGTAGGTATGTGTTGGAAATATCTCAGCGATCTCGTTTAGAACTATTAACATGCAATATATAAGCCTTTTGGGTCCCTTTAGTGTTATAAGGGGTTTTCGTAACAAACTAATAATAAATTACATTTTAAATTTGAAGTTGAAGCTCCAAATTGCAGAGAAAATAAACTTTATAAGTTGTTTTACTTTAAGAACCAATTACAATTTTCAAAATTGGGAACTCATTAAGGGCGTATTGGTGGTTCGTGGTCTTTCTTAACAGTAAGGGGTTTCTGCTGCTCATTTACGAATCGACTAAAGGACCTCGCCGAAGACTGGTGTCTTGAGTTGCTCCAATGCGATTGATAATATCGTCACTAGCGAAAACCTGTGCGTTCATAGAACTCATGAAAATATCACTAAATCACAAATGAATTATTCGATATGCCGTATGAGTGAGAGTTCACAAAAGCCAAGTTATATTGCTAGGTTAGGTTAGATTAACGTCGCTGCTCCTAGGAGGTCACTAATACCCTCTGGAATCCATTGTGCTACCACATAAAGTTCTGTAGTTGTTAGAGCTGTATATTTACATCATCACCTTTCCCTACCTAAAGTATTCGAAAGTTTCCTTTTATTAATATAGATAATAAAAAAAATTAGCTTTTACCGAAGTGTGCTACATTCATGATCACCACTGTACTTTGTATACACGTTTTCTTAAGAAGCACAGGTGCTCTCTGCTCTGCGCCCAACTGCTGCAATCATTTGTCAAATACGAGTATAATATGAGGGAGTCGGCTGCATATTTTTTGATTACGAAGCAGCTAGCTAACATTTTTTATTTGAGTAAATTATGTTTGTTTGCGACAAAAGCGGCTTAAGAGAATGTTTATACATACATATTTTGTACTTTTTTGCTTACATTCTAACCTGCGGCGGCGGCGGCAACGGCTTTATTGGACAGTGACACCTGGCGCTGCGCTTGTCGCTACTTTTTCAATTTCAAAATATTTATGTATGTGTGTGTGTGTGTGCGGCATCGTGGCTACTTTCCTTCCCAGCATCTGCTGATATTTACATATTATATTTCTACGTGAAAGTTCTTCCTGTGCTTGTTGTTTAAGTTTTCATGATGTACATAAAGAGTGAGTTGGCGAGTGGGCTTCTCCTTTAATGCTAAAAGTTTTCTGATGACAACAAATACTTGGAATACGCTTTTGCTATGGCCGGAAATTCAATTGCTCTGAGTATGTATTGTAGTTTTTCTCTCATTTTACATAATACTTGTTTTTTGTTTATGAAAATTTGGCAAATAAACTTGACGTTCTGTGTGAAATTATTAGGAAATATTTTGAAAAAATTTAATAACAATGTTGTGTCTACGAAATATTCAAATTTTTTCACCAGCTGTTGTAGCAATTTGGAAAAGGTATTGGTAAGAAATTAAAGAAATATGCATGTGGAAATGAAGTCTAGAGAAATATGCTAAAGGAAATGTTTTAATATTAGGTTTTTGTGGTGAGAGAATTTCCTCACAGTTATTCGATCCATCTAAGTAACTCATACGCTCTGTATCAATTTAGTAATAAGGATTTTGTAAGAGTATTGCTCGCTCTCTGTTAAATTCGTCAAATATTCGAATATGAACTTATTCTCATATAACTTTTATAATATCACATAGATTAGATATGTAGTTAAGATAATTCTAAGATTATTAAATGGTAAGATTCCAAATTTCTTTAATTTCTTATTATGTTTAAATATTTTAGCTTTAAATGTGAATAGTTTAAAATAAAATATTGATATGGGGTGTCAGTGATAAGACTTTGTGATTTTATATTGTGAAAAAACTACATGGCGGTTTTTAATAATATTTGCAAAATCTTTTATGAAAAATTTGTTTCGTTAACTTTTTTTAAAAAATATACTTCGTACAATAACGAAATACATATATGTACATAAATTATTATATCAAACTATGTAAAAAATTTTTAAAAAATTCAAAAATTTGTATTAAATTTTAAAATTTTTTAATAACAAAATTTTTTTAAATGATGTTTTTAGTACTACAAGTCTAAACATTTTCGATGAATTTTGATGTTACATAAAAAAGTGTGTTGGACCGAAATTTCCCAAAAAAACCAAGTTATTTCAATCGTAGTTTTTAGATATTTCAGATTTGCACATTTGTATGGTAAATTAAGTGAGCTACAAAGCCGCATACCCAAACTTTTACTAAAAATTAAAGAATTTAAAAGTTGAATGTTTTTGTTTTAATTTTATATTACGATTTTTTTTATTTCTATATATTGTGCCAATTGCAGTTAAAGTTTTGTACCCACCACATCCAAAACCATAACAGTCCCAAAAAAAAAATATGTAGAATCATTGACCCGAAAATAGCTTCTTATTATTTTGACGCAGACTATGATATGAATTTGACCAGTTTCCTCTACTGAAATGCAATAACTGGGTGTGGTGAGTTTCTACGCGAAAAGAAGTGAAACTTCATAGAAATAAATGATAATATAGCTAAAATTTCTTTGCACGCAATTTACTCTTATTCTAATTGTTAATACATTTTCGTTTAATCTTTAAACAGGTGGCAAGCCTTGCCGAAAATATTTTTCTAATAAAGGTTTCGTAAACTTCTGTGACATCCATGCAGTAATATTATTCTAATTTTTAACAAAATTTCTTCAAATCTGTAGACAGATGGCACCCCTCTTTTTACCGATAAAGCATTTTTGAACCTTTATGTCCTCCACGCAGTAATATTTCGTTTAGCTTACGAATTTAATTTAATATACCTTTTTTAACATGTGGCAACCCTATTCAAAATATCAGAATTTAAGTTAATTAATTAATTAAATTAAAATTGTGAATTTCATTTTATAATATAGCTATCATTTTTTTACACGGCCTTTACTATCATTCCAATTTTCAATAAATTTTCGGTTTATCTTTAAGTGGCAATCCTCTCCGAAAATATTTTTCGAATAGAGCTTTCTTAAACTTTTGAGACATCCAAGCAGTAATATTTCATTTAGTTTATTAACTTGATTGAATATACCTTTTTAAACAGGTGGCAACCCTATTTAACAAAATTTTTGAAACTAAGATTTCATTGACACCAATATATCAGCATTTCAGTTAATTAATTATATAAATTGAAGTAGCCCTCTTAAACAAGTGGCAATACTCTTCTATAATATTTTCTTTTGTTTTTTTATTAATGTTGGCAACGCTCCTCGAAAATATTATCGTATGAACAACTTTATGTATGTACATATATACGATCACACCCATTCGTATGGATTCTATACACTTAGTGACTCTCTATTGTTCTCTCTCCCTCTCCATTAATTTCACCTCACCGGTGACGTTAAAATTTTAAATCAATCGTTCCATTTCTCTCCACGCATACGCCGTATCTCTTCGCTTCTTTGACGTTTAACGCTTAACGCAGTCGTCTCCGAAGTTATTTTGAGAAAAGGAAGAAATTGAACAAAATAAAGAAGATGGTAAGATATTAGCAAATGCATTTAAAATTTTAAGAAAAATCAGTATATAACAACCGTTGGGAAATGAAATTCCGAACGCGACAATGACCAAGATTTTCCCACTAACTTTCCCATTTGAATTTTTGTCTTGAAGTCGGGTGGGAGGAATATATTTATACAAATTTATTACCTCTAGACAATTTTAAGGCCATAAACTTGATATGCAAATGATTATTTTTAATTAAAGTTTATTTTTGAATTCAAGAGATACATCATGTACTAGGATAATAAGTTGGTGTAGTATCGGAGTTCGATTTTAGTTTACACCAGTGTAATAAAAAGCTTAGCACCATTTTGATTATCTTAATTAACTAAAAAGAAAACTAATAAATAAGTTAGCCAGTGAGCAATCAGCAAATATTACCAAATTACCCAATGTGAAAGGGCGAAATGTCTAACTGCTCTTTAAAATTACAGCTACCTTACTCGACCATTACTCGATTTCCGTGTATCTGTGTTGTTCAAAAGTGCACAGCGAATTTAATGTTCAATTCAAACCATTCAATTCAAATAACCATTCAATAACGTTTCCCTCTTTTACTTCGATTCTCGGCCGAAAACTTTGTCATCAAATTCGATTTGAAAATTTCCATTGAACACTTTCTCAATTTTTGCTCAATTTATATCATCGCCGCAAAAGTGCAGAAAATGCACATAAATTATATTTAGCGATAAATCAAATGTGGTTGGTGGTCTGAAGAATTTCTTTTCTTTCTAGCCGTTTGGTTGACATTGCAATGCAGCAACCGACGCCGTTGCGGTTGATTGAAAACTTCAGATTTCGCATTTATGAATATGAATTTCGGTATGCTACGTAAAATTTCACTATGCGATGGATGGGATGGGCGAATAGTTGAATTGTGAGTGAAGAATTTTGTTTTCCCTTCATTTGAAGAGAAGAGTATTGAAAACGTGTAGCTCATTTCCATCGATAGCAATGAAAGTGATGATTGAAAAACGGAAATATGTCGCTGAGTGGTAAATTGACTTTGAGTAAAAGCAAAGAACATAGATAAATTTTGAAATATAGCAATGCTATGCTACCATACATACTAAATAGGTCGCTAAGTACATAAATTCATACACAAGAGTCTAAAATGATAGCCCAATATTGCTCTGGAAGGCAACGACTGCTGGTTAAATTTAAAGATCCTTAAAAGAATTGGGCTTTATTTTTTTACATCCGAGTGGAGTTCATCGGTACAGTGTTTGCTTAAATCGTGACAGAAATATCATATATTGTTTTAAAAATATTCATTTTTAGAAGCATAAAATGCTTTGTTCTCCTAGATGGAATATTTATCTGAATTTCCAATAATTTGTATCACACCATTTTACAAGATGATTGAGGCCATTTTGCAACAAATGTCTTCCATTGTTGGATTATTTGAGACAGTTAGATTTTCATCCAATTATTGATGCATTGGTACACATTTCTAAACGTATCGGTTAAAATTTTATTGACCTGCAAAAATCTTTCCATCAGATTGGGGCCAAATCATGCCTCAGTAAAAGCAATAGTGTTATAGAAAAAATCAGAGCTCTGTACTAATATATCTAAATCAGTGTGTTTTGTACATTTTGATCAAATTATTTATCTTTCAACTAAGTAATGCTTAGTTTTCAATAAGTTAAATATTTGGCAACAAAATATGGCACAAAATGCCAACAAGCTGTCAAATTTGACCTAATTAACTCAAATTCGCGAAGGAACGCTCTGCTGCACCAAAAATTCTAGGAATCAAACTTTATTAAAACTATTCAACGAAACAACTATTTTAAATGCCGATAAAGTTTAAGTCCAAACTAAACTTCCTTACACAAATAGTAGTAAGCTTAAGCATCGATGTCATGTAGAATTTTTATGTAATCATGTCTTCAAGGTCTTCGAGTAATTTCACACAAATATCTTCTGTGTTCCTTCCGAACATCCAGTTGGGAGTGAGGTAAAGTAACAAAGTGAAGCCCCGGTTTCAAAATGTAATATGCGCTCGATACCAGCCTCTTGAAAAGAGCTACCAACTAATAGCTTCAGCAAGCCTCGGATGCATCCCCACTATATTATATACAGACGCACAAATTTAATTTGCATTAGTAAGCACAAATGCGCATTAAGATCTCCATATAACAAACGACAAACTTGTGCATTTAAAGAAGTGTTCGGCAAAAAGAAACGCATGCACACAAAGCTGCATTGTTCAGTCAAATCTGTGTGAAAGCTACGATTATTGTCGCTCTCACGAGGCAATGTGCTGGTATAAATGCACCAAAAATTTAGTGGATTTTCATCGAACTAATATAGGGCGAAAATTCATGAGTTAATGCAAATTAACGCTTTAATGCACATTAATTCTGTCTTCTGTCTTGCCAATGTGATTTGTGGGCATGCAGCTGGAATGTTCGGGCGGCTGGTTGATATCCTCAAAAGAGAAAAGTCAGAAATCAGCACAGGTGAGAAAAAAGAGAGGCCGAGTTGGACAGTCAGAGTAGCTTCGGATGTTAACCGATAGGGAAAACGCCCAAAAATTATATCAGAATGAACAGTGGCTAACTAAGCCAGGGCAAATTTCCTGTTAGAATGAAAACAGTGACTTGAATACCGACATTCAGAGGAACTATTTATGGAGGGAGCACTTCTCCAATATGTCTTAGATGGGGCCACCGTTACCCCACTAGAACAACACTCGAATAGCAGTAGCTGGACTAAACACCAACAATGCTTCTGGCGCTGATGGGCAGCCAGCTGAGCTATCCATTTACGGCGGTGATAAACTGGTAAAGGACACACACGAATATAGTGAGTACAAAGTGTTTTGTTTAATATTCAACATGATCCAAAATTTTTGTTATATTTAACGAGAGAAAAAATCACAAGAAATAGTTTTAATTATTTCTGTTGCTAGAAAATATACTTTGAAATTGCTGTAAATTTTCTTGAAAAAATAAATATACGAACACACGGTGTACTGAATACCTACAGAGTACCGCTACTATGGTTTTTGCTGATTTTGACATTTCTCAACTGCAACTAGATAAAAGTTTTTCACAAATAGAGGCACTTTCTTTTCGTATTTTGCAGATTTATTAGTTAAGTCTCTGCCACCAAATATTTTTTTTTAGCCTTTGGCACAATTAAATCAAGTTTCTCACAGAAATATTGGATGTTATTCATACTTTTTTCGCCCGTATTCTTGTTTGCTATTGATGAGATGTGCCACTTCGCCGCGGGAAGGGGCAATCTTGTGTTCTATCTTTCTTGATACGAGCATTTATTTCTTGAGAGTTGCGACCTAATTTAAGAAATTTTGAGATAAAAAAATTTCGTTTTAACTTCCTGAACATTGTGGAAACAATTCAGCAAAATAATATAATATGTCCAACTCTAATATGGCGGCATGAAATTGAGCGCTTTACTGGGGAATAAATTTCAAAGGATCTCCTGAATAGATTTAGAATTTTTTTTTCTTATTTTAAAGTTAGCTTACTCGGCAGCGAAAGGAAACTCTTTTCGGAAAAATGCATTTAAAAATAACTTACGGTGTATAACTTGAATGCAGTAATTTAGATTTCGGATACCAAAAACAGTAAAATAATGCGAACATCCCGTTCAATCATTTCAGTGACGTATTCTCAGATACATATATAAATTGATATTAAAGAAAAAAATCGATTTTTTGAAACCGCGAGAGTAGAAGATCTCCTTAAGCTCTGGATATGGGAAAGAATTGTTGTAAAGTAAAGGAAAGGAGGGAATGGGATGGAGCGGTTAAAGATACTCATCTCTAAGTAAAAAATTTTAACAAGTTGAGATGAGATATTCTAAGTGCGCTTCTTCCAAGCCAGATTTCATGCACATTTTACGGCAGTATGTAGATTACAAAGAAGTTCCATCACTCTCACCGTTTCTCTAACAGAAAATCTCGTCCATTTTCACAATCCAGAACTAACTTGACTTATGTTGATTGATACAAGAACGTGATTAAATCTAATTGACAAATAATGTGGATTATAAAGAAGTTACATACTTTCATCGGATATGCCAAGCGAATATTTTAGTTTATTTCACCATACCAGAACAAAGTTGACGTTTACTGATTGAAATTAGAGCCTAATTGGACCCAACTAGTTTGTGGTGTGGTAAAGTAAGCAAATATTTCTTCCCACAAGATAATTTCACTTATGCAACTGCTTTGTAAATTACGTTCTTTGCTAATTGGTTATTGGTGTGGTGCAGTTGGACAAAAATATTTGCCACAGGAAACGAAATGTCATGCAACTTCCTGTAGATTTATATTATGAGAAATAACCGAATGTTTTAGAGTCAATCAAACAAATTCCAATTCTTCCTCATTCATATTAGGTATCAACTAGCTGTTTGGATTGCTTACAGTTTGAGAATTGCAATGGGATTTCCATTGCATGCCAAAAACTATTTATAATATTTCTTCTTTCAACTTGACATGAATACAAACGTTTGTCTATTATGTAAATATTTAAATTCAACTTTTTCACATTAACCTTCCATTTGCATTCACTATTGCCACACGTGCCATCTTTTGATTTTCCTAGTAAATGTATATTTTAAATTTGCAAGCACGATTGACATTTAGTGTCATTTGAATGATGCTTTTGCTCATGGTCATTCTGATGGGCATGTCTCTCATAGATTACTTTTCAACATTGCATGTTAGATGCATTGGATGAGTAACTGTGTGTATGTACATATGGACGTAAATACATATGTAGTAAAGTACGAAAGTGTCGTTTGTTATTTGACAAACCAGCATTTCAGATTATTTATGTATGTATGTTCGTATTTATCGTGCATTTATTATGCATTAAAATAAAATCGAAATATGAGAGAAAGATATTTGAAAATTGCATTTGCATTTAGGAGAAACGTGTTCAAAATTCGTCAACTAACAAGAATATCGAAGAATAAAGCATTCAATTTTGGTTATTTGATAATTGTGTAAACAATGACTTAACTGCAAAATTGCTTGCGGCTCCTCTTATCTAAATGTAAAGTTAAGAGTTTTGTTCTGTATTCCTTTGCAAAAAACTTTCATTACTCTTGATATTTTTGTTTGTGCCCCTGAGCCAGCAAAAAACACAAAAAATGCAAATTTCCGGCCACATTTCTAAACCTTGCATTTTCAAATTTAACTAATGAAATTGGTAACACATTACAATTCAAAGTTTCAATCAGAGATGGCGATTCTCTTAAGGCCAACCACCTCAAATTGCTAAAAACAATTTACTGAATTTCAATAGCGCTTCGTTTTTCACTTTCATTAAGAAAAAGTATACAACAAATATGATAAAATATAGTGCGTTTGATACCTATAACACTATTCCATATTTACAAGTTTTGACTACTTATTTTTACACGATTCTTGAATTGGAAATGGTACCATAACTTTTTTCCGATGTTTGTAAGTATAAGAAAGAAGAAGAGATAAACCCATTCCCAAATAATCAGTACTCGAATTAGTGCCCCAATTTTAGAGATATCTGACTGAAACTTGGTAGGGTGGTGTATTTTTATAATATATTTATACATACATGTGGGAACGTATAAACGGTGCCTAACTATACACCTAGACGAACAAATACAACACTGCTCCGACTAAAAAGGAACCCTGACAAAAACGAAGACAAAAGAGAGACAACGAAAGACATACAATTTTGGAATTCGACAGTGAACGCGCAACCACGGACAGCGACAGACCGCTAAATCACTTAACTAATAAGCTTAGTGTAAAAACCCTCTACTCTATAATAAAGTATTTTATATTTAACTAAAATTGTTCGAGTATTAAATAAAAACCCACAAATGGTGTCAGTGAAGTGGGATGCGGTAAATTAACATCCCTACGGCTACGCGTATTGAACAAAACTTTAAGTGGTAAACGTAATGTAAAAAAAAAAATCGGTTGTGTGTGCCAGCGGGACGATTTCAGTTGTAAAAGTCTCCTGTTAACATTTCGTAAAGTAAAATAAACCGAAAAATATTAGAACTGATAGCAAATATTCGCTCGTGTGTGCAAATATCTGTCTGTCTGTCCGTGCGTTAGTTTTTTGCGTACAGTCGATACCAACGGCGTTACTTGGGAAACCGTTAGCCCCGGTAAATGTGTATCAGGCGACGTTAATCGAAGCCGTTAAATTTAAGCCTGTGCGCAGCAGAACAGCTACAGTCGATAGTGTGCGACCGTAAAAACGCGCAGAATCAACAGTTGGCGTTTTGATGTACATAGCAGCGCAGCGTCGTCCGAGCAGCTAGTGTAAAAGTGCCGTACAGCCTATGTGTGACGCTAAGTTGCGCGCGCATCAGTGTATAAGTGTACAGCTTCTTTGTGAAGCGACAGGCCGAGGCGCAGAAAAGCAGCATAATTTTTCACCTTTAAAATTGCCGAGCGTTGTGTTTCGAGCAAACGTTTCATTTGGCTCCGTGTACAGCCACCAAGCTGTATCACGCCATCGAGGAAACCGTTAAGTCCGTTAAACACCGGTGACGCCACAAAACAGCGCAGTCGTGGTTGACGCAGCGAAAAGTGCAGTCGTGCTGAGTAAGGCAGCAAATAGAGCAGACATCGTGGTTGAAGCAGCGAACAGCACAACTGTCGAAGTTTAGTTAATAGAGGATTCTGTTAATCGACGAATATTAACATCAACTGGGAGAAGCAATAACGAGCGCAATCGTGTGAGAGCTGTTACTTAAAAGCGAGGAGCAAAGTACATAGCAGCAGCATATGCAGTGTAAAATACAGCAAAGAGTGAGTGTGAGAAAACCAAGCTTTCTGTTGCCGAACAGTAGAGTAAGCAGCAGAAGTGTTGATTGGTGAAACAGTAGTAGAAGGTGATAGCACTTTACAGGCTTTGGTAAAGTGACTGAATGCAGCAACTATAACAGATAGCGCTGGAGCTGTAAGAGTGTACGAAAGCTTCTGGTTGAAGAAGTAGCGGAGGGCGCAGGAACTTCACAGTCGTTGGTGAAGTAACAGCGTGGCAGCATCCGACGTTGAAGAAATAGTGTGAGTAGAGCAGAAAACAACAGAACTTAAAATAAGCAACAGAGTTTTGGGTGTGCAGTGGCAGCATTTTCTGACAAAGCATCGCAGTCATCTAACCAAAAGCGTTTGCAGTGTGATATCGTTGAGCAGTATATCGCTGCAAGTGAAAATTTTCGGCATTTGACATATCAGCGGAGAACAGCCGTGTGGGTTGAATAGCAGAGTGACAACATCATAACAGCAGCTGAGCGGAAAGTAATAGCAGAAGGTGTACAGTAAGACAACAGCAGGAACAGGTGGCAGTGAGTACTAAATCCTGTAGAAAATTGTAGAACTGAAAAAATTAAATAATAATTAATTGAATTTGCATATGTTTGAAATTGGAACTAAATTTAAAGATAAATGTACAGAAAAACTGTAATTTAATAAGTAATTTAAAGCAAGATATGCACAACATTTTTTGATGGAAATTAAAATTAAAATTTAAGAGAAATTTTCAGAAAAGTAAGAAACTAACTAAGTTCAAAGCAAAAATTGAAAAATTTGTTAACTGCAATCTAACTTTTAAATTAAGCTTGTAGAAAGTTTAGTAATTTAATTTAAGTTTAAACCCAACTTTTTGAAGCAGTTGAAATTGAAATTGAAAATTTACACTTTGTAATAATATTAGTGTATAAAATTTTGAATTATATCCACTTATTTTAAGAACTTTGTATATTATCATAAAATGGACCGACAACAGATTTTTTCAATGACTGTTACCGAACTCAAAGAAAAATTGGTGGGTTTAAATCTTTCTACAGTGGGACGTAAAGCTACTCTCCAGGACAGACTATGCGAACATTTTGGCCTGACCGTAAGTGAAGATGACGGTTCAGATATTGAAAGTGTGTCAGTGCAAAGTTGTGCTACACAGGTAGCAGGTAGTGGTGGGCGGCCGGCTTTCACCTTGCGTGACATTGAAAACTCAATGCTAAATTTTAGTGGTTCAGGTTACCCTACTGTCGAGGAATGGCTACAGGTTTTCGAGGAAAACGCAGTCGCAGTACAGTGGGACGAGCTACAGAAGTACATTTATAGCAAACAGCTTTTGAAGGGGCCGCAAAAATGTTCGTGCGAAGCCAACGCGGTGTGACAGATTATAGCTCACTAAAGCGTTCACTTAAAATTGAATTTGGCACATCGGTTGTCTCTGTTGATGTACACCGTCTACTCAAGTCTCGTCGTAAGCGCCATAATGAAGATTATCGCGAATATCTGTACTCCTTAATGGAGATTGGTCAGGCTATAGATTTGGATGACAAAAGTTTAGTGGAATATTTTGTCGAAGGGATTCCAGACACTAGGTCTAACAAAAGCAATTTATACCAAGCCAAGACAATTCAAGAATTAAAAGATCAAATCGTCATCTACGAGAAGGTGAGATCCGGGCGTCAACCTGGCAGCAATTCGATCAAAGTAGGTGATGAAAAATACAAGGTTTCACAAAGTTCATTTAGTAACAGTTCAAGACGATGTTATCGATGCGGGCCGATAGGGCATCCAATCTCAAATTGTCCGCATAAAGAGTCCGTTTGCTACGGATGTGGTAGGCCAGGCCATCAAGCCGCAAAGTGCCCGAAAAATAGGGCTCAGGTTAAGGAGGAAAACCCTAAAATAAATACGTTAGGCATTACAGAGCGAGTTAGGTCAATGGGATGCGTAGTTTTTAAAGATTTACAGTACAATTATTTCACATTTTCGGCGTTGTTAGATACGGGGTGTGACTTGTGTTTGATGCGGTATGACGTTTTGATGATGATGGGCGAAGTCGAGTTGACCGGCAAAAAGCATCGGTTGGAGGGAATAGGTGATAGTGTTCTATATACAATGGGCAGTTGCACTTTGAAATTTTTAGTAGATAACATCGAACTTGACATAACTTTTCACGCAGTTCGCGAAAGCGACATAATTTATCAAGCTATCATCGGTAACGATGTCTTAAGGCAGGTGGACTTGGTGATATCCGAGGACACGGTAAGTTTCAAAGAAAAGCATAAAGGCAATTCACAGGTTGACACTGAAAAAGAAGATGATGAGCTTGAGTTGATGCGCGAATTTAAACACTTGTGTTTAGCTGCGGATTCGGTTGTGGATGTTGAATCCGAACTGGAGTTATCGTATCTTAACAAAGAACACGCCGACGAAGTACGTACATTGATAGGAAGTTACAATCCTATTAAGCAACGCGAATCTCCAATCAAGATGAAAATCTGCTTGCTTGATGACAATCCCGTTTATCAAGGTCCTAGGCGAATGTCCTACTCTAATAGGCACTTTGTTAACAAGCAGGTATCAGAATGGCTTAAAGAAGGAATTATACGACCAAGTTTTTCGGAATACGCTTCTCCTATCGTTTTAGTAAGCAAAAAGGACGGTAGTAAAAGGCTTTGTTGTGACTACCGTCGTCTGAACGAAAAAATCGTAAAGGATAATTTCCCGATGCCATTGATGGACGACGTTGTTGAGAAATTGCAGAATGCGCGCGTATTCACCACGCTAGATTTAAGAAACGGTTTTTTTCATGTGCCGATCGAAAGTAGTTCAATAAAATATACTTCGTTCGTGACCCATCAAGGTCAGTACGAATTTCTTTTCGTTCCTTTCGGCATATGCAACTCTCCCGCTGTTTTTTCGCGGTTTATTTTCGTAATATTTAGAGATTTGGTTGAGAATGGTACTGTGGTCGCGTATATGGATGACCTTATTATTCCATCGGTAGATAAAAAAGAGGGCTTAGTTAAGCTTAGGATAGTTTTGGGTAGAGCGGCAGAATACAATTTAAGAATCAAATGGGAGAAGTGTCAAATTTTGCAGGAAAAGGTAGACTTTCTAGGGTATGTTGTAGAAAAAGGCACCATAAAGCCATCACCAGCAAAAACTCTTGCAGTAGAGAGCTTTCCAGTACCGAACGATAAAAAAAGTGTGCAACGATTCTTAGGTTTGACTTCTTATTTTCGGCGCTTTATACAAGGTTATGCGGAGGTGGCTAAACCTCTTTCTGACTTGTTGCGGCAGGGTATACCTTTTAGTTTTGGAGACAGCCAGATAGCAGCATTTCAACAGCTGAAAATTGCATTATCAAATGCGCCAGTGCTAAGGCTCTACAATCCGAAAGCTACTACAGAAGTCCACACGGACGCGTCGATGCACGGCTACGGTGCAGTTCTTTTGCAAAAGGATAGTGAAAACCAGCTTTACCACCCCGTACAGTACATGAGCCGCAAAACTACGAAAGTTGAAGAAAGATACCATTCGTACGAACTTGAGGTCCTGGCCATAATATCTGCGCTGAAGAAGTGGCGAGTGTATTTGCTAGGGATCCAATTCAAGATTGTGACAGACTGCAACGCCTTCACAATGACCATACGGAAAACAGATGTTCCGCTAAGAATATCTCGCTGGGCCCTTTTTCTACAAGATTTTTCATACACGATTGAACATCGATCAGGAAGTAGAAAGAAGCACGTTGACGCGCTGAGCAGAGTCTCGTGTTTGTTATTAGAAGATTCTCTTCACCATAGACTGCAACAGGCGCAAATTGAAGATGACTGGACGCGAGCAGTGATTAAAGTTTTAGAAAATGATAGTTACGAAGATTTTTATTTGAAGCGGGGTGTACTCTACAAAGATCCCATCAAGGAACTTATTGTGGTCCCAGCAGCAATGGAGGAGGAAATCATGAGGATAGCCCACAACCAAGGACATTTCTCCGCTAAGAGAACTCAAGAGATGACTGAAAAATCGTTTTTCATACCGCAATTAGCGACGAAAGCTAAACGAGTAGTTAAAAATTGTGTGCAGTGTATTATTTCGGAGGCGAAAGCAGGTAAAAAAGAAGGATTCCTTGAGCCGATACATAAAGAAGATCGACCGTTAGGTACATACCATGTGGACCACGTCGGCCCCATGGAAAAAACCAACAAACGCTATGTGTACATATTTGTAGTTGTCGATGCTTTCTCGAAATTTGTGTGGCTGCATCCGACTCGTAGTACAGGTTCAGATGAGGTTATTGATAAGTTAAAAAGGCAATCTTCACTGTTTGGTAATCCTAGACGCATAGTATCCGATAGAGGCACCGCTTTTACGTCCCTTGCATTTAAAAATTATTGCGAAACTGAAGACATCCAACACTTGTTAATATCAACAGGCATTCCAAGAGGAAATGGGCAGGTGGAGAGAATTCACCGAATTATAATGCCAATGTTAGCGAAATTATGCTTCGATAGTCCAAAGAGCTGGTACAAACATATTGAAATAGTTCAACAAACATTGAACAATACGCCGCCTAGAAGCACGAAAATATCGCCATTTAGGCTGCTGACAGGAGTAGAAATGCGGACAAATGTCATACCAGAGTTGCGAGAGTTCCTCGACACAGAATCTATTCTCCAGGTCGACGCAGATAGGGAAAATGTCCGCAAAGAAGCTTGCGAAAACATAGCAAAAATTCAGCAAGAAAATCGCAAAAATTTTAACTCGAAACGAAAGGAAGTGACAAAGTACGAATTAAACGAGTTAGTCGCCATTAAGCGAACCCAATTCGGGAGTTCGTTAAGACTTCGACCCAAATTTTTCGGCCCTTACAAGATAATTAAAATTATGACACATGACCGATATGAAGTAGAGAAAGTAGGTGAAGGTGAAGGCCCGAAGCGTACCACTACCACCGCCGAGTACATGAAGGCTTGGCTGCCATCGTTTGAGGCCAAACGATAAGTCAGGATGGCCGAATGTGGGAACGTATAAACGGTGCCTAACTATACACCTAGACGAACAAATACAACACTGCTCCGACTAAAAAGGAACCCTGACAAAAACGAAGACAAAAGAGAGACAACGAAAGACATACAATTTTGGAATTCGACAGTGAACGCGCAACCACGGACAGCGACAGACCGCTAAATCACTTAACTAATAAGCTTAGTGTAAAAACCCTCTACTCTATAATAAAGTATTTTATATTTAACTAAAATTGTTCGAGTATTAAATAAAAACCCACATACATTATTTGGCTGACCCAAAAATATCGTTCCTTATGTTTTTATATTATATTATACTGCAATACAACTAATTGCTCAGATATAAGGTTTTTCATTATACACCAAAGCAGCTAAGAACAAAAAAATTTGCCATTACTTTCACTTATTATGAATAGAAAAATGTACAACGAAAATTAGCAAGATCGCATCACTATTATTTACACTAGTTTACACGACAAAAGTACTTCATTTATTGCAAGGCGTTTTTTGTACTCATTTTGGGTAGCTGAACGTGAAAATGAGTTTAATTTATTTTCCCAAAAATCATTTGCGAAATATAGGAAAAAACAGTTACAACGAATGAAACTGACCTTCTATAGATACCATTTCACTGACTCATTTAACCTCTGTACGCTACTATATCTCCTATGTAAATCGCAAGCATGCGGCTTGAGTTACAGGTATTTACTTATAAATAAAAAAAGAAGACATATTTGAGCTTTTAAATTTTTTTCACGGAATGTACATTTGTACGCATTTTCTTAGAATTGGGGTCTGTGTCTAGATTTTGACATACAGCGTGCTGAAATATTTTCGAGGGTTTGTCTCATCATAGGATGACTTTTTGTCAATTTTTTCCAACACTGTTTTACGAATCGCAATTTCAAAAGCTGATCTAAATTTTGCATAAAATTTATTTATGCCGAAGAAGGAATAACAAATCGAATAAATTTCTAACTCTTTCAAGTTATTTTTAGCTATAGCTTCTGAATCGAAACAGCTAAAAAAGTTTAATGGTACTTTTACAAATAAATATCATCATTTAAATTCTGTTTAGTGAAACAATCTTTGTGTGCAGACCTTCCGCCAAAAATTCCCCAGAGTAAACAGAATTTTCGGACAAGAAGGGTGGATCCGCCTTAAACGTTTTGTATACGTATTTTTTTTTGCTAACTCATAAAGTAATGTTGAAAAAAATTCAGAAACAGTCCATCTATGTTGGGACAAATTCACGAAAACCCCTGTAAGAAAATATCTAGTCGTGATGGAGGATATTAAGAGCCATTTTCGGAATAAGCGTACATTGTGGCTATTGGAATGCAAAACTATTAAGTATTTGGCAAAATTTTAACTGCAAAAGTAAGTGTAGCAAAACTTAAATTTACGACTTTTGCTACATATTTTCATACTAAACTTGGTTTCGAATAAAACATTTTTAATTTCTTTTTTAGTTCAAACGATAACATTATCGTAAACGGGCCAAGTGTACTTTTTGAAAGGGGTTCTCAGAAGGTTAGATTACTGGAGTTTGTTGAAAAAGTTCGGACACAAATTTTATGTTTAAAACTAAATGTATTCAATATTGTTTTGAATATGTAAAGCTAACACTAAGCATTAAATGGTTAAATTATGCAAAAAGCGGGAAGACATAAGAAAGTCCTGCTTCAGTTGGCCTATAGGAAATATTAATATTATTATATAAATATTATTATATATTTCTGAAAACAAAATCTGTAAAAAAAAAAATACATTAAAATCAAATTCAGATGAGATATACCAAATGTATAAGTAATCGTTCTAAATGAAAGCTTTCGCTGCTAGAACCGTCCGCTGTTTTATTTGAAAAGAAAATAGTGAAACAAGACAATACGTGAAAAAACCGGTATTAGCGTCAACACAAACAATCAAATTTACATGTATTTTGTTTCTGTTCCACGACTTAAACAGTCAAAAATTATACATATGTATTTTCAACGGTGTACTGAATGCAAAATATGATGCCTTCAGGGGTACCGCTACTTTGGTTTTGCCGAGTTGGACAGTTCTCAATTTCAACTAGAGAAAGCCCTTTTCACAAATTAGGAAAAGGAGCCACCGTTTTTAGTATTTCGTAGATTTATTTATTAAATATCTGAATGTAAATCCATATTTTTACACTGTAGAACATTTAAAACAAGTTTTTTTTACTGAAATATTGGCAAGATCTGTCACTTCGCCGTAATCTTGTGTTCTATAATTCTTGTGTGTTTTAGTTTTAAAAATGTTATTGACAATTCCGGCCGAGCGGCGAAATCGCTCAGCTGTGCATCCAACTTTATTTTATATGAATCTGCTCAGGCGCAAGTTTTCCGCAAGATAGGTTTGCAAAAATACATAGAAATCTAGTCGCTGTGAGGATAAAATTTGCATTTCCTTTATAAGTTGTCATCACTGGATTTTTTGCATATTTAAAATTTCCCCTTTAGTCGCACAACGGCAACACTGGTCATGAAGAATTAATGAGCTTATTATCTCTCCCATTTTGACTCCGATGACCGAAGTAGTGCAATCACTATAGTCACTACGACTACCCCCCATTAAAAACCAGCTCATGAATTAGAATGCATGTTGAATGCTTTGGATTTTCACTGCAGTGATGTTACGTCCGGTGCAGTAAAAAATTATCAATAGCTAAAACTAAATGACTTTTTTCTAACAAAGTTGTAGTGATTTAAAATAAAACCCCATTTTTATCAAACAACCAGCAACACATTTTTGGTTAGTTATCAAGTCATGCCGAAGAAAAAATTTAAGCGCACCAGAGTCATGTGTTGTTTCTACGGAAAATTTTAATTTATCAATAATAATAACTATATTGGGGACCGTCGTAGCCGAGTGCGCCGCATCTGTTCGGTGGACCCCGAGTTCAAATCCTGGCCGGTGCTAGTAACACCAAATATTATAGAAAAAGTTGTTTGCCCCTCTGTAGGCAATGGAAAACCTCTGAGTGTATTTCTTTCTGCCATGCAAAAAAAAAAAAAAAAACTCACAAAAATACATTCGTCGTTCGGTGTTGGCACAAAACTGTAGGCCCCTCAATTTGTGTTACAACACCAAGACGTACACCACAAATTGTAGGAGAAGTTTGGCCAAAATCTCTTAAGCAGCAGTTATAGCGCCAATTAAGTAAGTAAGTAATAACTATAATAATTTAAGGAAACTTAATTTTTATAAAATATTTAAATATATAAAAACTACCACTTAACTTGATTATATTAAATTCATTGTGTCGATCTCTAATTTACTTTAAAACAGGCAATACACACGCTGGTAGATGTGGTAATAAGTACCCAGCTTTATTTCGCATAAAAATATTCAGAAAATAATTAGTTTATCAAAGGCTAATTTGTGTCAAATAAAAGTTAGATAGTACTGTAGTTAGCTATCAATTAATGCAGAGATATCCAAGGCTGACTTTTTTCGGCCATCGCCATATGAAAATAGTTAGCTTTTCTTAAAAAAAATATACCATTAATAGTCAGCACTAGTATATCCGTACACAGATTAAAGTTAGGTTTAAGCTATGTACCTTCACATCCTGCAGGGTTCGCTACAGACAATGTGTGTGTGCGTGTGTACTTATGGATGTATGTTCCCCAATCTATGTATAACATATATTTATGTGAAAATTCGTAGAAGTATATGGATGTAGTTTTTTCCGTAAAATTTAAGCTGGTTGGCCACTGAAAACAACGCTTGATGCTGTAATTTTGTAGGAAGAACAGCTACCAATAAACTTTAAGAGACGTGCCTGGCCGTAGTTCGAAGTAGTTAGACTAATCTTTTGTGTGGTCTGCTTCAAAAACTACACTCCCTATTAAATGTGGGAGGTGGAGTATTTTGGTGTTCACATCTAACCGTGTGTTGAAATACTAAATTATTGAAATAAATCTAAGCACCAAACCCTGCAGTGAAAAGCTTATTTAGTCTACAAGCATTCTAGTTCTTCAAATGGTATTTAATACAACGCTCCTTCGAAATTTCGTGGTTTCGAGAACAAAGTGAAATTTAAAGTAATAAAAAGTTGCATTTAATAAAACTGATTTTTTTTTTGGCTGCCCAAGGCGACTTGATTGGTAACGGCTGCAGCGCCGCTAGAAGTATCATGATTTTTAAAAATTTTTGAACTGGTTTATCGAATATTCAGGATCTGACTAATTTCTTAACTGGTATGACATGTTAAAAATACTAGTCGCTTTCATGGTGCGAAAAATAAGCTAGCTTAGAACTAATAACTTTTACTGCAGGGTTAGTTCCAACATGCGGTGTGATTGTTAGCAACATGCACAATTCTGAGTAGTTGTACTCTCGCCTACAGAGCTTATATTTCAATTAGTCCAGCGATAATCCATGAACAGCAAAAGTTCAAATGAAACAAAAACACCTGCATATATGCACATAAAAAAAGTAAGACATAGAAAATGAAAAATAAAGCCGCAAAAAGTGAAAGAGCAGTGGATAAAGAAATTCAGGTGCGAAATTCGCTTCAACTATAACGAGGGAATGGGTTAAAATAGAATGCGGAAGTCATATTAGTTGCGGTCATAGTGAAAAGAATACAGAAGTTGGGGCAGATTGTGGTATTGCAAATTTTGTTTTTTTTTTAATTTTGACAGGATGAACTGTTTTTTCTATGGCTTAATTGACTATGTGTATAAAAACTTTGTTTGTATATATTCTCTCAATCATATGTATACTTTTCATCATGTACAAAGCAAGTCAACTCAAATCCGTAATAATCCGCAAGTTATTAAAATTCTGTTTGGATTTAAAATTTGTAACAAAAAATTATTGCTAAAAAATTAACACATTTTTAATAGTTCCCCATGAAACTTGAATCCCACTAAATTTAACATTTCTTTTCACGGTATTTTTGATGTGTTCTTGCGAACAGTCTGCAGGCCTAATTATTATTTTCCATTCAGGAAACTTGAAAAGAAAAATCGATTAGGATATGTCTCTCCATCTGGCCGTCCGACCGTGCACCCGAAAACTCGAGATATTTAGAGCACATATTGTCCTCGACCCAAAGAAAGGTGGTATTAAAAATCGTATTCGAATAATAATCATACCCACATTGCGAAAATCAAATAAATGCAATCTGTGGCTATATATGAATGATATATATATGATATAAACACTAATTTGGTCAATTTCAATGTGAGAATTGGGTTGGAGAAAGGTATATGTGAGTTCAAAAAATTAACTTACCAAACGCTATGAAATTTAGTACAAACTTTGCATTGCAACTCGATAAGCACAATTTCGAAAATTATAGAGATCAGGGAGATCCAGGCCCATCATCTGCTATAACTTCTAACACTTTGACTGTTGTTTACTTTTCCAATGTCTCCTTAATAAAAGACGGACCTTAAGCTCAAAAATGTTATTGGTGATTTAAATATAATAAGGAAATTATATATGTACTTATATGTATATTTCTATTTAAGTAAATAAAATACGTATAAGTTTTAAAAATTAATAAAATAATATTCATTACTTTTATTCCGTACATCAGCTACTGTTTATTTGCAACGAAAACATGCGCAGGGTATGTAAAGTTTACTTTCACCCAACTCTCCTTACTTGTTTAAAATAAAGCTGATTATTTTTTTTTTAAATTCGCACTTAAACTTTTCTAGATATCAGGTTTTTCCAGAAACTACCTGCTCTGGTTTACCCCACTGAAAAGCTGGTGCAGAAAATCGTGCGCTCAGCTGAGCTGCTCCACGGAGGTTCGTGAAGCAAAAAGTAGGGTTATGTATGTGTGTGTTTTGTGTTTGTTTTACTTTCATGGCTACAGCTCCAAAAACCGTAAAAGAAAAAACATGATATATGTAATTTAATATTTCAATTCGTTAAGTTGGTTCATTCAATTCTACCTCGTATGAATTCGCCCTCATTTCGATTTCACAATTTTTTTCTCAAATCACGTTATTTGCTCCAGAAACAAATAAATACATACCTTCAAACGATTAAATCTGTTTTCTCCACAAGTAGTAAATATTTCTGTAGTGACAATTCATTCACATTTTTTCAGAGAGCGTAACGGTTACGATTTTTAGTTTATTAAAAAAAAAAAAATCAAGATTACCTTGCCATTTTTATTTCTGCGATCACATTTGATCGAAAATATCGATGTGTTATTATATCCTTCGATCAAGTTTAATTTTTTTGTTTAAGTTTATTGGTTTCGTCAAATTTGGTTGATATTGCGTGAGTTTTATTTTTCCGATTAAAAATAGCCGTTATTTTTGGATTTGAAATTTTTTTGATCATATTTGATCGATATTTTGTGATTTTTATTTGCTCGATCAAGCTTCATTATTTTTTTTAATTTTTATGTTTTTGATGAAAAAATATCGTTAATTTTGCATTTGAAATATTTCGATAATAATAAAAGCAAATACAATTTTTTCGGATGACAATAATATCTTTTATGATCGAAATAAATACCACTATATATCGACCAAATTCGATCGAGAAAATAACAATCACAAAATAGCGATGAAGTAAGGACTTTAAACAAAAAAATATTTTATATCAACATCGGTCATAAGAATTAGATCGATTTATTCAAATTATGTGTTGAACGAATTCTTTCCAATGATTTTTTTAAATGGAAAAATAAAAACAAACGATTAAAATCGGTGCCTGCATTTTTCTTTATTTTGATAACTGTTTTTTTTTTCAATCCCATTAATTTTTTTTTAGCGCATGTATCGCTGCATTTAAATATCCAAATGGCAAGATAGATAAAATTACAACAGACCTCGGTTTGTGGTACAAGGGAAATTTACACAGTCCGTGCAAAAATAGGGAAAACAAAATTTTTTCGGCCAAATTTCAGTTTATTTTTCAAAGTAGTCTCCATTTAGTTTGATACGCTTAGTTCAACGATGTTCCCACTTTTTGATGCTTTCCAAAAAGTAGGTCAAAGTCTCGAAAATTGGTCTCAGTTTTCAATTCAAATTCCTCATTTTATAAAAATCTTTTACCACCGAGCCATTTCTTTAAGTTTGGAAATAGTTACTTGACGCAGGCAGCCAAATATGCACAAGTTGTGTTGAGATCTTTGGCGTGTCAGTCATATCTTTCACTTTCACAATTCGATAGTTCAAAACGATATCGTGGATTTTTTTTATCGTTTCTTCAGTGAGATCATCTTTTGGGCTTCCAGAACGTTCAGCATTAGCGGGTGGTCCTACGACCACAACGAAAATTTGCGATCCACTTGTAAATCATTTTAATTCTTCACTTCGCTTTTTTTTCTGCAGGGGTTTTTTTGCGTAAAAAATAATATTTGATGATAACACTAAATTCACTTTTCTTCATTTTTCACAAAACTCAAAAATTGTTCGCTTCGAATGGCCGCACAAAAAACAAATTGATTGACAGATCTACTTGAAACTTCGTATTTAATGGTTAGAAGGTTAGTATTCAAATATTGTAACACCAATTTTTTTTTTGGTAGAGATACCTGATAAATTTAGATTTTGACTGATTTTTCAAATTGCCCTCGTAATCACCGCATATTTATTTGCCATATTACCAGTAGCCAAATACGAGGATTTTTCCTTATTTTGCACATTTTTCGTCATTCACATTTTTATACGGATTCCTTTTATCACATTTTGTCAGAGTGTTTTCAATTAGCTGCGCCCGAATATTGGCAGCAGACAGTCAAAGAAGAACAGGATGGTGTAGATGAAGCTAATACTTACAATACTTACCAAACTAGGTGAATAGAATTCTTTGGTCTTCTATGACATTAGACAACTACACTTAAAAATTCATTAGCAGTTACGTGTGTGGGGCTATTTGAAATTAAATTCTTTTGCCGTAATGAAAACTAATTTTACGATTCAGATGTGTGTATGTACATATGTGTGTGTGTGTATAACTAAGTTGCTTTGGGAAAAGCAAAGTACTAACTGTAATCACAGGTGTTCATGCACTCACACATGCAAATAGTTGTGGTTGGTTGCACCAAGTGCTATGTGTGGACATATACACACATACATACATACATACATAAGATATGTATGTGTGGAGTGTAACCCATTTTGCAATTCAATTCAATTCGTATTATAAACAGGTATTTGGTTATTTCGAAAATGCGAGCAATCAAATCCATGGTTCACATGCAGAAAAGGGGTTTTTGTTGTTGCGGCAGACTAAAGTAGTAAATTCGGTAAATGGTTTTGTTTTTTTTTTTTCGAAGCATACAACAGTTAGAGATTTGCATTTGCCATGCTACGTGTTGCTTAAACTTTTAGTTTCAATTGGTTTTTGTTATTCTCTATACTAACCAAGGGTTTATTTTTTGTTTGCACATAAATTGTGTAATTGAAAGCTTGTGGGTGTAAAAGTGCAGAGTTTTGCATATATTTTGCCACATGAATATCCTAATATGCACTGCATGTGAAAATATTGAAAATATTGAAAATTTCAATATGTAGTTATAAAAATTAAGGGATTGTGTGGTTCAATTATTAATTGAACTGTTTTTCTTCTTTCTTTTGGCGCTAGCCAAGCAATGTTGTGATTATTTAGCAGCAATTTAAATATTTTTATTTCAAATTGAAAGCGCTTTTTAGTTTTGATATTAGCAAAGAAGAGAAAAAAATAAAATAAAATTAAAAGTTCAGTTCCGAAATCTGATTTTTTTTTGTTTCTTACGAAAAACTAACAATGATCTTTAAATTCTTAAAGCTAAATTACATATAAACTGTTTGCAACATTGCACCAAATAGCAAAACAAGCGAAGTAAACTAAAAATGCACTTTATTTGTTAGTGAATTTTTTTATAAAGATACTGTGAAGGAACTCATAAAAAGCAGTTTATTAAAATACATCATAAGGGATGTCCTGGTATAATTTACAGTTAATATCTTGAAGGATATCAGCATGAAATATAAGTATTACAAAATAAAACACACTTTATATATTAACACTTGCAGTATTAAAATAAAAAAAAAGGTTTAAACCATAACCTTTAGACTGGATATGCGCACTGTAATCTCAGATGGCTCGATTTTCGTGTACTCGTATTAATGAGGCGGTCTGAAAAGACGATCCGATCTGCCTGGCGTTGTGTTTTCGGCTGCGCTTAATGTTGGAATGACGCGCTTCTGGACACCACTGTCTAGTCGGTTGGAAAGTCCTAGTTTCCAAGCCGCATTTTTGGCAATCGGAAGGTAGGAGCTTGCTGCCATTTGAAGGAGTAGGCTCGAACTCTTAAAATTGTTGTGCGTGTACTTCTCTGGCGTGTGGCTGACGGAATGGTCGAAACGTCCGAGCCTGCGATTCATTTCTAGGTGTAGAGTGTTAAGGGCCAGCCTCTACGCCTACACCCTCAGGTCGACGAGGTTAAGCTTTCATATCGCTGCCTGCTAGGCGGAAGGAAGTGGTTGAAATGTGTTAGGTTCTGATCGATCCATTTTCGGGAATATCATGAAAGAATAAGTTGAGGTTAAGAAGACTTAAGGGATATTTTTTTGCATTATTTTTATTTCATGCATCCCCTTTTTAATCATAAGGTCGCTATGAGCTTAGGAGTTTTTCACATGCCAAGAAATTCCGCATACCACTCTCTAGATTTTAGACTGCAGCATTTATCTAAATGAGATTTAGACGCTGAAGCCAAAACCCTTAATTTGAGTGTAGGGTCTATGAGCCTATAATTGAATTTAGTATGTGTAATATTTTTGTCTATGTGGTTTTTCCAGGTGAGTCTTCTATTCAACGTAACCCCCAGGTAAGCATCGAAATCATTCTGCGGAATAAAACTGTCGTTAATTAAAATCGAAGTACAATTGTATTTTTAACTTTTAGACTCGTTGACTTTAATTCTTCAAACTGTTATTGACGTAATTTTTATACGTATTCCGTGTCGACGTGGATGGCATGATTAGATTGTTTTAGTTACACTTTTAGAGCTTCAAAAAAAAACGCTTACTGAAGAAAAAAGTTTAAGTTTGCCGATCGATTCATTTTTGAAGATGATCCTTTAATTTTCAGTTCTCTCACAGGAGGGACGAGAAATATTTGCTTGATATAAATACTGGCTTTGACCCAAGGTAAGGTGGCAGTGAAAATGGGCCAATTCAGATAATAACCACACCCACATAGCGATGTTCTGCAAAAATCGAAAATTGCTATATTTCTGTAACTATAAATGATAATTTCAAATCAAATTTGGTATTCGGGAATTAGAATTAGAATTAGAATTAGAATTAGAGAAAATAATACGTTGTAGTTAAAGTTCCTTTGGAAGATTTGCGCATTACTTTTTGTGTACATTTTGTATCAAATACGTATGTATTTACTTAACCATGTAGTAAACTCTTTCAAATTTAGTACAAAGAATTTAGTTGTGGAGGGAAATATGTAGTAAACAAAATTTTGAAATAATAACTCACATGTTATATCCATACTAATTCTCTTTTGCCTTTATTTCAATAATTTCTATATTTTGAAGAGCAGTGTCAAACAAACAGTCAATCAAATTAGTCAGTGTCCAAGAAGGGAATAAATACGCGGGGAGCCTTTTTCTCTATAGCTAGTGCCAGTTGGCAAGGGAAAGGAACGTGCTTTGCTGGAACTCGATCGGTGAATCCAATATTTATGCAATGAAATCAATTAATATAATACTTTTCATTTTGAAAATTTGAACGACTTTTATTTATTTGAATATAAACAGAAAGAGATTGTTATACTTTTAAAGTAGCAGACCCATTTTCCAAAACATTGATTCTTGCGTATTTCTCTCTTTAGTTCTTTGTACCAAATTTGCTCCAAATATGCTACATAGATTACAAAAATTTATAAAAGACAAACTAGCTTTAATTTGTAGTATGGAACCAATGAATTAAAAAAAATCTTTATTTTTATTGTTGTTAATAAAAAAGATACATAGGCTTAAATCAGGGAAACTTACTGCCGTAATTTTAATAATAAAACCGTTAGAAAAAAGTTATTTTTGGACATTTACTTTGTTTGAAATAAAGTAATTGGTCAAGCCGGATTTCTATATATACGTCTAGTAATAATATTTAAACTTGGCCAAATATTTTTTAAGGCCGAAATAAAAGTACTTTCCTAATAATAAAAAACTCTTTATCCAATTTAAATTTAGTGTCAGATAAAAGAGGACTGGAATAGTTTCCAAACTGAAATATCTAAACGAATTATGTCACCTTTTGAGCGAACTTTGCATAATTGTTCCTGTATAAAAATCACTAACTTTAAATATGTAGATATAAAAGGAGCCAAATTTATTGGTCAGAATCCTTTTTGAATTCCCTTATTCCTCAAACGAATATAATTACAATCTATTCATTTTTGATCCCTATTTCTACCGCCTTGACTGCTGCTGTCTTTTTTCCACATACTTTTCCTTATACCTGACCTTGAGCTCATAAAATAATTGCTGATTTAAATAAATTAGGCCAATATATTAATATGTGTATTTTCAAGGATATATTATTTTGTTGAGCAAAATTAGAGTTCACTATTCTGATTAGTTATTTTTTGTTACAAATTGTAGACGTGTTTTAAAAGTCATTAAGTACAAATGCGATGTGTTCTACCAAATATCCCTATATTTATCCTTGCGCCAATTTTTTCACACATAATTAATTCAAAAAAGACCTGCCAGACTCATTTGAATAACGCAGGGTTCAAAAAGAGGAAGAATACTTCAAGATTGACGGGGGGAAACGTCTCAAAATGGTGGCTTCTATTATACATTTTTCGTGTTGATTTGTAACTACAATTTACGCTAGGTGGCGCTGATGTATAATTGTTGACAATTTTTTTTTTGCATTGAAAACGAAGTGTTTGTACTATTCTATATATAGAACTAACTAGTTATTTTCTTCATACAAATAAATACAGGTAGTACTTAACTGCTCCCTATTCTCACCATTTATCTCTTAGAAATTTAATTATTTACCACCAATCTCCAATCAAAGCCAAACACACAAGTTTTGTACCAAAATGTTTAAGACTTAAATACAATTAACATAAGTTATCTGTAATTTACATCTTTGTCATTAGCAGGTGATTTGCATTTTCGCTTCATTGCAATTGTCTGGCAAAGTTCGATAGCTTTTTCACTCTTGTTTTTATGGTCGAAAAAACCATTTACCCAAATACAAAGATCTTCTATTTAGTTAGTTGCTACCTTCCATGACTGTGCGTTCGCTGAATGTTAAATAGCAAAAAGTACATACATAGAAATATTTGTAAAGATTTTTTCCCTTCTTCTCCAGAGTTCAAAGGTCAGCGAATTCGCACACACCAAATGTTGACAAATAATATGGCCGCTGCGGTTGACTCAGCAATGTGCTCTGACGACCTGTCTACGTACTATTCGTGATAATTGCTTACCATTGCTCCGAATTTTTAGTTCAACGAATAAATTGAAAATAAATAGTAGGCTTTTAAGTCAACAAATATTTAGGGAGAAAGTTTGAAAGGTTCAATATCATATTTCTTTCTTAAATAGATGGTTTGGTTGATTTCGATTTTTATAGTCTAAGACCAACGCCTACATGTAGTAATTATTGCTCAAATCAATTTATTGACCTGACAGTTGTCAGGTTTACTTCGCCTTAAACCATGCCGCCTAACATAACGTCGTTGTCACGTACTCAGTAGAACATAACAACAACATCGACTGTTGACATCATTACAGGGCCCGAATCCGTTCTTGCCGCATAGTTTTAGGCGCAGTAAACCTGGCAACTGTCAGGTTGTTGAGTTTTGTCAGGTCATCAGTATATCACTTGCTTTTAAATTAAGTCAGAATATGATTTTTAAAGGGGACTACATATGTGGCCGTAAAAACCGAAGTCGCCTTCGACCACTGTTGCATCACTGGTAGAGAAATTAATAACGCAAAAAACGCCATATATTTTAATTAGTCAAAATGCAAAAACATTGTGGGTTGGGCTACTTCTGCTCTCAGGGGCTCATACGGGAATCTTATGACCAGTGCTCGTTTTTTATAGCACTAGAAATATTTTAAAAGGCAAACTAAAGTTTTGAAGGCAAATACAATAGGAAATATAATGTTTCAAAAAAGGCTTCTAAATGGGGGAAAAGTTTGAGAATCCGCAGAAAAATTTAATATTTTAGAAAACAAAATTGCAGAAAATGATCGCATTTTTCCATATTTCCACTGGGTAATGGAATGACAAAAATTTTATTGAAAATGTTGTGCACTAAATAAAGCAGTGGGATTTAATGTCTAAGAGTAGTCATTTCAATACTAGCGGATATTCGAAATTACAAAAAAAAAAACTTAGAAACAGTAAAGCAGGCATATTTTGATTGAGCAAGAACTGTACCCTCTGCACTGCACCTCTGGAGTGCACCCCAAATTGATCAATAAATCGAAATAGATGTTTACAAAAATTGTTTTTTTTTTAGGGAAGGAATATTCTAATGCACTTTATGCAATTTATCAAATTGTACGCCATTATGGAGAAGCGATTGGCTTTTGCAATACTGAGTAGGACGATGCCGGAGGAAGAGCTCTTGTCAAAACTTTTGCTTGGGCTGTAATAAATGCGGGTGTTGCTAGAAAGAAATTTCTAACGAGTTCTCTGGTATTACTTAATACCATAATGTTAGGTGTTTCATGTGCTGAGATATACAGACACATACGTTCAGTATGTATCATGTATGCCAGAGAAAATATCATAATTGCCGAAAAAAGCCATCTACCTCAGAAACATAGACAAGTCTTCAAATGAAAATGGCAAGGTAAAAATCTGTACATTTGGTATGCCAGATCTACTCTTTTACTTTAAATGTATGTTTAAAAATTTAGAACGAGCTTCACAAAATGCAAACATCGATTTTCACAAAAACTAGGGAGAAATTTTTAATATTGTCGTAAAGCCGCTCGTCTGAGCCCCAACATAAACTTAAAGTAAATAATTATAATTATTATGGCTTGGAGTTTCATGCAACTACATATATAGATGAATATTCGAATATCATAGCATCCAGCTATCAATATAGTAATATTTGGAAATCCGGATATCCGAAATTTATGAAATGCAACATAGTTAGTGCAAATACATAAATAAATAGGTAATAGGGTACGCAATAAGGTTTCGCTATTTATTGGCATCTTAGTGAGTAAATATTCAAGTATCAAAAATTCAACAAGTCGCTATCCCAAGCATCATTAAAGAGCTGTCTTATTCCACTCGTTCACTACCGATATGTACGCTTACTGATAGTCGTGGAATAGCGTACATTATAGAGATCGAAACTTTTTTGAAAAATTATTTTGAAAAAAGTGAGTATATTTTAGTTATCCGAAAAAACAAATATTAACCGGATATCCATACTATCCCAATTTTATGCGTGTCAACGGATATTCAGATATTCGAATATGCGGATAGACTAAGCACTTATAAGTTTACACTTAAATATCAAAATAATTTTTTTTATCGTTCTTGCAGAGTAGAATAGCCGAAATTTATCACTCAAAAACTCAGGATGAACTATATAGGATTACCCGACAGTTCTAAATTTACTATGATTTCCCTAAAGCTAGATCTTTTTTAGGAATAAGCTAGGAAATACCTACCAACTGCGGCAGTTTGCACTGAGCCCTGGACCGTAAGAGGCTTCAAAAAAGGTTCAATAGGTTTTTTCGCAATTGCGTACTCTGGTGAGACAGCCGAGCAGCCCGTGTGAGTGCCCAGGAATCGCAAGACACTCGCCAAACGACTCCTGTAGAATATTTCTGTGGACAACCGCCTATCTTTGTAACGGATGTTTTTCTTTTAGACTGATGGAACTTTCGATAGGGATAGCTGTCACTTGACAGCTGGTAAATGACATTTCGTGTTGACAGTTCTGTTCAGTAAGCATTGAAAAATCATCATGGAAAGAATGCTCTATAAGTTTGGCGAGCAGAACACTGATTTTTAAAGTCAATTTCCACACTTTCTAAACGTTGTTCCACGATGATTTGTCAATATCGAAATGTCATTTACCAGCTGTCAAGTGACAGCTATCCCTAACGAAAGTTCTATCTGTCTAAAAAAACACCCGTTATGTGTTAATTTTTAAAGAAACTCATCTGCATGCTAAATCAGTAACGTAATTACCAATTGCTCATTTCCATTTAAAAGCATTAAGACGTAAAGCAATAAGAAAAATAAATGAAATATAAAGTCAATAACCGAGGGTTACTTGCAAAAAATCTACCATTTCATAGATATACTCACAGTTGCAGACGACGCGTAATGGCTGACTAAGCATTTCAATGCAGAAAATGACTGAGACGTAAGGACAATGAAAGCACGTACAAAGGAGAAATGAGTATATCGCGGTTTCGGTGATGACATATTTCGCTAGCAAATTGACAGTTGGATATAAAATGTACACTTTTCACACAGACAACAACAGGCTTAAAACATACGAAACTCCACAAGCACATAAATTTCTCAACTCATCATTCGATGTTGAAGCTCCCGCGCAAACGAAATGTACTAGTAAATAAACATAAATTTAAACTTATTGCCGCCAATGTATACCGGCACGTTCCAGTATATTGATTGCCCGTTGCCAATAAAATTTTTTACAGCAAAAATTTAAGACGATTGCTATAATACTTTATGCCGTGGATAATTTACAACTAGTGCAAAATGAACTAGTTCCTGGTAAGTAGGTAAATTCAGGCACCAAATGTAGTCTCTACTTTGATTTCGCGGAAAAAAATCATTGGGAAGAATTCGTTCAAAACAAAATTCGAATATATCGATGTAATCCTTATGTCATGTTTTATGGAAATCTGTTCGTAGTTTTATTTAGGAAGTTATTTGTTTAATAATTGCATAATCGTTCGTTTGCGATTTTTATTTTTTCGATCACATGTTATCGATATTTGGTGATTTTTTATTCGATCTAGTTTGATTGCGGTTTTTTTAATCTTTATTTTTTCGATCAAATTTTATCAATCAAAAAGAATGGTTAACCTGGGATTTGAAATTTTCTGATTATATTTGATAAACATTGTGTGAATTTTTTCCTATCATAAAGCATATTAGTGTCATTGCCGACAAATTTGTATGCGCTTATTATGTTCGAAAAATTGTCAATGCAGGAATAAGGATAATTTTTGGTTGAAAAATTTAAAATTACAAAATAATTTTAATCGTGTTTTCTTATTAAATTTATCTTTAGTTATAATAATAATAATAATTAATAGATGAAGACAAGACGCGTAAAAAGTGATTCGCTCGAAGACCACTCAGTTAACGGCACGGACTTGTGTCGATTGATGCAAAGGAATGTTCAAGAAATTCTACCCCGAAATTTTTTTGAAAACCGTGGTGTACAAATGTAATAAAAAGAGGCATATGGGAACTTTTTTGCTGGTTCTGTTTATATATCCTCTGATGTGCAACGCCTTGCCCAGACATTTAAAATTTTTTGGATGCATGTACGCATAAAAAACACGTTGGCCTAAGTTTCAAAATTTTTAAACGCTTCAATTGCCTCTGTAGAAAAATATGTATATATACCTGATTTAATTCTCTACTATTAAAAAAGGAAATTTCATATGATTTAAAAAAAGTTCATATAACTTCTTGTGCAATAAGGATGATAAATGTTTGGCCGCTGTAAGACAGAGGTTGGGATACTTCGGCTTGAGCAATGTTGATCCTCTGAGTGTTGGGAATTCGTGTACCAAAGACCACCTAGGGTTCTATAGAAAATCTGAAGCTATACATAGGCATCATGGTAAGGGGCGAGGTGAGATATAAAATACGATATTTATTGGCTGAATGCTTGGCTGAATACTTATTAACTAAAATAAGATTAAATTTAAATTAACATCGATATTTTGGGTATCGAACAGAGTTTTTGTTTTACCAAGATCGTAATATACATATTAGCTATAAAGATTTTACAAAAGTTTCAAAGGTTTTCACAGTTGCTAATTCCCTTTAGCCTATTTTTATAAGCATGGGTAGCAAAGAAGCATTGAGGGGAAAAAATCAGCTTGATAAAGAAAATTGATTATGGATTTTAATGCATGAGATAAAATTAGTAGTCGGCTATATTTTCGAACAGCTGTTCCCAGATTTAATTGCTGTAATTAGAAATGTTGACTGGCTGTTTGCCTGTTTAAAGTCACTAATCTACAAAACTACTGAATGGATTATCATGGTGCTTTAACTGGTGACTAGATAGTAACCTCGGGTATAAAATTTATCAAAATACTAAATCGCGAAAATTTGATTTTCTAAATTTTTTTTTTAGTTTTATCTGAAATGAAAATGATTTATGTTTTTTTTTTACTGTAAGTAGAAACGGGCTTAGTGTCAAATTGAAGTTTCCCATGTAGTTTCGTAGATCTTATTCAAAATTTTTTCACTTTGCTGCACTAAGTTTCAGTTTGGATATGATTTTATCGAGTTGGCTCAATATGCATCTACTTCCGAGTTAGTACTGTTGCTTGCATTCAAATCGTAATCCTACCTAGTGCACGGAGCGGAAATACCATCTAAAATGCTCTATAAATCAGAACAAAATTTTGCAGATTTTTTTTTATAATTTCCAATAAGAAGCCTTTTCTCTTACACCTGAATATGGCTTTTCAATAAAATCAAGAAGACAATTTCCAAAACAAAGATGAAAACTATTCAATGTAGTTAAAATTGCGGTCTGAAAATAAATACCACAATAACGGTTTTTCATTTAATTATATAAGATGTATTTATAATTATACTTATAATTCCCATAATTCCAATTCGTATATTTTCAAATATTTTTTGACCTTATCATTTTAAAACCTTTATTGCACAACTGGAAACTTTAATACAAATGAATAAAACTGCGAGAGAAAAAGAGGGCGTCACTATCGAATAAAGATACTTATATTTAAAAGCAATTAAACTTTATGCATTGAAAAATATAAAGTAGTTTATTGGCTAGTAGTACTGTCGTCAATTAAAATTTCTATAAATAAAATTAAGAAGATTTTCGAGGAAAAATTTCTTCAATTTACACTTTCTCAATCTTCTTGGCCACCAAACTTTTTAAGACGTCGATATCTGTAATTATAGTTTGCCCTTTTAGCTCTGTGTGCTTTTGCCAGTTAGCTGCATAGAAATAGTATGTCTATTGTATAAAATGTGTCTATCCTACGACGGTCAGTCTTGGACTAATTAGATTTCCTGTATGGTACATAAATAGCTTTAAGTGCATGTATGTGTGCATGTGTGTGCATGTGTGTGATAGGTAGGTGCATATGTATTTGTCGATCAATCAGCCTTTCTGTTGTCATTGTTTTTACTGGTGACACTTTTTTTGTTGCTGTTGCAGCTTTGCGGTCTACAATAACATTTTGCGGATACTATAAATTAATTCCTGCAATTACGATTTCCCATGAGACGTATTTGAATATTATTATAGTGCTGTAATTTAATGAATTATCGGCGACAAAATATTTTTTTGGTTCTTTTTTTTACCTGATTTCAAAAAAAGACATTTTTTTATAGGCAAACAAGATTTTTTGCTGCATGTTTTACCGCAACAAGAGTGAGGAAAAGAGAAAAATGTGAGCTCATTGTGTTTATTTTTCTGTCAAAGTGATAACTACGTTGAACCACATTTATTGGTTTTACGTACATACATACATATATATATAAATCTATTTTGGTTGAGTGATAAAATACCGGATATAAAGTCAAATGACAATACTTATTTTTTAAATCGATATGTGCACCAAAGGAAATCAATATGTGTATTTTAAAATCAATATGTGTCCATATTGACAATGCTCCCTTGCAGAAATTTGGAGCGCTATTCGACAGTAACGAAATTTCATCGTTATTTTGCGACTTTTATTTTTGCGATGAAATTTACTCGTTGTTTTTACATTCTATTTTTTTCGATCGAATTTAATAGTTTTTTATACGTTTTTTACTTTTTCAATCAAATTTTATCGTTATTTTGAGATCTTAATTTTTTTTCGATAAAATTTAATTTTAATCTTTTCCGATCAAATTTGATCGTTATTTTGTGATCTTTATTCTTTCAATCAAATTTGATCGTTATTTTATGGCTTTTATTTTTGCGAAGAAATTTACTCGTTATTTTTACATATTATTTTTTTCGATCGAATTTTAAAGTTACTGTGTGCTTATTATTTTTTCGTTCAAATTTTATCGTTATTTTTTTAATCGAATTTGATCGTTATTTAGTGATTATCCGATCACACTTGATCCTTATAATTGGATTTAAATTTATGATCGAGAAAATGGTAATAACAAAATATCGAGAAATTGTGATCGGAATAACTTCAATTCAAGAATAACAATTGTACTTGATTAAACTTTAAATGATATCACTAAAAATAGCAATCAACTGCATCGAAAAAATAAATATTTAACAGTCAGAATTTATCGAAAAATTAACAACCAGAAAATATATATTAATATTATATCTCAAATTCTTAGGTCTTGTATCCAAATTTTTTACCAAGAAAGAACTCGTGCCATTTACATATTTGAACTTCTTAAAAATTTTATGGGTATACTTGCGGAGATCAATATTTTAAATATTCAGAGTGCTGAAAAATATTTGAAGCCCTTAGTTGCGACAGACTTCTCAAAAAAGGTACAAATCACCCTGGGCGATAATGGGCTGATTTTTACTGCGACGTGTTTGCAGTTTTGCAACTAGTACAAGGCAAATGAGAAAATGAAAGCAACTAAAGGTCATCTTATAGTAGGAAATAACTAATCTGCCCTTTAAGTAAAGGGCACATTATTGTCTGGAAGAAAAACCGTCACTTAATAAAATATTCTTCTTTATTAGATTAAAAAAATTGTACGAAAAATAATCTTGTATAAATAATCGATCTTGTTGATGACTTATGGGTTTTTTCATCTTTTAAGTAAAATTCTACCAAATCTGAAGCCAAACTAATATACCAGTATCCTTCTCCGATTGATCCACAACCAACTAAACGTTCTAAACGGGAACTGCCAGACAATCAAAAAGAACATGGACCAAGCAAATGTTGTTATCAGGACAGCATAAACTAGGACCAAAAAAGATGTTGAAATTTTTCCTATTTCTAATTTCGCTAAGAATTTCTGATTAGAACAAATGACTTGAAAAAAACTTCAAATACTATTAGCGAGGGGTAGTTCTTCAATAAACTAAATGTGTTGGAATTGAATTTGTAGTCGACTATTTTTCTAAATTTTAAGATCGTTGATTAATTGGTCACCTCAAATACTTGACTTGTGCTGGTATTCTATAACTCAGTCTCATCCCAAGTCACTAAATTCGTGAATTTCCATCAGAGACATTTTTTGTGACTTGAGACGATTTCGGTTTTCATAAAGAAACAGTCTCAAAAAAATTTCACCAAAAACTGTGGTGAAAACCAGTGGAGTCAATCAACTGATGGTGTGTTCCAACTAAAGATGCATAAAAAATGTGTATTAATCGATGGGACACAATAAACTATTAAAATTTGTTGCCAATAGCATTACTTCTTTTTAAAAATTAAAAAAACATGGTTGTTGTAAAATAAACATTGAAATTAGCTGTCAAAAATTCTGAATTTCATGTGAACCGATTACTTAAAAGACGTTTAAAACTATTTCAATCATCGATAAATACAGCTCTCCCTCTATATGTGCACTCGTTCGAAATAACAGAACAAGGTACATAAGTAAATATAAAAAAATAGTTTTTTTTTGTTATGCGCATTGAAATTAAGTTCTTTTTTTTACAGATTTAAGTAAAATGCACCACCAGGGACTGACCGAGTGCTACTTCATTTTCGCGATTGTTCAGAACTTTTATCAATTTCTTTGTCTTGTGACCTGCTCAGAACCAGCTGATAAATTAGTGACTTTATTTTTATAGTAGATAATTGAGACGGCTTACTGAATACCGAATAGTCTCAAAATTAATCTCACCACAGAACGGTCTCTATTAGAGACTAGAGACTACTTACAGAATACCGGCATTGAAGTCCAAAACAATTTTTGAATTTTTTGTTGTGTATTTGTTTGCGTGATTATAAATTCCTAATATGATTGGGATAAGTGAAATGTAAAGGGAACGAAAATGAGAATTGACAACTGAAAAGTAATGCAACAACGGTACTTTTATTTGAACGTACTTATCAGTTTTTGTTTAAACTGTTTTTTCTTATCCAGCTATTAATCCGCTACCTTTCCCCCACTGCCCTTTCCCCTTTCATTTTTAGGCATAACCTTTTTTCTTTTGTCGTTGCTAACCAATTGGATACTGGTTGGCTTGTTTCGCATAAATGTCACATGAGTGTCATTAACAAATGACATTAGTAAGCCATTTTATCGCCGTACTGTTAAATGAGCAGTTGTATGAAATGTCCACTTACAAAATTATTTGTGCTTACTATATGCCAGTATTTTCATAGCCACGATGGTTTTGTACCCTTGTCAAAGTTTAGACCATTGCTTTTTCATTTTTTTGCGAGGACCTTTTTTAAACTTCAACTTATCTGCTCAACTTGCTCAATGACCCATATTTGTTATTTCTGTGCACTAATTTGTTGTTATGCCACTTTGTCCCACTTCTACGTATTTTGTTGTTTGACAAAATCTTTTTGTGTCTAAGCTTCTTTTATTATTTCTGGAATTTTAGGACCCAGCTGAGCAGCCAAATTTCTATTTGGGTATTTATTTGCTCTCATGCTTTTGGGTGTTGATCCCCAAGTGATTTTGTAGTCAACAGATTGATTAATTGCCTTGTTGAGTTCTATGTAAATTTGACAAGACGGTTGACAGCGCACTGGCCAGTCGGTGGCGCGATATGCGACACGAATAATGGAAAATTTTTTCCGTTTTCTAATGATGCTGTTACATGGCTTGGAGTGCGTCACAATATCTTCATGCCTCATTGCGTTTTGCGATTTTCAAACTGTACCACAATTGTTTGAAGTGGACGTTTTGCCCAAAGTCAATGAACTGATTGGACTTTACGAGTGTGGCTTTCGACCTTGAAAGTCAAGCCGCTAGTCATGATAAGCCAAATAATTGGAAAGCGAGTAGAAGAAACAATCAGTACACACTATTTTTATGTTGATTTAAAATACACTTTTGACTGCTAAAAAGAAATTAGTTGTCCTTGTGCCTCGAGAAACGTGAAAAAATATTATCGCTGTTCAATATAGCGTTGAGTAGCACCAGGGGCTCTGGCGGAATCAGGTTAGCTGGTAGAGCGAATTATTTTAATTTTCGCAATATTCCAAACAGTTTCTTTCCACGGGGCTTAATAGCCAAAAGAGGAAATAAGGTTGGGTTGATGTGGTAGTCCGCTCGGTAAATAAAGGAGTCCATTTTGATACCACTAATTGTTTGAAAATAACGTACACCGTAAAAAAAGGTTAACTGGATAACCACTGCATACCCGCAAGCTGTGGATTTCCACCTTTGAAAGCTCTTCTTGGTTGTTAAGGAGGTAAGCGCCTAGGTACCTGATCCCCGGCCTCACAAAGGCAGCCCAATTGAGTAGAAAAGTGAAAAGTTGATCCCACTTCGTCATCCTACAGAGAGCTGCGGAAAAAAGGGCCTACCGGACATTATATTCAGCCTAGTTATCGAGAAATGTCCGGTCACAACTACAACGAGGACCGAGGGTTGTTGCTTATTTAGCGACCAGATCGCCTTTGAACACCTACGTTCTACCATTATCCACATGGTCTTTTCAATTCTGCATGTTGTGGTATTGGAACAGCGCCCAATATAATCCCATAAGCGGCCAGAGGTCTTCCGTTCTCGCCCCGCTTGGACCAATAACTTCAAGGGCGCTCTGTCGAGCGACCTCATCAACCATGTAGTTCCCTGCAATGTCGCTATGACCCTGCATCCAAATCAGTCCATTATGAAAGTATTCAGAGGCGGCTAAGAGAGAAGTCAGCCACTACCTAACTAGCTACCTAACTAACTAGTTTCAACCTGACTAGCAAAGACCCTAAGACCTTGATTGCAGACTGTCTATCAAAGTAGATGTTAGCCTCTCTAAAGGAGACTATATTGGTGAGCCAATTGGCTGTCTCCTTGATTGGGGCTACAACTGCCTGCAACACACTAACGGAAGTCTAAATTTTTGGATGAGAAAGAGCTCCTTGCATAAGACTCCCATCTTAAATTTCCTTCCAGTTTCAATCCGTTCGTGAAGAAGTTTGCAGGGCCTTCGTCCAAAGCGCCACTATCTTTCCATTTCTCCCTTAGCGTGACATGAGCGATATATGATTTATTTGGAGGCAGAAACGGCAGGCAGGCATCTGTTTCTTGAGCGACAAACCCGAAGTTGGCAAGAATTGTAGAGTACACCTCGGAAACGGTTGACGGAGGTCAGACACCAGGCACTGTGCACTTTCTAGTAATCAACGCGAGCTCCATCTTGATAGGATTGATAGCGAGACCATATCCTGTAGACCATTTCCCGATTGGGTATAGGTATCCCTGCATGAGATCAAACAGCTAGAAAGTATTTAATATTCCAACGCAAGATATTTAATTGTAAACAATTTCTTTACTACAAAATTAAGCTCTAGCTAAATATTGTTTTTAATTTGGCTTATAAGTCTAAATTTTACTTAATCCGGTAAGGGTTCGAAGAAAACCACAGTATTTTCATTAACATACTAATTTTTCTTAAGTCTTAAATAAGTTTTGCTAATAAAGCTGTAAATTTTAATTAAAAATATTATCATTTCGGATATTACGTTAAAAAATTGCATTAAACGTATTTTTATCACAGTGTTTTTTTTTCAAGGTACAAGCTTACGTACAAAAAAAGTATGCTATACACGATTGTTTTTAGTTTAGTTGTAATTTTGATAAAAAATTGGAAATAGTAAAGCAAACTAACAAAACTCTTAAATAACTAAACAAGTATTTTTGTCAACCAAAAACAAAAAAATGAGTTATTTACTGCCGAATAAAATTCTGATAATACGAGTTTTCAATTGTTAGTTGCGAGAGGAAGCCAAATTACAATTAAAAACTTACAATGGAATTGCAATTTTTTGGGAAAAAGTTCTATAGGACTACGTCACAACAAGAAGGCATTTCAAATTGTATGATTCCATTAAACAAAAAGTAATAAGTGTTTACATGTATTTTATACTCAAATTATAATTTAGATTTACAAACTACAATTAGTGTTTACAAAGTATATTGCACTTAATACAAACTACATAATACTTGAAAGAAATTTCAAAAATTATAATTAAATTACAATGCACACTTTTTTGGATTATTCTTAAGTTAAAACTAAGCTAATTGTAAAATATGCACAATATTTAATAATGAAAATAAAATTAAAGGCTCAAAAGCAAATTTTTTTTTTTTAATTTTATAATTAAAATAAAATTAAATTTATATCTAAATCAGCGTTAAAATTAGGGTATACACAAGATGTTGCAATGTTTTGTAATATCATAAAATCACAAATTATCAAAAAACTCAAAGCTGTGATCTATTACACTTTTTTCCAACACCTTCTTCAATTATTTGCTGAAATGATTAGATCTGGGGAGTCGGATAAGTCAGCTTCATACTTTCATACTTCAAACATAATGCGATCGTATTAACTACTGAGGTGAAGCAGAATACACGTTGTGATGAAATTATTCTCTATTAACTACTCCCTCGAAGTTTTGAAAGTGTTATGGTCATCATTTTACGTAAACTCACATAGACAATAGAAGCCTATCACGATGATTTGCGACTCTGCATTTTGCATATACGGTTTATGACTTACGTTCTACCAGTCAAACATCTGAACAATCAGGTTTGACCAAATTAGGGCGGTTCTTTAATTACATATTTCTTTTTAAAAAAATTTCTAGAACAAAATTTAAAAAAAAAATATACTAATTTTGCTAAAAATTTAAAGCATATGCGATGGAAGCCATATCAACTTCCCAATAAATGCCAGCAGGCTACTCATACGCCCCATAAACAACAGCCATCCCATCCGCTTGTGCGTGGGGCGCATGAGTAACCTAGTAGATTTAGAGAAAAAATATTTACAGATTTACAGGATGGTATATATGTACACGTGATTATTTCTTAAAAATTAAAATGAAATAACAAAAATGAAATTTTTTTCGTCTAATATTGTTGTGTTTCAAGGAGCAAATAAGGAGTTATTATTTATGGCTTACGATTTCATTTCCAGGCCTGTCTCGGCTGGCTTCGAAGTACCGTAATCTGTTAAGGGCCTGAATCGGTTCTTTACTGCTCCTGGGTGGCCAATTGAACTCGTCGAAATGGCTGATAACACGATTATCGAAATCGCTGTGCAAAAGATCGACTATGGCGTAGACTGCTGACAATCCTGTTGAATCCGAAGATCGCTCAGCTCGAAGTATCCATTACCAAAAACACACAACCATTTATCATGCCTCGAAATGGCGTTTTCTGTTGCATTTTCAAAAAAAAATAAGCCAATGTTGTCATGGCTCCAAACTGTTAATTTCCGGCGATGCATTGGCGTGAGAGTCATATGTTAACTTATGTATGAGAAAAAATTATATTTTAATTAATATTATTACATACAATATAAAGACATATTATTTTTATTTTAATTTATTGTATTTGAATCGACAATATTATTAATGTTTAATTTATAGAGCTTGAGGCCAGGTTTGTATTTGAGAATAATATGAGAAACAACAATTTTTCAAAGTGGTAGAAGTGATAGCTGCTATTTCGGAGATCACCACATCCCCTCATCATACTTCTTTTCTTTCTAGACTTTACCTGGCTTTGAATCATGCATGGTAGACGGAGTTGCTAGGCGAGCACGCAACCTATCAGCCACGGTAAGCGTGTGAAAATTATTTGTTTTTCTTACTATTCCTATCTCCACCCATAGCGCTATTAAGTGGGACTTTTCACCACTCTGTGCTGAACAGCGTGGTCGGTATTATTTGATTTTACAAATCTATAAGCTTTTTGTTCTGCTTATTGTTTTGCTTTTTTAGGTTTGCACGCCCTTTATTATTAATATTTGAGCTCGATGTTAACGATCGAAAACTATTTTCGTTTCAGGTACAGAGGAAAGAAATCTCCAGATGTAATACTCGCTGAAATTTGTTGGTGGTATAAAAACATCTTTGCAGAAGAGGAAGACGAGGAAAAAGAGGAAGAATATCTGTTGGACGAAGTTATCGACCTTTCTGATGACGATGACGATGACCAAGATATTAGAGAGAGCAGTGATGTTGATCCACAGCCGCCTGCTAAACGGCAGCTGGCCAAATAATTAATTTAATTAATTTAATTTTTTTTACTTTATTTTTTTCCACATTTTTATAATTTCTCTTTCAATGTTTCTTCAAAACCAACACTGAAAAAATGTGTACATAAGAAATAAGAAGTAAATTAATATTCAGCTGGAAAACGCAAGTTTTGTATTATGATGAGAAACTGAGAAGCATATTATAGATCAAACAGAAAGCAAAAGAGACTTAGTTTTGTGGAAAATATATTCAAAAAGCATGAAAAAAAAAATGACCAACATTTTGCTTCGTAAGCACTACAAAAATTTTCTAAATAATTTTTTTTTTTAATATTAATTGTTGCACAGGTCACTAGCAATAATTTCGCTTTAACATATTGAAAAATATCAATTAGTCGACGAGTTATAGCCAAAAAACCATATAAACAATATGTTGAAAATCGACATTTGACTGCAAAGTTCGAAGGTCGATTAAAAAAAATTCAAACTAACATAAACAAACGCCGCGATATTCATCCCTCACTTTTAGAATCGACCTAACTTTTGCTAACCTGAATTTGTTCCACAGTGTTATTATATTAAAATATTATGTACATAACTTTTTGCACCAGATCTCCATAACTTATTTTTGTTGCTTATTTGTCGTTGGTACATTATAAATACTATGCACTTAATATTTAGAGTCTACTTAAATATATAAAAATTTCCTTCTGCAATAACCGACCGTTCTTAGGTTATTTTTGCTATTTTTGTTACTTTTTTGCACACTACGTTCGCCACATAAGTCAACTCCATTATATTCATTAAATCTCAACAATCCACCACCAACATACCACATACGTATATAGTGCACGTTGTACATGAACAATTCGCATGAGCTGTAAAGAAAAAATAATTGAAAAAAAACCAAAACAAAACTGGACACTTACTCCACTACCACACGTACAAAAGTGCGACAAAACAAAGCAAAGATAAAACCATCATGGTTGTGTTTTTGTATATGGAGAAAAAAATACAGAGCAGAAGCGTAAAAAAGAGAAACAAAAATACGGTATAAACGCCATACACAACTAAACAAACGAAATAAAGCGCTAGATGAACATAATTTGAAAGGAAATTCAGTTGTTCGAAAAATGTATTTAGTAAAAAAAAAAAACAAAAAAACACATATACAATAGGTCACAAAACACAGCAAAAAAAAAAAAACAAGTGGGCATAAAAACTGGACTAAGTGAATAAACTAAAAAAGATAAACGATTTTTGTGACCAAGCGTCAATCTCTTTGTATGTTTGTAGTTACATAAGGGAGTTTGTGTGTATGTAGATATATCAGAAGCGAGAATATTAACTTATATAAATAAAAGTATATAATATCAAATTCATACCTTACCGAGGGATTTTATCACGCCATTTATTTGATTTCCCTAGTATGCAGGTTAATAAATAAAATCAATAAAGGAAAAAATAAGGAATACTTTTTATACAAAGAAATCTGTTATTTTGTATTAATAACATCAAAAACTTGAATGCATTATTTCTTAAATTTGTTCTAGTACCGTCAATTTGTGTGTTAGAAAATAAGGATTTGCTAAAAAACTGGGCCCTAGCTGTTCGATTACCTTAAAATCGATATGTGTTTTCCGCAGAGATATAACTATTATAAGAGAGCAGAAAAAAAGTTAATCAATAACTATTCTAGTAAGATACAACTTTTTCAAATAATCTTTAACACTTATTCAAAGAATTACTCTTCGTAATAATTATCAGCGAGATAGAATTTTTCAAGCTTGAAGGACGGTGCTTTTTTAGGATTAGTTCGGAACTAATTCGGAATTCAGTTCGAGATCACTTCTGAACTACCTCGGTACTTTTTTGGTTCCCGAAACAGTGCCGTCTTTCAAGACTTAAATAAAGTTTTCTTAATTATTATGCAAAGACTTTTATATTGTAATATAAGTCTCAAAATAGAAGTCTTTGGAAGACGTAAAAAATTTATCCCGCTGATAACTTTTGTGAAAAGATTTTTATAACATAAGTCTCAAAATATAAGTTATCGTTAACTTAAAAAAAAATTTGTATCACTCATAATTATTATTAAACGACTTTGATAATTCTAATCAAAATTAAGTACTTTTTTGATACTCAACGGTCAAGTAATTATTATTCTATGTAAATTTCAGATCTACCGGTCTTGTGGGTAGATTTCTACCCATATTGAGATTTCATATATTTTGTACGAAAAAATTTTAAGGCGCTGAATCGTTTCTATTTTGTTTTATTACGAACCCAAATTTCGCAATTCTTGTATGCAATTAATGCACACTGTACGAGCATGGATACTTTTGCAGGCTAAGATTTTACAAAAACAACATACCTGTGCTATTTTTGTACCTGCTTATTATGTTCTCATTGTAACAATCAACGTATCGGCCACGTTGGACGAAATTGGTCTCTTAGTTTTGAAGGCGTATTAGAAGGATGTACGTAGATGACTTTAGAATTGGTGGAATTCTACCCATAAGGTACAGATCGCCTGGTTTATTACATAGTTCTCGAAAGTAATCGAATTTTGTATACAAAGTAAATACTACAACGAAATGGTCAACAATTTAAAACTATTTTTAGGGGTCACGACCGAGGTTTGAAAATCGAGACCCTAAATAACTGTAATACGCTTTTGTTAAGAAAATTATTTTTGTTTTACCTCATATATTTTAATAAAATATAGTTGAAACGCATTATGTTCATTTAAAAAACTTGGATATACTATGCAAGAATAGAAAATGGAACATAAAGTTACTATTTCACTATCCTTAAATAATCAGAGTTCAGAAGTAGATATCTATTAAAAAGCGTTGTTTTGTTGGCTCTCCTAGAATTTGAGAAATTTGGTTCTATGATTTTTTTTTTTGCTTCTCATAGCTGAAACCATATTAATGTTTAATAAAATGTTTTGTCATTTCCAAATAAATTCCAAGCATTTTGCATATTTATCACAATTTTTATTTTGGCAGTTTATTCAAGCTTTCGATGACTTTATTTAACTACCTTTGCGTTTTAGAAGGTATTGGATTTCAGATGAGCATAACTGTGATAGCCTGCATCGGCAATTAAATCATACCACCTATCACCGGAAGACTCCGGGTCAGTGTTGCCATTTTTTATTTCAGCTAGATCTATCGTTTTTTATTTTCTTTGATCCGGAAAATTTTAATTTAGCTTAAAGCCTTTTTTTTATTTTTTTCCTAAAATTATTTTGCTTTTTTCAGCTTTTTACCTTATGCTGTAAGCGAAATAGTTTTGCTTACTAAAGTCATGAAAATGTAAATTTGGTACTAACGAAGCATATGACAAAAATTTACAATAAAAAATAAAAAATAAAGAAATGTGATTGGCGAAAATCTCTTTGCTACACTTTGCACTTTTGAAGTGGAACTTCTTTGCGCTCGCTGGGCTGTAATTACAATGTCGAATAAAACGAAAAAGCGACAGGAAAAGGTAGCGGATGGCGAGCTTGGTGGGGCAGTCGGACGGAAGGAGACATGGGAGAGAAACGAAAACGAGACAAATTCGGAGTAGGAAAAAACGAGAGAGGGGTAGCATGCGTGGAGGGGCGGACAGAGTGTGGCAAGGATTGTTCTCTACATCACTCCGAACCAGAGAATTAACGATATAATAAAATTTATACATAGAGCATTATTGGCATATACTTCCTTTGGTGTAGCAGAATTAGGAGAAGATTTGCTCACTATGCCAATGAATTTAAGCAGTGATTTTAATGTCAATTTTGGCTTGGAAGAAGCTCAACCATAATTCCAAAGACTCAACAACCAGATCAGGCACGACAATAGATGCAATTTTCTCAAGATATTTAAATAACTTACAATCACGAGTTTTCATTTCATATTTTTCATACCACAAACCAATTCTATCTTTTCTTGAACATGAAAGTATGGAAGTAAATGAATAGATTTTTTATAAATGGAGGCGAAAACATCAACTATCTTTTTTCATTAACCTAACACCCTTAAAAATTCCAGAATAATGAATAGTGGCTTCTGTTATCGGGGAAATATTTCTATCTCATAAAACTTGCTGGCTAGGGTGAGTATTTTCATTTCAAGTGCCCATCGAGATCTATAAGTTTGTAATAAAATCGAAATATGAATAAAATATTTGAAATGTTAATTTATGTGTTTAGCCTTCAAACAATTTCTATTCAGCCTTTTGTAGTCTTTTTGTTTTGTTTATTTAGTCTTTGTTTTCAAAAAGTTCTAGCAACACTGCGCTGTATTTAAAATTTCAATGAAAAACTGAACAGCTAGACAAAACAACCAAGAGCGGCTGTTAAAGTATTATCACTATAAACGAACAGAACAGATCGCTTCTAATTTTGTTTTTTGGCATTCGCGATAATCATAAATTGTTTATATTCACTTTCTTTAAAGTAGGAAATTTTATAATTTCGCTTCAGGATCCGTACGGGTTATAATTTTTATAAAATGGATCATGATTTAATTAACTTAATTTGAGATTTTTATTTTTTTGATCAAATTTGAACGATATTTTGTGATTTTTATTTTTTCGACTACAAATAATCGTTATTCTTGGATTTAAGATTTTTCGATCAGGTTGATAGCAAACATATTCGTCGGCGATGAAAATAATAGCAAAAACAACTCAACCAATTTAATCGAAAAATTAAAATTAAAAAAAAAAATAAGGAACAAACTTGATCAAACAAATAAAAGTCATAAAATATGATCGGAATAATAACAGTTACAAAATAACAATTATGTAACGACTTACAACTGAAAAATCATCCAAATAGAAATAAGGTAAGATTTGAATAGAATACGGCGTAGAGATTAGATATTTGAATTCCCAACATAAATACTTTAAAACAAACAGAAGTTGAATTTTGGTTTAATTTGCGAGGTTTCGTAGCGTTTAGTAGATTTACGTCGCCCTAACGTTAGATCTTACACAAGAAAAAAAACCAAACTATGGTAGAGTAAATTTTTAACTAAAGTTTGTTCTAACTTATTCGTTGCCGGCTCCTAAATCGGTTATGATTATGCGACTGTATGTCGAAGACTCATTTTAAGAATATTCCTGATTTTGTAAAATAAAATCAAGTAAATTGTCCAGGATGTGTATTAAATATAATTTATTCATCACTACGAAGGGCGAGATACATTCGATTACGTGCTTATATTCGCTATTAAAAAATAGCTATGTATGTACTAAATATATATACACTTATATATAGTATATACACATTTTACCCTCCCTACGTGTTTTGTGAAGCAGCCACACATTTGTATGCGGACATAATTTTTTCGCACCTTTTCTGTTTGTTAGTAAGTGTATCTGTATCTGTATCTTGTAATATATATGTATGTAGGTATACACACATACCGGCATGCCATTTTTTTGTACTCTCAATGCTTTTACATTATGTGCATGACGTTCGTCATTTTCAGGATACCATTTGGGACTTGACATTGCGGGTAGTAAATTATACATCATTTCACAACAAATGATGGTCGTTATTCTTTCAAAATGGGCCGCCCCTTCCGCTAAGTGAAATCCGCAACTGCACTAAGCTCAAGCTCGACGGTGTGGAGTTATAGGTACACACACATACACATACATACATACCCAGCGCACATATATAGCGGCATAGCTACTCCAAAGGCAGTTGATAAAGTCATCTGCCATTATTTACTCTTTTTTATTATTTTTTTTTTTTTTTTTTTGATATGTGTGTATTCCCTGTTGTTTTTAAGTTCCGGCAGTTCATAAAACAGCGATTGTTATTGATTTGTTTACTTGGATGTGAGAGATTTCATAGCGATATGGGCTTTAAAGGGTTTCACATTTAGTAAAGGAATGTAAACAAATTTTTATATGTGTGTGTTTGTTTTTGTTTTTGTGTCAACATTGTACCGCAAGCCACCTAATATAAGTAAATATCTCGAAATATTATGAGTTTTTTATTACACTTTTTAACCGTTCGTTGACCCTTGGGTAGGATTCTACATAAAAATTTCACATAAAAAAAATATACCCAAAAAAGGGTAAATCGAGCTCAACAACTTGATAATGAATTAATTATTTTTGACCAAAATCGATTACTTTCGAGTAAATTGTAATAAACAAGGCGATTTGGAAGCAGAATTATGAACTTTCCCATCTTATGGGTAGGATTTCAACAAATGTCCAATTATCATCGTCCTTCTCATTACTTGCAAAACTAAGAGACCACAAAATTTAGAAGGCAAATAGCCTACACCCTACGCTATAAAATAGGCTATATTATTTGGCCACCTGTTAAAAAAGTTATAATCAATTAAATAATTAAGCTAAACCTCAAATTGCAATATAACGACTCCATTGATCTGGATAATCCATTATACGTTATCCAAAAACCTATTTTTGTTAGGGAGTTGCCACCTGCTTAAATGTTACACTCAATTAAAACAACGAATGATATAAGATATTGCAATATGGGTGTCAAATGAAAGGGGCGTAATAAGGCTTCATTTTCCTAAATCTTTGAAAGGAGGTTGCCACTTGTTGAAATGCAAATTAAGCTAAATAAAAAACAAACGACATTTTACAATATGAGTGCCGAACTAAAAGTGTTCAAAAAATCCAAGTTAAAAAAAATTGAGAGGGTTGCCACCTGTTTAAAAAATTAATTTAAATATTGAAATATGGGTTTGAAAAAACGGAATTTGGAGCGTTTGAAAGCTCTATTTTAAATATATTTTTGGAGAGAGTTGCCACTTGCTTTTAAGAGTAAATTAAATTTAGTTAAAGGAAGCATTACTGAATATGTTTCATTCTCTACTTTAACCGATCATTCTAAAATATAGAAAAAAATATCGTAAACAGTTGCAAAGGGGTTGGTAGTTTTTGGTTTTGGCTTAAAGATTTAAGATTCATCAACTAAGCGAACTATTGTTAGTCTCCTCGTAGCTGGTATAATAATTATTATTTGGCGCCAAAATCATAGAGCTCGATATGTTACTGAGCTTCACGTCGATTTTGTGGAATATATTTGGAATATATATGTATATATATATAGTTAAATACAACTTCCCATTTTCTTAAAAAAAGTATTTGATTTATTAACGAAAAAACGTGCTTAAGAAAATGTCAGCTTATTACTTCCTCTTTAGAAAGATTTTAGTAATATAAAATGTTTTTGATGAAAAACTATTTAAAAAAAAAGTGTTTTATTAAATTTTATTCTTAAATTTATGATGTGATAATTTTCAACTACAGATGTATTGTATATTGAATATGAAGCTAAAACCTTGTTTCCAAATAACGTGCCCTGTCAGAAATTGAATTAATTTAAAATCAAATTTTAAAAGCACTTTTTTACTAACTACAAGGAGCTGAGGTCGCTTACTAAGCGGCAACTCTCGACCCTCGTTGGTGTTTTGACTGGGCATTGCCCGTTGGGTATCCATGCGGTTAGGCTGAAAAGAGTCTCTGGCCCTTTCTGCCGCAGCTGTATGGAGGAGGATGAGGTGGATTCATCTTGTCATTTTCTGCTCTGCTGCCGTGCATTTGCGAGACTGAGGTTCAAGTACCTAGGCTCGTACTTCTTTAGGACTCCAGAGGAGCTTTCTGGGGTGGAGATTGGTAATTTGCGTGACTTCATTCGGGGCACGCAACGTTTCTCAGGTTGATCTTTCCTGACTTTCCGATTCACGTAACCGCTCATAAATCAGGTGGTATCACAATGGACTCCTACTATGTCTAAGTGAGTTCCCTTTGCGGGAACTACCACAGTAACCTAACCTATCTACGGTTTTTTTGTTGTAAGCAAACTAACTGTATTAACATGACGATTGTTCGAAAGATAATCAATGCGCTTTTTGCTACATAAAACTTATAGGTATTGCGTAAAAGCAGGCTTAAAGCTGGTGAAATGAATTTTTTTTTTTTGATTTTGGGTATAAAGTTTGTTATAAGAATTTTTGTGGTTTTTTTAACTTCTTAATTTTTTGTTCAAAAAATAATTTCATTAAAAAAAACTTGAACATTTTTTTTTAAATTCTGAAATAAAATTACTTTTAAAATCGAAATTCAAAAAACGGTTTTGTTTAGACCAGCAAAATGATCTAATATACAATATACTCGTATGTACATATATTATATAAAGGTTCGAGAGTCTTTTTGCTTGTGCCCTTATAACTGTTTATCTACAGCATGGAATTATCTGGAACTTTGCATAGGTTTTAGTTCTACTCCGGGAAGGCTATAGGCATAGTTTGTGTGAAAAGGTTTGCCACCTGTTTGAAAAGTTAAATTTAATTAAAATGTAAGCAAGTTTCGTGAAATATTAGAGAATGGAGATAGTTAAGGTAAGGAGAAGGTTCATACCTATATTTTGGAGAGGTTTGCCAAATTTAAATAAATTATTCACCAGCTTTGTGAAATAGTAAAATACGGGTGTCGAGTGGTTTGTTTTGCTGAGTAGAAGTTTTTTTTAGCTAGCTATATTTTGAAAGGGTACCATTTGTTTGAAAATGTCGAATTCAATTAAATTTAAAAGTTTTGATTACATATGCAAAGTAAAATGGTAAAATGTAGGCAAGATAATCTTTGCCGGGTTTAAGCTAATAATTAGTAAAACTAATTAGATTTTTATAAAGATATGCATAAAAATTTATTGAAAATATATTTTACCACAGAAAAATAAACAATAAATATACATTTAATACATACTTATATCTACATACATTTATATTTGGTGCAAGTCAGTTCAAAATAATTAATTTAACATGTATTTGTCTCAAAGCGCTTGATTTCCAATTACTTTTTGAATTGGTACATTTTTTAGACGGTCTGCTTTTTCCAACGGTCTATTTCTGAAAGCTTTTGAAGCGCTTAATTCATATTCAAACATCACATTGCGGACAATACTTTTTAAATTTTTGCCCACCAAGGCGTCACTTTACGATATGTCATTTTATTTTTTAATTTTAAGATCTGACTGATGTCTGCCAATTTTACCCCCTGGGTAAATGTGTTATGAAATAAACACGCCTTTGCTTTTATTAGGGCGTGAGTAGGTCGTAAAATTTTATTACGCTATATTCTTCTCAGCTCAAACTATGCGTAGGAGGATAAATAAATTTTTTCCCGGCTAAATTTAATGAAAATACATGAAATATTTTATTAAGTAATCTACCACCATCACTTCCGCAGTTAGCTGCCTAGGTGTGTGTGTATATAACTATTTAGTTGTCTTATTTACTTTATCTTATTTAAGATATGCTTGCTTACCTACAATGTGTAACATTAACGCAAGCAAACACTTAAATAAGTATTTACATTCTGCTTAAACTAAACAAACTTGTTGTGTGCTATCTCACCTTTGCTTTCGACACTGTACTCCATGGCGTGTGCGTAATTTCGTAATTTCAATTAATTGCATGTTAAACACTACATCTACGATTCGTTCGTTGCGTGCCGTTCAATGAGGAGGGTTGGTTATTGCTCTAACCAAGGTGCGTACATTTGAGATGCTTGATACACACTTAGGTCTTTGTGTATGTAAAATGTACTCGTATGTAGAAAAAAGTGTATGCCACATATGCGGCGTAGTACAACCACTTAACATTGTCAATACTTCACTCCCTCATGGTATTTGGTTTGTAGATAATTTTGAAAACTTACAGATTGCAATTTATCTAAGAAAGAAATGAATTTTGTAGTAAGTAATTTATAAAATCAGTTTGAATATAGCTAACAAAATATTGCCTTTTAGTTTACCGAAAATTTACCCGAAAATTTACCCTTCTACAAGGACTGTGGAGTGCGAGGGCGCTCCATTTGTTTAGTACTAAAGAGGCCTAACTTTAAACGATGCGGCAATCGCAGTTCTTGTCGACAATATTTGTCGTTTGCACTAACCAATGTGCGATCCACTAATTTATTCTTAACGATACTTAACAGCTGCCTCGTCGTATTTATTCAAAGCACTAAAGAGTGGCATCTTGGCCAAACTAAATACCAAAATGGACGAAAAAGACAAAAAAGCAAAGGAAAAACACATCAATGCGTGCTGTCCGATAAAAATTCATACGGTTAGCGTGGCTGAGTGGTTGAGTGCTCGCCAGCAACTCCTTGTACTATGGTTCAAAGCCAGGTAAAGTTTAGAAAGAAAAGAAGTCTGATGAGAAGATGTGGTGATTTCCGAAATAGCAGCTATCACTTCTACGACTTTGAAAAATTTTTGTTTTCTCATATTATTCCTAATACAAACCTGGCCACAAGCTCTATAAATTATACAGACGATTCATAAAAAATAAGGTCAAAAATAAAAATTTGAGCGTTTTTATTATATTTGATTAAAATAAAACAAGATACTAATTTATTTCAATCTAAGAAACATTTATAATTGTTTTTATATATTGCAATATTCCATTGTAGCAGAATTTCGGACTCTTCTCTAAGTGATTTCGTAGAATAGTCATCAATTCGACTCCAAGGAATATCCGGAATCACATGCAAATTTGTCATGGTTTTCATTTTCAAAATTTGCTCCATTATGTATGAATTGTGTTGTGCTCCAGGGTATTTAGCATTAATATATATTTTAATTTTTTAATTATAAAGTTTTTTGCACATAATTGAATGGTAGATATGGTGGTTGACATGAAGCCTCTTCAGGATTCTTTCTCGCCAAAATTGATATATGAGTACAATCGACGATCTCAATAGCGCCTCCCGCGAAAAGTGGCGAGTAGTTTTTTTAGTAGTTTTACGCTCCACTTTTGTCACAGAAAACGTGTCAAGTTGAGAAATTAAGTATTCAGCCAAGTCTGGAGGAAGCCGATACAGCTTCTGAAATTCTGTTGCATTCAAGTGAAAGAGATTACACACATCACGGAGTAAACTTCGATACCCTGTTAAAGCGCTTACTTCTTCGTCACCTCGCGATAAATCATATGCCAAATATTCAAACGACATTATTTAATACTCTCTTTTAATTTAAAAAAAAAACAAATCAACAAATTTTAATTTATCTTTTATTTATGTTGAAATGACGAATTTCTTTTTTTCTCGATTATTGTCGGTAGTTAGTTATTTAGTTTTCGATAATCGACTAGCTAACGACAACAGCTGATTCGCCGATAACGAAAATCGTAAAAAAAGGGCTACTCAATAGCAAAATCGTTGAAATTTTCGTTAAGCTGAGTTAACCATACGAATATCGTTAAAATAAGTTAGTGAATCGTATTAATGAACTCAAAGTAATTAACAGAACATGCTCAGATATCATAGATATTATAGATAAATCATGGATACATTATTGCATGATGTGGCTCATTATTAATTTATGAGCAAATTGCGATGCAACTAATTCGTTTCGTCTTGTAAAATTTGAGAATTCGTCAGATATTTTATATAAAATCGAGAACGAAATTTCAAAACAAATAGAGTCGGCTCGACATTTTTTCCTATGACCAAAGAACTAAGCAACCCTGCGGCTACAGAGCTGTCAATACAAATTAGAAATGGCAGCTGTGGACGCACTTGGGTTTTGCGAAGTAATTTGGACGAACATAGGTAATTTACGTTGTAGTGTGTCCGGCGATATTGAAGAATATTTATAATACGAGTATTGTTCAGAACTAGCGTGTAAAGTATTTCGTATTTCTCCAAACAGAGGTTATAGAATTTGGTATACCAAAATTTTGCACAGCCTTTACCTTCCAGTTCTTCTTGACTTCAAAAACTGTCAATAGTACAACAAATGCATACAATTTCCCTCTTGTCTACGATATAGCCTTTCATTTATACTATTTTCAAACACAAAAAAATTGGTTTGCTGGGAATTAATGATATGTAGCTTGATCAGTCTAAGTATTAGTGCTTCCAAAATGATTCGTATAAAGTAGTTGGTAAATTATTGACATTTCTTGGCACAAGCAATGTTGACATAACTGCACTTAAAACTTGCAAGCTACTAGAAGAACCAGTGCACACACACACGCGCGCATGCATCTAATGAGAGTATGTGTGAAAGTAATTTAAAATGTGAAGCAGACATACATATGTGAGTGTGTAATTGCTGTTCATATTTCTAAGCCTCATTTCATGCGGTATATGCGGTGGAACTGAGTTTTAACTACGAAATGGAAGATATATCTGAATTAAAAGGTTACTTGTAAGTAAATTCTATTAATATGACATAGAGCAGCCAAAAAGTATCATATATTGGTAAATAAGAACAAAAAGCAAGTAAATATAGTCAAAGTATTCAAATACGTTACGCAGATTTACACATATTCAAAATTCCAATAAATTATTTCACTTTGGCTTTTCAAAGTAAGGGTGGTCATAGAAGAGATGATCGAGTTTTAAACGGTATTAAAGTTGCCATCAACTAATTAACGCTTTTATTTAATTTATGTTTCGGAGTGGAATTTTAAGGAAATATACATTTGCTTATTAGTTCAATGCCTTAAAGGATTAATTTAAAAGAGGTTTCTAAGTGTGGCTCTCTGTACATCACATCCATTCTCTGTAAAGCGGATTATATCGAAAAACTTGGTACACATATTGCCTTGGACCCAAGGTACTCTAGTATTTCAAGTGGGCGTAATCGGATAATAACCGCGCCCATATTGTGGTGTTTTGTGAAAATCGAAATAATGGGATATTTCAGAAAACATAGAAGATAATTTGCGCAAACTTTATACGTAGAATAAGTTAGCGGAAAGAAGTACGCACGTAAGCTGGTCTTTTGGAAAATGGGTGTAGCTCCGCATCCTTTCAAAGAGAAAGGTACATATCTGAAACTACTTGACCAAATGTAGTACACACGTACAAACTGCATTTTAAGCCAGTAAAATTTTTTTTACAAATTATAACAATCCGTCAAAAACCACACCCACCTCTCATAAAACGGTAATTTACTAAAATCAAAAAACACGCGATATTTACATAAATAACTATTGAAAAGATATGCAGGTTGGGATTACACAAGCAAATACAAGAAATTAAAAACTTGTGCAATAAGGCGTTGCACCGCTTACTTTCGACCAAATAGATAGCTAATAGAAAAAAGTATCTTAAAAAATTCGCTACCAAATTTTACTATATTTGGTACACTCACTGATTTTGAATTAATAAGCAAAATTTTGAAAGTTTTAAAAATCCGGCAAGAGCCATGCTATTACGCTAAAATTAAAAAACTCTACATTTTACTAATTATAAAAGACAATTTGAGCACATATATACGTATATATCCGAAATTTATCAAATTCTATAAAATTTAGTATACGTCTTACTTTTCAAGTTTGTAAACATAATTTTAAAACTTATAGAAATCGTACAAAAATCACGCTCATGTGTCATATACCGGTAAAATACAAAAATAAAATATAAAATCCAAATTAGCGAACTATACAAGGTAATTTGTTCAAGTTTGATAGACGGGTTCATAGTATCGCTCACATTAAAGAAAATAGGTATATCTCGAAACGCCAAATCAAAATTTAAAAAATTGACGAAATCCGAAAAAAATACGCTCACCCCTCATATAACGGTAATTTACAACTAATCAAAGTATTCATTATTTTACTAAATTATATCGCGAATTCTTTCAAATTTGGTATAAATTTTATGGTATAAATTTTTTGTTTAGATATTGTATTTGGAATATCATACATCTGCATAAAATAGCTGCGTAGTTAAAAACAGTTTGGTTTATTTATTGTACAAGGCGTGGCACCGCCCGTTTTTTTTGAAAATGATACTTAACTTGGTATATGCATCGAATAGTTGCGGATATAAAGAGATTACAAGTTTTCTCTTTTATGGGAGCATCGTACCGCCTAATTTTCCAAATTTATATTTACTTTATGTTCGACCCGCAGACCACATGCACCTACTGTAAAAATTTCATAAAGATCGGTTGAGTAATTTGGAGGCCTATAAATGCCTAGCATTCATTTTATATATAAAGTTAACTTTTTTGACTGCATACAACAATTAATGCTTCTTCCAAATAAAAAAGCTTACGCTGGGTAGTTGAAATTCGTTTGCTTGTTTTCTTTTAATTTAATTACATCGCTTAATATTTAGTAAGCATGAAATAACTATGCCAATTTTTTTTTTACCAAGAATCGGTCGGTGGTGTAGGTATAGCCAAAAGTCCGACGTTTTGTTGCTCGACTCAAGTAAACTGGAATCATACGACACCTTGCAGTGCATGGTCTCTATCAAAAACGCGAGTTTTTGTATTAAACTTCCAAAGTGTAAACGGTGTATTAGTTTATGCCTGCAGACCTGCAGTCAAGTGTGAGTTACTGGCAAGTCATCCTCAATCTCAGCAAAAAAGCGAAGGATAAAAAATAAAAAAATATTCGCTTCTGGTGCACTGACAATCCACATATGATGCACGAAAAGCCATTAGATCCTCTCAAAGTCCCGATGTGGTATTTATATCTGCTCGATGCGGCCAACATTTGACTTGACTTTGGCTTTCCGAAGTCAGAAAACGAGTTGCATTCTGTCAGAATGTGATTTTTGTAGGTATTTTGGCACATTCAAATAAAATCTATATGTTCAGAGACGTACATACGGTCATGCTTTTTTGACTTCACCGTACCCACTAATTGTCTTCAGAATAAATTTGACGTTGTTGTCATGAACAGTTTAATATACTTACTTAGTCTTTTGCCATAAATTCTGTTACAAAGTTTACAAATAAAGTGCCGTTATCAAAAAAAAAGCCTAAAATTTCTAGAATGTTTGTTTACCGCGCTATTGATCGTTTTTCCCAAACGTCTACAGTTAATAACAGAAAGAGAAGTGGTCATTCTCGCTTGGTTCGAACCAATTTAGCCCTAAAAACTGTTCGGAACGCATTCGCAGAAATCCCCTTAGAAAATGTAAAATTACGCCAAAGGATATGAATATGTATACTGACCAGACTAATTTCAAGACTTATTTAAAATGATCTCCACATGATAGCCTACTGTCGGCCAACTGGCCACCTTCTGACAACGCGCCTGAAGCAAATTAGGCTCAGTAGATGCAAGTGGCTTCTTCAGTGGTACGAGGTCAACGACCATGGTAAGGTGTCCTTTTTACAGATGAGAAAATGTTCACTTTTGAATAAGTTTTTAATAAGCAAAACACCCAAAGACGCAAAAGATGTTATTCCAATGGTTTAATGTCGTCACCATCTAGTTGTTGTAATGGTTTGGAGAGGAGGGAGAAGCCTTCCTTGGAAAAGTAGTTAAGCAATACTATCTGCGTCGGAGAGCAGTGGACCTTCCGCCAAGGTTCTGATTCAGCACACAAGGAAAAAACCGCCAAGCAGTGGCTTAAAGGTAATATTCCTGGTTTCATAGCTGCAGATGATTGGCCGACTGGAAGTCCAGATTTGAATCCATTGTACTACAGTTTGTAGTCAGAGTTGGAGAACATGATCTTTAGAATACCTTAAAGGAATTTTGGAGAATCTCAAATATCGTTGCTTCGAGCAGCGTCGTCAAAACCAAAGGAAATTATGTGCACTGCTATTGATAAATAATCTAATAGTATGAGGGCTTGTGTGAAAGTAAAAGGTGACCATTTCGAATAAAATTTTGTACATCGCTCATTAAATAACTATATGCATAATGTAAATTAAATTAGCTTTATTAAAAATAAATTATAGTTTTATTTTAATAACGGACAAAATAACCTAATTTGAATAGCGACATTGTATTCCTTAAACCCATTGCATGGATACATCCTAATTTTTGGATATAACCTATATTGTGATCCGCTAGGTGGCGCATGAGTCGATTCAATTTGGGAGAACTTAGAATGGGGGTTCCTCGAAAAATACTCTTACGAAAAATGGATCCGCTTGGTGGTGCTAGATGTAGAATTTTGATGACATAATAAACATATAAAGATCCGCTAGATGTCGCTAGAATAGAGTTATCCAAGTGCGATTAGAGATGATTTTATAGCCCGATTGAAAACTTGCATACGTATGCTGTGAATGTATATATACTATATTTCCAAAAAATAAAATTGAAAATATGAATAAAAATTAATTAGATGACCGAGATTTCCAGAAAATTCATATTTCTGGTTCGGCTTAAATACACAGTCCAAATGTGAGAAGCTTTGTGCAGTTAAAAACAATGTCTCTTATTTGACAGATATCTAATTGAAAATCGTGTCACGACGCTCCCAGCTACCAGCAGTTTACCGGTGTTTCCATGGTTATTTGAAATCCGATATTGTTAACTGATACTAAAATATACCCACGCAAAATTGTATGCGAGGTTGCGGTGTTAAAAATACATGTGAAAAATAATGACTTATCATTTTCATTTTCATTTTTTTCGCAACAATAGAAAAGCTTTCATAACAATGGAGACAATAAAAGCATTTGTTAAGAAAAAATACTGAAAATGATATGTAAGTGAAATATGTGGTACACATGTACATAGATATGTACTACGAGTATGTAAACGCAAATTGTATTAGAGTGCAGAAGGCTTTTTGATTTAACAAAAATTACGAACAAGAATAAGCTGATTGCATTTCATGTGGCCGAGATAAAAGTAGAGTTCGGTTATTTGAGTACTACATCAGAATATCATATGATTTCAAGTAATTGGCAATTAAAATTAATTTTCCTTTTTTGCGCAGTTTTCAAAGGAATTTCATTAAATGATAATAATTTGCTGAATTTATTTTATTTATTTAAGTATCCATGTAGTACTGAACAGTCGCTCATGCGAGTATATTGTTAGCATTTTAATTTGAATTGTATGTATAATGCATATTGCAAATGGTTTACAGTAGAGCTGTTCGAAAAAAATTACAAACAAAAACATCTCTTATTAGAAACTCCATGTGGAAAAGATTTCGAAACACATACATTTGTTTAATGGTCACCAAAATATTTTTTTTGGTTTCGAAATATTCCCTGCACAAGCTCTCAAATAAGAGGCGGTTTTATTTCTTCGTATGGTAACCGACTCGATATAATGTAAGAGTTTTATGATTGACGTAATTTAATTTGTGAAGTTATTTTCGGTTGGCGCGCTATAGTTCAGTGTGGCAATATAAATAAACTATAAATTTAATACGTATCTTCTTTGTTCTTTGCTGTAGTTTCCCAGGTTTTCGGGAAATTTATTGAAATGAAAATGCACCCTTAAATTTACTAAGCATCTTAGTTTCACGTAGTTCGCGAACATAGTGTCGACTAGTTATTTGTATTGTGGATTGTTACAATTTCCTAGAAAATTTTGAGCCACTGTTCGGCAAATAATTTATACTTGAATATTTTTCGAAGTTAGGAGCCATGGAACAGCTTCCATTTAATTTCGGTATAGAGAATGACTTTTTTAAGTATTCGAAACATTTAACGGATTTATCAAGAGCTTTGACATATTATTTTATTAGCCATTTTTACATGAAGAGTATGAAAAATGGACGAAGTATTCTAAAAATACTCGCAGACTTGATAAAAAATGCAAAATAAGAAGAGAAAAAAACACGACACAGCTCGAACAAAATTTAACAATTGTAATCGTTCGCATTTTCAATCAGCCATTGAAACGATTATATAATGAACAGAACCCGATCTTACAATCCAATTCGTATTGAATCAAAAAATTTCCAATTTTAAAAACTAGCTTCAAATTTGAAATCAGCGTCTCCAAAACATACTGGTAGCGAGTTTCAAGAAAATATGATAAATTTTTAAAAAAGTGTGTGCCCTGTGCGTTTTTTTGAGATTATTTCAAAACCCAGACGGCATGGCATTAAACGGACTTCGAATTCCTATACTGAGACTCCTAACCAAGGAGAAAAAATATTTTTTGTGACTGTGTAAATAATAATATAGGAAACATACGCACATTAACTGCAATCATATGTGCTATAAGGAAATAGTTATTTCCCAAGGCCAGTGTATATCTTGGGCTAATTTGTTTTACCAGCGACATCTGTGATTCAATATTCGAAATAAATTAACACAATTATTTAACAACACATGGCTTATGATCAGAGGAATTAATTAAAGATTTTTCGTATCCTTTCGCCACTTTCTATTGGATAAATACATATGTAGATTTCTTCATGGTAACGTCAATCAATGCCTTACTGCTATTACGCAGGTCGCAATGAAATATACATAAATTTTAAGGGCTGATGTTGATTTTGAATAAAACACAAATTATTTTGGAAATTATTGTAATTTCTTTTTATTATGATAGTATGGTATGGTTCAATTATGTATGGAACAAAATATCGGCCAAATGTCCGCCGCGACCTCGGGGGAACACCACCATCCGATGGTCCAAAGTTTCGATGATGCTGAGGCATAATTGAGGTTCTATGCCGTTAATGTGACGAATCATCCTTTAGCTCTTGAATTGTTGCTGGTTTATCGACGTACACGTTTTCTTTCAAATAACCCCAAAGAAAGTAGTCCAACGGTGTCAAATCACATGATCTTGGTGGCCAATTGACATCGCCTCCACATGAGATAACACGGCCATTGAATTTGTCGCGCGAAAGAGCCATTGTTGCGTTGGCTGTGTGGCAAGTGGCACCATCCTGTTGGAACCACATATCGTCCACATCCATATGTTCCAATTCGGGACATAAAAAGTTCGTTATCATCTCACGATAGCGAACGCTATTCACAGTAACTGCCTGACCGGCCTCATTTAGGAAAAAAATACGGCCCGATGATGCCGCCAGCCCATAAACCGCACCGCACCAAACAGTCACTCTTTGTGGGTGCATTGGTTTTTCGACAATCACTCTTGGATTATCATTCGTCTAAATGCGGCAATTCTGCTTATTGACGAATCCACTGAGGTGAGGTGAGGTGAGGCGATATGCATTTTGATTTGAACGCCCATTTTCATAATAAGCCTGAATAACTTTAACACGTTGCTCGATTGTGTATCTTTCCATGTTCAAATTGAGTTAGTCTGAAATTGAGAAATGTCAAATGAAATGCAGAAAAAAACTTGACGTTTAGGTGTGGTTCACATTCAACATCGGCCCTTAAAATTTAACCACCCTTTATTTTAAGCAAATAAACATCCATATATACTCATTAATACATTTCATATACATTCATATCAAAACTCGAATCCGAATTCTTAGTCATTCGAAACTACTACCTTGTTATATTAAAATTTAATTAGCCACAACACTACACGCACAACACATTTCTAAAAAATTAATTACTTGTATTACATAAACATTTTAAACATGTTATTAGTTAGTATATGTAGAAAATATAATATTACTGCGCCCCTTTACATAAATATGAATCTGAGCTTGGAATAATTCGTTCTACTTTTATACAACTAACCGGCTGAACTCACTTATAGCTTGTTGCTTTTAATTTACTTTGAAAAAGCCAGAAATATAAATATAAATTATGAAAAGAAGAAACTTGTCCTCTCTGCTCCAAGTGCGTACGAAAATATAACAGTATCAAGTTGTTGTTAGTAGAACTTTATTTATTTAAAATAATCTGAACCTCTTGCATATACGATGATTAGGCTTTTCTAATTTTCAGGTTTAATTGAAAATTTAACTATGTAACCCTAAATACAACGAACTATAAAACAAAACAAGTTTTCATTGAATTTCATATAAACCTACGTACTTGTAGTAAGGCTCGTAAGTTTCTGTCCTGCCCAAATTTAATTTTTCGAAGATACAATACTATTCGTATTTCACCGTAAACAAATGGGCGAAAAACCTTCGTATGGGAAGTGAATCAATCAGAGCTTACCGCGATCAAAATAATCAAAGTTGACTCAATTCCAGGAAAAAAATATGGCTGCAATATTTTGGATTTCCGCCGCAATTTCAATGCTGGATTTTAAAGATATCAAGAACTATGATTACTATGATTATTTATGATTCCTTGTTATATCATTTTTTAAAAGATGCTGTTAAAACTTTTAGGAAAACTGTGGGGGTGAGTCCACATATCCGGCTTTTCTAAGGCTATCATAAAAAATGCAGCTTCACTGAGTTCGACCGCAAGCAAATATCCTTTATTTGCTAAGTTGAAATCTGCCTGGCTAAGAAACAAATTAAATACTTCTCACGAAGTTCAGAATCAGCTGTTTTGGGACTCTTCAATGGCAACAATTCAGACTACACATTTAAGATTATACAAATATTATTGAAATTATTAATGAAATAAAATGAAATTACAATAAATATTAATAATAGTAGCTTGAAATTTATGCTTCATTTTATAGTTTAGGCTAGAAACTTTTGCACCTTACTATGTGTGCGCAAATTATTGCTCATATGTTGTTTCCCATAACAATCTACAGTGGTTGGTTTGCGAAGTACATACTTTCCACTTTAATTGGCTTTTAGGGATTTGCTAACAAATGTTGCTCAACAAAAAGTTTCATTTTAGGTTCATATTTGAACTACGAAATTTTTAATTATATTTAATATTTGGTAAATTAATAACCTTTTTGGTATACATATATTGCGTAATTGAGTTTTGGGTTACCGAAGACAGAGGCAAACTGGTATGAAATTCATTTTAACGCCCACAGTAGAAATACATGGGATGATAATCTGCAATGAAAGTGGAGAGAATAAATATTTTGTGAACCCTGGGGGCGTGAAGAATTTTTTTTAAATTAAAACTTTTTATGGGACTTAGGCGAGTGTTGATTTAAATGTTTAACGTCATGGTTTATTATCTTCTCACGCCGAAACGGCTGGTAGGGGTTGGATAAAAAGTTATAGACTGGATTAAGATATGGAAGATTTTTCAAAGCGAATTGCTGCCGTTTAAAAAAGTGAATTTCACTTAAATTAATAAGTTGAGTGCAATATTGCAGTCTGCAAGTCAATCGAAAGAGATTACGAAAAATTAATTTTGGGCATTTATTTAAAGAGGGTTACCACCGGATTCAAAAGATAAATATTAGTTAATTAGAAAAAGTGTATCACAAAAAAAAAACTACAACGCGAAAGCGGTTTATATGAGAATATTACTGAAGAGGGTTGCCACCTGTTTGAAAAAGTTAAATTGGATATAACTAGAAATGTAACTGAAATGCTTTTTACTAGCGTCAAACTAAACAGCATTAAGAAACTTTAACTTCGAAAATATGTTTGAAGAGGGTTGTTTGAAAAATTAAATTCAATTAGTTTTAAAATATTAATTAAGTATGAGTGTTTTTATATTCAGGTATTCGGCTGCCTCCCTTGAGCCCGGGTCTTTGCGGCTGCGACAAAACTTATTGAAGAGTAAGCGTATCCTTTTCGGCAAGCACTTCTAGGGGCCAGTGTTCTGTTCAGACTGTCGTAGGTTTGTAGGTATTACCTTTGCTCATTCCTAAAAAGCTCTAGTTTTAGGTGGTTCATAGGATACGCAAAACTGCCGAGTAATCCTATACTATCCCGTGCGGTTCCACAGCAGTGTAGCTTTCGACTAGTAAATTTCGGTAATTCTGCTTTTGATATCACTAAGCGAGGCTCCCATGTCCACGCTCATTGCAGAGTGATACTTCGATAATTTAGGAGCTGTCCCGTTTCAGTAAATGTCCCTGTGTCCCGGGACACATATTAGGGTTATGTCGTATTGGTCAGATATCGACTCCCTCCTACGCTAATCTACTAGTTGAGGTCTGACCAAGGTAGAAGAGAGTGCCTGCGTTCTCGTGGCTGCATTCTGCTTTATTGTCTCCTTCATTGCAATAGTTTATATTATATTTCTCAATAAAAATTTCTGCGCCAACCCCCAATTTTTAACCATCTGTAAAGACAGTAAAGCCCTGTATTGGTTGGCTCCTTCCTTGAGACCAGTCCATGCGACTTGGGAATTTCGTACGGAGTTTGCGATTAGCCCAAGTTTTTCTCAGGGTATAGTCAGTGGGCAGCGCTTTCACCTCAGGCGGTAGTAGTGCGCTGAGGAAGGGGCTTTGTTCGAATGGTCTTTCCCAAGCTACGCAGTGTGATGGTGCTGTTTGCAGCTAAGTTATCGACAAAGATATATATTGGTAATAAATCAAGTTGAACGTCCAAAATATCCGTTGGGCAGGATCTCTTAGCCCCCATTACGCCAACGACTACTACCCTTTGGCTTCCGATTCTTGACAACGTATCCCTCCCTTGCACGTTCTTCGATAATGGGCTCAGTAGCCCACCGTTCTTAGCGTCCATTCTATGATTTTGCTTATTATTGAAAGACACTGGTTACATCGCTGGGATAAGCCACAAGCCCGATTCTCTGAGAATCTTGCTTTCCTATTGGCTATAAAGCGGCGATAGCATGCCTGCCTGCGGGTTACCACTCACTGCATATGAGGCCCTGCTTTTTGCATTCGCGTGAATTACAATACTTCTTAGAAGAGACGCGATCCATGACCGGACACTGTGATCAGTATCTGCTCCTATGAGTGCCTTATGTATAGAATCTATTTCGATAATATTACAGGCCCTTAATGTCTATGAAGGAGGCCATAGCAAATTATTTATAGTAGTGCGTACCACCTCTTGCAGGCGGGCTCCGTTGATCTCAGGCTTAGGTAGGCACTTTGAGAGTATGTTAAATTGGACGTCTTTTCTTTAATACACACATCTAGAAGCCTTTCAAAAGTCTTGAGTACAAAAGGACATTAGGCTTATTGACCTGAAATCTTTAGCATTATCTATACCACGTTTTTCCGTTTAAGGAATGAAAATTAGATAATTAGAAATATTAAGCACCTTCTAAGAATTACTACCAAGATTCGAATAACCATTTCTGAGACTTTCTAAAGCATGATTTGTAGTGGTTCGTAACTGTTCACTTAAAGATGACGATGCTAAAAATAGCAAACTTTATCTTTCCCCTCTTCAGTAGGTCCTCCAAGAGGAACTCGGAGAGAGTTGGTGAATAGTTTAGGTCAACAGTTCCTAATTCATTAATTCTGCGCCCTTAAAATGCGATCGTTATGTGGTAGATCTAGAATCGTATCAACAAGTACTGAATAAATACTGGTAAATTTCAATTACGAATACCAGTGCAAATAAAATACTCAGTTATTAAAAAAACAAATAAATAAGTATACCTAATTACTTTCTCTTCGTAATAGTTAATGCATACCCATTTGATTAATTCTTTTTGCAATCATTTCAGTTACTTTCAATTACTTGGAAATAAATTTTGCATCGTGAGCCAATTTCAATCATTTAAAAATAAAAGAATATAATTCGAAATAAATAATCCTTAATAAACTTATTGTAAGTATGAAAATAACCAACAAACTCAAACATAAATTCCTTAATTTGTATACATAAAAATACTTTACAATCCTGTTCTAGCAAGTCATTTAAATTTTTATATTTTTGATGAAAATTCATCAAACGAATTCACATATTTACCAATTCATTAACCACGGGCTATAAATAACAAATTATAATTCTAGCAAAATCTCATTTAAATGAAAAGTTCGCTTTCATTAAAACTAGGTTTTCAAAAGAAACATCAGAAAGCCTTTGTCTCTTGGGATTATTCACGATATTAGCTATCGACTGGAGCTGATGATGTCAGTGGGTTATTCATTTACAAAGATGCGTCACGCAATGCAGGATATTTATCGAAACTTGAAAAAAGACGTGCTTGGATCGCTTAAATATTCAAAAAATTATTCAGCGGCCACAGTAGAGAGCGTGGGAGAAATTGTTGGCGAAGGTTTGGAATTTGTTGTATTATGATGGTTTGATTTCAATACCTATGCCCTCTGAAGATTGTTTTATTAATAATGATCTTCTTAAGAATTATTAAGTAATTTTTACCAATTTCACTGAAATCAAAAAAGTCATCTTTTCTGACATGGCTGGGAAAAGCGATGTCGATATTTTGATTGTTGGCAATGCGGGAAATCTCGCTTATTACTTTTTTGTGAAAATCTTTTGCAGAGCAAGAAAGCTATTCAATTTTTTTCAGTGCGGCGATCCATCTCAGTGCACAAAACCCATGTTAAAATTCCATCATTAGTGCTTAAATTCAGAGAAAAGTAGCTGTTAAAACGACTACTCAAGCTTTGCTTTTTGCAATTTCACTACTACAGATGCAAGTCATGTGATCTCCTTTCAAAATTGAGATCTTTTTCAACTCCACACTCAAACTTATCAACGACGGGATGAGACACCCGTGCACTAAATTTTCTCTACCCGCTAAAGTTAATCAAGTGTATACGCGATATTTGTATTCCTCTAAATACTTCATTTCACTTGGCATCAACTTTTCCTGAAGTTGTATTCCAAGTTTGTCGCATAAATTGTCAAGCCTTTCGATGTGTAAGTGGTGTATTATTTAAGGTTTGTGTGTCTTTAGTTATTATTTCAATATGTGCCTCTATTCAGAAAATGATTGCAATAATGAGATATTCATATTGGGTATTATCTATGCAGTTATAAAGTAAATTTGAAATAAAATGTAAAGGACCTCTATTTCCAATAACCCTTCTTCGAAATTAAGCCAAACTTTTATATAAGTATGTACATATAATAATTTGCTCTGAGAAAAAATTGTCTGCCATCCCTGTAATTATACGAATTTTGAGTTGTGACTCTTTTTCGTTTAAGGTGCAATATACAATATTTGCATACGCTTTCATACAATGTATTTTGTGTACATAAAAACACTGGGCATAAGTAAAATCAGTGAAGTTTGATATGCTCAAAAGCTTTGGAAGTGGTATAAAATAATACATTCTGGAAGATTTATACTTAATACTTATCTAAGTATAAATTAATGATGCTTATATTTTATTAAGTTTTATTTTATTTTACGCCAATGATACAGCTTAAGTCTAAGCCTATCAAGCACGCTTCAAGTGGAGTTGTTGTTACTGCATTCGTTCGGCATAGTCCGATGCGCGATGGGCTCTTGCACTTTTTGACAGATGCGTGGGTGCGTGGCGCCTTCTAATAGGTGCATGCGTGATATTTGTTTCTAAGTGCTCTCGGTGTGGACGATTATGAAGGTAATCTTGATGATAGTTGATAACGCACACACACAACCAAGGAAAGAGCTTTTACTTCTGCTAGATGTTCTGCTAGCTTAACAGCTATGTTAACTATCCCCCATCTTAGCTCGAAACGTCCTCGGTTCGGACCACACAACCCTTTATTGTTGTATATATTAAATATCAAATTAGGTTGACATAATTAGTAGATATTAGTATAATTGTTTAATTGCCTAATATTAAGTTTGGCTTAAAGTTTAGAAGTATTTTTGCTAATCATTTTGTCGGTGAAATATGACGTTACATTAACTTAAGGGTTAACAATTTTCAACTTTTTTTCTTAATTCTAAGACAAATAATGTAATGGTTCAATACATTGGCACATATACATATGTACTTCTACATAGTATAGCGTTGTTGTTTTATTTAAACTTTATTTTTAACTCTGTTATTATTTAATATTGGATATAATGTTAAACATGGAAGAGTACAATGTTCCGATTTTTAATAAAATTTATGTGATAATTCAAACTCTTAGCCAAGTGACTGGTTTTATTTTACCACAATTCCTTAAATTTTAATTTGCTGCATAGTGTTTTATATATATTTTCCATATGTATTTCTAATTTTGATATCGAATGATTACACACTCTTAATTTTTTACATATTTTAACCAGAATATAAGATTTTTGTTAAGAGAATATTTTTTATTCTAGTGGTTTCTAAGAAACCCGAACTGGTGTGAGTCTATTCTATTTTTTTTTTTTTTTTTTTTTTTTGTTTTGGTTGTAGTGCTCGTTCAGGATCGGCAAATGCGTTATAATTGTTTTGGATAAGTGTCTGAACATTAGAAGGAATTTGCGATGTATCTGCTGTTATCGCGTTTACTTGCTGGCAGTGAAAATGATGGAGTTTTTTTTTCCTGTCTTGTGGAAAAGAATCCCATTCTTAGTATCCAGACCAGCTTCAATCTCTTTCAAAAAATCATACCCGATGATTCCATCAAAGCTATTTAACTGGGGTAAAATGTAAAATGTGGTTGTTTTTCCTAATATGTTAATTTGACATTTTTCGTAATAATGAGTATTTGTACTTAACTGGTATTTAATTACAAATATAATAGAATTAAAAAATGGGTATTCATTACCCATTACGAATAAAAAGTAATTATGCTTGGTATTTGTACTTAACTGGTATTTAATTACAAATATAATGAATACTTTACAGCACTGGATTACACATATGTACATATATGCGCAAAGCTTGCATAAAGTTTGTTATCAAGGTTTGAAAATCAGTTGATTCGGAAAATGGTACTATCGGTATAACCTTGGTAAGCTGTTTATTTTCAGTCGACAGAAATTTTGACGACTTCGTGGACTGCACATTTGACAAGGTATAATTAAAACGCCGACTAAAAAAATGCTGGAGTTTGGTGTCCCAACCCTGTTCACAAATAAGAAAATACAACAACAAATATGTGTGATATAGGCTACCTATTGTGATTGGAGGAAAATGAAGGAGAGTAACCGGGGAACAATAGTCTTTATTCGGCTCTCAAATACCGTTTGAGTGTGGCAAATTACAACACCAGACCATTAGTTTTGTATAACAAAAGAACAGTCCAGTTAATTATCTAAGCAAATTATCGTTCCTTGTTTATGAAGTCCAATAACCAATTAAGTACTTTCTGCTTCTCCAATCGATGGCATAGCAAGTATGAATTGCGGCAGTAAAGCTAGCAAGTTTAGAGAATTTTATTTCAAATCCTTTGTAAATAGCAGACGATTTTTCATTCAAATTTTATTTTTCAAATTTACCTCCATCAAATTTCGGTTCAATTCTGCAACCAACTCATTTCAAACGGAATACCTTCGATAGCAAGCACGCACGCTTTCTAATTCAATTCGCATGAATAGAAAATTCTCACAGCTGGCACATTGAATTTGACTGTCGGTATATCGATGATGTTTGTTTGGCTTACCACTATGGGCTGCAACGAAATTTAATTAAATCAGCAGCACTTTCACCTGCTGTTGTTTTTCAGTTCCAAGTTGCCACGGCCACTGTGAAGCCTACTTTCGGTATACTCGTTTAATTTTGCTCCACAATTTGCCATTCGAATAGCGCAATTTTGAAGCCACACCAGAGCACACCACCAATAGGGTGCCCACACACACACACACACACACACGTACACCAATATAAACTCCCCCTACAAATGCAAAGGCGCCTGTGCCGATATTCGTGTGCTTTGTTGAAATTTGCTGTCCGCTTATTTGCTTTTGCTGCTCGCGGTAATTCTGCAATTTCTGGCGCAAAAGCCAAATACGTTCGTTACCGCTTACTGTTCGTTTCATTGCGTACGCAACGACATACCGCTGCCGCTGCCGCCGCCGCCGGTTGCCATTAGCAAATAATTGCAGCACGATTATTTCGGTATGCAACAGCTGAAAAAGTCGCGGGATTTTAACTGCGTCGCATCATTGCCCGTTGCCATAGATTGGATGGTTGGGCATTTGGTTGGTTGCTTTTAATTTCGCATGCTCGATCAAATTCTTTGCGTCAGCGTTAGGTGAAAATTTTCGTAAAATCTGTTTGTGTGACGGCGTGTACGGTGTGACGTCGTGCCCGGGTATCGGGGGAGCGTGGATGCCATTGGGCGTCAATGCGGCAGGAAGCATTGCGTTGGTGTCGCCGCGGTCAGCATGTCGGATAGTTGGCTACTCTATTCTACATTCGATATTACGCTATGTATATAACATTTAATTTGAGGTAATTTCTACACGCGTCCATACGTGAGTGCGCGCTATGTAAGTATCACATTCCGCATGCGTCGCTAAGTTACTGTACACGAATAGTTAAATGACAATTTTGTTGCTGTTGCTGTTGGCTACCAATGGAAATGAGTAGAATTCAATGTAATTATTAAGGGTATTCTCGGTCCACAGCATGTGTATAAATTGTATATTTGCTATTCCAAAGTATGCATCAAATTTAGAATTCATTTTGCTCGCTCATAGCACGCATGTGTCAGATATTTACTGACGCTACAAACTTTTTGCTCCTTTGCAAATGAAATAGCAGCTGGAACAGTAGGTTAGGTTACGCTATGTGAAAACAATTAGTCATCGACTAGTTATCGGTATCGTAACTTTCGCATAGAAATCGTCGACACTTTTTTATGAGAATACTCGATCTATTTGATCCAAAAACTCACCACTTCATATTGAAAGTTCTGCTTTTAATTTTATTTATTTTATATTTTTGTATTTTAATAGTACTTTCCTTTACTTTATTAAATTGAAATACTGTCGTGCCATTATTATTATCATTATCATTATCATTATCATTATCATTATCATTATCATTATCATTATGATTATCATTATCATTATCATTATCATTATCATTATCATTATCATTATCATTATCATTATGATTATCATTATCATTATCATTATCATTATCATTATCATTATCATTATCATTCTCATTCTCATTCTCATTATCATTATCATTATCATTATCATTACCATTATCATTATCATTATCATTATCATTATCATTATCATTATCATTATCATTATCATTATCATTATCATTACCATTATCATTATCATTATCATTATCATTATCATTATCATTATCATTATCATTATCATTATCATTATCATTATCATTATCATTATCATTATCATTATCATTATCATTATCATTATCATTATCATTATCATTATCATTATCATTATCATTATCATTATCATTATCATTATCATTATCATTATCATTATCATTATCATTATCATTATCATTATCATTATCATGGGCCACCGAGAGGCAATAATCCGTCAGTAGCCCCACTAAGGATATGGAGTCCTCTCTTTCAGAAAAAGTAGTAAGATTTACAGATCTGGTGTTCTAAGGTCCTGGACAGTAGACCGCAGCTGCAAGTCTCTTTTACATTTTAGCCTCATCCGTGTATATATCTCTCTCTCTTCGTGGCAACCTGACACCCCCGCACCACAAATAAACCTTTATTTTGGCCCCTAGATACCTATCGAAGCTTAGGCACGGTATCACATAGTCGAGTCGTCTAGTCGGAGAGGACGCTATCCAGTTGTGACCGTACATTCTGGGCTCAAACTGCCTCGGGTCGTAAAGTATTGCAGGAGTTGCGCACGCTAAGTCTTTGGCTGTTAGGTTTGCCGGTGCTACATATATGTAGCATGGTGTAGAGTCCGGCTATTGGTTTAATTCGAATTATGTAAGTTTTCTCCTCCGTGGACATCCACCAATAGATAGGCCCCATGTGTAATCGCCACGCTTCACCCTCTCTTCATAGTAGCACTAGTCGGAAGAGATTGCTAGATTGCTTAATATTTGACAAAATTGCGTAATACATCAACAAAATTATCAAATTATGCTATTTATGCTGTATATGCACCATGCTAGAAAATATGCAACGGATCGCGAATATCCCTATTGTTGCATTTCGTTCGAAGCGCGGTTGCTGGTAGCGATGCCTGTGCTGTAGGCCTGCGTGCCATTGAAATTTCAACCAAAGGCAGAGGAGTCAACAGCAATGCCATACATGTTGCTGATACATCGATTGCGACACCAATAAATGTATGAATGTAGGTAGATACAATTATGCGTGCACTCTGCTGAATTGCAGCTATTTGCTGACCACTTTTCCAGTACATGGTTTAACAAACAATCTCTATACAGTGTTGCTTTTTAGCAAATAATTGGAAAAAAATCAACTTTCTTACTTTTCATTATTCTCATTATATTACATATCATAGTATCACTACAAGTATTCGAGGGATTTAAAAAGTAATATTTGAAAAAAGTAAATAAGTAAGTAAGAAATCATAAAAAAGTGGATTCGGCCGGTTGATTTGAGATATTCTGTCACAGTGACAAAAAATGAATTTTTGAAAAATAAAGTGAAAAAAGTGAAAACTGGAAACAAAGTGTTACTGGCATTAAGATTTAAAAATGTACTCACCTAAGCCAACCGATATAGATATATACAAATATACGCCAAAATGTTCAGAATAAAAGGGAAACTCGGTTGAACCACGTATCTCTGAAACTTGGTAAAAATATTGCACTCGATCTAAGGTAAGTAGTTATTTAAAATGAGCAAAATTCGAGAACGATCACGCACAAATAACGGTGTTTTGCGCAAATCGAAAAATATGATATTTCTCAGTAACTATAGAAGAAAATTTGCTTGATTTTGATAACATTTGGTACGCGAGAGGAATAATAATAATATAATAATTTGGTGCTTTCGTCATATAGCTTGATGCTTGGCCGAACATCTCCTACAGTTTGTAGAGTGCGTTGTGATGTTGTAACACCAAATTTGGGATCTACAGTTTTACGGGGACTTCGAACGGCAAACGATTTTTGTGAGAAGTTTTTTTATAGCAGAAATACACTCGGAGGCTTTACCGTTGCCTGCCGCAGGTTTTCTATAATTTTTTTTTTGCTATTTGACATGACCAAGACTAGAATCCAGGACACCACAAAAGAAGCGCGCACCCGCGAGAGGGGCGAGAGGGGAATACGTGGGTCAAAAAAAAATTTGAAAGCTGGCTCTGACATCACCCAATTTAGATCACATACCTCTGAAACTACTTAATCAAACTCTACCAAACATTGTACACACTTCACATTTAAACTCAGTCAAAACAATTTTGGAAATCATAGAAATGCGGAGAAAAGCCACGGACATATCTCATTTAACACAAGTTGACAAAAAATCAAAATTTTTGATATTTTATTACATCATGTAGCTAATTTGCTCAAATGTATTGTAGTTCGAATAATTTCTCTTTGTTTATATACATATAAATAAATAAAAGTAGTTTGCGTTTTCAAAATTAAGAGTATTCGTTTTATTAATAGATTTTATGACATGCAACAAGTTCGGTTTCTCCTGCACTTAGACTTTTACCCAAATATTTAATATTTATGTAATATAGTAATTTTATAAGGTTTGAGATATGTAGTTTTAAATATGAAATATATTTTTATTACTTATATAAACTATTCAAACCAAGAGTCCGCTGATACGCTTTAAAAAAGAATAAACAACAAAAAATAAACACCGGCACTGTATTCAAAAGAAAATACTTCAAAGAAGTTTTTAATAAAAAAATTATTTTCCTCATTTAATATTTTAATAAAATATAATCTTTGTTATTCGCGAAGTTTCTTTCCAGTCGCCATTTACAACCCAAATAAAATCCATTCAGTAGTTTCGGCGATTAGTGAGCTCAGTGAGCTCTAAAACCGCTCCAAATGTATTCTATTATATTCCCTGCATTACCTTCTGGCATTTTTCTTAAGAAATTTTAAATATACAGACATAAATTTTCTACAATTTTATTATACTTTTATTATGGATTTGCGGTTTTTAAATACCAAATTTTTTTATTCGAACAAATCTGTGAAATTATCACAAAAACATTTGTTGTTTTGTTGTTGCATAGAAACAACCGTCCCTGTCTCAGTTGCTGCCAAAATTAAGGTACTGTATTTGGAAATTAGGTTGGCAATATTACCACTTCATTCCCCCTATTATCAGTGAAACAAACTGACAAAATCGGTGTGCCTTCCGATTGGATGGAAAAAAGGGGGAGGGGAATGTTGTTTAGCTAAAAAGTCGTAAGATTCGTATTGAAATTTTAAATAGAAATCAACTGCTTTTATCTTTTGAGTGATAAAAATGCATAGAGAACTGAATATAAATTGAGTTTTAAATGCTTCTAAATAAATGATTCTATTATTTGCCTTTGAAAACAAGTCGTCTTGTCGATCTGAAATTTTTGGTGATATGTTTTATAAAAACCTATTATTTGTCTTGCTTAATTTTGACTTTAATAGTGTATATATTATAGTATATTATTTCTTTAATAGTGACATCAATTAAAAGTTATATAAAAAATTCAAATTTCGACAACGCTCCCACGTAGAAGAAAGTTTCGTTTTCGTCGATGACAGCAGGGTAGATTGACACCTAATTCGTGCACTGAATGACAAGAGGTATTAATATATTAAGTATCTTTCCAGATTAAAACAGTTTTGATATATCTGTTGTTTCTTTATTTAACCACCGTCGAGATTAATTTAAATTTCAAATAATATTATTGTTTAAAATATATATTGATGGGTTAAAAGAAACATGGTGTCAACGATTGGCGCACCCAAGGGAGAAGGGGGGTTTCTGGAGTACAAATTCAAAAATTATAAATCCTCAAATATTTAAATACGTATATATATATAAGTATATATGAACATATATATATATATGTATATATAATTTTAATAAACCATAGTGAACACTATCTTAGCCGAATAATAGGGCTACGCCTTCTGTGAATTTGAAATATTTGTTGATCGAGATTTTGTGATACAATGGACATAATAATTTCAAAGTCCAATAAAGGAAATTTCCTAATTTTTGTGGATGGTTATTATTACCAATTGCATTCGCACTAAAAAAAAAAGAATTTGGATGGGCTGGCGCCCAAAAAAAAATTTCTTTACAGAAGTTCTACGAAGACGAATAAAATTAATGAACAGCACAAAATTAAAAAAGTACTTGCAAATCATATTCATGATACGGGGATTCATCAGCTGGCAGTTGCAGTAATCTTCGGGATTACAGCCTTCCCAAATATTATATAGAGAAGTAGTGGTGAATTGTCAATAGGAGTGCCGCGTGTATCTTCTTGCCAAGAGGGCACAAAAGATGAAAGTGATCCGAATTTTGGCGAAGAGATGAATATAATATTGGGTAGATCTCACTCATTTGAAGATTTTGGGCAGTTCACAGTGCTGGGTAATGGATGGAACTGGATGGAGGAGTGCAAAAAGAAGGGATGTCCCGAAAGTACGAGTAAGATTTCAACTTGCAGGTTCGTATGCTAAAGAACCTACCGTTTCTTCCTCCTTAAAATGTCTTGACTTACTATAATTAACTAAATAGTAATATGGGAGATAATAATTTTAAGAAACTATGCAATTGGTTTAAGCAAAATTACATAACTGGAAAAAATATATCAGGCAATTAAAAATACTATCCTAATTTTTAGAGTGTAACACATTCTATAAAACAAAATTTTCCACGAACTTACAATTCCTTTAAGGATCATTAAAGAGCTCTGCAAATAATTGATTTTAGTAAATCAATCAATTTGCAAAAGATGCAGTCCTTTGTCTCTATACTGACGAAAGAAAAATCTTTGGCCCGTATTCGTAGAATTAGAAAAGTTGCTAAAACTTGTGGAAAAATGGTGAAGCTGGACTATTTAAAATGTATACAATTTTTGTTACATGCTGAAATTTATGTTTAATATTTTGAATTTCCCTTAATTTAGCCTTCGTGTGCGTATTACTTTTGCAGAATTGTTAAATATTAAAAAAAACACGATTATTATTATTTTCCGTATATAATAACATGCTGCGATTTTAAACATCTAAACGTTTTTCACATAACACTCTGGGATTTTGTGTTGGAGATTTTGTGTTTGGGGATTTTGCTTTCGGGATTTTGAGTTTGGGGATTTCCGCCGCAACTCTCTCTTAAAAAACAAATTTGCATTTATATTTATGATACAAATAATTTCGCACTACATACAAAAAAAATAAGGCTTTCAGGATCTAAACTGCTCAGCCGGACGGTGTGCTACAAACCGCGTCAGCTGATGTCTGCGGTGATTGCCGAATACAAAAAAATCTGCATTATATATTGTCGATTATATGTGCAAATTGAACTCATGCTACGAATAATTTAATTACACTATATACACGTTAAAAACCGTACATTAATTTCGATATTTTTACACCATGGTTAAATCAGACTGACCCACTGTAGCCCTAAATCGTTGCTCAATGAACGGACGGTTTCACAACACGTTCAAATGTATTCCGTATTTTGGTGTAACTCATTCAAACTTTCCTGTCGACCAAGCAACACAGTCAAAAGAGAGCAACCGCGGATGTGCGTGAAGCCGCATGAAAGGATGCTTGCTGTCCCACCGCAATTCAGCAGCGCAGCTCAAGCGATAGGGAAGAAGGTAATTTCGTAGAGGCTTTTTGTGTTTGTTTTTCTTTTTTTTTTTGTAAAGCCTATTCTGGTTGCAATGCATAGCGCTTTATAGAAATACATACATACAGACACTGGTAATGTACATGCTGGTCTTTTAGCGCAGGCGTTGTTGCTGCAAATTTTCACACTTCAGCGCCGCGCAACAGCCACAAAAACCCACTTTGCCTACCGCTGCCGTCAGTGTTGCCCGACTATGATGCTTGGTCAAACTAAAGCTGCAATTTATTGCAATTAATTACAAACCATCGACCACAATCGCCGTCACCAAGCATTTCTATATGTATCATCTACCACCATATATGTATGCTGACCAATTTACCATATAGTGTTTTTTTTTTTTGCGTTGCCATACAGCACATTGGAAATATTACGAACGACACTAAAGCTGCTACATCGATTGAGGCGCTAATTGACCGCAGTATGCATATTTGTAAAAAATATATATATTTTATATATACTCTTTCTTGCACAAACAAAGGCACCGAACAGGGTTACCCTGCAGTGAAAAGCCGCTCGAGTCTAGTTTATGAACTAGTATTGAAAATGGGTAGCCACATCGACTATTCGACAATTTGTCCGATGATGAGTGGCACCTTAAACCTCCTTGTTGCTATGGCAGCGCATATGGAGATACGAGAAAGATTGAAATTCGGAGAAGCTGAGGAATTCGCCAACTGGTATAATTCGATATACGCATAAAACACTGTGCAACGATTTCAGAGTCCTTGTCTGGGAGCGGAATGATTCCATCACAAGCAAGGCCTTATAGTAAAACTCGCAAATATGTTTCAGATATTTTCGTATGGTTATTTTTCCGACCTTGTGGGCAGATTTCTACCCATATTGAGATTTCGTATAATTGGCATGAAAAAAATTTACAAGTAGTAAATCGCTTGGGTTTTTTATTAATTAAGAAACCAAATTTTAGATTTCATTTATGCGGTTCATTGAGCTCGATTGAAACTTTTTTTATTGGGTATATTTTATTTTAGTGTTAAATTTTGGGTAGAATTCTACATAAAGGTCAACGATCGGTAGATTTGGAGTTTTCTTTGTGATCTAGGTTTTTGTCGTAGTGCGCTTAGCACAGGATATAATGGTATTCAAAATGAAATGAATCGGGTAACAACCACGCCCACACAACCGCAGTTTACGAACATAAAAAAATCGATATTTTTGCAACTACTAAATAATTTGATCAAATTTTGGTTTAAAATTTTGATTAAAAATTTTGATTTAAAATTTTGATTTAAAATTTTGATTTAAAATTTTGATTTAAAATTTGTTTGGTCACAAAATATAATATTTTTTTTATTTTTATATTTTTTTTATCATTTGGTGTTAAATGAAACTTACGAAGTAACAATTAATTTTGAACGGTAAATAAAACTTACAAGGTGAAGAAAAGTAAAACTCTTGAGCGAAAAATAAAACTAAACAAATAATATTAATTTTTTGAGTAATTCTATAAATTATGATTTCATAATTGAGTCATCTTGAAATTTTGTATCAACAAATATAAATTTAATATAATAAATGAACTTGGCAGATGTCTTTTCCTAATATGTAGTATAGAAACCGCTTCTTAAAATTAAACAAATTTGATATTAAATAAAAGAAGACCGAAATATCTAAGCCGTATTTGTTCCATGGTAATCAAATAAAGTACAGTTATGTTTATAAAGCTTGGGTGTCTGCGTATTATTAGCAACAAGTTCAATAATAAACAGTTCGCCACTTATGTTTATTAATTTATTTTTATTAATTTTCGGTAAAAGTAGAACCCATTTTTTAATTTAAACTATATAAAAGAAAATTCAAGCTTTTTATCAAATTCACAAAATTTTCTAACTTTTTAATAAGAAGTTTTATAAACTTTTTGAGTATGCAGTTTTATAGACCTTTATATTTTATTATAATAGAGTGCAAGTTTCAAGCGATTGAAAATTCTGTTTGATTTTTGACAATTTTTTAAAATTTGTTCAGCCGTTATATAGTGGAAAATGTTTATTGGACTAAAAAAATTAAAGTCCGGGTTCAACGATCATTTTATTTCAAATAAAATAAAAGTCCAGAAATAATTTTTTTCTAATGTTTTTTCTTATAAAAGTTATAAAAGTCCGGGTTTTTTGTTTAAAATTAATCACTTTAATAAAACTGCACTACGCGTTACGTGAAAAATAGTTACGTATCGCATTTACTCACCCATCCAGTTTTTTCGGTCGAGTACCATCTTGCTGTTTCGCTACTCTGCTCGTTACGCGTAATAAGACATAAGTTCCTCTTGCGAAAAAATGCCCCTCATAATTTCCCACATAATTTCCTATACTCACTAATCAATTATTCTGGGCTTATATTATTAAATTAAGTATCCTTTTTCTTTGCAGCTAGATCTTTTTTTTTTGAAACTAGATCTTATTCGTATTATGTTTGATATTGTTGTTAATAGATGATTTGTATTGCTCATTCAATTTTTTTTTTTAGTTTGTAAATATTCAGTATTCAGTATTCTTTGAAGTTAAACTTCTGTAGCGGAGTGATTTTTTACAGCGCCGATATCGCGTCACGAAGTCAACTACATGAACCAAATATAAATACTGAGGTAGCGACACTATTTTTGGACTAGATACTTCGGGGCCATCGCAGCACGATTTCTACCTTTCAGTAGTTCGAAACTGGTTCACTACTACAACTACTACTAGTACTATTTACTGATGCTCTTCCAACTTCTACTACAAGTAATTACTACTAGTAATATTACTGATACCGATTCTACTACTAATAATTGCTAAAACTACTACTAACTTCTACTACTACCAATAACTGGTACTATCACTACGACAGCTACTGCTCCTACTCCTAACTACTACTACTATTGCTATTACTAATTACTACTACTATTTTTTACTAATCTGTACTACTATTTTTGTTAAAGCTACTACTAATAATTATTACTTTTTTTCTGCTTTTTTCTACTACTATTCATACTAATGCGGCAACTAACAGCTACTTGTGTTTGGACTAATTTCTATAAATATTTTAACCAATGCTACTTCTAATTACTACTACTATTTTTAAAAATTATTACAATATTTCTTTTACGAATTATTGCTTATACATTTACTAATAACTACTACTATTTTTATCACTATCTACTACTAGTAGTATTACTACTACTATTTTTACTAATTTCTACTACTATTTTTATTAATGCTACTACTTATTATTACTACTATTATTATTAATTACTACTACTATTTTCCTATTAATGCTACTACTAAACATATAGTTTATTCCATAATAAAAACTGTATAATTCCAAATTTCGCACTTTATACCAAATTCACGAAAATTCTGCAAATTTTAAAATATTGCACTTAAAATTTCAAAATTTATAATCATAAATATTTTAACCAATGCTACTTCTAATTACTACTACTATTTTTAAAAATTAATACAATATTTCTTTTACTAATTATTGCTTATACATTTACTAATAACTACTACTATTTTTATCACTATCTACTACTAGTAGTATTACTAATACTATTTTTACTAATTTCTACTACTATTTTTATTAATGCTACTACTTATTATTACTACTATTATTATTAATTACTACTACTATTTTTCTATTAATGCTAAACATATAGTTTATTCCATAATAAAAACTGTATAATTCCAAATTTCGCACTTTATACCAAATTCACGAAAATTCTGCAAATTTTAAAATATTGCACTTAAAATTTCAAAATTTATAATCATAAATATTTTAACCAATGCTACTTCTAATTACTACTACTATTTTTAAAAATTAATGCAATATTTCTTTTACTAATTATTGCTTATACATTTACTAATAACTACTACTATTTTTATCACTATCTACTACTAGTAGTATTACTACTACTATTTTTACTAATTTCTACTACTATTTTTATTAATGCTACTACTTATTATTACTACTATTATTATTAGTTACTACTACTATTTTTCTATTAATGCTACTACTAAACATATAGTTTATTCCATAATAAAAACTGTATAATTCCAAATTTCGCACTTTATACCAAATTCACGAAAATTCTGCAAATTTTAAAATATTGCGCTTAAAATTTCAAAATTTATAATCAGAATTTTCGGAAAATTTTCGAAGATGTATTTTTGTGGTTCATTCCATTCTAGTACAATAAAGTGCAAGTTTCATGTAACTAAAATTCACAATGATTTTTGGTATTTTTTTTTGTGGTAATGTCACCTCCTTTATGAAATAAAAAATAATTAGCACCGAAATTGTACTATCAATGTTTTTAAATTTGCAGAACTTTTTTTTTTTATATTTTGTACAAGGTCTGACATTTGGATTTACACAGTTTGGAGTATAGAATAAACTATATTTTTATACAAAATTATTTTAAAAAAAATCGGACAAAAAGATGTTAAGTATTTAAAAAAGCCCATTGTGCGAGTTTTACTTTCGGCGACTGTGAGTATGTGCGAGCGCCGGAAGTTTAAATAGTTCGGAATGCATATATCTAATAATATTATATTAAGAGTGAGTAAACTCAGTAAATCGGCAGCTAGCATAACCAATAAAAGTCTGCAGCATATTTGAGTTTGATAGCACCAAAATTACTATTCGAACATTTAAACTGATTTTATATGCTAGTATATAAATTAGCTTTCGCTATGCTACCATCTACTCTATACACATCGAACTACTTTAAACTTAACTACAAAATTCCATAGCCACTCACACTCAATGCTACGCTACTCAAAGTCAAATTTTGTTTGATTTGCCGAAATGCTTATTTATGTAAATGAATGTCAATGACAGAATGCGATTTCGAGTGTCGCGAGATTGGTCAGCAATGCCGCTTGAATTATTCCCTACTACCGAATGGAGCGCGTATAAATGAACGTAGCGTTGGTGTGCTTGGTATTGTTGCCATTGAACTTTGTGGATAGCAGAGAACGACATGGAAGGGATGCTTGAAAATCCCATAATGTGCGCCAGATAAGTGGCAGCGATGGCAGTGCGAGTACTACATACTAGATGACTGTGCGTGACATTTTGCACAAAATGGGGAACTTGTAATGCACATGAAATATAAAAGAAATATATACATATATTTTATAGCACATAAATACTCGCATACTGAATACGGTCGGCACGAAGAGGCGAGTGAGCGCAGGTTTGACTAAGACCCATTGAATCAAACGCTAAAGTATTTTAACTTTAAATTACAAATTCTTTGCTAGTGTAAATAGATGCACTGCAGCGATATATTTGAAATTTGATTTTAAATTCACTTCGATAGACAACTACAATTGCGGGCTTAGATGTAAAGCTGCGCTTCATTCAAGTCAGATTTTGTTTGGCTATTTTTTTAGAATTAAAAACAAACAAAAATCGTGCCGGTACGCAATTAGAATGGATCTTAGAAGAAGAAAAAATCACAAGTATACAACGGTAGATTCTAAAAGCGCCAGTTTGAAATTATTGTACTTGCGAAAAAGCAATTAAATAAACGAAAATATTTTAAAACTAAAATTAATGCTGCACGTTAAGTGCTTCTGTTTTCGAGACACCGCCAAGCAATTGCCACTAAGCTGACAAGCAACAGGATGGTGGCAAAAAACGAAGAGGAATGAGATTAAAATCACAAAAAAAGAAACAAAAACAAAAAAGACACAACCGTTAGCAATCAACCGCAATCCCTGGCAACATGCATGAAAAGAAGCTTGAAAACTTAATTTCCAAAACAACGAAAAACAATTAGGCAAAGTAGTAAAGCAAAATATTATACATAGAACGTAGATATTCTAGAAAATCTTAAAATCAAGGTTTAAATAAAAAATAAATGGAAGAGATTACAATGTAAACAATTTGGCCACGTTAGCAGAGTGTGATTGTGCAAAGCACGTTGGCTGAAGGTTGCGAATTCAAAAAACCTCTGTGCATTTATTTAATTTTGAGATAATCAAAAATATTGGTTCTCACCAGTGGCGGATTTAAAGAAAAGTGACCGGTCAGCAGATCTTAAGAGGGACCTAGTTTTTTGTTTTTCACCAGAAACCTAGTTAAGTTTAACGCTACTCAATATCTATTCCCGTTAAATTCCCATTTACATTCTTCAAGTTGTAGTTAGAACTCCTAAGTATGTTATTGACACCAAGCGTAAAAGTTAAAATTTTCGCACGATTTCAGCGTTAAATAGGACAAGTTGTATTAAAGTTCTATCATAGGGGTTTGAAGTAAAATTTCTTTAACGGCAGTGACTTTTTACATCGAAAGTAGCGTCAGACTCGCTTTACTAATTTCTACCAGTAATTTTACTAATTTCTACCACTATTTTTATTAATGTCACTACTAATTACTACCACTATTTTTATTAATGCTACGACACGACTAATTACTACCCCAATTTTTGCTAATGGTTTTTACTTATTTCAACCACTATTGCCACTAATTGTACACTATTTTTATTAATGCCACTACTAATTTTTACCACTATTTTTACTAATTTCTGCCACTATTTGTAGCGGTTTCTGCTACTATTTTTACTTATTTCTACCACTATTTGTACCAATTTCAACCACTATTTTTACTAATGCTCCTACTAATTACTACGACGACTACTTCTGTTAATTTCTACTACTACAAATAAAGTTTTACTTCTGGCTCGCGTAGTTAGAAATATTGCATTAAGTACAGTTACCTTTTTGTCGCCCTTTCTCCAGCGAATATTTTCATTGCAGCAGCTAAATTCAGTGATCTTGCTACTGTTATTTCGATGTAAAGGATACAAAAACTATTTAGGGTGTTCTCCGCGAAGGAGGCTCGCCGATATTCTTTAAATATTTTCAAAGAGCTTATGTATGACACTTTCAGCACTATCCGAACCGATAGGTAGAGTTAACAAAAATCTGAATAGACTGCCGTAGTATTCCGGAAAACTCTCCTTAATTTTGTTCGTTATTACAAACTCCAAATAATGAAGTGGTGTGTCGTTCGAGAAGGCAATATTTTCTGAAAAATTCCGAAATCCGTGTAGTTTTCCATTAATGGGCTAAAACTGGTTTGCAAACTGTTTACTTCTAGAACCCTAAGACTCTTAGGCATCGGAAAACCGAAAAAATTGTTAATGCGACGAAATTCTTATCCGTGCGTTCTTGCAATTTGTTACTCATTTTCTCTTAAACTTCGTAGTAACTGATTCGATTCCTTTCGTGTGTTTTCAAAGGCGAATCACCAGCTATTATATTGCATTTTCTGACGATAGGAAAATCAGTATTACTCCAGCGCATTTCATCCCATTTGTGTTTCGCCTTGAGAACAAAATTATCGTACGTATTTTCGTTTGTCAATTTTTTCAATTTTTTCAAATCATTTTAAATGCAACTATTTGCCATGGTCAAATCCAGCTATTTTATTACAATTGAACTTGCACGGTATTCATATCGCTGAGTCCTGAAGGCCACCGTAATAGTTTTAGAAAAAATAATCAATTTATCGAGGATTGTAACGATCGGGCTTCTCTGAATGCTGCACATTCTCTAAGCAATTGACAATACATTCGAAATTTTGGGCCATCTCCTCCACAGCTTTTGTGGTGAAGTTGTCTTAATTCTTGAAGAGACTGGATGTCAATATTAATAAATTCTTTGTACACTATGCACTCGCGATTAGAAGCTCTCGGTGGGAATATATTTTGTGTAGGAGATTATCGTTTCTCCCGCAGTATGCATATGAAATTTTTATAACTAAACAATACGTACAAATGTGATAAAAAAGATATTCAATTCATTAGTAACTCATATGTCATTGATTTTCTCTGATTGCCAACTGAAGATTGCTAGCAGAAATATGTCCTATAATTTAATTATAATTTTATTGCAAAAAACAACGCTCACGGTATTCCAACGAAATCGAAGTGAGCGTAACACGAGACACTTGCAGTCCCTATTATGTCCGCTTGTTTTGAAAAGCAGCTGAGCAGCATTAGCGCAATTTCGCAATTTATTGAAGACTTAGAAGAGTAAGGAATCTTTCACTCCTATGATAACATCGAATTTTAGACACTCTCTTATTTTGAACAGAAATCCGGCCTTATTGGGTTTATGCAATCTCCGCCAATTTGTTGTTAGTTGTTGTTTTTTTATCTTTTTCTATAAAACGAACAGCTAAACTTGTACGAGTACAACGTGTGCCGACAAAGCTCTTAGCCAACATGACGTATGAGTAATAAAGTTGCTGTGTACACGAAAGTATTTCGCTAAATGTTTCTACCAGTGAGTACATACAAAAACATATTGTGTGACCTACAGAGATAATGCACAAAATTTAGTAGAAATGGTAAAATACATGCCGTGCTCTTTTATGTTGGCGGAAGTAATGAGCTGCTAGTTTTTTGTAAGTAGTTGTGTTTATTTTTCTGCGTATACTTTTTGAAGAGTGTGGAAAAAATTGCGAAAAATTATGTAACACTCTAGTAAAGAATAAACCCGCCGCAGCGCACAATAATTAAAGCTTTCTAATAATCCGATAAAAGTAATTATCTATTAAATGCTAAACTATCGTTGTCATGTTTTTTCACTTGCCATATAAATAATAATAGTTATTACAAATTAGACATAGAAATTATGCAGTTGAGTAAAAAATTTAATTGAATCGATAGTTTTTTTATTTTTTACATTTAATATCAATTCATACATTAACGAGTGCACATTTTATAGAAGTAACTAACTTATTGTTAAATTTTAATAAGTGTACTTATAATTTAAGATATCTTTTTTAACACCCCAGCATGTTTAAAAAAATCGCAGCAAATGATTCTACTGGAATTTGATCACCTTAATACGAATATAATTTATCTTCGGTACCATAGAACAACTTTGAGAAACTGGCGGTTTTTACATATCTCCAAACTCTCTCCACAACTCCCTATCAGTTTGCCTGCTTGCCTAGTTCACCAGTTGCAAAATTTTTGTTACTTGTTTGATGGAATATAAGGTTGAAGAATTTAAGCCTATTAGTAGTAGGGTAGAACTATTGTTGGATACCAAAAAGAGCTTACATTTCTAGGCATGATACTAAACCAAAAACTACTCAGGAAATCAGACTTAGAGGAAGTGAGTAAGAAAGGTGAAGGAGGATTTCTGACTTGCAGATTCATGGCAGGAAATATGATGGTTCATTAACTGAAGAAGATTACGGGTAGAAAAATTCAAAAATAACATGGGTGCCTATTTAAAAGAGCAAAGGGGTAAGTTCCATCAATATATTATGGAAGAAAAAGAAATACCGTGCATTTTTAAAGTACAAAACAATTTTTTGTTAACTTTTTTTGTATTAAAAATTTATCAAAATTATATGAAAACATATTTGTATTATTTAATCATAAAAAAATTTAATAGTTACATATTTTCAAAAATACACTTCAAAGATTCTTCAGTAACCAAAAGCAAACTTTTTGATGTCATATAATTCTTTTTCGTTCACCTACGATATAATCTTTGAAAATTCTAAACTCTCACATCCCAGTCAAATTTGGTGTTATATAAAAATTATCTTAAAACATACAAATTTTGAGTTGAAGTTTTATCAAAAGTCATGCATGGAAAAAATAACTCAGGCTTCTTCATGTCATTATGCCTCCTGGGTCCAATTACTACAAGAGAAAATTTATACATAAATCGAAACTTCACAATGCATTGAAATTAAAAATACAAAAAACTATAAATAATACAGCTCACTTCATCTTTTCAAAACACAAAAAGATGACCATTTCAATTTACGCGATTACTTATTTAAAAAATCTAAGTTTTGACAATATGAATGTGTGTTAAATATTATATTTCCTGAAACCACATATGACGTTAATTCTCGAATATTTTTTTTTCTAATGCTGTACAACTTTGAAGCTCCCTACCATCGTCTTAACCCTTGACTGCATATGATTGCCGAATTGCAACATACCCTTAAATTCAATGTTGTAATAAGAATTAGGTTGTAGATAAATCACAAACGTCAAACCTTTTTTTTTTTAAGTTTTAAAGCTCCTTTTTGGTTTATTTACCATTTTTGATTGAAATATCACACTTTTACTTTAATCTTTCGCGGGTGGGCAATCTGGGAATATGTTGCCATTTTGTGTCAAGTGTAATGTTTTAATTTAAAAAGAAAATAAGTTCATATAAATATTTTCATTTAATTCATAGAGGTCAATAATTCAGTTTGAAGTTAACTACTTTTTTTTATATAGATTTGGTATTTACTTAAAATTTTCATACTTAAAGGTAAGGCTGCAGACACGTAACAAATTTTTTTTTGGAAAAAATTAAAAAAAAAATTTTGTTTAATATTTTTTTCCTTTTCGTTTTCATTTTTGTAAATTGTGCAATTTTTGCTCCCATATACATATGTACATTTTTTTCAAACCGAAAGAAAGAAAAAATGCATTTAAGGATTAAATGATTAAAAACGCGACATGCTTCTAGCGTACGATACAAGCCTTGATCTACTACTCTTATTCGATTCTTTTCTACCGCCCTCCATTTCACCTCGCTCTATATACATATATATAGTTCTAATTTTAAAATAAGATGACTGAGAGTTTCTAAATGTATACCAAAAATCAATGTGCTATAAGGGACATTAGTCTCACTTCCATAAAATGTAATTATATAATAAAAATTTTTAAATAATGCTTGCCCAGAATTGAAAGAACAAGAATGTATGTATGTACAAAAAAATATTTGACATCGTTTTAGTTTTCAATATGAATTGAAATGCAGATTGTGATGAAATGAAATAAAATTTTTAAAAGTTGTGTTGGCTTCCTTAGCTGCAATTATGAATTGATATAAATTTTTTGTAATTTGGGCCCGTCCAGATATAACTAAAAAAGTTGTACGTTTGTTTTAAGATTAGCGTTATCACCTAATAGAAAATAAATTTATTTTTTTTCCATATTTGTGTTTATAGGCATTTTATACATTAATATGTACATATGTACATATAGCTATGTACATATGTTAAACAAATAAGTTTTAATTATTTACAATTCCTATGCGATTGCCTAATAAGAATTACATTATTTACAAATAATACTGAAAACTATGGACATGATTATGAGCCTAGAAGCTTATATACAAATATATAATTATAACTATGTATACAATACGTTACTTACATTTACTTATGTATATCTATATTCGCATTTATATATATCTGCACACCTACATACATATGCATGCTTTTAAATATGTTCTATAAAATTTCATAGTCTACTCATTATGTTGCGGTTTATGGCCTGCGGTTTTGCGGTTTGTTTCACAGCCAAACAAAATGCTTTATTTCAAGGCTCACTTATTTAATCACTAAATCATTAATTTACTGCTTTAAATATAGGTAAAAAGCAATGCATAATGTATTTACAAATTTAAACGCAACTTGTTTTTTTTTTTGTAATATTGCTAACATATTTTACTTAAATGTGGCTTTATTTCGTTTTTGCATCATTTCATAAAAGATTTGTTCACACTTTCTGCCATTTTAATTGAATTGCCTTTTATTTCAACTCAAGTAAGAATATAGATTTTCTTATTTTTTTTAATGTTTTAGTCATTTAAAAAAAAAAAAATCTTACCACAGATGTTAAAATCTGGCACCGCCACCGCAACGTTAATCATCTTTGAGTTTACTTTGTACTGACATTCTGTTGATGTACACACATTTTTCTATTCTTACTTCTAATTAAACTTCTGATCTGTTAAAATTGAAACATGCGAGTTTTATTAACAGATAAACTAAGTATGCATTAAAAATTGGTTAAATATTGGCTTAATTTAACTTTTGCTTTTTGTGCCTCTATTTAAAATATGGACGAGTGCTGCGAGCTGAGATATGAAATTACTTGAGTTCGATGGGGAGATTTTTCACATGCGTTGCTTCTTCATTTAGCTGTGCGCATTCGAAATACTCTTTCTGTGGTATTGAATAGCTGTTCATATATTTAACGATTTTACGATTTATATACGAATAATTTTCGATCCATACTGAAGACTCGTAAAACTGCATGTTTTTCGTTTGTCCCGCATAGTTAACCCTTTTCTTGTATTTGTAAAATTTAATGCACAAAAAAATGACCTTCGTGTTTTTTGCAAGTCAAGTTATGCCGAGAAGTGTATAATATTTTCAAATCTAGTATGCCTTGTTTTTGGAAATACAAAGTTTTAGCTTAAAAAGGAGTCATTCGTAATTTTTAATTGATTTCCAAAAAAAAAAAAAAAAAAAAAAATATTAATATAAATTATTTATAAAATTATAGAATAATTGAAATCAAAATATTTAAATACGTGATTTTACATTTTCGTGAAAATTTACAATAAAATAAAAGACTGTGTGAAAAAAATATTTGACCAACTTGAATATAAATTATAATATATATTAACATTGGCATGCAAAGGCAATGCCCAATATATTGTGCAAAAATAATTTGACGAATATATTGCATAAACTGCTTATTTTTTTTTGTAACAAAATAGTAGCGGATGTATCCGATATCGAAGAAAAAGATTTTGGATTTAATGTGGAAGCATTAATCGAACTAGACTAAGATTTGTGTAGAGAGGACAACATCGTATTGTTCAATATAGATCCGCCCGGGTGAAATTTTTGTCGGTTCCATGATTAATCGCAATATTAGTAGTAAGTTATGACAGAAGACATGTTTGCTGAAAAATCCAGGTTTTATATTTGCCAAGTCCAATAAATTCATACTGCGACTTATTTCGCATTTCATTGACTTGACTAATGGGCTAATTAAATTTTCGAGTGATAGTTGCCAATCATCACCTTGTGTTTTGCTCTAGCAGTAAGGCATTCGAAAACGCTGGTCATCCGCATGAGCGTACAACAAAATAAAGTAAAATCTAGTAAAGGAAAACGCGAATCAAGGCTTATACCAGAATGTATAGATAACCAAATTGAACATCAGCTCATGATGGGCTAAGTAACCATATTGAGAAGGTGTAAAATGTAAAGGGTGAACATATTTTATATAGATTTATTTGTGTTTAGTGCAATGCACGTTGCTGCATTTCTCGCGGCAGGAAATGTGTCATGGAATTCCACAATTTTATTTTTTATTATTATTTATTATTATTAAAAATTGCCGTTCTGTTACAAAATTACTTAAATTTGAAACGCTGGACTTGCCTTTCCTAAGATTATATGTCATAGGATTGGCCAGCCAACCTTTGCTTTATATTTTTTGTGTTGTGGTAACCGCGACAACGCTTCTTGCTGGACCTGTCCGATAATCCGGACGAGAGTCGCATACAGAGAAAAGGGTTGTATATATAAAAAAACGAACGCGCTGACTGTATCAAATTTGCCTTTATTGAAGTTAGCTGTCCAAAGCAGTATTGGACGAACCGACTCATTTAACGCGAAGACAAAATCTGATGATCTATCGTCGCTTGCACGAGTATTTATAGGCGATCATGACGGTGCTAATCGTCAGAGTCGCATTTACAGAGTTGTATTTACATGTCATTACACTGAGTCTACATTGAATATAACATTTATGGTATGCTAGTAAATGAATTAAAGTAGTAGTTCAAGTTGTGGTTGTTACAGTCTCCCCCTAGGATACTGAAATCGACCCGATGAGGTATCCTACTTGGTCTTTCGGGGACGTCCTCGACGTCGTATCGTATTAACAGGACCCTCAGGGATGTCGCTGGAACTGCGATATGGTGTCAGTGATGACGCATGATATGTGCCTAACGGATGTTGGAGGTTGTCTTCATGGGCAATCACATAGGATGTGGTACCCTGTTTACCAATGATGACATAAGGTCCATCTCGTCGCGGGATAAATTTCGATGTTACACTCTTGGCAGCATTGCTTAAAACATGTGTGGTCACCAGGACCTTAGCACCAATCTCTAGTCCCTCTTGGTTACGTCGTTGCGGGTTAGTAGTGCCCTTATTAGCATCTTGTAGTTCATACTCTTGGTCTCTTGCGGATCTGAATACTTCCGCAAGCGTGTTCAGGTATGGCGTGATTTCAGCAACAAAGTTTTCAGAATGAACAACACTTCTCAAATCGTGGTTAACGTCGTCGTTCGTTCTTAATTCACGCCCAAATGTCAAATATGCGGATGTATATCCCGTACTTTGGCAACGTGTCGTGTTCATGGCGAAACGTATAGCCGGCAACTTCTCAGCCCAGTTACAGTGCTGTCTGCCCACCAGAATTGATAGCTGCGTCTTGAGGTCACGATTCTTTCTCTCTACAGGATTAGCTTGAGGATGACACACAGGCGTAAATACTTGGCGTATATCCAAACAATCGGTTACTTTCTGCATCACGGCTGAAATGAATAGTACACCATTATCACTGATGATCCGCCTTGGGACGCCATAGCGCAAGAATACCTCATTTATGAGTGTTTTCGCACAATTTTCGGAAGTAGCATCTTTTAGTGGAAAGAGCTCCACCCAACGGCTGGCCACGTCTTCCACAATATAAATCCAACGCATGCCACTAGGGTCAGGCGGCAATGGTCCGAATAAATCAATGGCTATAGCTTCAAAGCGCTGTTTGCTGGAGGTCGTCTGGTATAGACCCATTGGTTTCAGGTTGGTTGCTTTATAGCGCTGGCAGTCAATACACTTCTTTACGTGATCTTCTATATCTTTTCGAATACCGGGCCAATAATAGCGTGATGTGATTTTTGATAAAGTCCGGTCGATTCCATAATGACCAGCAGTATCTTTGTTGTGGTAATGGTCCAAAACTGTTGGACGCTCGGATTTGGGAACAACTAGCTGTGCATCTTCGCTTTCATCATTGTGGTAACAATAGAGCACTCCATCGTTCATCGTAAACCCTCTTTTGGTCCAATGCGCCGCATCATCTGTATTGTCCTCGAAACATTCAATAATTGCCTTTATCGCAGGATCACTGAGCTGACTGTCGCGGATTTCCTTCGCTCCTCGTCGTGGAATATCAATCGCAAACGAGCATACGTGGCAAGGTTCTCCAGACTCATGCCGTTCTTCACAAGGTGGCCTAGACAACATGTCTGCCACAACGTTTATTTTCCCTGGTTTATAATCAATATTTAAGTAATAGGGTTGTAGAAGTAATGCCCATCGAGCTAAGCGTCCAGTTGGTGACTTGAGCGTCATTAACCATTTAAGCGGCCTGTGGTCCGTGATAAGTGTTACCTCGGTGCCCTCGACGTAGCCACGAAATTTTTGGACAGCCCATACAATGGCAAGAGCTTCCCTTTCAATGGTAGAATAATTTTGTTCCGCTTTTTTCAAGAGCCTACTTGCGTATTCTAGGGGGTGTTCGTCAGGACCCTCCCCCTGGATCAAAACCGCTCCTAGTGCGTATCCACTGGCGTCAGTTTTTATGACGAATGGCAAGCTATCGTTGACTTGCTTTAGGATGGGCGACGTGATCAAGAGCTGCTTTAGTTTATCAAAGGCTGCTTGCTTCTCATCTGTCCAAACCCAAATAGCATTTTTCTTCGTCAATTGCGAGAGTGGTTTTGCTATATCTGCGAACTGAGGGACGAAACGCCTGTACCATGAACATGCTTGAAGAAAGGACAACAGCTCTTTAACGTTTCTCGGCGGTTTGCGTAGAGATATAGCCGTGACCTTTTCTGGATTCACTCTTATACCTTCTGGTGTTAGGATGTGTCCCAAATACTTTACTTCGCGACAGGCAAAATTACACTTCTCTTTGTTGACCTTAAGTCCATATTGTTCTATACGGTCTAGTAACCTGCTAAGATCTTCAAGATGCTCTTCGAAGCTGCTTGAACATAGAATGATGTCGTCAAGGTATGCAAATATCGTTATACTGCTCAAGGATGCTTTAAGGCGATCAATCAATCGCTGAAACGTCGCTGGAGCGTTTCGCAATCCAAACGGCATGCGTGTGAATTTGTACGTACCAAATGGTGTAATGAAGGCGGTTTTGTCTTGGTCTTCCTTCTTGACACCGATTTGCCAATAACCAGCCTGCAGATCCAACGTTGACATGAAGTTTGTAGCTTTAGCTTCATGCAACAAGTCAATTCTTGGAAGAGGGTACCGATCTGGCTTGGTTATGGAATTCAGTTCCCGGTAATCGATGCAAATGCGTATACCTCCAGACTTCTTGGGTACGATAACCACTGGGGCTGCCCATGGTGAGTCGCACTCTTCTATAACTCCTATCCTTAGCATTTCGTTGATTTCATCTCTCAATAGAGCTTTGCGTTGCGGAGACAACCGATAAGGTGGTAAAGCAATCGGAAGGTGCTTGCCCGTATCAATACTATGGACGGCGAACGGAGTTGCCTTTGTTGACTCTCCGAAAACTTTACTATGATGCAAGAGCAGCTTATTTAATTCCTCACGCTGCTGCGTCGCGACGTCGTGATCATGTTGTTGACATGGTGAGCTTAACTCAATAGAATTCAATGGGAAAAAATTATCTTCGCAGTATTTTTCATAATCTCTTATCTTTACTTTAATTGGAGGTGCAAACAGACGGGATGAGTTCTCGGGTGTAGATTCACCAACTGGAAGTGATCCTTTGAAAATTTTCTGTACTGAATGTGGGGAATAGTCGTTCGAATGTGAACGTTTCTCTTTTACTTCTGGCCCATAGTTCTTTTCTGGACATACTTCCGGGGAGTCGGCATCGTCGATGTCAGTACCGCATCTCATAACGTAGTGGACGAAGTTAGAGTACTCGTTTACAGCTTTAGTTCTCGGCGATTGCTGATTGCTTGTCACAACATGCGCTCCTGCTATGTCTATAGCAAACGGTAAGCAGCCCACGTTTGGCTTAGCGAACTCATATTTTCTCTTGGGCTCATCTTCGAAGTGCCAGTAACGTTGCGCCATATTCAGTACAATGCCCGCTTGTTCCAAAAAATCTGCTCCAATCAATGTACGATTCTTTGTGGCATTCGTAAGGGATATCATACGTATTTTCCTTACTCTATTGCCGATAGATATGTCGCAAATGGTAGATAACACTTTCTGCGAGGTCATGCTTCCATCTGCCAATGTGACGTCGGCCAAAACATCTTGGAAAACACACCCTTTACTTGTCAATATTTTCTTCAAGTTAGCGCTGGCAACAGAAGTTTTCGCACCAGTATCGAAGAGAGCTTCTCCTTTCATTCCGAACACGTCTATATGTATCAATGGGCATGATCTTCCAACAATGGTAGTATTAACGGTATTGAACGAGAGATATTGTGGACTCTCCTTACTGTGCCCACTGCACTTTGGGCAATTTGCACGGTACACCCCTGGTGCACCACAGCCGTAACATGCAAACGCGGGAGTGCGTTTCATTTGTGGCGCTGCTACGCTTGAACTTGCCGGTGCAGATTGCTGTTGCGCCTGCTGCTCCTTTTTCTTCCTTAAACATACGTCTACTGTATGGCCGCGTAGTCGACAGAAAGAGCACCTCTTTGGCCCATCCGTGCGTTCCGCTTTCTCTTTGGGTGCCGTCGGAAGTTGAGTGGATTCAGCCAAAAACAATTCCGCATCTCGGCAACGCAAGATTAGTTCATCGAATGTTGAGAATGCATCACGATGCACGCGCTCTCTAATTTTCACTGATAAGAGGCCGTAAATCATGTGTAACTGCAATACTTCACTAGCAATGTCTTGTAGTTGTGAAAACAGTAACCGCTTTCTGCAAATAAAACTATCAGTAGGTTCACGCACTTGTTGCTTGTGTTCAAAAATATTTAAATAAATTTTCCAGTCAGGCGTCGGAGGAGAAAATGTTTTTCGTATTAACTGAATAGCGTCATCAAATGTTAAAATTGAATCTTTAATGCCTATCCACCAAGTCGCTGCGTAATCTTCAAGCAATAGTGGCATTCCACGTAGTGCATCGTCGTCAGACATTTTTTCGATGTCTTTATACACTGTAATGGCAGCAACAAATTCCTCTACCGCTGCTGGATCCCGTTGTCCTCTGAAGCGGGATGTACATTTCGTAAAAGAACCGCTTTTACCACCGTTTGAAATTGCTTCCAATATTTGGGAAAATTGCTCGGGCGAAAATGTCGCCATTTTGTGCACGCTAGTTGATTCGTTGTCGTGATTCGAGGCCCCACGTTGGGCGCCAATGAAACGCTGGACTTGCCTTTCCTAAGATTATATGTCATAGGATTGGCCAGCCAACCTTTGCTTTATATTTTTTGTGTTGTGGTAACCGCGACAACGCTTCTTGCTGGACCTGTCCGATAATCCGGATGAGAGTCGCACACAGAGAAAAGGGTTGTATATATAAAAAAACGAACGCGCTGACTGTATCAAATTTGCCTTTATTGAAGTTAGCTGTCCAAAGCAGTATTGGACGAACCGACTCATTTAACGCGAAGACAAAATCTGATGATCTATCGTCGCTTGCACGAGTATTTTTAGGCGATCATGACGGTGCTAATCGTCAGAGTCGCATTTACAGAGTTGTATTTACATGTCATTACACTGAGTCTACATTGAATATAACATTTATGGTATGCTAGTAAATGAATTAAAGTAGTAGTTCAAGTTGTGGTTGTTACAAATTTACTAATTATATTTAATTTTATATATATATAAACATATATTAGGGTGGATCAAATAAAAATCTTCAAAGCAAAAAAAAATCAATAATTAAAATAATAAAATATTTTCAATATTTTTTTGCAATTGAAATGCACTGAATAGATCGAATTTTTACTATTTTTGGCAAATTCCGCGTACTCGAATTGCTTTTAGAGATATGGTTCCTTGGGCGAAAATACATACAACTAGAATATGTATATATGTATGTGTAATTTTTTAACCGTAATTTATAGAAATTGATAGGAAAGTGTTAAGCATTTAATATATTATATATAAAAATAAAACATTCGAACAAAGTCAGACTAATCACAACGAGCTCCCGCCAACATGTAAATTCTGGAGAAACACTACTCTTTTCATATTCTATATCCTTAATGATTCCCCCCTTCTTAGGTATCCAACAACATCCATTTTCCAAAACCCAAATCCTTTTGATATTGTTAGCAGATCATGCAAAAAGAAGACATTGAACTCATAGTCGTATAACAGTTAAAAATCAGCTGACTTAAACCGATAGCCATGAAAATTAAAAGACATTCACTGAGAGACAATCACCTCCTGTGTCAAGTCTTGCCCTGTAAATACCGTTATTGGGATCAGACCACCACCTATCGCATAAGAGGAGCTCCAGCTGCCTCATGAATTCCGCGTCACTTTGGCTCAACTACGGTCTAGATATGGGAGCAAGGTCTGCTCCTATTTGTTCAGAATCAACCCAGGTGTACTCAATTTACGTAATCCACATTATGCATACAAAAACAGTTTAAATTCAAGTTTTAAACTAATTTCAAATTGGGATCTAACTTCAACAGACTTTACTAACTCTTTCGAAATAAACATTTTTACTTTAAGTATGCCCCAATGAATTTTATTATAATAAAATGTAGATTTCAAAGAGCTATAACTTACGGTTGATTTTGGATAATTTTTTTGCTGACGCTCGCCGTAAATTCATACATTTAACGGGTGCTCGAATTTTTTTTATTAAAGTCCAATTTAAAAATTTTGCTTGTATGAACCGGACGTTATTCTAGATACTCTAATTATAAAAGAAATAATAAATTTATGACCGGAGGGTTACCCTGGTTCCCTATATGTCAATCTAAAATTTGTCATTTTTTTCCTTTTGCTCAAATTTTATTATATTGTACAGCAGTGCGACGTGGATGTTCGAAAATTACTTTTTTTTTTAGCAATGGGAAACTTTATCAATGATTTGTTTTACTCAGTGTAATAATTGTGGTTTTAAATAAGACCTGTATTTTTGAAAAATCCTCAAATTCAAAGTAGGTGTTATGATTGTATAAATTTAAACATATTGTGGTTTTTGCTTTGGGAAGTGCACCTTTTTCTGTTCGATCTCGTCCGACATGTAATATGCAACTAATGAAAATTATATTACATCTACTTTAATTTAATATTTGAGTTGTCTGCCCCAACATGTCCTTATTTAATAAAATTACTTTTTTCAGACGTGTTCGAAGTCAAAAATTATATACTGATAATAAATTTTGATATGTGCGGTCGGTGAGCGCGACAATTGTTCAATGGAGCTTCAATTTTAATATTATGCTGAGCTTTCTCTTCTAACTATCTTAACCAAATTTTATTGAAGTTTAATAATTAGTTTCAATGCTATGCAGTTTTAATATTTTGATATATAATTGGACTAATTTTTAAATCGATGTCTTGTAAAATTCTCAGAAGCACGTGTGCAAGATTTAAAGCGCCTATCTGCTTTGCTTGATTTGTGTAAAACTTAGTTCTGAAGTGTTATTTTATCACACAAAAATAAAAAATTGGTTTAGAGTTTTATTTTCTAATCACTCTTTGATGTGGCGTTTTGAATTTTTCGATCTGAGCAAAAAAAAAAAAAAATAGATAAAACTTAAAAAAGTTGTGATAACGCTTGATCAAAAACACAAAATTCATAAAAAATTATTCATTTTAAACAAAAAATAGCAATCTACAATAAAATCATTATTTGAGAGTGAAATATAATGACTGAAATACAAGTTTTATATTTGCTCAAGTGTATATAGTTTTTTAATTATCAACAAATAAAGAAAAATCAGAAATTTATTATTAACTTTATTGCTAAATTTAAAGTCTGAAAATGTTTATTTAATATAATGACTATGGTCCCTGAAAAGCGCAATTTATAATTTACGTGTAAGAGATGTGTTATGAAAAAAATCAATGAATTTACTATAAGGTACTTTAGAATCTTTAAGAAATAGTGTCAAAATTAAGAAGTAGCACCCTCTGTGGCAATCTACTCTAGTTTTTCAATAGAAAAACTTGCTTAGTTTCGTTTGGCACTGTAAACGATTTCCTCGACTATGCCACCACGATACGCAAAGAAGAGGAAGACATCAGCATAATGAACTCAACTCAATATGAGATGACATATCCGCTCTTATGATATACTACACATACTTATAGTATCTATCTATTTAATGCGATTCATGTTCATATTACTTATAGTTGTAGTATGTTTCTAAGTTATTATCGATTAGTATAGATAATCTTCTATTAATTCAGAATATGCACCACCGCAGGCTCCATAATCGAAGTCACACAGAATGAAACTAAACCAATTTCGAGAGAACTGCAGTATCAAGTGAATATCTTTGTATATGTAGGTGCGTGGGTGCGTAAAGCAGCTTTCCTCATATGCAGTTATTTACAGACATACGCATAGAAATTTGTATAATTATGTACATACATACTTATGTACGTAACATATCCGCACGCATTGTCTAATGATGCTCATCAGTGTAGCTGATTTATCAATATATTTATGTGCTTACTCATATGCAGATGTTTGTGTATTAGTTGTCTCTTATTTGCTAGAGCAAATTAACTCCTTGAACTTTGGACTCTTCTTCATTCAAATGCTTATCTCGTCATAATTGCCTTGGCTCACCTGAATTTACAAAATATATGTAAATGTATATCGCCTATATTATATCTGTATATATAAGTATTTGTAGGAAAATGAATATTTGTCTGTTTTTCTTTCCTCTCGGCGTTCCAAGTCTCGAATGAAATTGCAGTGAAATTGACATATCAAATAATTACAAGCAATGTAAGCCAAGTGAAAATCAATATGGCTGCTAAGAATGGACTCGCTTTTGGACATGAGCTACTTTTGTAAAATTGAATTGGTTAGCTGTGATATTAACCTAAATATTGAATGGGACTGCATTTCAAGCGATGATATTATGGAAATAATTGTATGTGTAAAATAGGTAAAATAATTTTAATTTCTTTTTTATAGTGTACGCTATTACAATAGCAAGGCAGTAGACTGACAAGTTTTCACTTTATTTTTGAATATTTTTTTTTGAATAAAATTTCAATCTTTTCACCTTAGCTAAAACAAGCACTCTTTATTAAAAAAACAAAATTTCATAAAACAATACTATTTCAGAGAGAACAAATAACACACAAAAAACGAGTTTTATTTTTCATCAAAAAAGCACAACTCGGAATTTTTTATTTTCTCTGAGCGAATATAAAAGTCTGAAAATAATTTTTAATTATAATTTTTAGATATAGAATGCGTAGCTTTGTAGAGCGTATTTTTTTCAGACATGTTGTTTTCAAAAAGAAACCAAACGAAAATAATTTAAGGTTATGCCCAAGAATTTAGCTTTACTATAAAGATAAAGGGTTGTCAGTATATTTTAAAAATGATTTCGGACAAGTGACCACCGCGGCTGCCTCGAATAAATTCCAGCCGAGAGGCCCAATTTTCGACCACTTTTTGCAGTATATCAGCAATAATGCGCCGAATATTCTCTTCCAAGGCATCAATCGTCTCGGGTTTATCTGCGTAGATAAGGGACTTCACATAACCCCCGAAAAATAGTCCGACATTCTTAAATAGCACGATCTTGGAGGCCACGCCACAGGCGTACGACGTGAGATAATGCGCTCACCAAAAGTTTCCTTCAATAAATTTAATGTTTCGTTTGCTGTATGGTGTGTAGCGCCGTCTAGTTGGAACCAGAGATCGTACACATCAACATCCTCCAACTCAGGCATGAAGAATTTATTAATCATGGCTGTATAGCGTTCCCCATTGACTGTTATATTATGGCCGGCTTGGGTTGTGAAAAAAATATGGACAAATGATTCCCTCTGCCCATAGAGCACTCAAAACCAGTGTCTTTTTGGGGATGTAACGGCGTCTTAACAATAGCTTGTGAATTATTAACACTCCAAATGTGACAATTTTATTAATTAGCGTTCCAATTCAACCAAAAGTGAGCTTCCATTATTTTGGTAATAAATTTGCACGATCTGCAAATGTTGCTGTGGAGTAGGCCTGTTGATTATACAATGGCAAATCAAACAGAGTACAAATCAAGTGACATTTGTCAAAAAGACCAACTCCGAAAAAAGTACAGCCCCGTCTAGAAAAACACGCTTATGTATATGTTTACATAAGACCGGAGTCTCCCTATTTTAGAAGCAAATTTTGAGGAGATTTTAAGAACACATACATTTAAGTATGTTAAACGTTTTTTAAGTGATGCATTTTCTTCAGTGGAGGCATAAAAATAAATTAATAGACGCAAAAAATTTCAGTTTTTTGCTACGTCTAAGTAACCCAAAAGGACTCTCTAAGGACGGAAATTTTAGTGATCCTAAAATCTTCCTTTGCGTTTTTTGTTTGTTGTGCGACTTGTTGCTTAAATGTATATGTATATATTATGTATGCACATATATGACATATATATTAGACCATAATGACGAGACCTGGAGTTAAATACGGCTTAAACCTTCCTTGGGAGGATTTCAGATATGGGGAAAAAATTATTTGGCTCCCTGTAAAACTTTTGGATCTTGAATTTTTATGAATGAAATTTAAATATTTCTGTTTTTCCAGGTACGATATCTGTATGTTAAAAATAGGTTGTTCAATTTTCTAAAGGCATTTACTCAAGCCTTTTAAATTTTCAATGAATCTACCTTTACCCCTCTCAACTACACAGCCTGTACTTATACATTCGCTCGAAAAAAATATTTACCGTTGAAATCAGTTCTACCTCAACGCACCTTGTTCTTTAATTGTCCCGAATATTTTTGCAAAAGTTATGATCTTTTTACTTGTCACCCCAGATTAGTCTTCTGTAGTTTAAAAAATCAGCTAAATGTATCTATCCAACTGAAGGATTTTTTCTTAAAAAAAAAAATTAGATGTAAACACTGTGATTTTCCAACAATTGTCGCAGTTCCTTGAGGCACAAAAAAAAAATATCGCCATCAAAACTGGTTATTGTGTTTTCCTGGAAATTCCGGACAATTTTCGCACACGCACTTGTATGAAATATACAAAATTGTAATTAGCTTATACAAATGATTTTATTTTTTTTATTTTATAGGAGCAAGAGAGACGGTGGTGAATGAAAGTGTAGATATGAAATGTTTAGGCGTGAAAGCTGTTTCAAGTTTTTGCACATTATGGGGGTAAAAATACCCCTCAGGATACCCTTAACTCTTAGGGCCAATTAAAAAACTCAGACGTACTGGGTTATAGATTTTTTCAGCAAAAGTACTTTGAATGATGTCTTCTTTCAGAAAAATGCCATGGTCACTCTCTTGCAAAAAATATGTAAATTTATTGTACAACAAAGGCAAACATGTATTGCTTTTCATATATCTCAAACCACATTCATCTACATGCAGGTCCACACATGAATTTGCGACAAAGGTTTGCCAAAAAGCTAAACAATTGGATTAACTTAGCAGCTAGCCATCAAATCAGTACTAACTTTATGAAAAACAATTGTTGTGACATTGCGATTTTAAATGTAAAAATGTCATATATACTTTAATAAAGGTAATTTTTGTTGCATTTTATTTTCTACCCTAACAGTGTTTGCAATTTGCATACTGTTCTAGTTTAATAGCTTTTGTTCTAAGTACTTAGCACAAGTTCGAACGAAGTCCAAGGACATGCAAGAAAATTTACTAAAATAAGTTTGAAATAAAATTAGCCTTATGACTAATATGCAATGGATTGTTTGTTATATATTTATATATGAAAGTATATAGAATTTTGACAATATGTCCTGCTAAAAGCTCAACCTCAATGCATAGTTCAACCTCATGCAAGAATAAAAACTTTATTTTAAATATAACAACTACAAACACCTGCAAGTACACACATACACACACACACACACATCCAAACTTGTACAATGTATTCATGAATTGTTATTCAATTTCCATTTCTATATGAAACACATACACTATCTACACTCAAATAAAATAACAATTTGCGTGAGTTTGGCAAACTGGTTGCAAAATGTTGCAGCATGGCGTATACGTGATGCGATTGTTTTTGCATTGCCTGCACCATAAAATTCCATTCATACGCCGTGGTGTACCAATGCTATGAATATAACTACATACATACGCACTTACATATATACAAGAGTTACCGGAATACATGCAGCAGAAAGCGTAAAAGATATCAAACAAAAGAGTAGGAGATATAGAGAAAACTAGATAGAATGCCCCACAATATGTTTTGATCTAGTAACCTTTCGGCAATATTTGCTATTTTTCCAAAGTGTTTTTTTTTATCTCTCTCTCTCTCACCCAAAGACACACATCCGCTCTCTACGAAAAAACATTAGTTTGCTTTTAAATATTTAGTAAAAATTTTGACGGAAGCAACAACAACGACAACTTCGAAAGAAATTTAAGCTGAATTTAAGGTATGGGTTCGAATATGAATGAATTCGGTGTATATGGCAAAAGCATTTTAACGGAGAAAAACCATAAAATTGAATGAAAAATATATATATATATAGATACGTCGTAGTTTATCTTAAACCTAGACTGTAAATACCAATGGATAAGGCAAAGGAGCCACGTATTTTGCGCAGTTCCGATTTAAATATAAAAAATGCAGGGTTGGTGTGCGAGAACACCGCTAAATTTTTAGTGCTTTCGCAAATACATATGGCGAAAGGAAAGGGCGTATAACTTCAAATATCCTTTACTTAACACTACTTTTCCTGGCGCGGTTGTATGTTCCTAACCAAATATTTATCAGTACTTAAATAAATAAAATAATAGCTTTTGAATTTAGTTCTAATTAGCTGTAACTAGCGTGTGCCGCTACGCTCTAATTTTTTATCAAGTTCATTTTTAGCGGTATCCTTCTACCTACATTAATACCGTTAAATAATTACGCTCTTCACGGCTGACATTAATTTTCACTTCGGTTAAAAATTAAAAAAAAAATCAATAACAAAAATTATTTACTTTAGGAAAATAAAACTTTAATCAAAAGAAATTGTGTTTGATAAAATGCACCCTATGTTAAAGCTCCATGAAAATCCATTTAGTAGTTTCGGATGTGTTTCATTAAATTGCCCGCATCACCTTCGATCATTCTCTTAAATAAAGTTTCCATGTACGGACACGATTTTAAGAAAAAAGATACTTTGATAGAAGATAACCAAACCAAACCTATGGTGCGCCGCTAAGCTTTAATTTTTCATAATAATTTTTGCCAATATCTTTCAATCTACATTGATTCGACATTTTTACATATTAATCGCATAAACATATCTCTACGTACGTACTTTTGTAGATTATATTCGAAAGCTACTTTCATTTGTAGTATTATATTATATTCATATTGTTAATTTCATGGGAAATGAGAAATATACTATTAATTACTACTAATATTTTTGCCAGTGCTACTACTAATAGCTACTAATATTTTTACTAATTTCAACTACCATATTTACTAATGCTACTGCTTATTACCGCAGCTCTTTTTCCTAATGTTACAACTATGTTCACAAATTTCTACTGCTCTTTTACAAAAATCTACTACTATTTTTTCTAATGCTCTACTAAGTACTACTTTTTACTATTACTACTAATTACTATTACTGCTACTGCTTACCTCTAACGACTACTACCACTACTACTCTCATATTTGATGGAAATTTTAGGAGCTTTATTTTGGATTTCCTATCGATGAAAGGGATGCAAATTGGTTGCCAAAATTATACTGTATCAGCTGCTCGAGAACGTTGAGAGGTTGGCATGCAGCTCATTAAAATCATATCGGCTTATTTAAAATAATAGTATATATGTATTTTTTTTAATATCAAATTATTTTTATGTTCGGAATCTCATAGTTACACACAAAGAAAAAAAATTATTTTAGTTCATTCCTATCGTTATTTTATTAAATAAAGAATTTTTCAAAAACAGACGACTACTGTAAATTCCCGTTTTTATACAGACAACAGACAATAATTTTATTGCAGTTGGCAATTTTTTAGCTCATTGTTGTTAATCTATAGAATGATTGCGCCCCTATAATGTTTGAATATAGCAAAATAAATGGGAGGTATGGAGCATACGATAAGCGATTACTTTCTATACCTCTCTCGCCTTCTTCAGAATGTACCGTAATTTCGAACGACTGCCGAAGATTCTTAACGCTATAAGTGTTGAATAAAAAAATAAAAATAATAAAAGCTTGGCATTCATATTACAATAGACTATCAATAGCAGAGTTAACGCGTAGCTAAACCAACGCCAAGTACTTTAGGCTTCGAAGTCAGGAGCCGCCACACGTATTCACTTTGTGCTTATATAACAACTGGCAAAATTTACTCATAGTAAATAATTACTTACATCGCATAGAGAAATAAGCCCTCTTTGCATAATACTTTCTGTACTTGAAAATATGAGCAAATCCATTTAAAAACACTTTGCCATTTTACTCTTTCGTTGAACTGCTCGGGTACTCAACTACCACAATTCACGTACTTAAAGGAGGAATACAAGTAAACAAGTATTCGCACATAATAACAGCGTTAAATTAAATCTTAATACCATAATCCACTCGAAGGCATAAAAACATACGAAATAACAACATCAAAGTTGTGGCACATCTACAGCATTCAACATTTAGACTTACGGTGACTCAGAGAACTGAAGAAATTGTGATATTTTTCTAATTATTTTAATTTCGGAGAGAAAACAATAGATATTTCTGAAATTATAACGGAAAATAATAGTTATTCCCAATGAAAATGTGCATTGATCAATTTACTATCAAGGAACTGTTCTAACACCAAGTGTAATATACTAATCGATTTCTTATTTCAACGAAAATCAACTTTTAAAAAATATCTATATTTTTTGCAAATTATATTTTAAAATATAACAGTTATTTATGTTTTTTAGTTTTTGAATAAGAAATTACAGTTATTAAAAATTTTTATTTACACTAGTCATCAAAATTAATTACCCACTGACTTTTATGTTTTAAGCCATATTTATAAAAGTCATTTCGCGGAAAATAAGTTGTTGGAGAACTAAAAAATTATTTAGATTTGATATTAGTTTCTGCGAAAAATTAAATGGCTTTTATAAGTATGACTCAAGAAATAAAAGTTAGCGACTGACTTTTAAAAATAAAAGCCTTCAGTAACTGTTATATATGATTATAAAGTATAAATAACTGTTTTGTTTTTTATTTTATAAAATATAAAATCAAAATCATAGCAGTTATATGATTGAAAAGAAAAGTACAAAAATTGTTATTTTAGATTTATCAAATAAAAATCAAAATAACTGTGATTTAAAGAGTAATTAAAGAAAAGTTACAAACTGATTGTTAAAAAGCGATTTTGATAATAAAAATTGTAAATATTAAGGCATCTGCTTTCAATACTAAGTCATTTTTGGTAATTTTTATGAAGCTTTACTTCGTTCTATAACAAAAAGCATTTCCATTAAAATTTCAAACTTTGTGCAAGATTCGCAAAAAACTCAAAAATTGTTAATAAAATTTTCGAACTTTTTAATTCGATTTTTTGAAAAAACTTTCCGGTATGAAATTTTGATGCCCATTTAATTTCAGCACAGTAATGTTCAAGTTTGAAGGGGCTGAAAGTTTTTGTTGATTTTAGATTCTTTTTTTAACTTTTAGTGTTCCGATTATTTTTTCCATAACTATAACGAATGGATTTTTTATAAATTCTAGTTAATTTTGGTATTGTTTTGTGCTTGCATGTCCTCTGCTATTGATTGCTATTACATTTTGATTTGAACGCCCATTTTCATAACTTTAACACGTTGCTCGATAGTGTATCTTTCCATGTTCAAATTGAGTTAGTCTAAAATTGAGAAATGTTAAATGAAATGCAGAAAAAAACTTGACGTTTAGGCGTGGTTCACATTCACCATCGGCCCTTAAAATTTAACCACCCTTTAGATGCGTTAAATGACAAAAAAAAAATTGCAAAACCAAAATTTAAAAAAAAAAATCGAAAATCAACGGAATTTGAAAAGGCTTGGAAATTATTATGCTAAAATTAAATAAGAACACAAAATTGCTAATCAAGAAGTTTTCTGATTAAATATTTTGAAAATCTGATGAAAATTTGTGGGATTTTTACAAATTTTATACAAAGTATGAAATTTTTATTTATATGTTTTTTGTCAAAGAACGAACTAGAGTTTTATAAAAAAGTAACAAACACAAATTGACATTAAAAACATTGTAAATATTGTCAGAAACAATCACCATGTAATCAGTTATTTCAGTCACCGTAGGTACCTACGAATATGCTGGGTCGAAAAGTCTGTCTGCTGAAAGTGGAATATGCCCCACCACTTAAGTATAACTGTATGGTTTTATAAGAATTCCAACAAAATTACTCTTAAATCAAGTCTATGTATGTGGATGTGTGAGCTGCGTATTGCGGTACTACAATTTTGGTGTTGCCACTTTAACACCCTCATCTAGCATATAAATTATGACGCTTGTCGGCGGCAGGGACTAAAATGCTTGTTTGGTTACCTATTTACTCAGGCATTTAGTTGGTTGGTTCGTTGTTTGTTTGTTTGCTTATTTGTCTTGTTGAAGACATCGCAGCTGAAGTGCAATAGCATAGTGGCAATGTTGATAATGAAATCAACATTTCACTCAAGATGAGTAGAGCAGTTAAATCTACAAAGGCACCATCCACTGCTAGTTCAACTTTATTATAATACAACTCTTGGGTGCACATACTACTTAAATAGATACAGTTATAACCCTGTCGGAAAAGGGAGGGCAGTCTAAAAAATTTGGCAACTTAAAAAGTACTTCGAAATCAACTGGTTTGACACAAATGCAGGTTAAATAAATTATATGTACATCTTTAAAAAAAATTTGTTAGTTTTATTAATTTTTTTTTTTTTGTAAATATACATATGTATTTAGTTTTAAATATGTAGAGTTATAGCTGGTTGAAATGAAACTGTTTTTTTGAAAAAAAAATTTGTTAAAGGTTTTTGTAAATTTTTTTTTTAAATTTTTTTTTAAGTTTTTTATTTTAATTGTTTTTTTTTTTAATTAAAGTTAAGAAATTAAAAGAAGTCTGAAATTATTCTGAAAAAAAATTTAAAACCAAAATTCAAAAAACAAAAAAAATTATTTTTACCAGCGCCGTACAAACCCACATTTTAAACCTTGTAGAAGATGTAAGAAAATACTACATAATTTCGTTACATTTTCAAACTTTTTTAACAGAATTTTGTTTTGGTAAAATTTTCGTTTATTTTTGAAAAGTTTTTTTTGTTGACAGGGTCAATCATTTGCCCCCACACAAAAAAAAATGTCGAACGTACTTTTTATAGTAGAAATTGCGTGACAGCGACTCCAAAAAAAAATTGTCAAAAATAAAAGAAAATTTTCTACTTATTGAAATTTGCACTTTATTATTTTAAAATTTATTGAAAAATTAAAATTCAAAAAACAAAAGAAATCCTTTTTACCAGCGCCGTACAAATCCACATTTTACATAAATGTAGAAGATGTAAGAAAATACTACATAATTTCGTCACATTTTCAAACTTTTGTAACAGAATTTTTATAACAATTCTAAGTATGAAGTTTTGTTAAAATTTTCGTTTATTTTTGAAAAGTTTTTTGTGTTGACAGGGTAAATCATTTGCTCCCACACAAAAAAAAAAAAATTTCGAACGTACTTTGTACAGCAGAAATTGCGTGACAGCGACAGCAAAACAGAAATTGTCAAAAATAAACGAACATTTTCGGCTTATTGAAACTTGCATTTTATTATTTTAAAATTTATTGAGTAACGACAATGTAAGCTTTAAAATTTGGTGATGTCTTTTTTTGAATTTCCCTATTTTTTTTTTATTTTTTGCTATTTTTTTCGTTTTCTGTTTTAGATATTTTTTTAACAAAAAGTTAAGAAATTAACAAAAGTCGCAAAAATTTGGAAACAACTTTCAAGCCAAAATTAAAAAGAGGTTAATTTTGACTAGCATGTTTTTAACCAATTCCTACAAATTGTATGCCGTTAATCCTTTGCCTACCAGCCAGTCCCAATGGACTCGAATGAGATTTTATTGTGTTGCCCTATCTATATTTTATGGTTTTGATTTACGAAACTCCTTGTCTTTATTTATTTCAAAGTATTTTATTATTTAAATAATTCATATTTAAATATTCATATTTTATACCATTTGCTTATTGTCGTAAAGATAGATTGCAAATAAAAGAATACAAAAAAAAAAAAAAAAAAAATATTCATATTTTGTATCTAACTATAATGAGATGAGAACAATATCGTTGCCAATATTTACGTGTCCATACGTTATCGACATCTTGTTATGAGCTTTTGCAGAATTAAAGCTGGTACTCATTGGAAAATTTATGTAAAAAGTTAAAATAAGACATAAGTTCTCGCGTGTAGAAACACGTCCTTAAAAAGTAATATCTATTTCAAGACACAGCAAGCAATCGTTTGCTCTTTCTTTCGCATCCCGAGAAGCCGGTAGTTCATCTACTGCTTTTCTAATAAGAAAGACAGGCTTTGGAGATTATTATCAAATGGACAAATACTGAAGGATAACGTGTTTTTGGAAATATATATAGAAACCAATTGAACACAATGACTAATTGGACTTCTAATACATAACGGGGTCTACAAGTAAAAAAACGAAGATATTTCCCAACTGTGAGGTAAAAAAGATAGGCGAACAAATTTCAATGGCACTAGGAGTCGAACTTGATTTGAATACATACTGAGAGTTATCCGATTTGATAATGCAGCTGCAAGAAGGGCAGCAAGATCGGTTAATAAACAGCAACCAATTCACCAATGTTTCGAAATCCGGTTGGATTACAAATTTTAAGAAGCGATAAATTGATATATTCATATCCCCCTAAAAACAGAAAATTTCTGAAATTACCTAACGATAATGTACCAAAAAAGAGAGATATTTTTAGACTACAACAACACCAAAGGTAGATTTGATACTATGAACCAAATCACAAGAAAATTCAGCATGAAACGGTGAGCTAGAGTTTTCTACAATATTATCGATATATGTAAGTGCTATGCATAGGTACGTTGTGTGGGGTTCTCCTAATTCCCAATGGAAATCGTATTAAAATACTATGTAAGAGAAGAAATTTGATTGCATAATTTGAAAAATAGTTGACTCAACACCACGAATATTGTGAGGGACCCGAACCCAATTACTAGCACAGCATGTTAAACTCCAAGAAAAAAGAAAAAAGGAAAAAGAATAAATGTAAACAACATGTGTGGGGAGAACATTCGGTTTCTGTATGTAAAATATGCGTTCAATAAATATGTTTAAAGTACAAACTATGTAAATTTAAATTCAGGAGCAAATCTCTACGCAATACATTAGGGTCCAATGGACCCGAATGGTAGGAAATGCTTGTTCTTTTATCGCTAGACAAAGGGCTAAAAGCGTATTGATTGTTTTTTGAACAAGATACGAAATGATTGCCTATTACATTTAAGCAATACAAAGCTGTTATTAAAGGCATCTCAAAACCCTACCCATACAAAAAGTTAAAAAAAAGCGTGTTTGAGCTCAGAAGTTATATACTAATGTAATCTATACCTGATTTTTTTTAAATTTGTTTACCTGTAAAGCAGTCTAATAGAACAAGAAATCACTCACAATACTTTTGAGACTTGATGCTCGAAAATGTGGTGTAATTATTTTTAATTTGTATGCTGAATTGAAATTAAAATGTATTTTTGTTTAAACGGAAAATAAAAAGTGAAGTAGACTTTACACATTTTTGAAAAATTGGAAACAGATAGGTTTAATTTTAAAATAGTTTGAACAAAAAACAGGATTTCGAATAGTTGCATATATAAACATTTTATTGCAGCTGGAAAAACAAATAATTTTGATGGTATTTCTATCAAATATATTTAAAAGTAGTTGAAGTCAAATGCAGTGTCTGATAATGGACTTGCTCTTAGGACATCGCCATGTTAAAAAAGTGAGTTGCTTTCAAGAAAAAACAAAGAATTTCAACCACTTGTAGTTGGTAAAAATTAAATTAAAAAAGTAATTCAAATTATTTCCGCCAGGGAAGTAAGTAAACAGTAAGAGTATGTGCGCGCTTGCGCAAATGCAACACTCAACGATTTTAACTGTAACATTATTCTGAAAGTCAACTTGCGCATCGTATATATGTATGTTTATACATATGTATTATATTTGATATGTACGACAAAGAGTTAGACAACCAAACCAACCCACCGTGTATAATTTGCGGTTTGTGGTTGTGGCTCATATTTTCAACAATGAAAATCCTCAACAACAACAAACTGTAAGGTTGTAGGATTAGAGCTGAGACTAGCGTAGAGCTACATACTCGCACGTGTATGTATGTAGTTGTGTTTGTGTGCAGCTTTGTATGTTACGCATGTACATAAGTAATGCGGGGCATGCTTCAAACGTAAAAGGAAATTCAATTTTCTGCTTCAGCATAATTTAATAGAGTTTTCAGTTAGTTATGTTTATTCCATTTGCCATTTTTATTGTAATGCTGTGGCGGTAATAAAGCAAATAAAATACACATACTCGTACAAATGTTGGTGACAAAAGTGCAATGTGAAGTATAAAATTTATTTTAATCTTATAGGAAAGTTTCAAAACATGTATTTCTCTGCTCTGCTAGATACCTGCAAGATAATTTGAAGAAAAAAAAAATATATATATTTATTTGTGCAATACCTAACGCAGCGGACTGGATAATTGCCATAAGGTGGCCTGCATACGAAATCAGAATCTGCTGTAGCTGTGAAACAGCACTAAAAGCCTTGGTTACCAAAAATTGTCCAAAAAATTAAGATGATGCTAAACTCGGTTGGAAAATGGAATAGGTCTGAACTAATGCGGGTGTGGTGTTCGTAAGAAACCGGCTGAAGAATTTGGGTAATTTCGGGTGTTTGGCAAACCCCCCACTGAACCGCGGCCAATTATGGGGCCAAGTATAGCAGGGATGGGTAAGGGGAATCAGCGATGTCAGGCGTAAGACGCACGAGGATCGTTGGTGCCCTACCGAGATCTGCGAGCAACTAAGGGCTTCGTGAAGAAAACGCGGGCAGGGTAGTGGCAAAATTTCATTTTCTTTACAGAATAAGAAGAAGTTACGAGCCCAGGTTGGGCTGATTACGGGACATAATCCATGAGAACAACACAAGGTCACCGTAACGATCGCTGTTGCCTTAACTTTTTGAGGACTAAAAAAAGCTGAATAGGCAAAATAAAAAAGCTAAAAAAGGCTAACCCTAAATTGTTTAAGGCAAACATGTAAATCCACGATTCAAATATTTTATTCATTTTACCGATTTCGATACAAATTTTACACGGATTTCGTTTATTGATAATGTCTGTATAAGCTTCAAATATAATTTCTATTTAAAATTCGAGTTACTTTCTTCTTACATATTGTAAAATTATTCTTATATTTATATACCACATATTACATCTTCATCACCAAATAAATTTGATTTTATATTATAAGTGTTTATAATATGAACGAAAACTTTTTCTATTGCGAAATTATGACAGCACTTGTTTTCCTTATTTAAACCACATCTAAACTTAAAATTCCATTTCACATTTTACCACTAATTCTATTTCTTTGTTCGCTAAAAGTGCGTTCGACTTCTGCATTGCTCAGGAGTAAGATTAAAAAATTGAAAAAACAAAACCACAACTGGCAGTAAGATTTTTGACAATCGTATTTTTTATTCACGAACCCCTACCGAAAATTCTACAGTAGATTGATATAAACGTAATTTTTTCCATTGCATATATTTGATGGCATTTCTTTCATTAGTATCGAATTTTTACATTTATCGTGAGTTAAGTAATCAAAAACATTTCGTTTTACAGCTTAAGAGAAAAGGCTCAAAAATGCCAAATTATTTTAAGAAAAACTAAGAAAAAAAGGCTTGAGGCTAAGTTAAAATTTCCAGACTGAATGAAAATAAAAGCAACTATATCTAGACAGAAAGAGGTTATAATGGCAAAACTGATAGGCATCCATCATCGATGAGCCGATGAGCAACATCTGGCATGGAAGACTAGGATAGCATAAAGTATTTGATCTGTATCCATCCTACTTTTGCTAAGCTGAGTTTGACTATATTTAGGTCAGACCACTTGACAAACTTCGTAGATTGATCAAAGAATCTGGTAGATTTGTCGCAGAGAAATGAAGCCTCATCCTCACCTTTCTCCCTATCTCTCATTCCGTTGATCTTGATAGGCAACTATGCCTGAGCGCTTGGCTTTCAGGCCGACCGCGAATCCGTTCCATTTCATGCTCATTAAAAAAAAAATCCACGATTATTTATCATTTTAAACGTGCTGAGTTTCGATTTTATGAAATTAATATACATCGGTTCAGTCTTCTCGGTTCTACAAACAGTAAAATGTAATTATTTCAGATAAAAACTTAATACAAAGTTTAATATCTGTGCAATTTGTTTGCCACGAAGTGAAAAACAACAATGAACATAATTTTTTACCGAGGCGTTTGCTTTAAATCATTCTCCAATATATTCCAAAAATGTGTGGTGAAATTCTGTGTTTCTTTAAGAAACGTTTTTGTTTTGCTTGCATTTAATGCGATAATTTTTTGTAGAGCCGTCCCATAATCAGACACAAAACACAATCAAATTTAATATGTACATATATCAGTTTATTTCTACCGGTATTCTTTTGAATTGCAAATTTTTCTTAAACAAACATCAAGCCTTTTTTTTTGTTTTATGAGAAAACTAGAAGACTCCAACAGGCGTTATCCAGTCTTCATTCGTTTATAAATTTTTCCTTTGGAAAATATAGGGATGCACGTAGTCCTCGTCAAGGCAAACAGTTTGACCCTCAAATTTTAATATTTTTTATCCTTAATGAAATTTGACTTTTTAAAAGTTTCCAAAATTTACCTAAAAACATTCTCATAGCGAAACGAACTATTACTATTTCATATAGCTTGTGTATAATTAAATTTAACTCAACTTTTCAGCCAGACGCCAACTTTCCTTAAAATATAGATAAGCCTTCTTCTCAGCGAATCGAATAGTGTGGCACCCATATTTTCATATTTCACACAGGTTAGGTTAGAACGACTGCAACCATGCAAGATTGCGGATGCACGCGTAGGCTAACAACGCCCCTTGTGATAAGGCTGAAAGGAGCCCTAGAAGGTGAACTACACATCGTTTTACATAGTGTAGAAAATCGGGAATGCCCGCCGAGTTCAGGGCGGCCAAATAGTCTAGAAAGTAACAATTTAACCCTTAAAAGCCTGATTTATCCAAATGAGTTCAACAAAATTTTAATGCATGTTTTTCAGGGTCCTTTCAAAAGAAATAATACTAATAAAACTCAAATTTTAGTTTGTATGTATTTATTTAAGAAAGAAAAAATGGTATCAATTTTGATACTTTGGGCATTTAAGCCTCACATAAATCATTGTAAGTTTTAATGCTCTTGGTTATGAAATAAGGCAAAGCATTGATTATTTTTGTTGTCACATAAAGAAATCATACATTTTTTACACACCCAGGAAGTAAGCTTGTTACATTTGTTGTATTTACATTTATTTTTTGAATTCATGAATTCTTTTTCATGTCCTTCGCGGTCGTACCGTACGTCAGTTGGAAATAAGACCTGTACACCTGCTCGCAGTTTTTTAGAGGGTCCTGGTGCTTCTTCTTGTCGACTAGTGCTTGACGGTCTTCCTCTTTTAACTTCAGGTCGGAAAATGATCGATGTCATCCTCATTTTCGCTAGCCTCATCCTCAGAAATTTCACCATTTTCCAGCTGTCTCAAAAATGCTTCGATTTCTTCCGGCGTCATGTTTTACAAAAATCTACGATAAATTGCCAAACCACTTATTATCAGCACCAAACCAACCAAGAAAAAATTAAATTTAGTTGCTAAGCATATTATTAGCAAAGAAATATATAAGTCGATTTTTCGTAACCTGTAATGCCTGAAGTATCAAATTTGATACTCCCAAAAGTTTCCAGATTTTCTTCAACTAAAATACGCCTTTGCCAAAAATAATTATATAATAGAAAAAACAACACACACACACACCTCAAACGTATTTTTATTTGTTGAAATATTTAATTGTGTAAAAGATTTATTTCGATAAACTTTTGGTAAAAACATGTGATGCTTGCAAACCGGCTCGAAAATACTACGTCCCGTTATTTGGACAGGTTTAGTAAGTCATGCTCATTTCTTAATTCTCACTCAAAGAGCATAAATCAGTGATATAAGAAAAGCAGCCAAACATGAAAAAGCAATAAAATGTATCTCTACAATGTGATTAGAAGGTCTGGTATCAAATTTGACACTTCAGGCTTTTAAGGGTTAAGAATTGGTGCGGGTATTGGGCGGGGCAGTGGTAGAGATAGCGTTTGATGCTCTTCACTTCCTCTTCGTTCCTGCCGCTTCGACAGAAAACGCTGGTTAGGCATTCCAATTACTTTCCGGGTATGCCCATGAGGCACTGCCCGGTTATTATCCCGAACCTTTCCCTAACAACACATTTGCAGTGCAGTTGCCAGGAATGCCACTATGCCCAGAAAGTCATGCAACTATCACGGAACATTAGACGCGACCAGTTTGAGAGAACTTTTAGATTCTATAGCAACACTGAGCGTTGTTTCGTGAGAATTTAGAGATTTAATAGCACCTTGGCTGTCAAACTATACAGTGAGGAGCGGACATTGTCAGACAGAGAGCAGCATCCATTATAGCATTATCTCGTTCAACCTGACAGCACTGCATCCGGACTGAAATTTGCGAGTATACATGTATGCATATGACACAGATATTTTTATTCATTCTTCAATTTATGGAACTCCCTTAGTTTTGAAATAATTTATCATTTTTATCGATAATCTAATATTTTTATGCTAATATTTCATTAAAAATGACAACGATAGTAATTTTGACATTGTTGGAAAGATAACTTTTGGTTTGCTTGTTACATAAAAGAAACAATGCATAAAAAAACATGCATTTGCCAATTAGAACAAAGTCGAAAGAAATTATCAATTCGAAAAACTAATCAAATAATATGACGCATGAGAGTGGCGACGGCGTGGAGGGCTATGGAGGCGAAAGAAAATCTTCGAATTCCATCATAAGAACATGCCTATGACACGCTCCGGAACGTGTAGAATGAGTATACAAAATTTCACGACTTTTCATTAAGTACATAGTTTAAGCGTGATGATCGGACGACAGGACAGATTTTCATTTATATACATATATATAGATTAAAAAAAAAATAAACGGCTTCGTTGATGTCGTTGGAAAAAATTATTCAAAAGAAAATAATTCTAAAACATTTTTACTAAATTGTTTTTTTTTTGTGTGCATGCATTATTTAAATAAAATATTTCTTATAATATTTTAATAAAATATACCCTATGCTATGCCTGAGGTTACTGGCTAGCCATGAAAATCCGTTCAGTAGTTTCGGAGATTACTGCACTCTAACAGGCAAACAGGAAAACAGACAGACAAAAATTTAAAAAATGGCTCAAATTTATTCTATTACATTCCCTGCATCACATTTGGTAATTGCTTTAAAGAAATTTTCAATGTACAGACACGACTTTCCTACAGTTTTATTATATCATAGATGAGAAAAACTAACAGTATTTGGAAATTAGGAATTTTCACGCTAAAACGCAGTAATGAATTAAAGCAAAATTTTTCTGTTTCACAGGTCCGAATATAGCATTGTATTTACTTATATTTTTGTGTAAAAGAGTAACAATTTCTGTTGTTTCTAGACTTTTGAAAATACATCTTCTTTTAAGTACGTGTTAAACATATCGTAAATACATATATCGTAAATATGCATAGATGACATGCAGTTGTTTTCTCTAGAACGATTGTGCGGGTAGATATGTGAAAATGTATTTAAATGTTCCCGCTATAAAATAGTAACTATATCGCTTTGACAAATCATGTTCTACACTTTTTCGTTTAACACTGGGTAGCAGTCAGATGGCGGGGCATGAAAGACATAAAAGGTTACATAGGATGCGTTTAAGAAATTTAATCGTCCTACCCAAGACCAGTAGTATAACCGATTTACAATAAACAACTATGCTCCTTGCAATCCACAGCTGTTGGCAAAAGTGCACATGTGTACGAAATTTCGTATGTTAGGTGCAAGCTTTGGAGCAATCAAGTTGGCGCCGTGCCAAAAAATAGCAAGAAAATAAAATCACTCGCATGCAAAATATTTTCTGTTGCTAGAAAATAAAAATAAAAACTGTAATACTTAATATAAAAGCAAGCTGATTGTGTGAACCTTAACCTCGCCCGTTGCACTCAGCAGTCGTTCAGTCGTTCAGTCACCGAGGCGTCCAGCCCTCCAGCAGTTTAGCCGTTCAACAGTTCAGCCTTCGTGCAGTCCGCTATTCATTCACTTTGCCGTATTGCCGAGAAAAGCAAAAGGTGTTGCTGCTAATAGCAGGACGCCATTGTGACGTGAAGTGGCAAAACCGCTGTGCTTACACTTTTCGGAGGTCACTGGTTAAAAGCAGTTAATTCACTTGGACTGCCGCAACAACAACTGAATATGCGAAATTGAAATCTGTACATATATTCATGTATGTATGTATGTATGTGTATTAGGATGCTCTAAAAAAGTTATGTCGACATTTTAAATTCTCGCAACCAGAGGCCGAAAATAATCGTAATTTTGACATTTTTTGGATAAAAACACCATTGGGAAGAAGAATTCGGCCAAAAAAAAACTCGAATGTATCGATATAATCCTTATGCCAAGATTTTTCATTTTAAATCATTGCACTGGTGATAATTAAGTTTTTTGCACTCATTTAATCGATACTTTATAATTTTTAATTTAATTAATTTTTTGGTAAAATTTGATCAAGTGTGATTGTTGATTTTATAATTTTTATTTTTTGGATCAAATTTGCTGAAGCGTGATCGTTGCTTTTAAATTTTTAATTTTTAGATTAAACTTGATCGCTATTTTGTGATATTTAGGTTTTCGATCGAAAAATTTAAACGATAATTTATAAATGTTGTTGTCGATGTTTTATTTTTTTTATCAAATTTTATTGATATTTTGTGATCTGTTTTTATTCGATCATAAAACATAAATCGTATTATGTAGATTTTTTTGCGTTTATTATGTCGAAAAATTTAGAATAAGGATTATTTTTTTATCGAAAAAATAAATATCACAAAATATCGACCAATTATTTTTTTACTTAAAATACATTTGATATCTCAAGCGCTTCGACCGACTTCTTACTCTTTTTTTCTTTTTAATAAAACACCCGGATATTGTTTTTCGACATGTGTAGAAGAATCCTGAAGGTGAGAGGATTAAAATTCAGTCTCTAATTTGATAGCCATACATTTTTCGACCACCCTAATATTCATATCCGAGTATGGAACCCTGCAAGCCATACAAAGTAATCTGCATGGCAAAATGATCTTTAAAAGCGCAGGATTTCGTCAATTAGTCTTGGTATGTCCGTCCTGCGTCTCGTCCGAACATCCTGTGTTGGAATTCGTACATACCAAAAAAAGGTCGTTGCTGCGGAGAATATCGGAAAAATCTTTTTATTGCAGCGAATACTGATCGAGTAGAGCCTACTCGTTCAATCCCCAATAATCTCCAAACGGTCTCCAGGCACCATCACTTTGATCAGTTGAAGTAGGCGACAAATTCCAGTTTAGATAGTGTTACGTTGGCTGGCGAAAATCGGTGTCCGGAGAATACTGGGTGTTCCGCTATTTGGATTCCATGTACAATTTTTTGATGTGTGCTTTGGATCTTATGGGACCAGTCGCGTAATTTTAGTTCTGTGGTGGTGTACTTTATTAAATCGTCACCGATAGCAAGGGGGAATGATCAGACAAAACGACATCGAAGACTAGGACCTACTTTCAATTTCTTTACCTCTCTGATGGCTGCCTCAAAAGCAGCCGAATGAAGTTTCGTGGCACTAGAAGGGGTGTAATGCGAAGGCATAGATGTTGGCATGATTGACCCGTCGGCATCAGTGGTACGCTGTTTTTAAAATGCTAGGCGATTACCGAGTTCTTCTATGGTTGCACTTCGATTATTTATCTCGCTAGTAACTCCCAATTCCCAATTGGGTAAATTTCGGAAGCCGTGTCATGCAAAAACCTTTTAAAGCGAATTTTTTAGCATAATTACTAGTGTTGTTTTATGCCTCCAATTCTAAGTTCGGAAGTAACCAATTAATCGCCTTCGATCTTTATCGACGAAGTGTTCAACTATTTTCGCTTTAGCGTACTCCAATCTATCTAGTTGCGGGAATGAAGGTATCAACTAATTACTGTGAGATCGATTGCTGCAAATACTGCTGCTGCTGTTTGCTTATCCGAGGTTTTTCCAGTGGAGGAAAAGCATTACGCGATACTGGATATAGCGGGGATCGGAAAACCAACAAAAACAGCTGTAGATTGCTTTTCGTCGGCAGCTAGAAGCCAGAGTTGGCGTTTTAAAATTTTTGAGGGAAGTGAAATTTTTCATAAAGGAAGTGAAGCGAAGTGACGACTTTTTAGATGTCAAATACAGAATCACTTTCGAAGGGAACAATTAACAACACAGCACAAGCACAAACAAAAACTCAATATCAGTACAAAAACTAAATTTATATACATAAATGACATCCTGGCTTCCGCAGAAGACATCTGGATCAAATAACGGCAGCTGCCCATCGTCAGGCACTGTAATACTACCGGAGCGTATTTCCAGGGCTGGGACAAATCTGGTACAATATCCAGACACAGCCTACAACTTTTCCAGATGGCTGCCACTTAACACCTAATTTTTTTGTTAACGAGGTGGAATCATCCAGGGCTGAATCCTCCAAAATTCGTCAGTGGCGGACTTGAACCCGAACTAAATCACCTACCATCCCGCAGTACTATCGTAAAGTATTTCGCCGAGCGGTGGGTTGAGTACTGTCATCATCTGATCTTTTTAAATGACAACTTCTTGACTTTACTTCGGCAATTCTGCCAGTTTTGCATCTCAAGCAGAATGAACTGAACTCCACACAGACTTCATGTTGGACAGGCGGTCTGAAAGGACTGTTTTCAAAGCCTCGCTATCTAAACGGTTGGAATGTAATAAATTCCAAATGCTAAAAATCATATCATAAATATCGACCCTGATGGTGACATTCAGCAGAGTTCTTTACATGACGAAACTTTTCCCAAGAGAACGTTCCTGACCTTAGCTTTTCCGTGCCCCATTGGTAGTTACAAATACGAACTGTATCAAAAGAGGGAAATTAAAATATGAACCACCTTTTTCTTACGAGTCAAGTTCCATTCCAGAAGACTAAGATAATTTTAGGAATAAAAATAAATAGAATATTAAAAATATCGGTATTCGTTACTCCATTCACGGAAATTGGTTAATATATTGATCAAATTTGCAAAAGGTTTGCAGCTTCTCCAATTTTTTCAATTGATTTTGAACTTTTATATATATCAAAATTGAAATCTCTAAGTTAAAATGAAAAGAAAATTTTTTATTCAGTTATTTAAAAATTTATTCGGAAAGGGCTTAGAACTCCGAAGCGTACATCTCCGATACTCTTTCTATGATTTCCTTAAGACTCCGAGTATTTTGGTTTGCTGGGTTAGTTTTGTCAGCAATTATACTGCAGTAAAATTGAAACATATGTGTAGGTGTTGACCTGGTTGTGGGCGTTGCACTCTATTGGCTCTTCAGGTGGATAAGCGAACCGAAACCAAAATAGCAGTAACGCAATTGCACCACACTATCTGTGAGTTGCCTCCTTCCAACTGTGGTCAAAGTTATAGATTAGCCCATGTGTGAATATCTGTTTGTAAACTTACGATGAGTAATTTTCCCTTAAATGATATAACTTAAACATGCACATGCTCAACACACATACATACAGATATACACATATAAAAACAAATGCATATGAATGGGTAGCCACACATAATACAAGCAAATGTGAATGTTTTTGGATTTTATTTTATTTGTTTTTTTTTTTTTGCTCTTCATTTGGCAAAAAAACGCACACCAACGAAATATTTTGAAGCCTTTAGGCAAATATTTTTATATATTTATACCAGCTGTTGCTGCAGTCTTTATCTAGGCAGCGGAGGACAGCGTAACATAGGCAGGTGAAAGAGGTCAGCTCCCACTTGCCAGTCGGTGTTTTTGTGTAGTTTTCGTATGATTAATGGTGGCATTGTGGCGTGTTGTTTATGAAAAAAATAGACGCGATATCAAAGGAAGTTCACTTACATGAAAGACGCGCCACTTACGATTTAATACCGGAAAATGTTGAGTACGCGAACATAAATATGCGGTACATGTAGTGTGTGTTGTACAAAACCTGAATCACCCCACTCTAAGGAAGCCTCTAACTGTGAAGGAAGTTTGAATAATAGCCACACGTTTTTATTTATCAACAGGGAGGAAATATTTAAGATTTCACGATTTCCTAGACCAATCTTAATAACCATGAATATTTTTAATATATATATACATATTATAGTGAGTCTTTCGGTTTTCACGAAACTGATACCTCGATTTTGCCAACCTGTGTAGGATCGAATGAAATTCATAACGTTTGCGTGTGCTAAACTCATATATTTACTAGCAAATTTCACTACAAGTTTTACACTTTTTGTCTATGTACTCTATTCTCTGTTTACTTAAAATGCTATTAATAAAAAACAAATTTAATGAAGTCGAAAACCAAATTTGAAGTTGAAAACCAAATGAATACTTACTTTAAGTTAGCAGTTAATATGGATAAAAGTATAAAATTCAAGAAGAAGCAAAGTATAAGCATAGCTCGACGGATTGGGGTGTAGTTTTCTTATTGCCAGTGCTGTACATAGAGTCCCTATTTTCGCTGTAGCTTGTTTGGCAATGCTGATCCCAAAAATTCGAAAACAACATTAGATTCTTCATAATGAGATCTTTGGATAAAATTTTTAATTTTTTTTCGGAGACGTTGAAGCCATTTTTTATAACCTCAAAAAACTAATTTTATTTCAAAGGGTGGTTAAATTTTAAGGGCCGATGTTGATTTTGAATAAAACACAAATTATTTCGGAAATTATTGTAATTTCTTTTTATTATGATAATATGGTGTGGTTCAATTATGTACGGAACAAAATATCGGCCAAATGTCCGCCGCGACCTCGGCGGCACACCACCATCCGATGGTCCAAAGTTTCGATGATGCTGAGGCATAATTGAGCTTCTATGCCGTTAATGTGCCGAATTATCTCATCCTTTAGCTCTTGAATTGTTGCTGGTTTATCGACGTACACCTTTTCTTTCAAATAACCCCAAAGAAAGTAGTCCAACGGTGTCAAATCAGATGATCTTGGTGGCCAATTGACATCGCCACCACATGAGATAACACGGCCATTGAATTTGTCGCACAAAAGGGTCATTGTTTCGTTGGCTGTGTGGCAAGTGGCACCATCCTGTTGGAACCACATATCGTCCACATCCATATGTTCCAACTCGGGTCATAAAAAGTTCGTTATCATCTCACGATAGCGAACACCATTCACAGTAACTGCCTGACCGGCCTCATTTGGAAAAAATACGGCCCGATGATGCCGCCAGCCCATAAACCACACCGCACCAAACAGTCACTCTTTGTGGGTGCATTGGTTTTTCGACAATCACTATTGGATTATCATTCGCCTAAATGCGGCAATTCTGCTTATTGACAAATCCACTGAGGTGAGGTGAGGTGAGGCGATATGCATTTTGATTTGAACGCCCATTTTCATAATAAGCCTGAATAACTTTAACACGTTGCTCGATTGTGTATCTTTCCATGTTCAAATTGAGTTAGTCCGAAATTGAGAAATGTCAAATGAAATGCAGAAAAAAACTTGACGTTTAGGTGTGGTTCACATTCAACATCGGCCCTTAAAATATAACCACCCTTTATTATATAAAATATCAAGGATCATAATCAATATTATAAGAAATTGTAATAGCTTATATGTTTTACGTCGTAAAGGCTTTGAAATCACGTGAATAGAACTAGATTTTTAAATTTGAACTAAATGATAGACAAAACTTTACTTTAAAAAAAAAAGTTCAAACAAATTTAAAAAAAAGGAAGTATAGGAAAAATTGTGAACGACATAAGGTTACCGATTTATAGTGGTTTCATTAAAAAGCAGCCAATAGTTGATTTTTTCTATGCGATTTCATGAATTTTGACCCACATTTTTGTATATTGAAACTTATACATTTTTGTCAACGTCCGAGTTTTTACATATGTCGTAATATAGTTGACTTAATTTTTCTCGCATATTTATCTGGAAGATTTTTTTATATTAAGGCTTTGGAAATGCATGTTCACATATCATATTAATATAAATCGCATGGCTGTTGTAATGGAAAGATCATTAATGCATTAAGCTTATTAAAAAATTAAATTTTTCAACTATCCAGCCCATCACTAAATGTCACGTAAGTCTCTAACGCTCTTATATGATTAGCGCAGTTGACGGACTACAGCAGGGTCTCATAGTAAAAACGGAGAAGGTTTGAGCTAATATCACCTATTTTAGCAGAGCATCAAGTAAAAGAAGGCGCATCAACGCACTATAGACCAAAAGTCAATTTTCTTGGCACACAGTTAAAAAATTAAGCTCCAAATTTACATTGTGAATATATTATGGATTTCTAAGATGACAAACTTAGTTCGATTCGGGACACGATAGATATTTTATAGTCGACATATAACTGATTTCTACCGATTTGATGCTTCTGATAGGTATTTCCATTTACAAATTCATGATATTTTTTCATTGTGCAATGAAATAAGCTGAAATTACTTACATAACGTCCCTTTTTCTGTATACCGACTGCGTCCCTGCATCTGAAGGTACTAGAAAAAAGGGGGAACATAGTACTATTTTATTACTTTTTGGGCACTATTTACAGTACTTTGAAAATTGATTAGAATTTTGTATTCTACATTAAATAAAACTTGTTGTTGTTCCTTCGACATTTCCTAGTTGTCGAGGCAAATAGGACAGTTCCTTCCATTGTACTCCTCGTCGCCTTCTTCATCGCTGCCAGTGTGTGATTTGGATTTTGGGGAGCCTTTACTAAAGCGCCTACGCTTCTTGGCTAGGGAAACCATAAAATCTCATTGTCAGCGCCACCGTCATTTTCACTGGCTGCTCTAAGTGCTATATAATTCTGATTTGTGTTTCCAACACGTCTTCGTTTTCGTCGAAGTTCTGTTCTCCTACGACCGGGTTTGCTGAAATCTATGCTGGAGTAATCGCTAAATGTTGAACGCATACGGCGAGCAACATAATTGTGGTCTTCTTCTAACAAATTTATTCGCTAGACTTTGGCGGAAATCTTCAATATTGATTATGTATTTTTTTTTTGAACTTTACATGCCTGCGGGATTCTAAACGCAAAATAATGTTGAAAGGTGACGATTTTCTAAACAAAGTAGTACAAATGATTAGTAGTACTTAGTATTAGAATTAGTAAAAATAATAGTAGTAAAGACTTGGAGTATTAGTAAAAACAACAAGAGAAATTGGTAAATAGTGGTCAAAATTTGTAGTACTAATTAGTAATAGCATAAGTAAAATAGTAGTAGAAATTAGTAAAAATAAATGAAAATAGTAGTAGAATTTAGTAGAAACAGTAATTGTAATAAGTAGTAGCATGACTAATGGTTGTAGTGGTAGTAGTAGTTGTTGTAGGGAGGAACTAGTCCCGAACTACTAAAATGTCCTGAAATGATAGAAGCGAGCTTCGTTATGTGATGTAAAAAATCACTCTCATGCCGGTAAGAAAGGTTCACTTTAACAACATAACGAAAAGAATAGAAGAACGGAACACTGTAATAACCGAAGAATCATCAACACACTTTTTAAATGTTAAAACCTTTTAAATCCCAAACACCTAAACTCAGTATTTAATTTGCATAACACAAAGACAAAAAAAAATGAAAAAAATACTTGGATCCTAATTGTATTATTAAAACAGTCCGGACTCTTTAAATAAAGATATAGTTGTATATCAGCTCCTATTGGTTTACCCTATAACTTTCCTCACTTTCCTAAAATATAGTCGATTTTGATTAAAACCGGATTTAGTCTGGTGAGAAAACTGCTCACAACTCGCTCGATTGATCGAAGTAATAAAGATGGAGCGACTACATAAGAACAACACACGATTCCAAGCCGCACGCACAACTTTGATAGTTCGCTAAAAATTTAACTGTACAGAAAAATTTGTGTACACTAAGATGCATAGAACTAGTAGCAGTATTAGATTAAATACAACCCTGGCGTGTATTTTGTTTTTGCCCACGAAACGTCAAAAACGCTGCGTGTAAAGTAAATGAAGATGAAGAAAATTATATAAGCCTTTGCTTTTTGTTTGGCAGATCATTAAACCTATCGAATGAGAAACAAAATCAACCCTGTTGTTGCTCCCGGTTTAAAGTGCCTTGGTATATACCCATCATATGGCCGAAGGCTACTACTGCTACTATTTCAATTACTACAACTATTTTTATTTATGCTACCACTACTATTTACTACTACCTTTTTTCTAACTTCTAATACTATTTTTTGTAAATTCTACTACTATTTTTACTAACACTACTTTTAACGTCTACTATTTTTACTTATTTCTACTACTCCTTTTACTTATATATATATTTTATAAGTACTACTAAGTATTAACAACCTTTATTATTTATTACTACTACTAGTACCACAACTAATACTACTACTACTTATTTACTACCAATGACTACTACCACTACTACTCTCATATTTCACTCTCTACCTCTTTGTAGAATCGGCACAGAAGTTCAACTTTACCTATACTGAAAAATTTGACCGGCTAGCTCCACAAATCGATCGCACGATTTATCCCACACATACAAAAATGAAGGCAAGGTATGCAAAACGTTTTAAAAAATAAAATATTTAATGTTCCAAAGCTGTCGTTGAAATCGAATTGAAAATTAAGTCCAGCTCACTTGCACCTATTCCTCAATTCCTTGCAATTATCATCTAAATTGTTTGTAAAAGAAAATTATAACTGCTTCTCTCTTCCCTCCGTCAATGCGAAAAAAAAGTTTAAATGTCAAAAAGCTTTCGAATTGAGTCGGTAATGATGATGAAAATTACTTTATATCAGCAAAGCAGCTGCACAACTTCGAGGGTTTTGCCGCAGGTGCACAGTCAGCAACTATTTTTACCGCGAAATGAAGAGGAATAAGTTTTTAGTACAGTAAAACAAGCAGTTAAGGAAAATTAATTCGATGAAATGGCGGCGAAAAGTGGACAAATGTAAATTGGAATTCACGAAAAGAACTGAATGCAAAAAGTGAACAAATCAATTTAAAAAACAACAGCTCCAAAATCTATAAACGTCTAGGCCAGCGCAACTGTAGTTGACAAAATAACAAAATGTGCAAAAAAAAAAACAAGCGACGTAATAAGCGGCAGTAATAAAAAATGGCAGGAGCAAATTACAAAACCGTGAAGAGTTGCGGCAAGCATGCATACTCACTCGCACACACACACACACACACACACATACACGTATTATCAATATGGCCACTTACAAAGTAAATAGTTTAATTAAATTTTTCCCACTTCCCAACGACGGAATTGCACCACACGCCTGGGCGCCTGAAGGTATGCAGGAATTTACTAACCTCTTTCTCTTTTTCGCACCCCTGCAGCTATTTTTTGTTTTCATTCACTTTCGCCAAGCTTAGAGGGAAATGATAGTCGCAAAGGAGCTGATGAAATTGAAACTTTGTATTACAAAAGAAAATAATCTTATTACAAATGTGTGTGAGAAGGAGAGTGCGCGCAGGCAGGAATTCAGCAAAAATAGCAAAAGCAAATCGATAATCGCAATGCCATGCAGCAGCGCATAGAAAAAACAAAAACAACGGAATAGGGTAGAAAATAGTACAAAAATTGTTACACTAGAAGCGCAAATTCAAAATTGTCGAGCATCAGCCTCCAAGGCTTCATTGAGCCAGCTGCAACGATAAAAAACAAACAAAAAACAAAAAAATATCACAGCATTGTTGGATGTAATTGTGAACTGAATTTGCATAGAAATTGCTGGTGAAGCGCAGCATAAGGCGAAAGGAAAATAATGAAACAATTTGAGAATAAAAATTCTTCCAAAATCCTTCATACAAAAAACAGGAGAGCGCTGTCCTTGAGAATGGATTATCGAACGCGAAAAAGACATCGCTAAACAGTTGAGTGCGCGAAAGTTGAAGAAGGAAGGTAGAATGATCATTGTAACCAAATTATTGGAGTGTCATATTATTTGTGGTAATAATACCACAGGGACGTAACTACTTAGAGTAAAATTATCGTTAAAGAGGTGTTGAGATGCTGAAATAAGTAATGTACTGTAATCAGTGATAATGTGTTAATAAAAGCTAAGTTCATTTCCAATACATTTTCGCATTTATTTTAGACATTGAAATTGTTGCGTTGTTTGTCCGTGTCGTATTAAAATTCGTTTGAAATCAGCCAAGGCGAATTCATATAAAGCGATGCTATTAAAGCAGCTGATGTCTTCTTCTTCCATTATATTTCTATTTTTTCTTTACCCATGATATCCAAAAAATTAAAATTAATCGCTTCCATTCCTCTATCCTTTTTTATCATGACATCCTTAAAGTGATAAATGTGTGTGTGCGCGTTATGAATTCTTCTTGTCATCATCTTATTTTAATTCGCCTTCAAATCAACATGAAAACCTGCAACGACTTGGTTGGCTTACCTTGTTGATTTTGTGACAAGGCGAATTCATATAAAGTGTTGTGGAGAAATCAGCTGAGTGAATTCGCTAGCTGAACTGAATGTGAAAACTAGGTGTTTGTTGTAGTTCTCACCGATTTTCACTGTCATTTTCCGTACACCTTGTTAGTGTAAATTTTCGTTGTTGTTCACACAACACCATCTGGTATGAATTCGCTTTGGTTTTGTTACAATTGAGACAGCCTTTTTCGGCAATCATAAGCTTAGTAGTGCGTAAAGAACGTGTACGAAAAATTAAAATAATCATGAATATCTTCGTGAAATACTGAAAGTAACGATGCGACTAAGTTTATTGACTGATTTTCTCTATTTCATTATTAAAGTTTGATTACTCTTGATTTAGTTATGCCGAAAAATAAGAATTGCCCATTCGAGAAGCGTGCCCTCATAAGAAATTTATTGCTGAGAAAAAATGTATGTGAAGGTGCAAAATATTATTGTTATTACACATAATATCATCAAGTGCCACCCAAGTGATAAAAATCGGGGGAGGAAATTTAGTCAGTCATCAGATACCCAAAGCAGTTTCCATTTGCAGCTTCTACTTAGATCAAATATGCCTTACATATGAATGCTAGTTATGTAACGGTTAGTCGGTGCTTGCAGTCCAAGAAAAGGGCCGTTATTGTGCCTTCCGCGAACCGCAGTCCTCTCTTTGTCGATTGACAACACCCACCAATTCGCTGGCAATTTGCTTTAGATTAACACAAAACAATGCTAACAAAACTTTCGAACGTTCAGTCGTTTACTCGCTTCTTCTGCGCTTCTTCCTTTCCTATTTTGAAATTGTTGCTTTTCTATTTCATTCTCTAGCTATTATGACGCCACTATCTGCTGCTCTCAATGCGGAAGACGTAGTCTTGTTTTCTGTCATTATTGACTTGGATTGGCCTTCGGCCAAGTGGCGCAACATTTTATATTCGGACTAATCAAAGATTGTTATTTATGGCGGAATTAGATCGCGTTAATACGTAAGACGACAACAAAAGCGGTAAATCGTTGAGGTTCGAGTATTATCTGTTGGGCGTGTTTTTGTTGGTAAATCATTTGATCCATTTTCTGAATTGAGGAAAACATGAATGGTGTCCCTTATGCTGAAATAATGGAGGGCATCATTCTGCCATAGGCCTCGGATGAAATGTCATTTTCTTAGACGTTCCAGTAGGACAACGATCCCAAACCCATAAGCTTTGTTGACACAAAGGTGGTGTGTAGAACGCAAAGTAGACGTCATGGAATAGCCCCACAGCCACCTGAGACTCCAACTCCATTGAAAACTTGTGGGTTGGCAACAATGAACAAATAACTATGGGGTGCTGTGAAAACCGCATCGGAGTCGATTTCGATTGAAATGTGCTAAAAACTTGTGACCTCCATGCACACAAATAAAAACTACTTCAATAATTGGCAATACCAAATGAAAATAAGAAAAATAGAAGTACCATTTTATACACATGCCTTGAAAATTTTGTTATTAATGTTTTGACCACTTAAATCTCTTACAATTTCCCATATATACTTTTGTTTTGAAAAAAAAGCCAAACCATATTTTTTTTTTGTGATTTGTTTTGGAGAAACGACAAATTTTTATGCAAGCGATTGCACATGATTTTTAACAGTTTGTGTATATCCTAAAAAATTTTCATCCATTGGCTACCACCTGAAAGTGTCGTTTTGACTCTTACTACAAGAAACTTCTCAAAAACAAATTTGGAAAGTCGTAAGAGGATAAGGAAAATTTCAGGAGAGGTCTTCCTCCGGCTAAGATCCGTCGCTTACCGAATGAAGTGCGCACACGCTACACATTCGGCTAGGGTGACCGCCGATAAAAGCTTTCTTAACTTACATATAACTTTAATTTCATTGAAGGAAAGCACACAAAATGTTGCTTATTGCATGGAAACATATTTGCTTTTTTGCGGACTTCTACGTACTTTGTATAAAGATTTTGTCTGAGAAGACGCCTTGAGAAATTTTCCGAAGAAAAATAGTTTGTATCCCTTTGGTATCGTGATCCAGTTTAAACCTTGAAGAAGTGCTGCTTCCGAAAACACGTCTTGTTAAAATTTTTTTGCTAGCTTATTCGAGCGGAATTTAAGGAAATAAAAATTTAGTGTGTGGTATAGATATTTTTCCAACACGTTCGATTCGCACTAATAAGTGCTATTCATGCTTAATTTAGTCTAATCTAAGTTGCCAGCGCTCCTTGATTCTCCTTAATTTATTATATTTTTTTTCATTCGATCTACGATATTTAAAAATAATAGTCGAGCAACCGGCTTGGGAAAATTTCCGAGGGAATATTATAACTTTTTTTTCATTTATAAGCGCAAAATTTTTTTACAGATAAAATTGCAACATTCACAAAATTCATAAGGAATAACTTTTTAGAATTTGTGTAAAGAAATCAAGGAAGGCTGTAATCCTTCCAGTTGTTTCCAGGCGTTTTGTTATCGAAATTTGGTAATATTTGCGAACGCAAAGGATTGCAACATGAATCGAATAATCCCTAATAAGTAGTAATTAATAGAAGGCGATCGCTTAACTGATTTTACATTAATATAACAGTTAAAAATCGAAACTAATATGAAAAAACCAGTAAAAAGGGATGTGCTATTTACTCGGGGTATTAGCGGTGAAGTTATCTCCAGCACCGGTTGGCAAATATTGCATCTCTCCCTTTTGCGCATTTGCTTATCATAATTTTAATAAAATAGAAAGCTACTTAATTCAGATATACAAGGTATGGAAAGTAAAGCCATTTGAAACTTTTTTGTTTTGCAAATTACCAGCACTTATGAGGAATGTAAATTGCTACGATGCATTGAAAATAGTTTAGTAAGCTGCTTAGTTCCCATTGCGCTTTATAATTTTTTATTTTTTATTTTTGCAACATTAACATATAAGCAGGAAAATCGTATTAAGTATTTCTATAATTCCCATCCGCCTCCCTTGCAATCTGGGTGTGCGCATATAAATCCCACTTATTTCTCCTTCTTTTCAATTATTGCATGTTTTTTTTTTTCTTTGATAGATTTTCTCTTGTCGACACAAACTCTAGTGGAATTATAACTGCTACTTCTTTTGTGTAATTTATTTAATTGAATTGTAATGCATTTGATTGCTATTAGTGTTCCGTTCATTTGCATGCAATTTGCCAGATAATAACGAGTGATTGAAGATTGAAGACAATTATGCGATATTTAAATTACTAGTTTTAATTTCATATCTTTAATTTTTTCTTTCTTATTATCTTACTGTTGTTTATCAGATAAATATGTATGTATCCATGTTCAGAACTGGCTTACTTTTTTTAAATTTCAAATTGAGGTTTCTTCTGCTTATATTTAATTTAATATATTATAATTCTACTTTACAATTAGGTGGTTATTCAAAAAATAGCGTAAACCTTCTTTTCAGGGAAACAAATCCTTGTTATTTCATACAAATTAACTGACGTCAACCTTATTTAAAATGTTGCTATGAACCTGCTCCTCGCCGAGACGAACCGCTTGACATCCATATTTTAATCTTTTAAATAACTAGTGTATAATTATTAAACTTTGATTTTTTAGCAGGTGGAAAACCGGTTTTAAAATATAGCTATGGACCTTCTGTTTAGCAAAACGAAACATTCTAATTCAATATTTTGATATTCAATATAACTTGTCTATACGTTTCTTGTTAACGTTTCGCTTGTTATTCTTACTTTTATACTGTATACGTGGTTCTTTTTTAAATACCCCTTTTAAAATTTTTCGAAAGGTGGCATCCCTATCTAATTGTTTTCCATTTCAAATGTGTACATAGATTATTTATGAGGTGCCATTTTTGCGCTTCATTTAAATTTTTTTTTTTGAAGCCTTTGCCATGACGTTAACTAATTGCTCCATTTATTTTTTTTTAGATATTTGGCCACCCTAACTTAAAATATGCTATATATAAGCTCCTTCAAACTCTTTTCGTTCAATATCCACACTGCATAATGGTCGTCTTTGCAGGTTGAGTTCGAAAAAAAGCTATTTCTCAGAAACGTATGAACCTGTGGGGAGACAATTTTGCATATTATTGTCCCACTATGAGACTTACGTTTCAGGTAAATTTCCAATAATGCACCGATATGGATAAAATGCGAGTCTAATAAAAAGTATTTTTAATAAGGGTACAAAGTGGCGTATTTTGGGCTTGTACGCGTAAGGCAGAATTTAAGAGTTAAATATCGCTGTTATTCATTTTCAAAAAGTCTATAGCAGTATAAACTTTAAATCACGCCAGATTGAAACGAAATCAAAAGTTTGATATTTTGCTAAAGTGAGTTTATTAAAAAAAAAATACTGCAATAAAAAAAAAGTCCTGATTTGTAATAGAGCAGTAATTTATAGGATACATAGATACAATTTTTGTAGAACTTTATTAACTCTAATTAGATTAGGGCTTTAGTCGAAAGTTTTAACGAAAATAAACGACGTAATAGGAAAATCTCTATTAAGAATGCAAATATTTTTTTTTAGTAGACTAGTTATTTTTAGTATAAGTGAATAAACAAGATTTTAAAAAACACCTGTTTGCTGGGTTTCCATCGCTATTTGGAGTTTTTTTTTTTTAACCCTTAAACTCAAAATATCGCAAAATTCAAATTGGATTAGTTTACACGCAGTTTTCATATCAAAAGGCTTTCTTTACCGAAATCCGCTTTTCAAAAATCTAAATTTTGGACTTTTGTATATTTTTATATTGCCATGTGCACTGTTATGTTGAATATGTTAATATTTCATTTAAATAGCTCTTTTTTAAGAATTTTTTCTTGAAATGTGGCAACCATAATCAACCCTAATTTTCTGTTTTAAATTTTTCTGAATAAAATTTTTATGCTTCATTAAAATTTTTTTTTGACAATTTTGCACAAGTTGCAACACCAATTTTTCAATTTTTAAAAACCACCTAAAAACAAAAAAAAGCGAAATATCATACAACAAAAATTAAAAAAAAAAAAATCGTTATGACATCACTTAAGGCGAATTCATATAAGGTGGTAATGGTTTATAATGTCAAATTTAAATTTGTATTTATACTCTGATTGTTCTTATTGGCTTGCGATTTAAATTTTTGAAATAGTTTCACAGTTGAAGCTACAAAAGCAATAAAAATAAAATACATGGAAATTTTTTTTTTTGTAGTACTGCTACTGAATTTGACCTACAATCAGGATAGTGATCCAAAAAAAATAACTCAGTTGAATGAAAATACATATTTAAAAATTAATTTTTTATGCACGACTGTTAACCAAATTTAATGCAAGTGTAGCGTAACACAGTTTCGTTATTATAAACTCATTTGCCCTGCTAATGTAAAATTGATAAATTTTTAAGTAGTTGATTTTAAATTACAAGTATAGTAATTGAATTCATATGCTTGAAAAACGGCGTCATTTTAATAAGTCGGTTCAGAACGAATGGGATGGCAATCAGTTGTCATTAAAAAAAGTAGTTTTAAATTATTTTAAAATTAATTTAATTTCTAACAGGGTAAATAATTTAAGTATTATTTAAGTTTTTTTTTTTTGTAATTGAAATACCTTAAATATATCGACTTTTTAGTATTTTTGAAAATAACTGCCAAAAAATTCCGCGAACTCGAAATTAATTTTAGAGTTATTGTTTCTTGGGCAAAAATACTTGATACGATCCATAGTACCAGAGCCGCGAGAATGCTTTAAACAATTTTTCAGCGTCGTACAATTTGATCCACCCTAGTATGTGCATATGTATATATATATATGTAGATTTCCAATTCGTATATTTAAATTTTGTAGTGACCTAAGCAATTGCGAAATTCAGTGATGTGGAAATTCAGCCAAGTACGTCATTGAATTTCGCTGGAGATTTTGAGGTTGCTTACGCGCCCAATCTTCTTCGACTTTTTCAGACGTTCTACAAAAAATATTATTACGAGTATTTTGCGGTCGAAAAGTTTTACAGAATAATCGTTGGTATCTAATAGCATTCTAGCGTTCATATTTCAAATTCATTATGGCGGAAATGAGAACATGAATATATTAATATCGTATTTTTTTTTGCTCAAGTGTAATTCATTTAATGGAAATGCTGAACGAATTCTCCATCTTCCTCATCTGTATAGCTCCTGCAGCTTTGTTAAGTGGACAAGGGGGGCGGGGGCCCAGTGCCATATTACTCTGCAGGAACTCATCAACGCGATAATCTGCAGGTACTCAAATCTACTTTATGTATTCACCTGCTGTTAGCGGCAATAAACAACTGGTCGGTCGTTTTCCCCCAGCAGCATCATACTAGCTAGAGAAACATACAATACTTATTATGTTCAATGTATTTTCACTTAGGTAAAAAAATACAAGTTTCTCACATAAAAAAAAAAATAGCTGTTAACAAAATATTCATTAGAATCACGACATGGGGTAGCTGATATGAATACAACTCAACTCAAGGCTCTTTTGAAGTATCAAAAACACAATAAAATATTGCTTAGCCTAACTAGTAGGTGCGACAAATTGTACGTTAAATAAGCTATCATAAACATCCAGCTGAGCCATTTGAGCTACATCTAAGTTAGTGCCATTTCTTTGCCAATTATGTGAAAACGTATGGCTCGTGCTGCGCTAGGACAAGCCAGTACCTGCCATTCTTCAGTCGATAAATCTTTTTCAATGCAGTTGTTGTTTAGCCGATATTATTGTTATTTTAAGCACATAAGAGCACCACTGCTTGGCTAAAATTGTGGCGATCTACTACTACATATTTTGCGTTCTACTACTATTTCGCAATCTACCACCATTTGTCTAAATTATGTTTTAAAACTTTACAAAAACTTAACAAACTCCGAAAAAATTAAACGAAAATTATTTTCTTTTATATAAACTATCTTTTTATATGGAAAAAACTGTTCCAGACCGTCAGCAAAAAAAAATTGATCAAAAACCAAATTAGCAGCCTGAAATTTGCGCTTTATTGTAATAAAATTGACTGAAGTATAAAACTCCATAATCGAAAATTCTCTAAAAATTCGGAGATCAAAATTTAAAATTTTCGTGAAATATTTTTAAGTAAAACTTCTTTAGTGACAGTAATTTGTTACAACGTATAACGATAGTTGCGTCAGAATCGCTTTACCAATTTCTACTAATATATTCAGTTATTTCAACCAATATTGTTACTACTGCTACTACTAATTCCCACCACTATTTTTACTAATTTCTACCACTATTTTTCCTAACTTCTATCACTATTTTTTTAATGTTTCTACTAATTACTATGACTCCTTTCATTAATTTCTACTTCTGGCTAGCGGACTTAGGTGCACGCGTGTTTTTTTTTTAAGTTTGTTGAATTGTTGCAATATTTTTACCCTTATCTGAATAAAATTTACACAAGTTAGATGAAATATTAAAATACGAGTGTGAAACGGCTGGAGTTTCATAGCTAAATTTGTTAAGCGTTGCCACCTGCTTGAAAAATCTAATTTAATTAAATTATGCCCAAGTTAGATGAAATATTAAAATATTAATGACAAAGTGTTCGTTTCGCTGGTGAGAAGGTTTACAGCTAGCTAGCTATGCTTGGCGAATGGTGGCCACCTGTTTGAAACATGAAATTTTGTTAAATTATACAGAGATGTATAGAACATTAAAATATGAATGCCAAACGGTTTGTCTGGGCGAACTCAAGGTTGATGCCTATATTTCCTTAAGGATTGTTACCCGTTTGGAAAATCAAACCTAATTTTATTATACATAAGTGAGATAAACCGAAATGTGATTTCTGGTTTCGTATAAAAGGGCAATCAATACATACATAATATATTTACAAAAAGATCCTATATGTTTGTTGGTGTGACTACTGAAGCTAGAGGTAGTCATTTTTTCGGTTTTTGCAATCACGTGTTTTTCGGGTTTCCCGGGATTTAGAAATTGAATATTTTGTAATCATCTAACTTGCACAAGTTGCATCATAATGATTTAAAAATGAATGACAAATAAGTGGGATTATATAAAAAATTGTCTATGTATATATTGACTTTTATATTAAAAATAAAACAAAAACACTTAAAGTACTAATGTTTGGTAAGCAATTACAGAGTACAACAAATTTAATAAATGTTTAATCCCGGGATCTCTTAGTGTTTTTCAGATAGGTTATGGAAAATTAGAAGACCCATATATTACTGAATATTTGTATTAATAATTTTTTTTTATCTTATGCCACTTCAAAGTTCACAGTTCTCAATTTTTATGAAATTCTTGGAAAGCAATACTTGCAATTATCTAAAATTAATTTAGATATTTACAAATCTTCTTTTGATATGTTACATATATATTTTAATTAGTCGGCTGTGGCTTCGGCTTCGGCCTCGGCAATGTCTGGTCACCAAAGTTCGATACGGATTCTGTTCGGCTTCGCAAAAAAAAAGCAGCCAAAATATAGCAGAACATTTTTCAATACTCATTAATTTAAAAAATGCATAAAGTTTCACTTTTAATAAGTTTATCCTTAGGAAAGAGCCAAATAAGGATTACGGATTTGAATGATAGCGATATGATTTGCAATTATAATACCTAAAAAGAGTTCTCATTGCATAACGACTCGGGCACTTTTCCTAATGAACATCTGCTGGTTAGAAATGAAGACATTTTTAAAGGCTTTTCGAAGTCCATATTTTCTGTTAAAAGTAATGACTTTAAAATATCTGTTTACTTCTGCACCAAGTGCGTCTAGTGAGCAATTGTTCAGTGATATCGAATAGCAGAATCGGTTCCAAGGTTAAAATGCCGGTAAGCTATTATTTTTTCATTACACCTTGTGTTGTCATAAGTCATAAAGTCATACAATTTTAGATTTCAAAACTTATGTTTTTAAATTGCATTGAAACAAATAATTAAAGCTAAGAAATTTTGTGTTTTTTAAATTTTCTTACCTTATGACTTGCGACACATTATGACACTTCGTGAATCACCCAAATGTGAACTTATTAAATTATACATACTTTTTTATTGTTACTTTTATTTGAAGAACCTTTTTAAATGACAAGAATCAAAATCTAAAATGTTTAAAAACTCATTGATCATTCATTATTTTATACCTTGAAAATGTTCGGCTCGGCTTCGGCTGAAATTAGCCAAGTTCGGTTCGGCCTTAAAAATCTGCTTACTGTTGTAATATTTTTGGACAGTACCCAATTTTTTGTTAAATTCTAACCTATTTTCCATTGGAAACTATTTAGAAAAAACTTTAATTAGGACGTTTTTTTATAATTTTTCGTTCGATACCTATACTTTAGTTAACTTTTTAAATTAGTTGAGTTGTTACTTAGATAAGCGGCAACGTTTTTTATATGAAGAATTCTAGGATAAAGTTTTACTAAAAAGAATTTCCTTTAATTGGAATAGTGAAAAGCGCGCATATTATTTCCATTTATTCAGAGAGTGCACCCTTTAGGATGCCCCTTTTCACTTTCCATTTCATATATTTGCTAAAGGATAGGGTTTTTTGAAAACTCTACAAAATTTGATATACAAAACTAGCTTCAATTTTTTAAATTATTAAAACTAAACATAACTACGCCTGTCTAACTGTCGTCCTTTAGTAAGTTCAATAATATTGGAATTAATACTGATATTTGTTTATGAAAAACATGCGGTAATTGAAAAAAATTCGGCTTTGGGTAAAGTTAGGCACACTTTTATGTTGATTATTTTCCAATAAGTTGAATACAGTTAGTCTCCACTTGTCATTCTTTTCTGTTATTTAAAAATAAAGTGGGCATTAGTGATGACCACATTTATATAAAGAATGATATTTATGATAAGAGGCGTCATGTAATTGGGTACAAATTGTTGAAACACAATAAGGTATTATCCACTATATGAACCCATATTTTGTATATATCTCCTTTTGTACTATATGTGTATGCACTTATGACAATTATCTCTGCCTACCTAATCGAGCGATAACAGTAATCGTGGACAGTCTAAGTAATTTGTATGGAAATCTAACACAAATTGTTATGCGGGTATTTAATTATTCAATTGGCGTATCAGTGCGACTAATTCGAAGTGCCATAGTCCGACGAGTAGTCAATTAACATCATGGCCAAAGGACAAATTCCAATGACAATTAGAAATAGAATGCGGCCACTCAAGTGTGCAAATTGGAAATTTCTTAAGTGGTTACACAAGAATTTGGGTAAACAATGTGCGGTGAGTTGTGAAATGCTAAAAGGTGTCAAGATATGTAATATGCAATTAGTGCATACATTGATGTGAAACAGAATACTTTAGTTAGTATATTAATTTCTAAAGAAACAAACTTATCTGCTTTGGGTTTGGTATCTTAAATCGTTACCTTCAAAAACAAAATGGAATTTCCTGGAACACAATGCAACAAAATTCAAGTTTATTATTAGGCATATCCTTTTTGTTTCAAACTATTAGGCTTTTGGTATATCTTACCCCTACTTGGGGTTTGTTGTCGCATAGGTTATGTGCAGAATAGTTGCGGATAACTTTTCTTGAGCTTTCTTATTCCATTTCATAAAATGGACAAATGTCGGTATCAAATAGGCTCATCTTTGTCTGTGCTATCTCGGGTTGTCCTGTAAAATACCCAGTAAGAATACGCAAATCCTCTCTACTTAGTGAAACTAACTTTCTAAGTATTACCATTGCAGCTAAAAGGATTTATTTTGCTTGACATTGCCCTGCGCTATTAAACCAGTACCTTACGAATTAATTTTCTTCAAGTCTCCTTACGACTTCGTCAGATGGCTTTTGGAGAGTCAACAACATCGTTCAGACCTAATAGCCCAGTTTTGCCAAGTGATCGGCCTTGTCATTTCCCGCATGCTCCTTATGACCAGGAATCCATCCAAGAATTAAGATGTTTAAGTTTCCTAGTGTGTTGAGAAGAGTACGGCGCCAGTTTAGAGGTGAACGTGCCTGATTTTAGCGATTGGGTATAGATTTTTTGAATTTGGGGCCGTATACGTCCGTCCCTAAACCAAATCAGGGAATAAGTTTGAAGTAGTTGGATTTTGCTGAGTTCTTTTATAAAATCCTTGGATCGAAATGGAGAGGAATTACAATATCTAAAAATCACATTTCCTTGGATTAGTGTGGCAAAAATTTAAGAAGGTATAGCAGTTAATAAATCTATATACATATATTAAAATATTAAGTTCGCTTCTTCGTCGCTCAAAATCTCGGAGGCACAACAAATATAAAGCATTGCCACCTATTTGAATAGCAGAATTTAACTAAATTATACACAAGCTATATGAGATTTTAAAATATGGGAGTCGAAAGGCTCGTTTCGAAGAAGATACTGTTTATAATTATTTTTTGAAGAGAGTTGCCACCTTTTTGGAAACCCAAATTTGAACAAGTTATACACAAGTTATATAAAATATTAAAATATGGGTGTGAAACCGTTTGTGTAGGCGAGGAGAATGTTTACACTTATATTTTGAAGCTGGTTGCCATCTGTTTGAAAAGTTCAACATAATCAACTTATTCGCAAAGTATATGCAAACGGTTCGTCTCGGTAAGGAGAATAGTCGTAGCTATAATTCAAAGCGGGCTGTTAAGTGTTTGAAAAATCGAAATTAATTAAGTTAAATACAATTTACAGGTGGATCGCCAAATATTTTAAAATTAAAATTTAATTTAGAAATAAGTTATTTGCAAGAGAAATTAGAAAACGATTTCTTGTTACATTTGCAAAGCAACTTAATACATTAATATTGGTTGTCCTGTCTGTCGAGTTTTTGTAAAAAAAAATTAAAAAAATAAACCATTCTCTCAAAAACAATATAATTTAAATGAAAAAAATTAATTACTTAATATTATTTTTATTTTGAACAAAATTAAAACGAAAACTAATTTTATATTGAATAAAATTAACAAGCAATTAAAAATAAAAAAAAATTTTCAAAACACTTTTTGTGGTCCAATAAATTGTTGTTAATATAATTTACAAAATGTAAAAAACATTTATTTAATATTATTTTTATTTTGAACAAAATTAAAAATAAAACACTTTCTGTGTTCCAACGAATTGTTGTTAATATAATTTTAAAAATGTTCAAAAATGGTACTCAATATTAATTTTATATTTAACAAAATAAAATAAATCGTAAAAAGAAAACAACTAGTCTCCCAAAACCCTTTTTGTTAATATAATTAAAAAACTGAAACAAAATTTACTCAATGCTAATTTTATATTGAACAAAATTAAACAAAATAAAACAACTTTCCATCAAAATACTTTTTGTATTTTATTGTTGTTAATAGATATAATATAAAATATGTGAAAAAATGTGTCTCAATAAAACATTTTTAAAAATTTAAAAACAAACTATCTCTCAAAACTCTTTTTTGTGCTCCAATAAAGTGATATCAATATAATTTAAACAATGCCACAAAATTTTATACGATATTATTTTTATCTCGAGCAAACTTTAAAACAAAATTAAAAATTAAAAATTTTGTTTAATATTATATAAACAATGTAAAAAATAAAAAAAACTCTTTCTCAAAACCTTTCTTCAGATGTTCCACTTAATTTTTCTTAATATGTTTTAAAAAATGTTAAACAATATACTGAATAAAATTAAAAAAAAAAAAATAACAATTGAAAAAACTTTCTCTCAAAACATTTTTTGTGTGCCAATAAATTGTTGTAATATAATTTATAAAAAGTAGAAACCATTTATTCAATATTAATTTTATATTGAGCAAAGATACAAAAAAAAAACTTTCTCTCAAAACTCATTTGTGTTCCAACAAATTGTTGTTAATATAATTGAAAAAAATTTGACTCAATAATAATTTTATAAAAAAAAAAAAAAAATTTAAATGAAAAATCTTTTCTCTCAAATTCCTGCTTTGTGCTCCAACAAATTGTAATTAATATAATTTAAAATTTTTTAAAATATCTGACTCCATATTAATTCATATCGAGTAAAATTTTAAAAAAGATTTAAAAAAAACTTCCTCGCAATACAAATTTTGTGTTCCAATAAACTGTAGTTAATAAATTGAACAAATTTTACTCAATATTAATTTTATATTGAACAACATTTTTTTGGAATAAAAATTTATTAGAATATTTTCTTTTAGTTCTTAAATTAAAATAGTTTTTTTTTAAATGAATTAGCTGAAAATGCTCTAAAACTCCAATAAAAGCGCCTCAGTATGTGGAAAATAATTCATAAATCATGTTCTGATTTCTTGCCCCCAAAAACCTCTACAAACGGTAAAATATGTCGACTATTGGTTAAAAGGTAGTAAATATGTTATGTGCAAATTATTTTGACTATATATAAACAGATACAAATGTATATATTTACGTATTGTACATACATACAGTCATATACCAGTAACTGTGTGTGTTTTCATTTTATTACAGTTGCGCCCTCAATAATTTACCACTTATTTATGGATAATTACATGTGAATAATTTAGAAGTAATTGACAGTTGTGTTGTTGCTTCTCGATCGTTAAGCTATTTATCGCAATTAGCAAAAGCAATACTTAGAATAAACAGAGCAATGTGCCAAATACTGAAAGTACAAGGACGTTGCATGGCAACCAAAAGAAAAATATTTTCAGTTTGCAAGTAGTAAATTTTTCCTAATACCAACCCGTTGCCACTTAAACCCTTTTCTTTAAAGGTCGCAATTCATTTTGGCTGTAAAAGCTTAAGGTAGACGTTAAGTTTTTAATATCACGGAAGACATCGGCGATGCACTAAAGTTCGTTGCAACATTGAATCGCTCCCTTCAGTTTGACGTTGCGGCTCAAAGAAACTCGCCGTTTTATGGATATTAACTACATTGAGACTTATAATCCTTAAGTGGCTTCCCATTTAAAAATAAACATATTTTGTTTTCATTTTGTTATGGCCACTGACCGTAAAATATCGTGTTGTCCAAATTATTAGTGAAAATATTTTACTTTTAGCGATTTAAGTGGAAACACTTGCCTTAACTGAATCCCTCCGACAAACGGCAAATGGATGTCGCCAAATCTATTAGTTGTGTTAATAAGTATTTGACCAATTTTACACTTTACAAATTCGAAGTACACACTATTGGCAAACTCGATTATTTACTACCCTTCCAGAAGTTTTATGCTGCCTCTTTTCTAAATGCTTACACACCAACAACCACGAACTTCGAATCAAATATACGAACAGATCTCAAAAGAGTTACTGCTACGGCAAAGGGAAAAGGTAAAGAGCATTATGTTGTTATGGCATAAATATGGTTTGTAGAAAACCAGAAATCGCAGCCATAGGGTAGCTCAAAAAAAATTTACTCTATTGGAAGATGAAATAATTTTTAGTACAAATAACGTCGAATGGCAATTCATTGTTGACATGTGAAAAATAAACATAATTCGAATTTGTGTGCAGAAGCCTTGGAATTTTGTGCCCCTCCAGATCACTTTACATCGCGTTTTGGCGATATACACTGGTCGGGAATATTACCAACCGTCAAGAAATCCATAGCTTATCGCAATGTTGCTCTGTTGTTAGTTATTACGAAAACAAAATGTAACTAAATCGAAATGTCCAAATAAATATTAAAAAACACGTTCTTTTCTTTTTATTCATGCAAAAGATGTAAACAAAAAACTTTGTGTAATATATTTTTAGTCACCTTTTACAAGCCTCGTACAGCACAGCACATTTTTAGTCATCGAATACTGGTAGGAATTTTTTACTGATTTCCGGAGGAGAAGTAATGACTTAAATTCCTGCAATGTAATCAAGAATTTGAAAAAGAGAATAAAATAAGGAGACAAATGGCAAAATAACTTAAGAAATACTATAATTTAAAACTATGTAAATAAATAGGCGGTCATAGTAGGCGAATTTGTTGAGTGTACGTGCTTCCCCTGGAGTTCAAATCTCGGCCAGTGTAAATAATATCAAAACATCATAACAAAAAATGTATATACATATTTATAATATTATACCGGAAAACGTTGTCAGACGTCGATCTCTTATAATTTAATAATAATTGCTCTTACATAAATAACCAGAAAAAGCATTTCGATTTAAATCGAGTTTTCGAAAATGCGGCAATTGTTTGACATCCTCACTTGAAAATCTCATATAAATAATGTGTATATAATTTCAATAAAATTAACAAAGACAAAATCTATGCGTAAATCAAAGGAAATTATCCTAAGAAATGAGTTATCTAAAATAAAAACCTATTTTCCTCCGAGAGACACACTGATTTCTATTGCTCACGTCGCACAGTGTACATTTTTTTAACTTTGGGCCTATTTCTTTTGTAGCTGTAGTATTTGCTTTTAAAGCTACTCAAAAAAACACAAAATTAGTTGAGAAAGGGTAATAGAAATATGCGTGTTTTCAAAAACTTGTAAAAAAAGACAATTAAATAATTTCAGAAAATTTTTACTAGATTTTGAAACCGGGAGTTTCCAATAGTTTTGGCTTTTAGGGAGTTTAGTATTATGAATTAATTTTTGAAAACAGTGTAGTTTTTCCATGCATTTTTGAGTTTACTTTGCGTTCTAACATCGTCACAAGTGAACGTCATTCTTAATTTGTTGTTCTAAATTTTCTCTGACATAATAATTAATCAAAAACAAAAAAAAATTAAAAAAATAATAATAATGGACTGCGCAGTACTGCGGTAACGCTCGTTGTAATTAAATTTGTTCATCAACTTTGTGGAACTTGTCGCTCAAGGATTTAGTGAGATTGTGAAATATTAGCAATTCCAAGGATTTCAATCAAAAAGAAAAAAAGGGCAAATAAAAATTGTCCAAATTGGTTTGCTTGTGGATTTTAGCAAACCTTACTTCGGTAATATATTTTAAAAAAATACGGCTAGGCGTTTTGTTAATGGCAAAACAGCCCAGATAACAAAAAAGGGATGCAAATGTATACTTTGGAAAGTCTAAAGGTACACAATTATAATAAACTGGAGAACACTGACATACTTTGTCCTGCCTTTATTTATTTTTTAATTGTACTTTGCCTATGTAAACTGACAAGGCAATTCGGTTGCTGCCACATATAACCGGTGACCAACCTCTCAAAAATATAGGTATGAACCTTGTCATTATGTATAATTGAATTAGATTTGGTTTTTGAAAAAATGCCAATAGTCTTCAAATTATGCCAGTAAATTTATCTAACCGAAACGAATTATTTGACACTCATATTTTTCTATTTCGAATAATTTGTGTCTAGTTTAATTAAATTCGACTATATTCTATAAACTTCTCCTTAGCAAAACGAACGGTTTTGCAACTAAAGATTACTATTTCATACTTCAACTCGCTTGTAATTATATTAAACTCTACCTTTTAATCAGGTGGCATTCTTCTACATGCTTTCTTCTAAGCGAATCGAACAGTTTGGTGGTTATATCGGGTCTTGCAATAGGAACGCACAAAAGTTTTTTTTAAATAAAACAAAAACGGCTTAGGATGTGAATTAAATTCTTCATTCCTGTAAAAGTACATTCGATGCCATTATGTATGGAACTCGATTTCTTTTGCATGGGCACCACGGGCACGCTTGCAGAAGTCCAGACGCTGCACCCAATTTTCGACGGTTTTCATGCATAAATCGGCTGATACTGCTGCAATTTCATGTTCGATATTCGTAGGAAGTTAATCAATCGTCGCTGGCTTGTTGGCATAGACCGTAGACTAGACGCCGCCCCTCAGGAAATAGTTTAACGGCGTCAAACCGCACGACCGAGGCGGCCAATTGACTGGGCTATTTCGTGAGATAACACATTCACCAAACTTGGTTTTCAATAAATCGATTGTGACATTCGCTGTGTGGCTTGTGGCGCCGCCCAATCGGAACCACATATTGTCCAAGTCCATATCATCCAATTCGGGCCAAAAATATTCGGTTATCATTGAGCGGTAGCGATTCCCATTCACAGTAACTTGCCGGTCTTGATCATCACGGAAGAAGTACGGCCCAATGACGCCGTCGGCCCATAAACCGCACCAAACCGTAATTTTTTCGAAATGCAATGTTGACTCATGAAGTACGTGTGGACTGCTGCCTGTCCAATAACGCATATTTTGCTTATTGACGAAGCCATTCAGCCAGAAATGACGACGACCATAAATTGGAAGTAGCGCTCTTAAAGTTGAGACCATTGACTCCGAAATTCGGTAGAAAATTTTAATAATTTCGACTGGTTGTTGGATATATTTTCCATGATGAAATGGCAAACCTTACTGAAGAGAGATGTCAAAAGAGCGGGAAAAAAATGGCGTCGTTCTGCACAATTTAATTAAACTTGATTTTTTTTAACTGGTGGCAACCCTAATAAGACGAGCCCCTTTTCACCTCTATTTAAATATTTCATATTATTTGTGTACAGTTTAATTCCATTTGACTTTTCAAAAAGGTGACAACCTCCTACCCAGCAAAAAAATATACTTTGCGACCCATTTTTATACCTACAAAATATACATACAAAATGTCACAAAAATCGATCGAGCCGTTTCGGAACAATATAAATCAGGAATTAAAATAAACAAATTTTGCACTGTGGTTTTTGGATAAATTGATAAATTTTCAAAACAGGTTTCTAAAATTTGGTTTTTGGATAAATTGATAAATTTTCAAAATAAGTTTCTAAAATTTGGATTGAAAAGATGAAGCAGACATTAGCCCAACGTCAATGAAAAATGAGGTACTTTTTGTATAAAACTACGCTAGTTTGTTTTGAATTTCTTAAATGTGAATTCTTATGTCTCTCGGCGGGAACTAGATTTTGATTGTAAGCGCCTGGTTTCTTCGAGAAGTTTTCTTAAAATTCATATATTACGTTTATACACCAGTGAAATCATAATTCGAAACTTACAAATGATCAGCGTCACCTCCAGTGATTACTTAACCTTACTTTCTTAATAAAAAAAACGAACCTTATTTCCTTGATAAGGGCAAACATTTTAATTTTAGATAATGGTGCTCTAATTAATTTATTTCTTTCACAATGGCTTGTGCAAAAGCAATTGTGACATAAGTGACAAAAAATAACATATTTAAAAATTGGGTCAAATATAACCCCAGAAGAGAGTAGGGTTAAATTAACCGATGTGTCGTAGCTTAGCAGCATTTTCCATAACTTTTATCCATTTAAGTTTCACAACTTCTTTAAGCAACTGTTGTCTATTCATTCTAATCATACCACTTTATAAATAGTCCCCAACCATACACATCTGCACAAACTTATGCAATTATTTTATGTGACCGGAAGTTTTTCGTAGATCTAATTAAAACAAAGTAGCTCTATTAAAAGTGCCAGCAATTTCTATTTACAACACACATCCGGAGGCAATTGGCAACTTAATATGAGCCCACTTTACTGACCTATCCTATTAGGCCGTTTTGTATCACCCGGATTTTGTATTTTGTGGTTAAATTAAGGTTTCTTATTTGCAAATAGTAGCGAAAGCCAAAACAATTTCTATTACCTTAAGTTTATCAAATACACAGACCGGTCTGTCGCACGTAGCCTTTTTCCAAGTGACCCCATTAATGTGGTTTGCTTTTCGCATAATATGCTAACTTTCGGAACATAGTTACTTATATTAATATTACAAACATTTGCACTGTGTTCCTGCTATTTCTTGAATTTCTTCTATTAGTATTATTGTAGGATTTTCCGCAACGTTTGCAGCAAGAACTTTATTATTATTACATTCTCGGTATGCTTTTTCATTTGCTATTGTAATTGTATTTGTATTTTTTCTTCAATTCGTTCTATTTGTTTCATGCTAATTTTATTTATTCTACGCCCATTCAGCAGTAAGCCAGTGGTTTCAGTTTCTCCTTTGCTTCTTTGCTTGGTTGTGTGTTATTGGTTTATTGTTTTTGTTAATTTTTTTTTCATGCGCTATTAAGGCGATAAATTTTACTTTTGTTTGTTTCCCGTTCTATGATTTCTGACGGTTTCTCCTATCCAATGTGAAGTAAACAAAAATTGTGAAACTGCTTTCTCGGGCTTCCTCCAGTAAGTGTATTTGGTCTTTTGCAATTTTCTTAAATGATTCTGTGTTTGGTTTACAATAATTGCACATTTTTCAATCACCTTTTTAATAGATAGTGATGGCAAAAAAAAAAAAGAGAAACTGATTAATCGGTTAACGACAATTAATCGAAAGCATTTGATTAATTGCAAGAAATTCAGCGATTAACCGTTCGGTTCGATTGAAATCGAAAAAAAATTAAAAACTACAAAACCGATTGAGCTCAAGCTCAGAGGATGTGCTTGCAATAGTGTTTATTGTGCACGCAAAATATCCAACAGGTGGCGCTGAAGTCCAGATATTTTTAAAAACCATATTTAGAGTCGGATCGGAATCAATAATGATTCAATTATTAAAAGCTAGATAATTATTGACGTTTGCGTTTTTCGACTGCCTTGTAGGGTTGCATTTGAGAAGAAGAAATTTGTGTGTTTCTAATAAAATAAGAATAAGATATATAAAGCAGCTTAAAAGTTATTGGAAGTGTCCGTTTTTCTAAGGTCTGCATTTGGGAGAGCAACTGCGTTGAAAATTGTATATTATGGGGAGTTTATACAAATTATAAAAATAAAATCACACACGATAAGGCAACGAGTGGGAGCGAGATATCTGCTTAGCTATCCAACATTCCCGTAATGAATCATGTATTACCCACATACATATATATATTTACAAATATATATATAAATTTTACATTCGAGTGGTGGCGCTGGAGCCGAGCTGTCTACACCACTAAGAGACTAACAATCAGCAAAGAGAATTTAATTCAAGCGGTATTGCGTGAAGTTTTTGAGGCTGTATTTTCGATTAGTCTGAGAATTTTTCGGTTAATAAGAAGAAGAGATACACCCACTCTTAATTACAGTTAAAATATATAATATAACATCGGGTCCTTTTCATGCAATTTCGGGAGTTCCATATGGTAGTATACTTGGACTTATTTTATTTATAATCTTTATTGAAAACATAAGCTCGTTCTTCTTATTCTCGAAATTCCTTTTATATGCTGACGATCTCAAAATTTATTCAATTGTAAAGAGAACAACGAATATTCTGTGTCGCATCAATATAATTCAGATAGAGTACACACGTGGTGTGAACGAAATCACCTTTTCTTATATATTCACTAATGTTTTCATATGATTTTTTTTTTTAGAAAGTTGAATACACTAAATCCAACTTATTCGATTACTGGTACTAATTTGAAATTGGTAGATCATGTTAAAGATCTAGGAGTGTATTTTGACTGTAAAATCGGATGAACAATTTAATTTCATTTTTCCGAACGCCTACCCCATGCTCGCAATTGTTCGTTGTAATAGTTCTGATTTTTCTGATACATAGGTATAAAACTTTATATTGCTTTTGTTAGGTCTCGGTTGAAATACGCCTAATTTATTTCGCGACCATTTTATTCTACGCATGTAAACAGAACTGATTGTCTGCAGAAAACTTTTATCAAATCTGCACTAAGATATCTTAACTTTACAGAACCTATGCCTTCCTATAAGTCAAGTTACTTACTTCTAAACCTGGAATTGCTTGGGAAAAGCAGGAAATTTCTCTCCTACTCTTTTATCATGCACTGTTCTCTCTAATGCTGTTGATAGCCCAAAAATGTTGCAGAGAATACCGCTTAATATTCCTTTAAGAAATTTGTGGCATTCTGACTTATTTTACGTACATTCCGCAAATCGAATTATGCTATGAATGCACTTACTGGACTAGTTCTCAGCGAAATTTATCAAATCAATGAAATGTTTGATATCGATCTTTCACTTCTGGAGTAGTTCTAAAACGCATTATCGCAAATTACCTGAATTTAAGTTATTAAAAAGCTATATAGTATGTTTTACGCATTGCTAGTGAGAAACGTGGTTTTCATTGACTTAATTAAATAAATAAGTAAATAAAATGATCAGAACGACAAACAGACTCGACTTAGCCATGCACGCCGGTCGTCTGCTTGTTTTAACGCAAACAAGTCCTACAGTTTTGGAGATATATGACTTAAATTTGGTATGATGTTTTGTTTAACAACACTTTCATTTGGACAGCTGAAACTGTAGCATTTTGTGAGCGATTTTCATTCAGCAGTCGTACAAAATTTACTGTGAAAATCACCAGGATCTGTGCTTTATAAGGTATCACACCCAAACCGCCGATATATGGTCAGTGTAAAAATTTGTATTTTTGTTCTCATGGAAATAGCTCTTACAATAATTTGTATAATGTTATCATTTACATATTATGTCTCATACTTTTCCCAAGTATGTTAGTTTCAAGATTATTTCAGTTATTTTATATATGTAGTTCGAAATAATGCCTATATTTGTAAAAAACAAACTATTTTAACCTTTCGTGATCTTTGGGAGATTTTTTTTTCTAAACCGTAATATCAAAATATACCCAATAAAAAAGTTTCAATTGAGCTAAGCCACGAACTATTTTTGAACAAGTTCGGTTACTTCGGTTACTTATATGTTTTCTTACCTTATGGATAGAATTCTACAAAATCCGAAGTCATTCACAAATATCTTTTCAAGATTGATCCACAACCAGTTTTAAATGTTTTAAAGTGGAAGTGCCAGGTAATCCAAACATGGCGTGAACGATGCGATGATTGTTACAAGGAGAGCGTAAACAAGGACTCAAGAACAGGGCTTGTATGTTGCTTTTGTAATAACCAGCCTGCAAATATATTCAAGCAAGTACAGTATATGCCAGTTGCACAAACAAAATGTAAAATTTGGTTTCACAATGAATAAAAATACAAGAGATTCACTGCTTTTAAAGTTTCTCGTGTGAATAAATGAAATCTACCCAATTGGGTAGAAATCTACCCACAAGGTCGGAAAGCACATATTGATGATTTTAAGTTCGACTGACGGTTAAGAATTTTCCCTGCAGGAAGTGAAGGTAGTTTAAACTAAATTTTAATCAGTCGGACGGAAGGAGACATGGGAGAAAAACGAAAACGCGACAGATTCGGAGTAGGAAAACACGAGAGAGGGGTAGCAAAGCGGACAGAGTGTGGCAAGAACTGTTCTCTACATCACTCCGAACCAGAAAATTAACGATATAATAAAATTCATACATAGAGCATTATTGGCATATACTCCCTCTGGTGCAGCAGAATTAGGAGAAGATTTTCACACTATGCCAATGATTTTAAGCGGTGATTTTAATGTCAAGTTTGCCTTGGAAGAAGCTCAACCACTTGTACAATTTTTGGAAAGTAAAATTAATTCAAACATGAATAATAATCCCAAAGACTTAACAACCAGATCAGGCACGAAAATAGATGCAATTTTCTCAAGATATTTAAAAAAATTACAATCACGAGTTTTCATTTCATATTTTTCATACCACACACCAATTGTATCTTTTCTTGAACATGAAAGTATGGAAGTAAATGAGTAGATTTTTTATAAATGGAGGCGAAAACATCAACTATCTTTTTTCATTAACCTAACGCCCTTAAAAATTCCAGAATAATGAATAGTGGCTTCTGTTATCGGGGAAATATTTCTATCTCATAAAACTTGCTGGCTAGGGTGAGTATTTTCATTTCAAGCGCCCATCGCATCGAGATCCACGAAGTTTCACTTCTATCGCCTAGCTTTCTAGGCTGACAATATTTTTTTAGTGTAGGGCTGGTATATTTAAGATATAAGAAACTTGTATAATCTACCTTTTTTAAATTAAAATACCTTTGTTTGCTTTTGCATTGGTTTTTTTTTTGGTTCTGGACTAGTTCCTAACATACGAGTAATAATATAACAATGATTAAATGCCCAATTATTATGTTCACATAATTTTATGGTAATTAGCGCTTGTTAGTTGAAATTGAAGTTGTATGAAGATTTGTTCAATTTTGTTCGAACTTGGGTTGTTTGGTTAAAAGTTTAAGAGTAAAAACTTTATGGAAGGCAACGCTGCTCGATATTTCAAAGTTCCGATGTAGATAAGAAAAAAAAAAACGTTGCACCTTAAACGAAGCTCACTTGCACATTATTTGAATTCAGCATATCTTTTCTTCCATTTCTAAAAACTATTGTATGCACTTTTCACGAAACTTTCTTGCTATAACTTATTTCTTTGACACTAATCAAAATTGAAATTGCATTTTGTTATTGTTGCAATAGTTCGGAATTTGTTGCAGTGTGAATTGCGAATGCAATTTGGGTTGAAATTGTTTTGTGTTGATATTGTCATTGTTATTGCAACGCTGTCACACTCCAATACATTTACATAAGTATTGAAGTGAGTGACAGGGTGAGCGAGCGGGCTTTGAATTTTAAGAAAAATAACAATAAAAATAAAAATAAAAATAAAAATAAAAGAGGCGCAACAACTTTATCAACTTGAATATCGAATGAACAATAATGGCGGCCAAGCCAAGCACTGTGGTAACGAATACTCTAAAGGGAATGAACTACAGATAACTACGTAAATAAATAAATAAACAAATAAAAAATATAAAGTTTTTCAAATTTCAATTCAATAGAACTGTCAAGAAAAGGAGCAACTGTTGAGAGAGAAAAGAATTTCAGCCGCAAAAGTGAGGTGAGTGGATAGAAATGCCGCTGAGGTACTGCTACAATTCGCACAACAGACAGTAGGAAGCTGAACTGAAAATGATTTTTCGCATTTTATTGTTGTATTTGTGAAGAAATCTGTTTTTTTTTTGTTAACTACCTTCGATTTTACATAGCAATTTCAAGTATAGTATTTACTGTTGCATGTTACCTGCGTTCTGCCGCATGCAATTTGCGGAAATACAGTGTAATTTAACCAAAACGTATCGGATATACGCATGCACACACACATGCACATATGTACATACATATATTTAAACTAACGAGAGATTTTGTGTATCCTGATGAGTTGCAGTTCTTTGTGTCAGCGGATAAATTGTTACCGGATAACTGCTGCGTTGTTATTCGCATTTTTGTTGGAGTAAAAAGGCAAAATAAAAAAAGTAGTATTATCCAGAGACCGAAATTTACGGTTATTTTAATTTCTTCGGATCAAAAAATCATTTGGTAAGAAATCGTTCAAAACAAAACTCGAATTTAAACAAATCTGACCTTTCTATTTTGACGATTTTTTAAGTAACTAATTTGATTTTGTGATTTCTATTTTTCTACCAAAAATAATCGTTATTCTTGTTATTCTTTTCTCTACAGTTTCGCGATCTTAATATACGTCGGTGATAAAAATATGTCTTATGATCGAAAAAAAAATCATAAATTAGTGATCAAACCTGACCGAAAAAATAAAAATCACAAAATAACGATAAAATTTAATCAAAAAAATAAAAAAACCAAGGATAAGGATTATTTTTTATCGAAAAAATAAAACCCATAGATTAGCAATCAAACGACATCGAAAAAATTAAAATCCAAAAATAACGATTATTTTTTATCGAATAAGTAAAAATCACAAAATAACGATCGAAATTGATCGAAATAATAACTAATCAAGAATATCGATTTTTTTTACCAAAAAAATAAAATTCCAAGAATAACGGTGAAACTTGATCGAAAGAATATACATCCAAGAATAATGAGTATTTTTGATAAAGAAAATAAAAATCACAAAATAATGAAAAAATCAGAATTTTTCAAATAAAAATTATAACCGCGGGGATCGGGGCCGTACCCAGTATTAATCATTATGTTTACTTTGACTTATCTTAAGAGATTTTTGCACATTTTAAATTAATCAAAATGATGTATTTACGAAAGTGGAAAAAGTGAAATAGGAAAGTTTGAAGAATGACCGTAACACTGCTCTTTTATACTAAATTTCTCCATCACCCAAATTATTTTATCTAATAATAACAGGAGGTTTCAATTATCCCGGTATTCTGTAACTCAATCTCATAGTAAACCACTGAATTTGATGCTTTCAATTAGATACATCTTTTGTAACTTGAGACCAAAGAACGTGGTTTACAAAGAAGTTGCATCACACCCACCGTTCCGCGTAAAGAAAGTCTCTTTTTTGGTGTGGTGAAATCGGACGACAGTTTTTGCTACAGGAAACGAAACGCGATGCAACTTCTTTGTAAACCACGTTCTTTGTTGAGACAATTTCGGTGTTCAGTAAGCAACCGTCTCGATTAATTTCATCAAAGATTGTAGTGAAAAGTAGAAGAACCAAACAACTGGTGAATTGTTTAGCTAGGGTGCACAATCAACCGTCAAAAAAAAAAAAAACTTTTTCAATTATTTGTAAAAAGCATTATTTCTCTTTGAAATTAGAACAATATGATTATCGTAAAGTTAACCCTTCAAAATTCTAATTACTGCATTTTATGTGAACTGATTATTTAAAATATGTGTAAAAATTAGAACTATTAACATTCCATAAATGCAGCTTCTCATCCACTTGCACATTGCATCAAAATGGTAGAACAATAAACAGAAGTACATAAATGTAAATAGTTTTTTTGTATTTTGTGTATTGAAAATTAAAAGGATTATTTTTTCAGATTTCAGCAAAACGTTGCGGAAGACCAAGGGGCAGATCGAGTGCTACTTCATTTTTGCATTTATTCAATACTTTCCTCAATTTCCTTGTTTTGTGACCTGCTCAGAACCAGCTGACAAATTAGTGACTTTATTTTGAGACTAGAGACTTGAGGCGACTTGAGACTGAATACCGAATAGTCTTAAAATCAATCTCACCACTAAAAAGTCTCAAATAGTGACTATAGACTGCTTACAGAATACCGGCATTATGCTTAGTAACCGTTGCTTAACAAATTTTGCAAAATGATCCATACCCGTCAAATAAGTGTATCTTCGAAATCATTTTATCAAACTGACCCAAAGCAACATTATACAATACATTATTTTTAGTGAAGCATTTCAACAAAAACAAAAAAAAAAATTGAAATGTAAACAACAAACAATTTGCCTTCTGCCACCAAACAAACCGTTGTGTGCGTGCATTTCATTTTACCACGACTAATTAATTACATATCAATTGTTTTCATTCCATTCTACAAAATTGTATATTATTTCTATTAATTTCATTCCATTTTAAGTACAAACGTACATATTGATATTTAATTGTAATAATGTCAACATATTGCATTACAAATTGAACATCATTTTAATAACAAACATACATTATTTGGAAGCTACTGAAATATAAATGTACATTAGGGTGTATCACATCGAATTGGAAAAATATCGTAAATTTTTGTTTACATTTTAAGACATCAGTCAAAGTATTTCTGAAAATGTTAAGATTTACGTGAGCTAGATCGAACTGAAAATACCGCCAAAAATGGAGTTTTTTAAAAATACAATTTTTTTTTAATACCTCCCCTCAAACCATAAAATAGTTTACGTTTAAAAGGACTGAAAAAACAGTTTTAAAAATTTTTCGACGGGATCATAATAATAAGATTTTTTATATAGTTTTTGAACTTTTTTGAGGAGTACTTTACTGAAGGCTCGAATAACTCAACGCAAACTCAACCGATTTAAAATTATATGATATCACTGAATCAGCATTTTATATTGATATGTATATTTTTTATATATAATTGATAAATGACACGACAAAACAAGATTGTGGCTATTTTTTTTTAATACAAATATAAGTATTACTTATAAATATTTCTTAGAAAAATAAATTATTTACTATGTGCAAAAATATGTTGGTTGCAAAGGGCATACAAATACACTTTATTTAATACTAAAGTGATTGAACACTTAGCTTGTGAGGATTTCGAAAATGGGAAAAAAACGTTTTTCCCCATCCTATAAAAACAGCTAAATGGGCATCTTCCTATAATTTTTTTTATTTAATCTTCGATTTTTAAGCAAGAGATACAGTAGTAAATTTATCAACCAAAAACTAATTTCGGTTATAGAAATCATTAACCTATCATGCAAATTTAAATTTTTGTGCTAACTGTTTCTCTACACAACACCCCGTATTCAAGACGCATTATTGCAAAATTTAGCACCATGAAAAATTCTACATATCATTTGAATTTTAATTCATTCGTAAAAATTTAAAAAAAATTTAGCTCTTCCCGGACAAACAATTTCCATTTTAGAAATTACCACAAGGTACGTATTCTTCGAAGATCAAATAGAGAAGTTATAGGAAAAAAGCCAATTTAGCCATTTTATAAGGTGCTGAAAAAATCGTTGTGTGAAGGCCTCACAAGATACTCGTAGGTGTTCAACTTCTTTTAATTCCATTAATCATGATACGGTCTTAGGTACATATTTTCAAATCGGGCCAGCTCAAGTAAATCTTGATATTTTTCCGAAATATTATTGTTTGGTGGGGCACTGATGACCGATTCTAGTAAACCACGCCAGTTGTTCCTTTTTTTCTCACTGGCGCCAACTGAATACACCAAGAGAAGCCAAATTCTTCTCCATCTGGGCTTTCCAACATAGAGAGGGCCTACCTATTCCTCTGCCACCGCGGGCACCATGTCGAATACTTTCAGTGCTGAAGCAGCAGTAGCCGCTGAATCCTAATTCACTGCACTATGCCAATGTCGTGATAGAGATCATACATCATTTCATCGTCTGCGTTATTCGCCATCGCTAAGACGTAATGATCTTAAAATCTTTCAGACAATCTTCCTCTCGAAAATTGCAAGGGCCATCTCATGCGATGTTGACATTGATGGGAGACTTGTAGAGGCTTTTTTTTCGTTCGTCGAGAGAACGCTCTACTGCGCAGTTGCTTACTAAGCCCAAAGTAGCACTTGTTGGCAAGAGAGATTCTTCGTCGGATTTTGAGGCTGACGTTATTGTTGGTGTTAATGCTGGTTCCCAAATAAACAAAGTTCTCTACTTTGTTAAAATTGTGACTGTCAACAGTGGCGTGAGAGGAAAGAGAGGAATCCGCTGAAAGTTTATATGATTACAGGAGGTACTTCGTTTAATTCTAATCTTAATTAAGCTCCACAATGGGGAGTCACCCTGTCTGAGACCTCGTTTGTATCAAATGACTCGTAGAGGTCCTTCACAATTCTGACTGAGTTGGTGGTGTGTCTCAACGTTATTTTACATAGCCGTATTAGTTTTGCAGGGATACCAAATTCAGACATAGCGGCATATAGATAACTTCTTCTCGTACAGCCAAAGCTGGTATTTTCCAATATTTGGCGTATCGTGATTCATGGTAGATTTACCAAGTCTAAAACCACACTTGGCTTCAGTTTTTCACACTAGATAAAACCTTATAAGAAATGCTACGCAGTCGGAACATCGCCGATATGGGGTTCAGGATATTCTTCTTCGCCGGCGACGCTTTCGCTGTCACCATTTACCAAAAAGGAGAAGTGTTCCCTACACAATTTGAGTGTGCTTTGCATACCGGTCACCAGGTCGCCGTTCTTGTTCATACAACAATTTGCCCCGTTCTTATCCTAAGTCGCCGCACCTTCTGCTAAAATTTTCGGTTGCTTTTCCTGTCGGCAAGCATCTCATGCTCTTTGCAATCACGAATTTCAGACTTTCTTTTCTCTCTGTCCGATCGTAGTGTGGCCTTGCAGGCAGCGAATTTATTTTCTGCAGAAGCGCGACATCCATCGCGGTACTAGTTGTTCTTTCGATCTCGCTGGAGTCCTAGAACTTCCTCAGCAGCGGTACGTAGAGAAAGAGAAATGTGCTCGCAATGCTCGCGAATTCCGATTTGCTGAGAAGTTCTCTTAGTGAGCAGGTGTGAAAGTCGAGTGGTGAAGTTTGTAGCTATCTGTTGCGATTGCAGATCTAATAAGCGTTATTATTATAGTTATTTTTTTGGTTTTTTTTTTATCACATTTAATCGATTTTTTGTGGTTTTTATTTTTGCGGTCATAAAACATAAATTATTTTATTGCATTGTTGCCACTATAGTCATCTTCGTCAAATTTGTTTGCCTTTATAATGATCGCAAAATTTTAAATACGAGTACAAGGAATAATCGTAATTCAAGTAATATTTAAATTAATCGAAAAAATAAAAAAATATCAATCGAAAAGACAAACATCTCAAATTAACGATCAAACGTGATCGAAAAAATAAAAATCAGAAAATGCCGATTAAATTATATATTTTTTTTTGTTTTTTAATTATAACCGTTACGCTCTCTACCTTAATGTGCATACTTATGTAAATATATTTGGTCGAATCGTTGCATTTATGTACGCTGAGTTAGTTGAGTGTGCCGCTTTAAAGACCAGCTGAGGACGCCTACATATCTAAATATGCATTGTATATGTATTGTATTTGAACATTCATGTTGTATGTTGAATTAGTTTTATTCACGCCCATTGGTTGTACGCCGCAAAGTAGATAACATTATTGACTCAACACTTAAGATGATTAGCATATGTTGACATTAGTTAAGTGCATAAAGGCATGAGAGTAAATGTTTAAATATATACATACGATCACTTGCTAAGTACATAAAGGAAAATTTATAAGTTTAAATTTACATACGTCTCTTTGGTGGAGATATTTGCAAAATTTATGCAATATATTCATATGCTTGTTCTCTCCGAAATATAATAGAATTTTGAATCCGAATAGTTGCATATTTTATTAACCGCCAGCAGCGCTTTATAGTCAATTCATTTCCTCGTCATCCACTTCATTTGAAATTGCAAAATTTTATCTTCTCTAAATTGCTTTATAATACTTTGGTTTTTTTTTTTAAATTTCATATCGTTCATCTAAAACGCATGTCCATTAAATTAAAATTGTTGTTGTACGAGTATGTTTTGCAACACTGCCACAAGCAATCCTGTCGATTGCCATAAATTATACACTAAAACGCATATGCACAAAAAAGCAAACAACTAAACATAAATTTAACTATATAAATATATAAATAAGTATATATTTTCCCAGCGGTCATAAAATACCAAAAGTTATGACATTTATCAAACTTTATCAAATATCACAACAAAATAAATTTTCTCTCAATAATTTATAAACTTTCTTGCTACTTAATTGAAGTACAATATATATGTATATATATCTTTTCCCCACAATCAAATCGCCATTGGTTGACCTATTTGTATGGCTTTGCCTTTAAATGCAAATTAATTTAGAATCAATGCAAAGTGAAGTTGCACGCAAGCCACGATAATTAAGTGTTGCCACAGTGAAAGCAAACCGCCACTTTAGTTTGCTTGCCTCCATTGTTTCAATAGAGGTACAGGTATATACAAACACACACACACACACACACATCCATTTACAATTATAATACATACATAGTGTAGATATGAATATATCTATATATGTATGTATATCTACTATATCTTTACATTCGACCACAGAGCAATTTAGCAGCGTTTGCATTTCAGTCAGCTGACATCTTGTCGCATTTGATTGATAAAGCCAATACTCCACGGTAGGTAGGTAGATATTGTAATCACGCCAACACAATGGCTATTTGGGCAATGAAAGGTATAATTAGACGCTTTTCTGGCTTTTAAAGAGATTCCGTACGTTAAAACAATTAGTAAATATTTAACTTGCGAAAGTACACCGAGAATATTTTTAAGTTTTTCCTTCTAATCGAAAAAAAAGACAATGCAAGTTGATTATATAAAGTACCCCAAAAGAAAATTATACTATTGAAAAATGGAATTACTTTTGGAATTGGTATCGAATGTCAGTTCTTTTAAAATATTTTGTAAAACTAACACACACTTGGAATTGGTGTAAGGAAATCGCGATGGAAAGCTATAGCGCTTGGAGATTCTCACTTTCCAGCGGGATCACCACACAGAGCGAAAATACCATATAAAACTCGCTATAAATCGGAATAAAATTTAGCGGATTTCTCTATGACTTTTTCCAAAAACGTACCCTTCTTATTATGAGTGGATCAAAAATATAATCTGTCAAACTGAGAACAACTTTTCAATATAAATAAGAATACGACCGGCAGAATTAAGATGAAAACATTTTCAATAAAATCTAATAGGTACTCTAAAGGGTGGTTAAATTTTAAGGCCCGATGTTGAATGTGAACCACACCTAAACGTAAAATTTTTATCTGCATTTCATTAGACATTTCTCAATTTCGGACTAACTCAATTTGAACATTGAAAGATACACAATCGAGCAACGTGTTAAAGTTATTCTGGCTTATTATGAAAATTGATGATCAATTTTCGAAAAAATCATCTTCAGTGATGAGGCACATTTCCACCTCAGTGGATTCGTCAATAAGCAGAATTGCCGCATTTGGACGAATGATAATCCAAGAGGGATTGTCGAAAAACCAATGCACCCACAAATAGTGACTGTTTGGTGCGGTGTGGTTTATGGGCTGGCGGCATCATCGGGCCGTATTTTTTCAATGGCCGTGTTATCTCACGTGGTGACGATGTCAATTGGCCACCAAGATTATGTGATTTGACACCGTTGTACTACATTCTTTGGCGTTATTTGAAAGAAAAGGTGTACGTCGATAAGCCAGCAACAATTCAAGAGCTAAAGGATGAGATAATTCGGCACATTAACGACATAGAACCTCAATTATGCCTCAGCGTCATCGAAAATTTGGACCATCGGATGGAGGTGTGCCGCCGAGGTCGCTGCGTACATTTGGCCGATATTTAGTTTCAAACATAATTGAACCACACCATATTATCATAATAAAAGGAAATTACAATAATTTCCAAAATAATTAGTGCTTTATTCAAAATCAACATCGGCCTTTAAAATTTAACCACCCTTTATAAAACTAAGACCTAAAATTTGCTCAATATAATTAAGAAAATAATCTTAGTTTTCATTTGAATTTTAATTTAATTTAATAATAATAATAATAATGAAATATAATACCTACAACAATTATTCGTGCCACTTGGAATTCAAAAAAATATAATTCATTAAAAACAAAGTTCGAAAAAAAATTCATTCCAATGGTGCGTAATCGGCTTTTAAGACCAATTTTCAAAAATTCCCCACCACGAAAGAACTCAAAACAGGCAAAAAGAAAAAATACGTGTCTCATCGATTTCAATGTTAAAACTAAAAAAAAAATGTTATGCAAAAAAAATAACCTAACCCTAACTACCTGGACGATTTAGTATGAAATGACCCTAAGAGTTTATTTTTGAGGAGTACTGCGTGTCATTTAAAAACAATTTTTTTGCAATAATTACACAGCGTACAACAACATTTACTTATTCAAGCACAATCTCACATGTGAGAAAAAAAATCAAAAATAATATGTATATTATATTACTTTTGATTTTTTTTCTCAGCCGCTACTGTGCATTGAAGTCACTTGTTACTCGATCCATCGATCATTAGAAATTTCGAGGTGAGAAACTTGATAGGTTATGCAAGATTTGGATTTGGCTTGAAACTTAGAAAACACACTAATTGCATTTATATAAAAAATTATTTTTTGCAACTTTCAAGTCAAGTAAAGTCTAAACCTTACATAAATTCAGTAATCAATTAAATAAAATGATCATTAAAGCCTCCCAGTATCTCGATATTTCTGTCGTCTGTTATATCCGATCACTCTTGTCAACGTATCTCTTCCATCTTCTATCTAAATATGAGTTGCTATCGTAAAATATCTCGAACTTAATCCCTCTAGAGCTATATTTCCAGGAGTAAATTGAAAGAGCCATAAATATACAAAGCAACTTCAACAAAGATCGTGATTAAAAAATTGGTACAATATTTCCAGTTGTCAATCCAAGTGAGACTTTCACATTGGTAAAAAAACACTGCCCAAAACTTCGTGTCGTCTATTTTTGCGCATGCAAAATTTGGAAGCTTTTATTTAAAAATTTACCACTCCGGCTAGCCAGTTTTTGGCGCAACTTAAGACTTTCGCAAACTTATAAGTTATCTGAATTTGTTACCATTGTTAGGTAACCTGCCACCCCAATCGATATTTTTAAAAGATAAAATCAATATCGAGGTTGCTTCATACAAGGTGGTCTTACTAAAAGGTAAGACCGGATTTTGTTTTTATCCACCTTTCGTGCCCTTGGATTTTGTTTTTACTGCTTTGAAACCTCTTACGCAAAAGTAAAAAGAAAAAGCAGCTCCCGTGAAAATTAAAAAAAAAAACCAATTAATTGAGATTTTTGTAGTACATTAAAAAGACGGTTGCATCGCGGTTCGTTGCCTATGGCAAGAAATGTCGTCCGATTTCACCACACCAGAAATATCAAAGAACGTAGATTACAAAGAAGTTGCTTTGCATTTCGTTTGCTGCAGCAAGAACTCTCGTTCGTTTTACAACACCAGAAATATCAAATAAGATTCTTGATAATATCAATCAAAAAAGTCAAATAATTTGTGTTGTCGTGAAATCGGACAAGACTTTATGTTAGAGAAACGGCAATCTAGTCCAATAGCGAGTTGATTGATGATTGGAAAAATGCTTCTATAACCCCAATTTTCAAAAGTGGCAATAAGAATGACGTTAGCAATTATCGCCCGATTTCGAAATTGTCCACTGTCTCTAAAATCTTCGAGTGCGTTATTAAAGCGAAATTGTCTTTCTCAGTCAGTACCTTGATTAGCCCCAACCAGCATGGATTCGCCAGTGGCCGGTCAACTGTATCTAATCTTGCAGTTTTTACTGCGGACTGCTTTGCAGCCTTTCTGGATGGGCATCAGGTTGATGCGATCTATACAGATTTCTCTAAAGCCTCTGATAGGGTTTCCCATAAACTTTTAGTGGCTAAGTTATCGGAAATGGGTTTTCACTCCACTTTTCTGCAGTGTTTCTTCTCAGCCCTTCGTTGCGAAGTCAGGCGTCCCCCAGGGTAGTATACTGGGACCTTTACTATTCATTTTATTTATTAACGATATCATTTCCTGCTTTCAAACATCTAAATTTCTTTTATATGCTGACGATCTTAAAATTTACTCTACAGTCAGAAGCTTGCATGACACCTGCGCATTGCAACTAGAGCCTGATAAGCTTTACTCGTGGCGTGGTGCTCTCGAAATCGGCTTTTTCTGTATGTAAAAAAGTGTTTCCATTCCACATTTACCAGAAATTATAACCCGTTCCAAACTAGGTATCAAATTTCGGGTTCACCCCTCGATCACGTTAATGAATTCAAAGGTTTGGGTGTATATTTTGATACCAAACTTAGATTTACCACCCACGTTAATTATGCTGTCTCTAAATCGTACGCTATGTTAGCTTTTGTTCGACGTAACTGTGTAGCTTTCTCAGATCCATACACTCTCAAGTTATTATATACCACTTTAGTAAGATCCAGGTTAGACTACGTAGCCTTCATTTGGAGACCATATCACGCTACTCATATTAACCTTATAGAGCGAGTCCAAAAAATATTTATTAAATTTGCACTACGTTCTTTAAACTTCACTGATCCCATACCTCCCTACGAATCCCGCTGTCACCTCTTATCCTTGAAAACTTTACAAACCAGATCTTCCTTTCTCTCTTGTAGTTTTGTTATGAATCTGCTAAATGGTACAGTTGACTGCCCTGCTCTACTGGGGAAATTAAACGTTTTCATTCTCGCTTGAAATCTCCGACACGTCCCCTTGTTTTACACTGAGCGTCCTAAATTTGAGTACATCAAATTTGCTCCCATGTCAAGAACATTGTCTGAATTAAATAATGTTCCGAACTTAGACCCGTCTTCATCGCCTGGAGCAGTCCGGAGCCTACTGTATAATTATTTTAACTAGCTCCTAAGTATTTGTTCTCTATAGTCAGTAAGAAATTAATTGTTTAATTTGACTTATAATAAATAAATAAAAATAAATAAATAATCTATGTTCTTTGGTAACTCCCCTGGTATGAATTCGGTTTATTGCTGCTTTCAACTTTTCAATATGCAATTCAGAGCACTTGTAAGAAAAAGTTCGACTTCTACGTTTCGAATCTTCCGCTAAGTGAAATGCAAGCCATAGAAAACTTACTGAAATGGTAGAGACAAATGAGAATATATCACTAACCGTTTATATTAAGTCATGCCCTTGATTAAAGGCCTTAGTTTTCGTTGTAAAATATGGAGTTTTCAAGTTTAAAACTGAAATTTAAAAATTACCCGCTTTATAAATGGTTTTAATAACTATGCATTTTTTTTATTTTAAACGAATTTCTAAAATAAATGCATTCGAACATTTTCAATAAAACAATAAATGAAAAAGTGGCTCCGTTACGCGCCAGTGTCGATAACGGTTACGATTTTTTTTTTGCAAAAATGTAAGAAATCGAATTGCAATCACTAAAAAATGCATGCTGTTTTAAATCGTTCACTTGTTTAAATGAATTTTTGCCTGAAAAGTGGTTGAAATGGGCTTACTTACTTAATTAATTGACGCTATAATAGTATTTACATAAATTCGCGAAATTTGAAAAACGAGCAGCCAGAAGCAGACAAGATTGATATCATTTATTTTGAAAAATGCCATGGATTATTCCAATATAAAAATCGTTATCAACCCAATTCAGCCGTAAAAGCCGGAGAAATAAACAAAAAATATCTATGTATATTTTTGGATATTAATATCCATGTTGATAAAACAAATGTGGTTCTCGTATGCCGATAATTCAAATTTTACATTACCAATGAAAATGCTATTATCGCTATTTTGCTGGGAGCCAATAATTGATGAACAAAAAAATTAAACAAAAAATTATTTAATTTTTTTCAGTGTATACTTGTCCCAAAAATATAATGTGGCTTCGTTGGCGAGAAGTGCAAAAACTTCTAGCCTGTGGCTAGAAAGCACGCGATGCTGACGTGCAGCCGACTAAAGTTGGCCTTATAAAAAGTGACCGCTTGCCACAACCCAACGCTTTGTATGCAACTGAAACAGCAGCACACAACAATAGCAGCTGTAATAATAGTTGAGTAATAAATACAAATAAAAATTTTAGTAAGAATTCTCCCTGACATTGTAAAGGGAAATAATTGAAGCAAAAGCGAAAATGCGGTGGCCAATTGTGGCGGCTACCACAGCCGCATTGTTGCTTGCATTGAACACTACGCTATTTGTTGGGGCAGTAAAAAAGCAACAACAACAACAACGTAAGTGACAAAAGATTGTAATTGTAGGAGGTCATGTTTTTAGTTAATTGATTTTTTTTTTTCGTTTTTTAAATTTTATTTTACCATTTCAGTCAACTTTCAGTCACTGTTTCCGCAATGGCACTCCTACCAGGGTAAAAATTTAAAAGAACACTCACGCTCGGTAGATGGGTATGCCGCTGCAACTTTAGCCACCGCCAATGCCAACAATACGGACCAGACGAATGCTGATACAGGGCGAGGCTTTATGGCCAAATTGATTAGGTTTAGTAGTTTCTTTCAGCCAACACAGCCACCTTCGAGTAACATCATTATTGTCACTGCACCAACAACACCTACAACAACAACAACTACACTAATAACAACACCCACAACACCAGCAACGATAGCAACCGTACCCACCGTACCAAGCGTACCAACGACACCGACAGCAATCACCACTATCAGGGCAAATACGACGCGCCACGGTCATATCACCCAAGTGGTGTACGGACGACAGGACAACAAAGGTGCTGCGAAACAAAGTGAACAAGTCAAGAATACACGCCCACAAAGACGCATACATCGTGACCACTTGACGCGAAATAAGCAAAAACATCGTCGTTTACAAAAACAACACATTTCATCGAAACGAAATAAAAGCAAACGCATCAAAAAGCAACGCATCCAATCGCCAACAGCTGGTGGAGAAAGCAAGCAGCCACTCCAATACAAAAATCAACAGCACGCTGTTACTAAATTTCCCAATCAAAATCGAATTGCAAATAAAATTGACAATTTCGTTGGCAACACACTCGACAACAACAAAGTGGACATCGCCAATATTGCTGATAACAATAACGCTAACAATAACTTGAAATCGACGAACTCACGTTTGCAACATTTCATGAATGCCTTCCGGCGGCCACCACAGACACCAATTGTATACCATAATCACTGATGGCGGTGCACCATTCTGTGCCAACATCAAAATTGTGGTCTACTCTGGTGATGCTTTTGTTGTGTGTCTTATTGATTGGCATTGCGCGGTTGAATGGTGGCGTTGAATTGATTCGTCTGGCAATAATAAGACAATACAGTGGGGTTTGTATATATGAAGCCATTTGAAGTGACAATTCGATTCTAATATCTAGACATACATGCGATGCTAATCTAGTTAACATGCTGTCATAATTATGTACACATTAATTTGGTCGATCAATTTTTTATATATTCTTTTGTTTCAATCGAATCTTAATAGCGTCAAAAAGGACTTATACATATATTGGGCTATCTGGAATAGGCTTGCAAATATTTAATAAATAAATCAATCGATCCAAACGAGAGTAAAAAGAATACTTATATGGGATTTTGAAAAGAGTAAAACATATAAAATAAATGTTTAATATAAACTAAGGATAATGAGGAAAATAATTATATACAAATCATACACATTGACTCTTACAGTGTTAAATTTAAATAGGTGGTCTGATTCGACAATATTCCGATTCGCTCGGCCTAGTTTCCAAGCAGCACTTTAGGTGATCGGATGGTACGAGCTTCCGACCCGCTGCTTATTGGAGCGGTAGGCTCGATCTCTTAAATTTATTTTGTACACAATTGTGTTTGCTCTATGGCGTTTGGTTGACGGAATAGTTGAAACGTCCGAAGTTCCGATCAATACGATATACTGACATCTGATGAAAAGGCCGAGTCTCCACTTCTACTCCTTGTGAACGATGATGTCGATATTCCTATTATCCAATCAATCCCTTCTGTCTGTCTAATAGGCAATATTTTATAGAGCTCAATGAAGAGAGCCTTGTAAAATTATTGCAATTTTTTATCGGGTATAGTAGTTGATTAAAGTATTTTAACTCCTTGTAAAACATATTCTTTTTGTGCACTTTTGTGCACTTTTGTCCACATTTGTTATATATGCTGGTAGTCTGAAACTATTATTTTCCTTTAATATGTATCAATGGGTTTCATATTTCAAATTTCATGACAAAAAAGTCGCTGTTTCTCACTCAACCACTTCATATCTGTTTTGGATAGAAAATTATTTTGTTTTAAATAATTTCAAGTTTATTTCGAACTTTGTAGTTTCATTCTACATTCAAGAGATGCCAAAGGTTTCTTTTGTTCCTATTCAAATTCGACTAACACATATTTTCGAAATTGTTAGTTATAAATTTAGTTTTATAAAAAAGTCGACATAATAATTACAAGCGAATATCATTTTTTAAGCTTGAAACCGCGGAACTATTACTGAACCATTTCAGGCCTAGTTCGGAACCAGTTCGGGAATATTTAAGTACCATTTCGGGTCTAGTTCCCAAATGATCCCGAACGAGTGTTCAAATCATCGCAAACTTGTACTGAAATTGTCTCGAAATAGCTCGAAATATTTTTTTTCGCAAAAAAAACAGAGGAATATAAATTTATTCTTACAATTAAAATGAATATTCTATGTTCTAGGGCACTTTCGATACACGAGTTGTTTGTGGGCTAATTGAAGCAAATAACTAATACATGCACATCGGTTCACGTCCGAATTATCAACTATGAATAATTATAAATATGCCAATATTTCAATATTGATATACAGTGTTTTGATTTTTTTTTTATTTTACTTTTGTTGTTTCAAAAGTCAATATAATCTTTGAAGAAATAAAACAAAAGCATTGTCTTTCAGCAGTTGAAAAAATTAGTTAATTTTTTATAATATCTGCTCCATACGTTTAATTGATTTAAAAAATTCCACTCCTAAAGTTTTTCAATGATAAATTAACGATCTTCAATGAACATTACAGTTTATTATGAAAAAATTTTGCTTAAGAACATGCTGGTCAAAATTGATTTTTTTTTAACTTGGTTTTAATATTGTGGCGATTTTTTCTAATAAAAACTTAAAAAGGCAAAAACTTTAAAATCAAATATTTTTAACATCAAAATGCAAAAAAAGGTATTTTAATTCGACTAGCCTTAAATCTGAATGTTGTAAACAAAATATATATAGCTAGTATTTATCTACAAAATAAAAATAATAAAACTTACTTAATAAAACTTGTTGCCCTTTTATAAAGATATATACATAATTTAGTTTACCACAGAAAAATTATAATACATATATACTGGGTACAAGTTAACTCATCATAATTAATTTAACATCCATTTGTTTCAAAGCCACTTTTTAAATTGGTAACTTTTTTTAGGCTGTCTACATTTTTCCGACAGGGTTTAGAATTAAAATGTAGCCTAATGTGTATGGCCAGAAAAGAACTAGTTTCAGGGCCATGCTTTCTGCAGGGACACGATAACGGGTCAAAGGTATAGACATGGTACTCATTCAAGTATCGCTTTAAAATAACCGGTCCGTCGTTTTATTTTTTATTTGACAAGTGTTTTTTTTTCTGTCCCCAGTATGGCACATGAAACCTTTTAAAAAATTACAACACAAGACGTACGATATCTAAAATTGGAGAGGCATTAGCTTACAGCGTGGACTTGATGTGGGATTCTTTCTTCCCAAATTTGATAAGATATTGGGATTCAGGTACGCGATTCAAAAAAAAAAAAGAAAAAAAAATCGTTTTAAGAGTACCAAGTAAAAAAATATCCGTATTGAATGACAAAATTATCGATATATATCGTATCGTATCGAAACTCCTATCCCTAGTTGCTTGATGTCAATATTAGCCAACAAGGTCGGTATCTTGCTAGTCCACGTTCCGCCTTTGGGCTAACTGGAATTGTTACTTGAAATGTTTGGGTGTTTGCTTGATTACTGCAATTACGTTAGACACTGTAGTTCAGTTTTCTGGAGATCTCCTATACTAAGCATCTACGCTTTCTGGATTTGGAATTGCTTAAAAAAAAAATTATGATTTAATCGTCATTTTGTGATTTTTATTTTTTCGATCACATATGATGGATATTTTGTGATTTTTTTTCATCAAGTTTGCTCGTTATTTTTTAGTTTATATTTTTAGTTTTGAAATTTATCACTATTTTGTAATTTTTATTTTTTCGAAAAAAAAATGATAGTTATTCTTGGATTTTTATGCTTCCGAATATATTTGTTCGATATTTTTTGATTTTTATTTTCTTCGATCAAAAATTATTGTTATGTACCATTTGATTTAAAAATTGTCCATCATAACAAAGCCCGAACAAATGTATCGGCGATGACAATGATAGCAACAACAACAATAATACGATTTATATTTTGTGATCGCAAGAACAAAAATTACAAGATATCGACTAAATATGATCGGAGACATTCAAAATTCAGTCTAAGAATGACGATTATTTTTTATCGAAAAAATAAAAGTAACAAAGTAACGATTATGCAATGATTTAGAAAAAAACTTCTAAATAAAAATAAGGTCAGATTAGTATAGTAGGATTAGATCGATATATTCGAGTTTCGTTTTGAACGAATTCTGTCCAATGAGTTTTTGATCCAAAAAATTAAAATAACGATTATTTGCTGCCTCTGCTTTAAAGACATCGCGGAAATAGCTCCGATCTACTTCAAACCCTAATGGTAATACGAATACGCATATATCTATATATTATAACTGAACACTCTCTGGCTAGCTGATCGGTTGTCTCTTTTCCAGGTATGTTGTTGCCATGACCAGGCACCCAAATTAAATCAACTCAGAGTTGGCTGTAGACGCCATTCAGTAGAGTTCTGAAGGGCTTAAACCAATTTCGATTTTGTTGTGAAAGATGGCAGGACCAAAATGACAGTCCGGCAATCACAGAATATGGCGGCGCGATCGCTTTGGAAATGGCGGAAGTAGCGTCGCCTTAAAATCCAGCATAGAATAATAATTCAGATAGATGCTATGATTTCCTTTCTACCCAGGATTTTTAAAATATTCTTAACCCAATACATTCCAATATCATGTAGCCGTCAGTGTAAATGTGGTGGTAATTCTAGGCATAACTAGCAAACCCTCCTTCCCACGGAGCTTCGATGGATCTATGTAAATCTATTACTGACTGCATACTCGTACAAACACGGCCCTCTCTGAACGTGTCGGGTGAGAGAAAAATAAGTCTACCATAACTCTTCTTCCCTTCCTTCCACTGTCCCTGTTTTCGGCGAACTAACAACAGACACTGAAGATCTACAACTATGAGGACATTTCCAGAGCACGTACAAATATAAAATAATGCACTTTCAAACCTTGCGGTTACGAAATTAAATGACGGTAAAAAAAAACAGTTAAACGATTTTCCATTTGAGCAAAATTATTCAAATCAATTCCGAATTTCAATTCATCATAGAAAGTAATACTTTTTGAATTTCGCTTCGCTTTTGTGACGTCATGCTGCACTCCGAGTGATAGCAAATAAATTCAGTTACGACTTTTATTTCGGTCCGATAAAATGATATGTGTTCAGTTATTCAAATTAAATGAAAATCCAACATTCCCCCTGAGAAAGTAAAAACGACCAACACCTTCTACTAAAACTTTAATATCCTACCATGACTGTAAAGATTCAGTCGAGAAGAATAAAATAGTGCACCCTCTGCGTAAGAAAACTTTTATACTTCCTCAACTAAGTTCCACATACTTATTTTGCCAAACCAAAAGTAGTCAATACTCGTAACTTCACTTCTTCCGTTCTTCGGTTTAGCAATATTTTATCAGTTTCCATTGCTTAAAGTACGACTGCTTTTAACTACCGTTTTCCCGGTTGCCAAACTTCTGCGCTTCGCTAGATTTATGTAGGTATGTCTGTATTTAAATAGGTATATAGTACATATGTAGATATAGTCGAAGAAACTTTTGTAGAAGTATCAGCAGCTGTTGCAACAGGAGAGTAACAGTCACAGACACGCCGCGCCTTTGCTTGCTCGCATTGTAATTCAAATAAATGTTTGTCTGCCTTTTCATTTACACACATACGCTCTCAACTATATAATATATATACATACATATGTATATAGATGTTTTGACTTTTCAATTCAAATTTATTTGCATATTCAAAAAATCAGTCGGCGAGCCACTCAAGCGCCGCCTGAGGCGAAATAAAATTTATTTCTACGAACTAAATGAAAATAATTGCATAAAGTTTGTTGCGATTTTGGTTATTGCATGCAACTTTTTAAACTACTGCAGATTCAGAAACGAAATCAACTAAGTCTGGGTGATAGCAAGTTGCCCAAATAGCATAGTATCTGTGGTGTTATCAATAGCTCAGTGTTACGCTTTTTCTTTCCACTCATTCATAACTAGATACAAGTACAGTTGTAAGAATGTCATTATTAAGTTGTGATAAATAAAAGGGCGCAAAGTTGAAGATTGTAGAAGGAAAGTTTCTTCCTTACAAAAAGGTGTTATCGTAAATTCTTTGGGAAGTGCAGTTGTGGCAGGTGGAAGGAAGATTATGACCGAACTGAGTGCCTAAAAATAGTAAGTACAAACATTTGTACATTCCAACATATAGGGGGCGACGTATGCGGAACAAAATTTTGGGGGAGGAACCGTAAAATAATTTACCCCGTAAGGCGATAATTTTAAATAGAGTGCGTCTAAAAATCACAAATACAAAAACTTTTTTAAGTGGCGCTTTTATGGGATCTGACCCTATCGTATTTTATACTTATTGGGGAGGGCCAATCCATTTAATCTTTTCTGGAGCATTACTGCTCTGTGCAAGTTTTGATTTCCGGTGTTAGTAGTTGATCTTAAATAAAATTCGGCAATATAATTTCATATATTCCAATCTTCTGTGATCATTTCGACTAGTGGTAAGAATCTAAAAACTTTATACTCGTAGTACTTATCAAAACTTTGAAATGACCGCCAACTCCTGGGGTCTTGGGCTCCTGGTTTTCTTACCTGGGTTGTTTTTAAGGTATAGGAAAATAGTTCCATCAAGTTCAAATAATGGCTACTGATCATTTTGATTTAAAAAAAATGGCATTTAGGATGGCATAATGCCTAATGTGGACGTGAAACGATTTCTGGAGTAAATTTATCAACAAAGCACCAAATATGTACAGTAAGGTTCTCGAGAGAAATATCTCTCGAAAGTCTACAGAAATTTCGAACAGCAAGATGCGATGTGATAATAAAATAAAAACACTTATTAGATTTGCACAAAAGCTGTGAATTTTTTGTTTCCTTATACCATGCCCAGACCAAAGCTTAATCTTATAATTATCGCAATTATGCTAATTACTTCGCCATAGAATGACTTGTAAATCTAATCACCGGAAAGACATGAATTTAGTCCACTTTTAAGCCGCTGCGCAAGCCTGATTTGCGCAATCTGTTTATGTAAATAACTGCTGTGAAAACCAGAATACCCAAGACGAATTCTTATAAGTAAGGCGGTATTGTCTCAAAAGCTAAATGCTCATTAAAGTTCAGTTCCTGTACTCCATCAAATTACAGGAAATCCATGAAGTTACAGGAGAAATGCTCCCGAACATTAAAATAAGAGCGATATTTAGACAGTTGTGTGTGTAGTGAATGAAGTTGCAAGATTTTACCCGAACTTTTTCCTGTAAAATGTGAAACGAACAGTTGTTACACAAGAGTAAAAAAAAGAAATTTTACTTTGTCAAGTTTGTAGCGAAAAATATTATTGTAAATTTAAGGCATTCTGCAGCATTTGAATGAAATTAAAGTTATTTTTATTTTGAAAGAAAATGTTTGACGTTTATATAGGAAAAATGTGGTTTTGTGTTCCCGCAATTTTTGGTTGTTAGTTTCTTTTTAGTCTCACTCTAGATAGTAATTTTGCTGTTTGACTTTTTTACATGAAAAGTACTGGATTAGGGTTTATATCTTGGCTTGCAGTGTAAATGTCAAACGTGTTTGTTTTGTTAACATTTCTACTTTCTATTTAAGGTCAAATTGGAAAAATCACATTTTTTCTCTTTGTTTATGGTCGTATTTTATAGTTTCTGTGTCATTCATTCAATCTCGAACCGATTTTGAAATTTTATTCCTCAATTTATGAGAAGCATATATAGTTACCGTTTGTTGGGCTTCCGTTTTCTATTTCTTAGTCAGCTCCAAATCCACCAAATATAACTGAAAATCAATCAGTAGGTACATGTCGTAATGCATTTCTTGACATCCAGTTCTATATCTTTAATTTCTTTCAAGACCTCGTTCTTGTTTTGCATGTTTAGAGGGAAATTCTCCCTTAATTCGTTTCGTGGTTCCACCCCTGCTCACCAACCATTGTGAGTTGTAACAGAGATTTATTATCGCCTAAAATACACACACACACAAGTTGAGGAGCATAATAAAAATAAAATCAATTTGAAACTATTGACTTTGAATTGCTAATGCTCGTACTTTGGACAAAGTTAAGATATTACAACAAATGCAACAGAAGAACAGTACAAACGTGTCTAAGGTCCGGCAAAGTCGATTAAAAAACTATGTGATCAGAACTGGAATGGAAAAATTATCAGTTGGTAACTGCGAAGTAGTAGTTCCAAATAGTGTAATTTTGCGGTATCAACATATGCCATTAACTTAAAGTTCGCATTATTTTGTTAACTTTCTTATTGACAATAGACCAACCAACCAATCACTACAATACAATATTTCGCTTACGCCGTGGATGCTTTGCAAATAAGCGTGGTTTTTGGTATTAAGCCCAAACAAAAAAAATAAAATGTTTCCATGTCTTATGTGTTTTTCGTGGACACCTGTCAGGATGGCTTAATTCCATAGCACTTCAAAAAGTACATCGCATCAATATATTGCGTTAGTCAATGCCAGGCTCTGCTTGCACAATACGCGATACGAATTTGGTAAGACCCCGCTTGCATTGAAATTCCAAATTAGAGCTTGACAAGCGAAGATCCCACAGCATTTAAGTATTAAACCACAGGCATAACGATACTCCACTAAGGGTCCGACCGGCAGCGACCCCAACCACAAAGTCCAATCAGAGATCAACCCGGCAAAAGCGGGGAACAGGAGCCCGAGATCCGTCAACCTCTACCTCGGATCGCAATCTCGCAACTCCAGCTGTCCAACTCCATAGTTAGACCGCATCTTGACACTCGCCGGTCCCGCAATGCCAGACCTCGTGGCCGAAATTATCACCAGCTTCCACAACACCGTGAACTTTTCCATTCAAACTTATCTTAATGCATCTAATTATGTCGAGGTTTGTGCATCGGCACAGCTCTTAACCAATACTACTGCCCACAGCAAACACCATATTTCGAAGATAAGGAAGAGAGGTTTAAAATTCACATCACTCCCGCTTTTTCATATTTCCTCGTAGCTCTAGCAGCTAAGAACAGGAAATTTGTGAAATTTGACTCCTGTCACTTATTATGAACAGAAAGTGTCTAATAAGAATTATCATGATCGGGCCACTATAACTTATAGCTCCATATAATTTGTTGTTCAGATATGTGGTTTTCTGTTAAACTTCCTATTTTTAGTAGTGAAATTTTGTGGGTTATTTTCTTATCAATCATTAATCAATTTATTATTTATTGACCAGGTTTTTTGCAGAAAGCACAAAGGCGGTAACATACGAAACCTCTTACAATGACCTTGGTGGTCTATTTTTAATTTCTAGCGCTTATTATCACTTCATTTTCATATATATTTTAATTTTTTTCTATATCAACTAAATTCGTTTTATCATACTTTACTTTATTTTATTGTATGTTATTTTATATGGGGAAAATAAATAGTATTTTAAAATTGAATATTTTTAGTAATTTAAATTATTTCTTTTTTCATAAAAGGTATAAAGGCTTCGGAAGGCCCAAGGCAAAACTTTTTTACTTGTTTTTCTTCAACAAATTACCAATATTGTACACGTCTAAGACTATTTGCAAAAACGGCAAATGGATTCATATTGACATTGTTGTTGTTATTACTGTTGTTTACAGGACGTCGTACTCGTTGATCAACACCTTGATGAATGGCATTGCCTTGAACCAAATTCTGCACTTCAGGTGGCAAATAAACAGGAATTAACTGGCTACTTGGATTGAATGCGAAGTTTTGAATTTGCTCTACAGGATCGCTACCACGCTGATGATAAACCTGAGTGGGCTCAGAAAATGGTAACGTGAACACACGACGAGCGGGGGCTGGTGTAGTTGTTGTTGTAGTGGTATCTGCTGTATTATTCAAGCTATTTTGATTAATATTCGTAACATTATTGGGCACATTGACGATAATATAGGGAATGCTCGAGAAACCATTGGCTCCATTAGCAGCATTGATTCCGTCTGCTTGACCCAAAAGGGCCCTTATAAGGAATCCTTTAAACATACGAGAACTATCACTTGAGTCCGTTGGCTTCAACACCACTAAAGTGTTGGCTGGTTTTGTTTCAATTTTAGTGTTAGCGTCCTGATCAGCCTCCGCGGCAGTGCCAACAAATATCCCAGAGCCAGTGCCAGAGCCAGTGCCAGTGACAGTGCCAGTATTGAAAGTATCAGCGTCGGAGTCGCCGTCGTCGGCATCGTCAGTGATTGTGCCAGAATCGAATTGGCGGAACGAAGGCGTACGATACTCGTATTTATGTTTGATGCTATGACGTTTCTTAAGGCCACGATGTTCTGCAAAATAGTTGAGATTAAAGTAATTTTTTTTCAATAAAAGCTTCACGTTACCAATCCTTCGTCCATCGGCAGCAAAAATGCTAAAGAGCAAGAAAATACAAAAACAAATTTGTTGCTTGTTAAAAATCATCATTAGGTGGTATTCTCTGTTGCCTACTGGGTTTGCGTAACTACACTATAATAATAAATATTGCGACTTTTATACATTTTACCAAAGCAAAGTAAATTACCTAAATAAGAAATACTCGCTTTGTAAATAAATAGCTACAGTTTAGGTAGCAGTCAGATAGTTTCCTTAATCGCTGTAATAAGTCATTTCTTATCATGACTTGATCTAATTCAAAATCTTGTAAGTGACTGACCTACTTATGTACGCATGTATTAGTATGTGTGTATGTGTGTATGTATTTATTTCTAGTCATCGTCCGTCTTTTGAGCTAATGAATGACAGCGTGAAAGTTTTTCTATCAATCTAAATATTTATTTGTCAACATAGTGAAAGTGCGTGTAATTTTTAGAAAATGAATAATGTGACAACATTTTGATTTGGTTTATTTTGTTGTAACAAGACTTTACATATATGTGACAATGTGGTATTACGGCTTAACTTATTTTTTAGCAATCTTAAAATTTGTTTATTCAATCTCGTTAATTAAGAATTAGATGAATTAAAAATCCGGTTTCAGTGTGTAAATTTAGTACATCTGTAGATCGTCGTTTTCATCTACAAACCTACATACATACATATGTACATATATTTATGAAATGGAAACTCTAACATTTGATTATTATACACACTATCGAAAATAGGACAAAATTGAAGCACAAACTCTATTTCATGATAACTTAAGTCAATAAAATTGAAAAAAACACTCGTCCACCTAAAAGCGCGAGCCAGATGTTAAACTTCCTTGTCGACTTCATGAAGAGATAGAGAATTAAATACGGTTGTATTGATAGTTGTTGTAGTAGTAGTAGTAGAAGGAGTAGTAATAGTGGTTAATAGTAATAGTAGTCAGTAGTACTTAGTAGGAGCATTATTAAAAATAGTACTCGAAATTATTAAAAGTAGTAGAGGAAATTAGTAGTAAAAATTTGTAGTAGCATGAATAAAAATCGTAGTAGTAATTATTAGTAGCATGAATAAAAATAGTAGTAGTAATTAGTAGTAGCGTTAGCAAAAGTAGTAGTAGATATTAATAACAATGGTAGTACTAATAAGTAGCATTAGTAAAAATAGTAGTAGGGATTAGTAAAAAAGTAGTAGAAACTAGCAAAAAAAAGTAGCAAAAATACTGTTAGTCTTGCTAGTAACTAGAAATAGTAGTAGTAACTAGTAGTATCATTAGTAAAAATAGTAGTAGAAATTAGTAAAAATCGTTGTAGTAAATATCTGCGGCAATTTTAAAATAGTAGTGATAATTAGTGGCAGCATTACTGAAAATATCGGGTGTTTTTTTTAGGGGTATAGAACTTCGAATTGAAATAAAACACAAGAAAATCGTTTTAAGGTCCATCAATTTGGCTTTATTGGAAGGATAATTTTATGCCATTAATGTTTAAATATGATTTCGGGCATGTGGCCGCCGCGGCTGGCTCGAATAAAGCCAATTCTACAGGTCCAATTTTCAACCACTTTTTCGAGCATATGGGGCCGTATGTCGGCAATAACGCCACGAATGTTGGCTACCAATTCCCCTAACGTTTCTGGTTTGTTGGCGTAGACGAGCGACTTCACATATCCCCAAAGAAAATAATCCAATGGTGTCAAATCACACGATCTTGGTGGCCAATTTAGCGCCGTCTTGTTGGAACCACAACTCATCCACATTCATGCCATCCAATTCGGGAACAAAATAGTCGGTTATCATGGCTCTATACCGGTCTCCATTAACGGTAACTGCCTATCCAGCATTATTGCGGAAGAAGTATGGCCCAATGACTCCACCAGCCCATAGAGCACACCAAACAGTCAGTTTTTGTGGATGTAATGGCGTTTCAAGGGTCTCATGTTGATTCTCTTCACTCCAAATGCGGCAATTTTGCTTGTTGACGTAGCCATTCAACCAAAAATGAGCCTCATCACTGAACAAAATTTTGCGATGAAAATCAGCATCGAGATCAATCTCATTTTCGGCCCATACAACAAAATCACGACGCATTGCATGGTCTCGCGGCTTTAATTCTTGCAAAAGCTGGATCTTGTAAGGTCGCAAGCCAAGATCTTTGCGCAAAATCTTCCATAAAGTTGATGGACAAAGCTCCAATTGCTGTGCACGGTGGCGAATCGATTCATTCGGGTCCTCTTCAACACTTTGCTCTACAGCGGCAATTGTTTCTTCGGTGCGCACTGTTCGACGTCTCTGCGGATGCGTATTATCACATAGAGTAAACGTAGTGGGAAAACGATCCATGGTTAACCGAATTAATTGCTCTGATGGACGATTATGTCGACCATAAAATTGACGGAGCTCGCGGTAAACTTCGCGAACTGAACCATTATTTTCGAAATAAATTTGCACGATTTGCAAGCGTTGTTCTTTTGTCAACCTGTTCATGATGAAATGGCAAACCAAACTGAACATAAATGACATTAGAGTTGCCAGATTTGACCACAAAATGCCAGTTTTATCTCTATTCGAAAAACAAACCTGTAAAAAAAACACCCGATAGTAGTAGTAAATAATTGTAGCATTAGTAAAAATAGTAGTAGTAGGAATGGTAGTCGTGGTGATAAAAGTCGCTAAACTAGTAGTAGTAATAGTTAACACTGATATGTCTCTACCTCCATGTTTGTTGTTTTTTCTCATATGAGCGTCATATCGTTGACTTCGTGAAGCGACATCGACGCGACATTCCTTATGCGACATCGAGTCGATTTTCGTTACGCAATATCGACGCAACCTACGTTACGCTTTGCTGAAATTCATAGCAATGCCAGTAAAGAGGTTTTACTTAAACTAAAAACACAAATTTCTCAAATGAGGCTCTTAAAAACTTTGAAAATGTGTTCCTATATCATCTGACAGAAACCAATAGCTTAATGTAAAGACAAAAACAGTTTAATGGCTCACTATACCCGAGCGGTCTAGTGCCTAGGGTATTATAACTTTACTCACCTAAGGGTCGTTTGTAACAACATAAAGCAATCGAGCAAGATATTGATGTACATATATACATATAACAAAATGTTCAGAAAAAAAATGGAAATCGAATAAGCCATGTCTGTCTGTCTGAGCATCGGATAACTTGAGTAAATATTGAGATATTTTAACGAAACTGGGTCCACACATTGCCCTTAACCCTAGGTTGGTTGGTATTGACAAAATCGGATAAAGAGTCAGTCCTTTGTGAAAATCAAAAGCTGATTTCCTCAATTTCGATACACATATGTGGTTGCATTGGAGAAAGGAATATGTGGTCAATTTCTTTTTTTTTAGAAAAAGCAAATATGTTTCTCCGAAACTGCCTTCCTGAACTCTAACGGATTTGAAACACACTTCACATTTTAACTCAGCACGAAAATTGGAAAAATCGGACAAAAAACGCCGCCAAGGATAATTAACAAAGACAAAAAAATGCGTCATTTCAGTAACTGCAAAGGATGATTTACTCAAATTTGAAATACAGGATTTGGTTAGTGCAACAATTAAATCGCTTTATCTCCGAAACTCCTTTATCAAACTCTAACGAGATTGTTACCCGCTTAAGATTTGAACTCAGTAAAAACAATTTCGAAATTCATAGTCAAAATATCAAAATATTCCGTATTTTATTAAATCATGTAGCAAATATGCTCCTGTTTAGTATGAAGAGAGAGAGAATGTGTGCAAATCAAAATTTTGGAGAGTGTGTTTTTTATAAAACCAGCAAATATGTGGTGTATTTTGTTACGCCTCAAGAAGCACGATATATTAAAATCTGTGTGTTTGTGTACACAAAAAAATTTATTGAAAATAACTTGGGTTTGATTTGGCAATATATATATATATAAATATGTACATATATTTACATAAGGATGCCCACCAAAAATATTATCGATATTTTTTGGTTTTTATTTTCCATAAAATATAATCGTTATGTAATCGATATTCTTTAAATCTTTTTTTCAATGATAAACATATATTCGGTATATTATGACCGAAAAGTTGTAAATACAAAAATAATGTAAAAATTATTTGTGACCAAAAAATAAAAATTTTAGAAATATCAATCAAATATGTTCGAAAATAACGCATATTTTTGATCGAAATCCCAAAAAAACATTTATGTAAAGAATTAAAGCAAAAAATCTACTAATTAAAAATAAGTTTAGTTTTGTATAGCATATGGCATAAGGATTAGATCGATTCATAGGAGTTTCGTTTTGAACTATTTTTTGCCAGCACTAAGATTTCGTATGATAAGAAAAAATTCGCATCTATTGCAAAAAAATAGACATGTTTTATGTGGCAACTATTCACCAAGCAATGTAGCCCTCAACTTTTCGTCTCGCCAATCTAATTGAAATGCGAATAATTTTGCGCTTTTCACAATGTCGTGATAATTTTCGCTCTCTTATTTTTTAATCTTCCTAAAAAAACATAATAAATATATAAATAATAAAACGAAACAGACATATAGAATACAAATTTTTGAAAGGGTGAAAAATGAAAGGAGAACGCAACCATAAAGCAGCTTAGAAAGCCACAACAGCTACAGCAATGACCCAAATTCGCGACCTGGCAACTTGGCAGCCGATGAAGGTGAAGTGGGTCAGAATGCTTAACATTGTTTTTGTTTTTTTTTTTTTTGTTTTTTGTTTTTCAATTAAAGTAGGATGAATGAAAAAGTGTTAAATGATGGTAGAGAGGCGGCAAATGGATGGACCTGTCTGCGCGATGACAAAAGTTCGCAGGAGGGAAGGCGTACATTAAGATTAGTGGCAAATAAGTAGAGTAATTCATTAGGCAACTGCACTGAATACATTTGGGAATGTGCTTACAAAAATCTACGTACACATAAATATATTTTCATATACAGTTTATACAAAGGCAAATATGTGGTACAAACAAATGCAAGTGGGTAGGATGAGTGTACATATAATTTTTAACCTCTTCCTAGTCTCAATACACTTTTTTATACTATTTTGTTTATTCCCTGTGACCCTCGTTTGCGTGAGTAGAATATAAGTATGATGGTAAATGATTTGGAATTGGACTATAAGTATTTCGATAAGGTAGAAGGTCGAAGCAAACGAATTTAAGTTTTTGATTACTTCCCAAATTACAGTCAGTTAAAAACATTTAGCTTTAATTAACTCCGAACTAAATTCCTCATAACCATTTTAACCACATTTTTCTTAAGAACCGCTAGGGTCGAATTACGTGTTCAGTAAACGAAACGGCATAACATTACGGTATAACAATAATATACGTGACTGATAATATGTACGATAATATTGGAATTACGAGATACGGTTACTGGCGTATCGTATTTTATCACAGTGTGCACTAGATACTACAATAATTGTAATAGAAATTCCGACAAGAAAATGTCGTTTCAATGTTTTTACACAAAAAATTATAAAACATTTAAAAAAAAATGAATGCCGAGCCATTATTTTATTTGGAAAGTCTTAAAGTTGCTTTGAATTGCGTACGATTTAGCAGCATATTTTTTGCCAAATGAGAATGCTCCTTCATGAAATAGCCAATGATGATGCTTCTGCTACTAATTAGGTTTTTGAACTGTCTTAGGATATAAAAAGGATTTTTTTAGAAAAATACATATGTATTTTTTTATTTATTTCGGGCATTTTAACTTACATGTTTTTGGTTTCTACGAAGTTTTTAGTTTGTCTGTAAATGAAGGTTTCGGTTTTTTACACTTTCACACATGTTTGCTATATATACTACATATGCAATAATACTTGCTTTAAATATCCAATTCAATTTTTACTATTAATATTACAGCAACAAGTAAACATTTTTGGAATACGAATGCCGTCTTGTAATCGTACAAGTTACGTTCACTGAACTCATAATCCCAAATTACGATATATGTAAGTGATACGTTCACTTTTCGTGTAATAACAAATATTGACTTTTACGTGACGAGTAGCTCCATCACTGAACTGGTAATTTGAACCCTGATTAAAGAGTTTTGTTAGCGAATAACAGGGGCATAATAGTTTTCATCGCAAATACGTTGCTCCATAATATTTAGTAAATTAAATATATTTTTTTGTTACGCAACAAGTTATATTCGAACGTTTAGCACATGGCCAAGATCAAATCAGCTATGAATTCTAAAAGTACTCCCAAAAATGTCGTTTTATTGAGCTTCTGGCATTATTCCACGTTATATTTCTAAAAAAATAAATTCCCCTTTCTTTCCGTAGCGCAATTATTATTGCTGTTTTCAAAAAGGTGTACGCTGGCTTGCGATCCAACTATATGTACAGTGGTCTTTCTTTGTCTGACACAAATAATACAAATTTCTCAGGTTCACTTTTGAGTCGCATCAACGCATAGCTTGTTTGTAATAATATAATCACCGAATTGCAGGCGGGGTTTCGCAAAAACTACTCAACTACAGGCAATCTGTTAAATTTATCAAGTATTGTACAACTGAACTTCAGTGTGAAAAATGAAACATATGCGTTCTTTGTAGAATTTTCATGTGCTTTGGAGACAGTTCCACAGAATATATTTTTTTTTTCAAGCCACCACAGCTCGGTCTGTTCAGTCATATCATAGAGGTTTTACGCCTAATTTTTGTAGAAACAACTAGTCAGGTATGGTTAGATGGAGTGCTTTCTGAACCTGGGTGTACGCCAAGGTGGTTTGTTGAGTCCAACTCTTTTCTCTTTATATATTACGGACTTAAGTGAAAGCCTCCCTTGCGGTGTACAATTTGTAGTTTTCAGGGAGTGTGGTAGGATTCCTTCTGGGTGTTGTTGGAATTTTGGAAGCGAGGCTCTAGCGACTGTTAGCGAGTGCAAATATTTGGGTGTACGCCTAAACCATAAACTCACTTCTGTTAAACAGTTAGATGCAAAATTGGCAGAAGTTAAAATTGCGGTAAATGCTACAAGGCTGAAATATATTAACAATTTTCGTATTTGCACCGAAAATAACATGCAAATTTTCGATACTACATCTATGTAGATCCATAATGCAAATCAGTGGTATGGATAAGTTTGATCCCGCTGATGAACTTCTACGTTTCTTTATAAAAAAGTTGATATTACTTTAATATTACAATCCAATATGCTGCACCTCGAATCAGGTGTATGTTCCCCATTCTAACATACTTTGGATAACCACATGTTCTATATTTCGCGTTGTTTTAGTCTGGCGACAAACAGACTGCCTCGCATTGCAGGCGAGCAAACAGTGTTTTGAATTAAAAAGTAAAATAAAGTTTTTGAAAGTTTTAATATGGATTCTTAGGTGGATTTCTCTCCGTCATCGCTTATTTATATTTTTCCCAAAAAAATGTTTTAGTTAATTTCTAGGGTAAATCAATATCGAGCTCTAAAATTAATCGAAAATTCGGATTTCAGAACATCAAAACTAAATTCACTCGGTTTTAGATTCATTTTCATACTCGCTTTCAATAGGATTCCAGAACCTGTCAGAAAGATTTAGCTCGAGCCGAATTTGATAAGCGCGTTGGAAAATTGTGCGAACTAGAATTGAACGAAATCATCAGACACACGTTGTTTGCCTGATAAATTTGCGCCCAAATATTGATTCCCATTTGCACAAAATATGATATTTATTTAGTTATATTTATAAGGCAAAATACGACCTGTCGAACCTCAAGGCAGATGTGGCCTAAATGGGACCGGAAACGGTCGCGCAGCGTTCTCTCTCTAAGTAGGGAAAACATTTCCAACGTCATCGGGGCTCTAACAGGGCACTGTCTGATAGGGAAACATGCTGAAAGGTTGGGAGTACCCTTCCGAAGATGCTGTAGGAGCTGCAAGAACGACGAGGAGGAGGAAACGATCTTGCATTTACTGTGTAAGTGTCCTGCACTGTGTAAGAGCAGAATGCGATATCTGGGATCACCGTTTTTTGATGACCTTAGTGAGGTTTCAAGCGCCGAGGTAAATTGTCTGTTGAAGTTCATCAGCGAGGCAAAATGGTTTGGTGAGGGGTAATTTTTCCTTTGGATGGTACAAACTTTTCCTTGTGGTAACACAATGGGCCTCCTAATATTGGCCTAAGTGAGCCGCTGTAGGCGGCTGCCACTCCAACCTACCTATATTTATAATTTATACACGCAATCTTTCTTCTTAAGAGCTTGAGTAAAAACCCAGCAAAAAGAAACTCTAATATTTTAGAAGCATATGGGTTTTAAATACTTTAGAAATTTAAGGTATTTTTCAAATTTTTTTCAAGTTGAACAAGTAATGCTAAAAAATTTTAGCTTCATTTGAAAATATTTAGGTTTAGAATTCGATAAATTCGATAAGAGAATTAGCCATTTTTTCGACATCGTCTTGTTGTTTAATCAAAACTTTATCTAATAGTAAACCAACCTTACTGTTTGCTGGGTCACCCCGCCCCAGTAACCCTCTTTAGGTTACTTGACTTTTAAATGAGTTTCAGTGTTTGTGAGGGATGAGTGCTCTGTTTTTGGTTTGTGGCTGGCTTTTGTTGCGGCATCTCCCCTATTTAATGAGCTATTAAGCGAAATATTTTCCAGGCTAATTATTAAAGTCCATCATACCCGGGATCTGACTCAAACCGCTACAATAACGAAGCCGCAGATTTTTGCAAGTTTTCGCAATTTGCCGCAACTCACTTTCGCTGCTTTCACAAAACTGCCGCATTTTGCATCACTCTCATCCTTTTGTCTACGTGTTTTTTTGTTTTATGTATATATGTATATATATATATATATATTTATTTTTGTACTTGTGGGTTACTGTGATTTTGTATGTGACAGTTGAGTAATCACCTGCGGCCACCACAGCTGCAAAATGTTTGCTTGCTTTCCAAGAATTTGACTTGTGTAAATAGGTGAACTTTGCATAAATACGAGAGATATATAAGTATGTACCAAAGTATGCTAGGTCCTTGCTTAATCCTTGTGCACTTACTTGACAAAGGTAGGTCTCTATTTAGCACTGCTATGGCTATTTATATTTTGAAATATTTGAACATTTTATGCGTCCTTTTCAAAGACAAGCACATTCCTCAATTGGAGTAGATGGTGCACACCGGAAGACACTTGGTTTACAAGCTAGCCTCTCCACCGTACCAGCTTGCGAAAGAAGTGCCAGGTTTGCCTTTGTTCTGGGGTTAGAATAAAAATATTTTATAAACTCTATAAATCATCCTACGTTTGAACGAAATATGCAATATGGAAAATTGGAATGGAAGAATTCTTAGAAACACCTTCTAATCTGTTATTATGCGTCCGAATTGCGAACCCTGGTTACTCACTAACCTGTTTTAACGACATTTGCATAGCTAACTCATTTTAACGAAAATTGTAACGATTTTTCTATTCAGCAGCAATTTTTTAAAGATATTTGTTAAAAAAATTCACCTATAATTAAAGAGGTCGACGTCTAAAAAGGCTTGGTGGCCAGGGAGCGTTAGAGGGAACAAAATCGAAGAAATTTTTACTAGAAAATCTCCTTAATATGGGTTTGAATTTCATCTAAAATTTATTGAAAAGGAAAACCGCTAAAAATAAGGCGATAAATTCTTGTTTTTTTATTTTTAGGGAATTTTGTTCAAAAATATACAACTGCAATCTCCTCGCTTTTATGTTAAAACTCATGTATTGCCAAGGAGACCCTCTCATTTTCTTGTAATCTTATTGAATTTGTTAATTGAAAAAAACAATTAATTTTTAAAAGAGCTCCTTATAATTAAAATTTTGCTTTTCACGTCTTAACACACAATTTTACTTTGTGAAAAATCTATTTTATGTTGTTTATAGTTTGATTTTCCTTTGGATTTTTGTATTTTTAAAATGAAAGTTTTTGATTTACATACAAGGCGAATCCATACAAGGTGGTGTTATCAATACAACTACAAAATTCCTATGTATTTTGTTTTTGTTTCTGCGTAAGAGTTGTCAAAATTTAAATACATTTTGCTTTTGCTTTTACGGCTTTTGAAAGCTAATACGCAAAAGTAAAAGCAAAAACAAAATACATGTAGGTGAGTAAAAAAAATAAAATCAGCTGCTCTTATGCCATCACCTTCTATAAACTCGCCTTGATTTACATATGTATTGTTCCAGAAGTTTTCAATGAATAGAGTTTTGATAATTTCAAAAATAAAACATGATTTATGAACAAATGTTTTCAAAACTGGATATCTTTATCTGTCTAAAATTGTATTAACTAATTTAAAACTATTCAAAAACAAATTTGCCGGCGACTCCGGATATTCCTTGAAGTCATGGTTGATGACTCTACTGCCAAATCCACCTAAGGAGAGTCCGAAATTCCGCCACAATGAACATTGCAATATGTAAAAGCAATAATAATTATTTGGGGTTTGAAAAAAAAACTATTATTTTATTTCACTTTACTCAAATATAATGCACGCGCATGATTCAATAATGAAAGGTTTGATACATAAACAGCTTTGCTCCTCACCCTTCACATGACGTCTACCTTTAGCTAAAAGAGTGTTACTTCTTTGAAAATTTTTGTATGGATCTTATCAAATATTTTTAAATAGTAGTAAATTTCAAAAAAAAAAAAAAACAAAAAAACCGGTTTCACTGATTCGTTTGTTTTGTTCTGATTCGCTGATAGTTTTTTTGAAAGTTGTGAAAATTTGAGTAAGTATTTTTTTTTTAATTTCAATATTTTATAATTAAACCACATATGTTTTCACCTCCACCCCTGAGCAAGCATTCTTTTGCATCGACGCCCATGAGCGAGCAGCTTCCGCTATTCCCTGTCATTTTAGCACGTGTAAGTATTTGCCATCAAAATTTGATTTTAAAGAAAAATCTCTATAAGAGCATGTGAAAACATTAGTGCCGACCGTTGTCTGTATATATGTAGGTTGCTATTAACGCCTGTTCCTGATCTTCGTGAACGCCGACGGGTTTGGAGTATTTTTTAAAGTGTAACTAAAATACATAAGTTTGTTCAATATAGATAATATAAGAACAAAAAACCCCTAAACGATATTTAATCCAGTAATTACATAGTTATTTGACCGTCACGGAAGTATGAGTTCGTGCGTACCATTTAATTAGTTTTTTATATAAGGTAATATATAACAGCAGAGATAATAGAAACGATAAACTGATTTTCCAGTAGAAACAGTTATTCTGTGTCCACTTTTTTTAACTATGTTAAATGCAACCTAAAAGCGCTGTGTCCCAAAGAACTGAAACAGGTACATAGTCTAACTGATTTTGTAGCCGTTTTTTGCTGTTGCTGTTTTTAGGGGTTGGTCCAACAAAAGACATAAACTGGAATACAAGGGTTTTTGGACGCCAAACGTTGTTTTCATTCCAAAAAGGTATTCTTAAGTGCAATAAGCCGCTTAGAGGTACGATAGGTAGGTACGATATCCAATATATCTTGAAGTACCGTTTCAACCAGGCCATTATTGAGTATTTCTTTGGTGCAATTCAAGTATAGGTTGCGAAAATATACCTTGTCTTTGAAATCGTATCGAAGACTGAAAATTCGGTTTATGCCGCTTTGACTGATGCCGCGTTTTTCGAAACGGACTAATACGTATGCAAATTAAGCGTATTAAAGAGTTTAGGGAGTTCAGGAGAGTTTTGGTGAATCAATTCATATGGCTCAGTATATAACATGGCTTTCAAACGAGTTTGTGTTGTTTGTTTTTTATAATAACAAATAACGTAATCACTTTTTTTTTTATATTGTGACCAAAAAAATTTGATTTTTCCAATAATTTCATATATTTGCCACTAAATGAAGAAACTCAATTTAACTTACTTATAATAATAGTGTTTGTCAATTAAAATAACGAAAGAATTTCCAGTCAGGAAAATGCATCAAATATTTACTAGACTTTCAAGCAAATTTCGATTTTGTGCAATTTACATTTACCACTATTTACATACATACTTTGCCTACTTTTTAACTACTTTTTCACAAAAATTTTTCACAAAAAGGGATTACATTCTTCCCTCTTTTACCTCCTTCACAAATGCAACCTTTTGTACGGAAGAGCTAGAAATTAGCTGTCATTATGTATCAAACCTTTATTAATTGAATCATGATGCACGCGTATATTTGTTTCTTCTATTCCTTTTTGAGTTTTTGACATTTAGCTTGAGAAGGATGCCACTCCTTAGTACTTTGAAAAAATGCAATAAGGCAGCTATTAAATGTCTTTGAGAAAAGGTTAGTGAATCGCACAATCGTTACTGCAAACGGCAAATATTTTCGACAAAAATTGCGATTGTTGGATCGTTCAAAGTTTGCAAATCGCCCTACAGGATTGTCACAACCCTATAATAATAACTAATGGCGTGTGGATAGCGTGTGCCTTGACTGAACCCATAGCCGTGGCTTAGATGAATTCTTGTGAAATAAGGCCAATTCTTACATGAGGTGCATTACAGAATATTCGTCCCTAGTGCAGCAAGAAAAATCTAGCAAGGGAGATATACTACGGCCTTTTGTGAAATTCATTCTAACCTTTTCAGAATAGGAAGTATAAGAAAGTGATGGATTTACAGCGAGGACAAGCAAACGCCCAACGATGTGAAAAACGAAAGAGGTTGGAAGAAGGACTGAGAGCTGAGCTTTTTGAAATATAAAATTGAAGAAAGGCTCCGATAAGGCGTGAATTGTGCAGAGGACAGGATCGGTAAAGATTGAAGAACGAGGCGTACTGCTAAAAATATAAAGCCTAAACCGGTATCCCCAAATGAAAGCACAAAAGACAAGATAACTGAAAAGTACTTTGAGGGCACAGGGATCCGTAAAATGTAAACCAAGTATAATTTAGATAAAACAGTTCCAATATGAACGCCATCCTCCGATATGTAAACATTGAACACCTTCGCCATTTGTCAACCGAATTACTTTTTTAACACGTTTTGAAAACTTCAAACCATGAATCACTTCACACCGAAACAACGCGCCGAATTAGTGACTATGCATATAGTTGTTCAATTGTGCTAACTTAACGTGCATATCGTGAAAAATGTCGCGGCAAAAAAACACCTAACGACAAAGCAATACGGGCGACATTGACTGCCCACCAATATCCCACGGACTCCTTTGTGTGTGGAGTTATTTAAAGAATAAAGTTTATGCCTGAAAGCCGAAGAAGCTCAAGACCAATATTCGTGTCGAAATAGTTGCCATAACGAGCTAGATGCTCGAAGAAATGATTAAAAATGCACGAAAAAGGGTATAGAGCATTGCGGCGTTCAATCAAGGTGGTCATTTAATCGATTTTGTTTTTTAAAAGCAGTCCAAAAGTAGTTTCTTTCAAAAGTTGTTCAATATTCTCATATCGGAGGAACTGATGATACGCCCGGTAAATTTAGGGCCTAAAATTATTGCTCCAAGCTGAGAGCAACAGATAGTGACGTAATAGAGAAGGAAAGAGCAAAACAAAAAAAAATCTAAAAAAGAAGAGGAAGGTTTGTGTAAAATGCTTTTATTTCGTCAGCGAATAATTGGTGGATGTTGTCAAATCGACAAAGAGAGGCCCCGGTTCGCCCCAAAGTGTGAGCTAAAATCCGTTCTGTTACAGTTGTGACCGGAAGAGATCAGCTGTTCACCGCCAGTCGATCCGTTACCCGCTGCCCATTGCAATTCTGATCTATTGAAAATATTCTTTCAATTTTTATTTATAAAAAAATATTACTGGATATACATGGTACATGTTGTTGGTTGCTGCACAGTGTTCAAATTTGCAATACGGAATCAAAAAAGGTATCTTAATTTTTTTTCATTTCCAAACCTTTTACCCGCTGATAAAACTCAGTTTTCTTTCACTGTAGGAGTTGAAGAGCCTTAAAAATTCTTTTAGCCCTATCCTTTATATTTCATAAGCAAATTAAGCCACGTTTAATTTGTGGGCAACTTCGCAATAAAAGTTAGTAAATATAAACATATCCATTGTTATTGTCTTTTCTGTTTCTTGTGTGGCAAATACGCATATTTGTACAATGAAGCTTAATGAGCTATTTATAAAAAAAGCCAAACAATTCGCTTATATACAGTTTATAAGTCTTTTTTGCAAAGATATTTCGATAGCGGAAAAAAGCAAACGAAAATATGTTATCCGCTTAGAATCAAATCGGCGATGGATTTTTTCAAATCTCTTGGCAACACTGTATTCTTTGTTTGCTCTGTCAACATAATATACTTATGTAAACTTGTTAAACGCATCGAATTTTTGTTTGTTCTTGTTGCTGATTGTGCTAAAATTTAATTTTGTTCTCCTATCCTTCAAAAGTAATGTCCAATACCGTATGAAAACTCTTGGGTTTTATATATCTATTTGCTCTTTTATAGGTTAATAATTTTGAAGTAATGACTCAGAGTTGCACGGCATAGTTATACCCGTACATTCTGTTTTTTTTAACAAGCAATTTAGTTAGTGTCTTCAGGCAATCTCCTTCGCCTCGCGCGCTGTCTTGTACGAGGAGTAGTTCTTTGTTTTCGAAGAATCATTTAGCTTCCACTTTCGCTGGCTAACCATTGGCATTATTCCCTCTCCCTCTCTCTCTCTTTCCCTTATAATAATGCCTGCTTTTGACAATAATTGACGCTTAACCACAACACAAAGTATTTTCACTAAAGATTCTATTGAAGCAAGTAAGTCCACTCCCACCGAGCATGCCGTCAATGGCAAGCAATCAGCTTAAATAAAAAGGAAGCATAGTGGGGCACTAGCGTTACAAAACTTTGTTGGTATTATGGTAACTGGATGCAAGTGTAACCAAATGAACCTGAACTAGGTAAGAAAATGATTGCTTTCATAATATTGCTGCTTTGATGTGCTCTTTTCGCTGTCATGCCACAGGTATTTTGGGACAATTAAAAAAATCATATGTAGCAGCTTTGTATCAGAATAATTACTTTGTTTTACATCGGTCTCTACTTTTAGTTAGAGTTCAGCTTGATAAAATTTTCCTGTACCAGGTTGAGTAACTACACAACTCAATTGTTTATGAAGTTGCAAATTTTTTCGCAAAATATAAAGCGCATTGCAGGTACTTTATGAAAATACTAATGTTCCATTTATTGCCTTGGAATATCTTGGAAGTAAAATGTGGTGTGATTTCAGTTCAAACATGAAAGCGAACGCTGGACAAGAAATTCATAGGTGCTTTTTTATCATTGTAATGCGTCGTATGGAGACGATGTGCATTCGATATGTTTGAAAAGACGTCGATGTTTTTGAGACTTCGATGTTTTCTGAGATACAGTAAAATATGACGCATACATCCAGGACCGCCCAGAGCAAATGTTCAAACATCGCCCTTTTCGATATCAACATTCCGCTGAACTTTTTTGTTTTCTTACTTCCGACAATACGCAGGAAAATATAAATACAAATTCATTAAATAAATGATATCGATTAGTAAATATTGTATGCCAAATTTATAAGAAAAGAGTATTTTTTTGATAAGAATTCAATAGTAATTTTCCAAGCGTTGGCGGCGCGAGTAATAATTGAATTAAAAAATGAACAAACACGCGTCAATTCTGATTTTTGGCCATTGAACCAATTTCGGGGATGGCACCAACAAAATATTTTGTTGGGTCACCCTAATAACGGGTTTTTCAATAGGGACGCTACAAAAGTAGACCGATAGTGACAGCAAAGGACGCCATATTTTTTCCCGCTCTTTTCACATTTCTCTTCAGTAAGGATTGCCATTTCATCACAGAAAGATATACGAGTCGAAATTATTAAAATTTACTACCGAATTTCGGAGTCAATGGTCTCAACTTTAAGAGCGCTACTTCCAATTTATGGTCGTCGTCATTTCTGGCTGAATGGCTTCGTCAATAAGCAAAATATGCGTTATTGGACAGGCAGCAATCCACACGTACTTCATCAGTCAACATTGCATCCCGAAAAAATTACGGTTTGGTGCGGTTTATGGGCCGACGGCGTCATTTAGCCGTACTTCTTCCGTGATGATCAAGACCGGCACGTTACTGTGAATGGGAATCGCTACCGCTCAATGATAACCGAATGTTTTTGGCCCGAATCGAATGATATGGACTTGAATAATATGTGGTTCCAACAGGACGGCGCCACAAGCCACACAGCGAATGTCACAATCGATTTATTGAAAACAAAGTTTGGTGAACGTGTTATCTCTCGAAATGGCCCAGTCAATTGGCCGTCTCGGTCGTGCGATTTCACGCCGTTAGACTATTTCCTGTCGGGCAACGTCAAGTCTATGGTCTATGCAAACAAGCCAGCGACGATTGATGAACTTCGTACGAATATCGAACGTGAAATTGCAGCAGAATCGGCGGATTTATGCTTGAAAACCGTCGAAAATTGGGTTCAGCGTCTGGACTTCTGCAAGCGGACCCGTGGTGCCCGTGCAAAAGAAATCGAGTTCCATACATAATGGCATCGAATGTACTTTCACAGGAATAAAGAATTTAATTCACATCCCAAACCGTTTTCGTTTTATTTAAAAAAACTTTTGTAGCGTTCCTATTGCAAGACCCGATACCTCTTGTCATCAAATAAACAGTCAGCGCATTCGCACCTTAGCTTCGTTATAATTTTGACAGTTACAATTTTGAAAAAGTAGAGGACTTTCTTTATCTCGGAAACAGCTTTGACACCATAAATAATACCAGCCTCGAAATCCAACGAAGTTTCTTTTTTTCCAGCGAGGTCTACTTTTGGCTCAGTAGACAAATAAGTAGCAAAGCCCTCTCTCTGGATGAACGCAGTCACATCAGATGAGAGGCCCTTGGCGTGTTCGAGAGAAAAATTTCCTGAAAGGTTTATAGACGAATACTGCGAATACCGTGGAGGGTGGAATGATGAGATATATGAGCTTTGTCGCGACAAAGTCATAGTCCTGTGATTTAAGATTCAATGGCTGCACTGGCTAAGCCGTGTTGTACGTATGAAAGAAAATGCTGCAGCCCTGAAAGTATTCAACGCGGCACCTGCAATGGCAAAGGAAGAGGTAGGTTGCCACTATGGTGGAAATACCAGATGGGGAAGGACTAGGATCACTTGGTGTCTTCCAATCACAGCAAAGCAAAGGAACGACTGGTATCTCTACTCGAATCGACCAAAATCGCATAGGCGGTTCTAGCGCCAATGTCTGACAGAAGTCGATTGCATCCATTGCATCCATTTTTCGATTATTTACGTTTTCCGAATGGCTTTGAAATATCCATACTTCGCAGCGGCCACTCCAAAGCTTTCCATGCAAAGCACCAGTTCAAGGCCAGATAGTTGTTCCTTGTTAATTTGAAGATTTCCCAGCAGGGATTATAACACCATTTCTTTGTAACCGACTTGCAAAATAACACAAGGTAAAATAACGTATTGCATGTAAAGCAACAAAACAAACTCGGAAAAATATGCGAGTGGAGTCAACTCGGTGAAATGATATCCGACCTGAGATGTAGTGTTGGGAAGTGAAAAATGCATGAAATATTTCAATTTAGCACCCAATCATTTTTATTTATAGTATTTTTAAATATATAACTAATTCCAGAAAAAAATTTGCCTTCAAAACTATTTTCCCTTCTTAAATTGCACCAATTAAATCGATTGTTTTATGAAAGATGTTAACATGGTTGCTTTTGCGACTAAAATAAATTTTAGCCGAATCGGAACGTTCGTTTGTAAGTCGGTTACAAAGAAACGGTCCTTATGTTAAGAATATGAACATCGTACAAATGAGCTTGTAAGCAGGAGAATTATTTTCCTCATTTACCACTGCCAATCGCCGGAAAGTAAACACATACGAGGAAGTACCTACTTCTACATAGGATGTATGAATTTTTTAAGCAAAATATACAAATACATATGTAGTATGAACCTATTAATGTAAATGTGAGTGTGTGTGTGTATGTGTGCTCATGAAGTCCATTTGACCCGATGCTTGTGAAGATTGCTCTTACGCTGGCTCTTTAGATAAATAGGATTTTAAGGCACACAGTTTGTGCAGCGATGCTTGACTTAAATGCAACACACTGTCCTGTTCGTTCGTTCCTTCGTTCGCTTGTTCCCCCTTATAGCGCTCCACCTTTCCACTCCTATACCATCCACGTAAGTTGCTGTATGTTTATATGTAAATTGCACTATGCTCAGGGGAGTGTTATCGGCGTTTATACTATGTATATGTACGCAGATATATGTAAAGTACATACATAAATTTTGTACACAGAGATATGCATGTTTGGCTGTCATGCCTACTAACCATCCGTAGGGAAATTTGTTAAGTGCAATGGAGCAGATAAGTGATTCGATGCTAGGTGAAATGATGAGACAAACTTCCAGCCTCTTCAACACCTCCTTTCGTCTGTATGCTCTTTACTTTTAACACAGGCAGATACCATGTACAATGTACATATATATTTTAAATGTTGTAGTTGCCTGGCGCGATTGTGTGAAATAAATTGTTTATTGACTCGTTGTAGGCACACACAGACATATGTACATACCGACAAAAGTCTGTGAACCTAGTGTGTGTTTTTTTTTTTTTTTGCAATGAAATATGAGGGTATTTTTCATCGTAATTTCATATTTTTTTTCTTTTTTTCGTCTAAAACTCAAATGGTATGGAAAATTTATAGCACACGTAACGTTGATTTGATTTGATCTGATTTAAAAGGCAATATCTGTATATTTATGTACATTATGGCGTATCACGAAAAAAATCTTCAGCGTGTGCCAGTTTTATTTGAATTTATGTCGAGAAATTTAGGGTCTACAGATTTCCCGATTTTCCGATTCCCATCAGCTTCATAAATCGCATTTTTGACTATAACTGTTTTATTTGCATTCCGATTTTTTGAATCTTCACTTCGCCGAAAATTTTTCGCCCAGCACTATATTTGGCTCTTTCAACATTTTGTCCTTAAAACTGGCCGAACAAATTTTGAAATGCTGAGCAAAACAAATTGTAGTTAAAATTTATGTCTATTCTCTAATAAAATACTTGCCTCTATAAAATTTCGGAAATTTCTAATAACAAATTTCTAAACAAATGTATAATAAAAAAATATTATAATAAAAAAATTTTGTTTTGGTATAATTTTAATTTTGTAAAAATATATAATAAACAATAATATAATGAAAAAATATTATAATAAAAAAAATTTGTTTCGATTTTAACTCAGAGTTTTCGATTTTAATATACATAAAAATTCAAAAACAATTGAAGAAATGCTTTTGAAGGTTCTGAAAACCTTTGGAATATTTGGTCTATATATTAAAATGAAAGGAGTAAATTGATAGATATATTGGTATTGAGATTTGCACTTCGACCTTGCGATCCATTGTGGCCCCCGCTTTTTATAACATCTCGTTTATCCCTAACGCTCTTAGGAAGTCTAAGATGATGTCTGGTGGTAGCGAGCGTACGAGTTTCTGCTCGGAGGTATATGAACCCAAATACCTATGCCGTCTTCTCGAGACGGTTTCACACTCGAAGTGTTGGGGCATCGGGGCCTCGTTCGACCATATTTCGAGCCTGTGCAAATGGCGGCACAATCTGAAATGATCTGTAAAAAAGCATGTAAGTATCCTCAAGTTATTTTTAGAGAGGTCGATGAACTGTTTAGATCGTTTATTATTATACCCTCCCAGGAAACATTTCACCTTTAACGCCGTAACCCCATCATCTGGTGCCAGTGTCTTTCCTTTAAAGTATTGTCCTTTCTCCAATGTACCTGTCTTATAGTATGTTGACCTATCGCCAGGAAGGGCTCGGGTCCTATGGGCGTTTTTACCGCCCGCATCTCTAGCTAATCGATCTCATATGATGACAGGGCCTTGGGTGCTGCTTGGCTGCCAGTTGAAATGGCTACCCTCTACTAACGATAATTTCTATTTAGGTTAACCTCTGCGCACAGGAGGATGGCATACATCTCCGCTTGGAAGATGCTTGGCATCTTACCCATTGGCACAGAAAATTGTGCTCTGTATCCTGTACTCTCTGGAGTCTTTGATCCATCCGTGTATCAGTGCAGATAGCTAACTCGAAGGTGTTCTAGCGGGACGTACTCCATTAAGCCTTGTTCTTTAGTATAATTTTAAACCTTCTTTCAAATTTAGTCATCTTAATGACCTCATTTCTATTTCACCGAAGTCTACATACTGTTTTTTAGGTCAGTAACCAAAGTTTCAAAATGGCAAAGATTGGATAAAAACAACACCCACGTCTCTACGTACACTATAAAAATTAGATTATAGAAATCAGATAAAACTAAGCTCCCCTCTTATAATTTACCATTAATCAAAATATTCAATACTTTACTATATCATTTCGCGAATGCTTTCAAATTTGGTATAACTAATTTAATAAGGGTCTCTCCCTACTCAACATATTACTTAAAAAATCAGAATTTTGGAAAACGTTACGTTAAAAACATAATACATTCAAAAATATGCCATATCGTGCTCGGCTCCATCTTAAACAAAATTGAGAACGAATTAATTCAATTCATAACAGTGAAACAACAATTTAATAATAAAGCCTGATTTTCTATTTCTAACGCAACTAAATTTTCACACCGCAAGGATTTGGGCCCATATATAATATATGTACGAATGTATGAGTATGTTTACGTGGCTATATCTACGATATTTATATAACAAAAATAACAAGTAAATATTTATAATCCTCGACATCTGAAATAGCCGCGAGTGTTTCTTTTGTAAGATGAATTATACGGTTTGCTTTTTAATTATTTCTAATGAGATAACTAAAATCAGTAGAGTCTCTAAAAAGTTAACGAAGGTGTCCCAAGGGTAACACATTTTTCAAATTAATAATTATTTCTAAGCGATTTTTTAAATTGAAAATATTTCATTTTTTTAGTTCTATCTACCATAAAAAATCGTTTTTTTTTAAGTTTTTTAAGCTATTAATTATTTTTTACTTTTTATTTATATCTGCAATTAAAACTGGTATTGGAGTTTTCGTATTTTCCACTTAAATGTTTTAGAAATGAATTAACTTACTTGTAGTTTGATAATTTTGGGCTTTGGCACTCATCGAGCTCTTCCATTTGATATATATTTCTCTAGATATTAAAGTTTTGTTAAGCTAAGAATGATAGATACCCACATACAGGTGAAACCAATATAAGAGTGTTAAAGAAGAAGAACAGTTTTTGCGATATAGCTAAATGCAGATATTTTTTTGAGATCTTAATGAAATATAAATTCCTTAATTGTAATTATCTAGTATATATTTGTGAAAGATAGTTATTTGGTGTCCAAAAAATGAACTGGAAATCAAAATATTACTCTGTGTTGGTACTGACAGTGAAACTTAAATTTATTTGTTGAAATTTTTGTAAAAATTGTGCAACATTGTCGATAAACCTCTAACTCCTAAATCCATAATCCGATTAGAGAATATTGTTCCCACAAAATATAGGAAAATTTATTAACTTTACATAAAGAATAAGAAATTTGAAATCGGTCATAGCTATATATCAAAAAATGAAATCTTTCTTACATTCTGACTTCATATTCGGATTCAGCAAAAAAATTTTACATATGACTTGATGATCACCACTGATGGATTTCTCATCGGCTAGTGTAATAGATTTTTTTCAATGAATCACTTTTTATTATCATCTATTTATTAACTTAGCCCGTTTTATTGTAACCGACTTGCAAAAGAACGCTCCAACTCTGATAAAATTTCGCTTAGTTGCAAAAGCCATCCTATTAGCATATTTCATGAAACATGAGATTTGTTTAATGCTATTGAAAAACGGAATATAGTTGTGCAAACCAGTTTGAGGTTGACGTATATTTAAAAATATTATGCAAATAAAAACTAGTTAGGTCTTAAATCTAAATTTCTCGTGTATTTTCTTAGGGCTCATTCACAATAGCGAAGTTTCTTCACTTCCCAACACTACATCTCAGGCCGGATATCATTTTTCCGAGTTGGCTCAACTCGCATATTTTTCCGAGTTAGTGTTGTTGTTTAACATGCTATTGTGTTCCTTTGCAACTAGGTTACAAAAGAAACTTAATATTAATTTATAAGGCGTCGTTTAAAGAAGCAATCGATAGTGTTTTTTTTTCTCTTATGTCACCGATCTTGACCGCTTTCGTAGGAATATTGGCTAGTCTGCCAACTGTGTCCTTCATTATTGCGCCTTTATAAAGTTTCAATACTTCCAACTGCTTCCGCTAAACTCACTCTCGGTTGTAAAATATCTTGCTCGATAATCCGACTTCGAAATCTTCGTTAACTTCCGCAATTAGATCCAGTTTTCAATGTCATCAATGCTGATGTTAACATTATGGCCCATCTTTGATATCAAAAATTCAAGTTCACGGAGTTTATCGTCGTAATACCACTAAAAACAAAACTAATATCGCGCTTGTTTTTGATGCCAATCCAATGGTTGCTTCGAAAAATCAATAGAGTCAACTCAAAAGCTGCGATAAACTTTTGCGACATTTCAAGTTTACTCTGCTTATATGAAAAATGTAAAAGCAACATTAGACGAATAATAATAATATTTTTGTATATTAATTTTTATCTCTTACGGATTTCTAAATTTTACTCAAAATACCTGCCAGTACGATATACAAAATTATGCAAGAATACATTACGGAAATATAAATTTTACTCATTCTCATAACAATATGTTAAGTATCTGCCCGTGTGTACCGGCATTCTGGCACCTCTCTTAATTGCTCCCCATTCATGAAACGTGCCTATGTTCTTTAATTTAGCTAGGGACTTTATCATAAAAAAATACTTACGACGCCATACAAGTTTATACCACACAGGTCATGGAACTCCTTGCCTTAGCGGAGTATAGTAAATTTACATATATGCACGGCCAAAGGAAATGGAGCAACTGTGCTTAAGTGCGCAAATTTCAAAATAGGTCTACCATTACATAAAAAGCCGCATCTTTTTGTAATGCATTGCTGGCGCTGCTTTAAGTAGGAAATTTCGAACACATTCCCTCACTCGCTCGCTCACTCATTTATGTGTAGTACCCTGTCGGAAAAAAGCTGGGAGTCTAAAAAATTTACCAATTTAAATATTTAGTAGTTGGAAGTCAACTGCTTTGAAACAAATGAGTTTCAGTGGCATAGTATATTTATTTGATTTGATAATGTATTGAAACGGCATCAGGAGAGATCTACAGTCAAGTTTGCTCCAATTCGGGAAATATTTGATAAGTGGTCTAGACTTTTGGCTAACTATTTCAATCCCACCGATTGTGTTACAATTTATTAGCAAATACTTCGTTTTTATGGAAAATTCAAGTTTCGCCAAAACTTGTGTACAATTCTCACTATTGGTTTGCTTTTAGGCCAGGTATGTTTGGAAAACTCAACAGTACTTGGGAATACTAAGTGGTGGTACAACAGAAAAAAATCAAGGTGAATGTGTAAATAGTTCTTGATTTGAAGACAGAAGAGACAAATGCCTGGTTCAGGTAATGGCCGAAGATTGCCAAAAATTATTCAGAATTATTACAAAACGAAGGCTCACGGTCTATGCAATTCATACACTTTACTCATTTAGGTGGCGTGAATACAGTTGAGAAAATGTTGTCTTGTTACAGCTATAAAAGAGATACAAATCAATGGCCGCTGGCTTTATTATCAAATATTCTCTGTTTCGAACGCGTTCAGTATCTTCAAAGATATGAACACAAATTGGCAAATAAACAAACAAAAAAAGAAAAAACGGCGCTGCGAGTTTTTTGCAAGCGCTTGGAATATCTTCAACAAATCCATACATGGACAACAAGAAAAGGCAGCGTGCCACGAACTGAGCCATCTGTATCTTTATTTTTCGCTATTAGATTGGGGAGATAGACAAAATAACTTAATGCTATGTTTTACCATCACAAATGGCAATACCAACACAACCTTGCGAATCCCAATCCGTCGCTCGAAACTAATCGAAAATGATGTAAAATCGATCCACAGATTGGATAGACAGACGCCACATAGGTTACAATGAGAAATCAAAATATAAAAACTAGACACACAAAGCAATGATATGCTTCTACCAAAATTACGTTGTTTGTGTAAAGTTTATTGCAGGTAAACTTTTATAAAAAAAATTTTTAAAAATATTTTTAGAATAAATTTATTGGCACACAAGTTAAGTACATACAAATTCCATATGTTTGAAAAGTCACGTACGAGGCTAGAAAGCGTAAGTCTTTTTGAAGAGGAAATGAAAGTTAGAACATGTGGTATAATGCTGCTGGTTGAAATCAATTTGATTTTTAAATTTTGATTTAGGAGTGTTTTTTTATCAATTTATTTAGTTATTTGTTTTTTTTAACATAAAGTTAAGAAATTTAATAAAATCTCAAAAATTTCTTTTAACCAAGGATATTTTAACCAATACCTGCAAGTTTTATCTCGTAAAAAGCGCATTGATTCTTTTTCCAACAAGATTGGAAATGATCGCACTCAACAGTTAAGCAATATCAAATTGTTAACTAAACAAAAAAAAAAAACAAAAACACAAAACACATATAGAGTTGTTCTTCCCTCTGCTTTGGCAGGACGCCTTCTGCAGGTTTTTTTTATTATTCACAGCTGCATTGGTGTCGTCTTGGGGAGTTTGTATTTGGAGTATTCGCTGCAGAGAAAGCGGAGAATGCGCTTGCATTTTGAAGCCCGCGTTTCATTTCTGGCGTTACCAACATCATTGTTTGTCAAAACTATAACGGTCAAATTTTTTATTATCTCGATATGATTTATGAGTGATAAAGGAATTCACAAATGCTATAATTATAAGCCTATAGAAAATGACCATGGACCTATGACGGGTCCCGCGGCTAGAAGAATAAATACTACATTCTTGGTCTAGACTATCTACCCCACCTTTAGATTACAACACTCTATAATCTCTAGTTTATCAGTTTGAACATCGTTGTTTTTATAATGATGCATTGACGAAACAAACAATGCCGCTTTGTTTTTTTTTTTTTTTTGGAATATAGAACAGTAGCGTGATGTTACTTGTAAATCCATACCGCAACGAGCCAATTTCTTTTTGTCATGCCGGCAAAAATGAGGGTGGAGTTTCTGCTTTATTTTTATTTTTTGGTGTCCCGACAAAGGTCAGATTTTTGGGTATTAACACGTTTACAAATTCTATAGATGAAAACCAATTATCGCCTGTAATATTGCGATTTGTGATATAAATTGGTCTGGTGAGTTTTAACGCAGCCTGTGTAGGTTTTGAATATCTAATTTCCTTCTGACTGAGGTCATACTCATCTGAATCCTTTACGCAATAAATATAGGCCAGCGCCATTGCCTTTAATCCATACTTTGCAGACTTGCATCTAACGCGAGATCCAAAAATATCTCGACTAGTTCCATCCGTAGCGGAAATTGATCGACTATTTTTATGATTTAGTTAGCAAATTGACGTGAATATCAATAATACAAATAAAGCTTTTAATTCTACAAGATCTAAGTAACTGAAATCGAAATGATTGACGCCATTTTTATATCTCTGTCTTATGTTTACAACTTATGCATTGGTTTAGTGAAGAATGTGATTTAGAATTGCATTATCAAAGAATAAGTTCTAAACTTCCTGATGATCATCAGTATGCGAACACTGGTTTCTAATACCGGTACTGCAGGATCGTTCGACCATTTAAAAGGATTTTTACCATACAAATAGTTGGTACCTTAAACATCATCATAGTGCGCATTTTTGATTTCATCATTTTCTGCATCAATTTCTAATTCTGTGTCATAAGCGGATTGCAAATACGAATTATCTGAATCTAAATCACTCATATCAGAACCAATTTCTTCTGCTCATCTGTAAAGGTTTTCTTGAAAAGTGTTTTCTCCAAATTTAACACTCTTTTTTAAGTTCCATAATAACTACGGCCGCCGATTTATTTAGCTTGGAATTAAAAAACCAAGAAGAATTATATAAATAAAATGATTCACTAAATAAATAAAATAGTTACGCGAACACAGAGCTCCAGTAATTTTTACCTGTAAAAATATTTGACAAGCGATAATAAAGTTCAATTTCATAAACCTTAGTATTTCGGCTAGCAAAGTTATACTGAACGCTGAGAAGGTATGAAGGCGTAAGTATAGCGGATTGCCCGAAATCAAAAAAATTAAAACCACTTACCGGTGAAAATTACAGGACGTCTGTAGTTAAGGGTTAAAGCAGTGTATCTGAACAAGAAATCGAACACTCGCAATACTTTCGAGAATTGAGGCTCGAAATAGTAATGTAATTATATTTATTTTGCATACTGAATTGAATGCTATAGTTACTATAAAGTAGACTGTACACATTTTAATAATTGGAGACTAACAGGTTTGAAAGTGGCTGGTAATTAGACTAGTTTTAAAATAGTTTGAAAAACCAACGGAACTTTAAATAGTTCAAAATAAATACATATATTTAATTGCAGCTGAAAAAAAAAATAATTCTAATGTGGTTTCTGTCAAACATATTAAAAAGTAGTTGAAATTAAATGCAGAGCTAGTTAGTTGTTTACAAACAAAAAGAAGAATTTAAAACTCTTGTAGTTGATAGAAAAAAGTACTGTTTAATTCGCTTTTAAAATAATTATATTTCCCACAGGGTAGGTGGGCATGAATGTGTGAATGTTTGCAAGAGTTCACATCCATGATTCCGATGAAGCATCCTTGGTAAGAGCTGACACCTGGCATTCTACTATAATCGAAAACAAAAAATATTTTGCTCTGCTCGCTTCACTACAGCTGCAGTTGAACCATCACAATTTGACGCCTAATTAGCTGCATAAAAATTCTATGCATATGCAGACATGCTTTTGAATAACACACACACATATGCACATACACACATATATGTACATACATACGTACATGCGTGCTCTTTAAATATGATAATGCTAATATGTATGTGAATGTGAATGTAGATGTGCGTAAATTATATCAAAGTCCTGCACATATTCACCACATTCTCTTGGTCTTAATTTATTGCGTAATTTATTTTACTATAAAAAAAAAAATACTTAGCTGATTGTAAAATTATGTAAAAGCAAAAAATAGGTTAATTAATAATTGTGGAAGGTTCTTTCAATGAATTTTTTATAACTAATTTCGCAGGCATTGTGCGAATCTAGGAAAACTTAATAATGTACGTTTTGCCTCATTCAGTATTAAATCTGCTTCATGTCAAAATGAATTTGTTACCTAGCAACACAATATAGACGTAGGGTTATCCACATTGGTAAAATTCGCATAGTTGATGTTTTTATTATTTTTTTTGTTTAAATACGAGCTTTTGTTTGAAAATTATTTTGTTATGCGGTGACCTGGAAAGTAAGGACTATCATGTTGTTTGTAGATTCAAGCAGCTTGGTTTTTCATACATCTGCTTTAAAATTGTTTTTACTTTTGCAGTCTCCATAAATTTTATAGCAAAAGCGGGGGTACGTAGTCATGGCAATGCTAAAGATTTAACGCCAATAAACCGAATGTCCTTTATAGTCAAGTTGTTTGATAAGCTACTAGATATAAATATAAAAATCCGGACGCACTACAATGTAAATCACTTATTTCCGTTCAAATTACTTCGCAAAGACCAAGTGCGTCCACACTTCTCTTTCCTAATTTATCTGGGCAGCTCTGTAGTCATAGGGTTGCTTAGTTTTTTGACCAAAGGAACAGATGTGAGAGATTGTGTAAATTTTTAATATATCTTAATTTTATTTTGATAGTACACCTTTTTTTTTTAATTTACGATCATGAAAAAAAGCTTCTAGAGGCAGCCAAAACAAGGAACTGTCAATTGAAATTCTCTCAGCAAGAAGCATGAACTAAAGCTATCGGTTAAATTATTGGGAAAATTAACTCAAACTAGTGGTCAGTTTCGCGGTTACTTTTTTCGTGGATAAAATTACCACTTCTCTTATTAGCTTTTTTGCATTTATTAAAATTAATTAAAAGAATTTTTTATGTTCTTGTAAGCCACACAAATTTGTCCGTTATTCTTTACAGCTACTATTAAACTCAATTTTTCTTTGATGTTCACGTACGTGCGGACGCATAAACAGTATGCCCTAAATTGTTCTCACAGTTTGCTGGGAGCCGTTGAAAAGCCTACAGTATTACCCGACAGTTTTGGATATCCTATGGCCCATATAATAATAAGCTTTTTTTAGAGATGAGTAAGGAATATACCTTAAAACTTCCGAAAGGATAGGTTCACCTTTCAACTGGTTCTGTTGGAGCTGGAAATGACCGGGCTCAAGGGAGACGCTTTTTGTGCTAGTCCAACTAAATACACGCGGTAAGCCAGTCTTGTACATCTAATATTTCAGAATACAGCTGCCTTTCTCTCTGCATGTCGTACTGAAAAAATGGGATATCAACCTAGCAAAAGCAGGATACATCCAGAGGAAATATTCTGCGCTATCCTCATTCTTCAGAATGCCGATCAATCGATGCGTCCACTATTTACAAATGTTTGAAATTGAATTCGTGTATGCGTTTTGTGGAAGATAATGCGATTCAATGGTACTTCACATATATTTACAAACCCTTAATTATAACAAATACATCGCATGGGAAACCCGTTGACGCTGTACCTAAGTTCCATTTTCGGTCTTGCCGTCGTCTGTAAAGAAAGTTCTTAGCAACCTTATCGTAAATTAACCGTAAAACCATCACGTTTCGGAACTAGAAAAATTAAGGATATTGTTATTCCAAGTGTCACTATTAAAGAAAGGACATTTAGCTGCGTCTCTTCTATACTTCGTGCGGTCCAAAAGTTTCTTGCTTAAAATAAAGAATGAGAGATAAATCTCAAACCGTTATTACTAGTTTTTATTATGACCTCCTTTTATTTCTAAACACTTTTTAAAGCGCTTTACTTAAACTTCTAAATCCTATTATATTTGACGCCGAAATCTCCCAAAACAGCTGATTTTACTTAATCATCGGTTTCAATTTTTTTATTCCTGGCAAGTCAGGTTTCAATTTAGTGAAACAATAATAGTAGCTTGGGGTCTAGTCTAGACTAAGTACTTGAAGGATGTTCGACAAAAGCGAAATCGCATTCATTGATGACAGCCTTGGAAACGACCGATTCTTGGACTAATGGATTTTATTTTTTTTATATACATATAATTAGTACCATCTCCCAAATGATGTAGCAAGGGAGCGTATCTTTAAGATCCGCCATCAAAATCTCTTTAGATTTCCAAAAGATTGTTGACGATATCATTTCCTAAGTCTGAGTTTTTTTGTGGTCGCGGGAGGCAATCAATCGATTTCTATCTTCACAGAAAACTAGAAAAGAAGAAATTATTCCACCTAATTCTTAAGGTCAAATCCAATGGTAAGAATGCCTATACAAAGCTTCTGAATGTTGTTTGGTTTCCGCCGATATCTATTCTTATTCGCTTGTAATAAAATGAAATAATTTAATATGTTTTGTTATGCTTAGATCAAAAAGTACAGTACTTTAATGGCTATGATGTTTTGTATCTACCAAATCCGAGTGACACTTTTCTTTTTTTTTTTAAATTATTCTCTCGTTGACGTAAGATGCCAGTTTCTCACAATTTATTTGTTATTTAGGCATTTAATTGTTAAATACTGGTATGCGAATTAAAATAGAAAGCTATTGCTCTTTAAGTATAAATTTTATAAGAAATGATTTTAATATTATTAAATAAAGTCTTCAATGAGTAAAAATATTAGGCCCACTTGCTATAAATCCAGAGTTAAATTTATAAGTAAAGATATAAGTAACTCAGAGTTAAATTTGTAATGTCATCACCCGCACCAAAGCGAATCCATATAAGGTGTAGTTACTATAGAAGAGGTTTGATTTTTTTTTATTCAGCTACAAATTTTGACAACTTTTACGCAAAAAAAGAAAAAATACATGGGAATTTTGTAGTTGTATTTATAACACCACCTTGCATGAATTCGCCTTGACCCAGACATTGTCTTGCATTAAATAAATATAGTAACCCAGGCTATGACTTTTCTTTTTTGATATTTTCTTTTAATTTGATGAACTTATTGAAATTTAAAATGAAAATAATTTTTGCGGGTTCCATTACAACGACGAAATTCTTGGTATGTTTGATTTCTACTTTCGTGGAAGTAATCGCTTCGTTTTGTCAAAGCTCTGTTAAAAGAATTCGAGCCAAGTTATCAGATGGCATCCTCATTATTGTCAAAAAAAAGGACGCGTTTCAAATTTTTTTGGTTTATTTCAAAAAAATTTGCCTGACAAATTTATTTTCACAAACTTGAAAAAACGTGTGCCTTTGTATATGCGCGAGTATTACATACATATATTCGCTATAGTCACGTACATATGTAAATACTGCTACTCCAAATGTATTTATATATCTAAGCACATACTAAGTACTCGTATAACTAAATTTGCATATGTAGTGCATGCAACAATTTGCCTCAACCTACGATGATAACAAACAAAGCCGTATCGTCTATAATTACAATTGAACTCTATTTGGCGCATGTTCTTTTGTGATTTGTTGTTGTTGTTGTTTGAGTTACATGCTGCAGAGGCAGATTTTTCAAATTTCAAGCAAGTACACCGAAACGCTACGACATTAGGGTGACAATGAAGCAAAACTATCAGAATGTCTAAGTGCACGCCGCATACACCGGTTCCGTTGCTGCCCATTTGCTTTTCTGGGGCATAGTTTGTACGATACATAAACAATACACAGATTCGTACATGTAAAATGAAGTAAGTCCATGCAGTTTAAATTACTAGATCATCACTAACGAAACGCTTGCTCATTCGGCAACTCAATTAGTTGTTCTTCAGTTAGTTTGAAATCGCGATGTTCCGAGGGATATAAATGAAGAGCATTTGCAATCAAGCACAAGTTTTTTTTTTGTGGTCAAACACGTCTTCAACAAGTGAACGCCTAGCTACGCCCTATACAGCGCAGTTCACACATGCCCCTTGTCGTCAAACAGATCGAAGGGCAGGGGCAGGAATCCGAGCTGTTTCAATGTAATCGGGCCATAGGGAAATGGGTGTTAGATGAGTAGGTTCAAAGCGGCATGCGAATAGGTAATTGGTTTCGTTGAAGTTGCTGCTTTGATGCTCAAGGAAATAGTTATCCTTTTAAAAAAATAAACATTTCATCTATACACTTTGATCCAACACAGCCCCTTCTTTCCTTTTCCTGAGGCGTCAGAGCTGTAACTCTTTACTTTATTGTAAATACTGTGTGTAATTTAATCCTTTAAAAATAAGTCATCATAATTTCGATATGAATTGTAAAAGTAGTTTGATACTTTTATTATAATAGAAGGCTTTTAATGAGTTAGAGCAATTAGCCACACTTGCGAGAAAACAGGCTATCTATTTAACTCAGAGTTTACCGGTTAAATTGATAAACTGCGCAGCAGCATGTTAGCCAGAAACTCAGAGATAAAAACATAACCTAACAATTATTCTGGGTTAAAATGTTAAATAAAATGTTAAATTTCTGACATTCTGTCATAAATAAAGAAAAAATGAAAATAAATAAACATTAGCGACGCGATCATTTCCACGATCGTTGTTGTACAAGAACCTCCAAAATTTATTTGAATTAAATATAGATAGCCTTGATCTATTTCATTCAAGACAATGTCTGGGTTATGAAGTTAAAAATGTAACTTCTAACTTTTATCTTTATTTATAAATTTAACTCTGGATTTTCCGCAAGTGGATCTTAGTATATTATAAAATATTTACATCAATATTATTTCAATTTTACTTTACTTATTAGGAAAGTGTTTTTTATCTTGAAATATGGAAGAATTTGTGCGAAGTTCAAAATTCGAAATATTATAAATAACTTGGAATTAAAAAAGGACGAACGCACAGCCGGAATTATTGACTAGTTCTGAACTGAAGTTATCCCGAACTGGTTCCGAAATAATTTCAAACTAGTACCGAACTAATCCTTTAGTGGTCCTAAAAAATCCCCCCTTCAAGCCTTAAACAATTTTTACTCACTCATAATTGTTATGACAAGACTTTTAAAATATTAATCTTAAAATAAAAGTATTTGAAAACTTAAAAAATGGATGTCTGAGAATATTTTTATGATCGAAGACTCAAAATAAAAGTCTTTGCATACTTCGAAAAATTCAAGTCGCTGATAATTATTATGAAAATACTGTTATAATATAAGTCTTAATCTATACTCGAAAAATGTTTATCTTACCATAATAATTACTGATTAGCTAATCCTCTTATCTCTTGTAAAAGTTCTCTGAAAGCGAAATATTATCTACACTAAACAAAAAAGCAGTCTTGATTGAACAAAAACAGCTATCAACAGAAATATAATTAGGAATTAATTACTAATTCTAGAGAAAACCGATTTTATTTTATATAGGCTTGTATTAATTGTGAAGCAGTTCAAAATATAGCAAATTTTTCTTCGAGTTCGGGTTTTTTACATACACCTTAATTAACAACTTGACTTTTTATCGTCGATAAAATATAATTTTTAACAATGGTGCACTGCGCTTTTTAATCCTATTCTCATCTGCTTATCAGAGTAGTTAATCTAAATTACCAAAAATTAATACGGGTTTTCTAGCCACTTCAAACTTGAAGTTTATTATAGGAAAATTTAGTGCGCTAAAAATATGACTTAAAAGTGGAAAGTTTTGATGGAAATTTGTTCAATGCTTTTACAATTTACATAGAGTTTAAAACGTGATTATATTAAAAAAAATCCCTATCGCATAATTTAGATACCCACTAGAGTTGGGATAAATGGAGTACTTTTGAGGATCGAGTGCTTCGATATCGATTATTTTAAGAATTATTTATTTCTGAAAGTGTTAGACACTTTATTTCAATTTTAGTCTAACCTAGTGTAAGCTTTAGGTGGCTAAAAATTACCGTTGAATTATAACTCTATGATTTGCTGACATCTTTGTGGAATTTCTTCCATATAACTCGTATACAAAATTTTTTTTTATGTAGAAGAAAACAGCTACTGAGCTACTTCCATGTTGCACAATTTTGCGCTAAATTTTAATAAATTTGCTTTACCGATGCTTTTTTGGAAATTCTAATTATATGTCTGAAAATTTGAATCAATAAAACAGTATTCGACCAGTTTGTGGCAGATTTTGGTCAATAATTTTCTAAAATCACGCTTTGTTTTAAATTTCTGTTTTAATGATTCAAAATTATATATCTAATATTAAAATATCAAGCACATTTACGTTCACGTGAAATCTTTTCAGAACTAGTACTGAGTTAATTTTGGTACTGAGTACTTTTGAGTTCATTTGAGTATTGAATGCTTTTTAAGAACCGTGTTCTGTCGATCCTTTTGAGAATGGAGTTCTTAGTACTTTTATCATCAAATACTAACACGCACTATATAACCGTTAAAAATTACAATAATTTGGAAAATAGGTATTTCCTTAGACGGATCACGCCAATTTTGGGCCGCGCCCATTTTCAAAAAATTTCCTAATCTCAACGGAAAAGTGACCAATTTTAAATTTCTACTTGAACAGATAACAGCTTCTTTTTTTTTGCGCTTTATACTCGTACTCAACCCGACCAAAGTGCACTGTAGCGGATGTCCCCGATTATACCAAAAGAATTTTTTGAAATACCAGTTACCCCTCTGCAGGTAATGACAACCTTCTGAGTGTATTTCTGCCCGAAAAAAAACTTATCAGACACATCATCTTCCGCCCCATTCATCTCCAAATCGTACAGTGAGTATAAAATTTTTCGAACTTAACTTTGCTATTTCTGATTTCGAATTGTAACTTTCTGAATTTGAAATGAAAATTTCTGACTTCGAAATGGTAAATTTCTGAATTTGACTGGTAACTTTCTGAATTTGAAATGGAAATTCTTAATTTAAATTGTAGGTTTCTGAATTTGAAGTGAAAATTCTGAATTTGAGTTGTAACTTTCTAAATTTTAATTGGAAATTCCGAACTTGAATTGTAATTTTCTGAATTTAAAGTGAAATTTCTGAATTTAAAATGTAACTTTCTGAACTTCAATTGCAATTTTCTGAATTTGAAATGGAAATTCTGAATATGAACTGCAAGTTTCTGAACTAAAACTGAAAAAAGTGTAGAGTATTTCTGGCACGAAGAACTTCTCTGAAACACCATCTTCCGTTCGAAGTGGGCTTAAAACTCTAAGACTCTCAATTTATGGTGCACCCAAATGCACGCTCGCTCTGCGAAAAAGAGAGCTATATAATATGAGCGCCACATTTTTATTATTATTACCATCGAACTGTGGCTTAGGATAATTCTAAAAGTGGTTATTTCGCAATTGATTCCAATCTAGTTAGCGAATTATAAGCTTAACTCAGATTTTTACTGTCGGCAAGGAGTACAGAGATAAATATGTATGCATGTATTAAAAACACACACACATAATCAAATATAGGTACCCTATAAAAGTGTCAAAAGCGAAGAGAAGTAGTAGAGTAGTAGTGCCGAAAAATTGAACAACAACATGCTCAGCAATTTCGGGCTATGATGATAGCAAATCGATGCAACGTGTTTCCGGCAAAATTCAAAATTTGCCAGCATTGCTGCATCTCCATTTTCTTTTTCAGTTGTTGTACTCTACTCGCTGTAGATTTAGTTACACGTTCATGGTGGCATTATATAAGTAGTCATGTCCTCTACCCTCCATTTTGGATTGCCCATTTTGCCACTCAACCAGCTCGGCAGTGCAACAACATTACTAGTTGGGAGGCTTCAGCAAGTGGATGGAAATTCCAATTTGCCATAAGGCTTTATGAATATTTCCTTTTCCGAATTTCTATATGACACTACAAGTAGTGGCTTGTTGTTGCTTGTTTTATTTTTGCTATCCGTATTTGCTGTACCCCCTAGAAAAGGTGATAGAAATCTACATTGCAGTGAGATGAGTAATGTGCGAAATATGAATATACAAACATACTTATTTTTGTGCGAATATACAATATCTATATGTATGTATATATGTATTTATCTATTTGCGTCAACCATTCTACAGAATGCATTAGCCTAATGGCTACGTTGCTCCGCCGTTTCAAATATTGGCAATAGAGGAAAAGTTTTTTTTTTAACTACCTACGACTAGATCTGCCAATTTACTTTGGTGGTTAGTAAAAGTTCTCTAAATCCATAGCTCTGTATGTAGGTCATTAAGATAAATGTCAAATATCATTTAGCCAAATTCGCTATCCGTATTTTGGTAGTTATGCACAGAAACAACGAATACACTATTTAAATAATGGCCAGTAGAAATTAGTGATGTGTAGTTAAATGCTGAGGTTTTAAGCTTACTTCAATACATTCGTGTGCAAAAGTGGAGTAATGTAATTATATTTCATTGACGGCTAAGATACCAATGTTACTTTTGGAATAGAAAGTGTAGTGAAATTATGTCACTTACAAAAATTTTTCACTAGAATTAGTGCAAATTTTCAAAATGGCTCATGATTCCCAATCAAAATAGCGAAACCTGTAAATAACATAGGTTAGATATTTAGTTATGACTCAACATCCCGTTTTTATTAACAGTAATATGGGAACTCTCTGAAAAAAGCAGTAACGCCATGCCTGCATATGAGCAAGAGTGATAGAATACAAGTTTGCGCCTTCCTGCGGCGATGTGAGAGATCCCAAATTCTGTAAACAAAAAATCTGGGTGAAAGAAGAATGAATAACTTCCAATTCTTTCAATTAAAAACGTGTTTTAATTTTGTTAAAGTGTCAAAAGTGGCGTCACTTTCTATATTCAGTTCGTCTTGATGTAAAATGGGACTTCACTGCGCTCTGATTGAATGACTTGTTTTAATTGGAAAATTTTTGTTCTTATTTGACTCTCAAACCGTTGTGCTGAAACCAAAAAACTGTGACAATCGCCTCTCTGCTTTGCGGGTTTTCGATAGTAATCACAAAGTTTAGATAGGTTCTTCCTTAGTGTTCGTTTTCCCCCCATGAATACCGAGTGGAAGAATCTTTTCACCGGAAATTCATCAATCGCTGAATTTCTACGGCTTTGGCTAGATTCATATCACTATGGAACTCGTTACCTATCTCGCACGCGTTCTCTCGATGGCATCTAAGACTTAAATTCGTAGTTCGACAGCGTCCAGTCTACTGGGGTATGTAAAAGGACAGGAATGATGCGAGATTTATAGAACAACATTTTTATTTCTCGAGAGAGAAAGCAATTTATTTTGTCGTGACACTTTCCGACATCAGATTGAAGAAGTCACATCGAAGTGAGTTGCCCTGCCCAAAATTTTGTTTGACCTCGGGCAGCTTGGTAGAGTGAGTTTTTAAATTTAAACATGTCGTCCTAGAGCAACTTCCAGTCGTGCTATCAAAAGTGACAAGAAGGTAAGTTGGGTCGATTTGCTTATCTATGGCCTGGACCAGGATTTTGCACATTCCGAATATCCTGCCAGGTTGGTTCGCATAGTATTGTTGGAAGGCTTCATATGCATTATTAGCAGGGTTAACCCGCGACCACCCTTCTTATGGATTGTACAAAGTGCACTGTGAATCCACTATTTTCTCGCGATCGCGTTTTCTTCGCTATTCTCCACTTTTCCCTGAATCGTTTTCGTGGCTAGCTTTTTACGCTGCGTATTTCTCTGAAGCATCGACCCAACACTCTTCGTCATAACAGCTGTTTCTGCGGAAGTGGTAATAACCAGCCACGCCTTCCGCATCGGCACGAAGATATTGGGAATTGAAGGCCCTCAGCTCGTTCGTATCTAGACGATTAAGAGTTGGTTATGTTAGAAGGACTGAGAGTCGAATACGTAGTTCCCCAGTTGTCCCTTACAGCGTCGAAACCTCGTTAAGCTCACTGATGAACACCTTTCGCAGCACAGAAGTGCTTGCGGACCTTAGTTGCGGCAAGGTGGTGATCCGAGTCGATGTGGGCTACGCGGATAGCACGAACGTCAAGTCCGCTCTTTCAGCTATTACAATGAGATCAATTTAGTTTTTTCGTTCTCTGATCGGGTGACGGCCAAGTGCCTATCTGGGTATATCGATTTAGGTTCCTCGTACTACTCACTACCATATTCCCTGGAGTGATAAAGTCGATCAGCTTCTCTTTGTTATCGGCGGTATTCTCGTGAAGGCTAAATTGTTTTTGACTGTAGGAACAATTATGGCTTCTTTGGTGTCATCGACCTTCTCCACCGCCTGTGCATGCAAACAACTTATGCTTATGTTATTGAACTTAGCTTTGATGCGGATTGTGGCAATCCATTACTGATGGAGGTGAGCCTGGAGACAAGCCTCCATCAAACCACAAACCCCACGCCAAAGCTGTAATTAACGTCGGTTGCTACAAACTTCTTACAGCCATGCCCAATTCATTCCTTTTCGCTTAATGTGGAGATGAGTTTCAAGAAGTGTTACAGATTTACATATATAGCAAATCACTAGACCAAAGACAGACGCCCGCATGTAGTCGCCCCTACTGGTGAAAACACGCTGTTGACTTTAGTGGACTCTGAAACCAGGAAAGTCGTAGTTAACACGCTAAAGCTCACTTCCGTGGCTCCAGGCTAAACACAGAGTAGTTATCGCATTTCGGTCATGCGGTGATCATACTGCCCAGAGTACACGGATGGAGACGTAAGAGTAGGTCTTGAGTATAGCCGTTCAATTGTAGCTACATACATACCCAGACGAGCGATCATATTCTATAACACTGCGAGGGAAATTCAATAAACATATTATCAATTCTTCAGGGCTTTGTGCGGTCATATGTGCAAAATGTTAAAAAAAAAGCTACGCTATTGCGACTAGGTAGAGAATGATGGCGCTCCGTGACGCTGGTGAGCGAAGAAAATTTGCGTACGAAAAAGTCGAAAACTTGGCATTATCCAAACTCAAAATGAAATTGCTTTAAATAGTAAAAGTACTGCGGTTTAGTAAATAGTAGTAAATAGGACATATGGAGATATTATTTATATATAAACTACTCGTGAGCTTAACATAAATGAAACACTATGTGCAATGACACTATGACCTTTTAATTAAATAAATGTAGAACTTTTGTAATCAAAGTTTTGTTTTTCAATTCTTCGCATACGCGTTTCTTACGAATAAACTGTACTCTATTCAAACCAGTAAAAACAAATATAATTCTTTTATTCAGTCATCTTTATTATGTATTTGTTCAGCAAAAATTACTTCAGCACACCAATGTGGTTGTTTGTGTATTTAACACTACATTTTATTTGTCGCCTTCCACATTCTATGACCTCTCAGCTTTTAACAGCAAAATCAGCGCTTATTTACTTCTAGATTTATCTCACACACTCTTTCCTACACTCTTTTAGCTGCGCTCGTCTTTCATATATATTTAGGTAATACTGCTTGTTATCGAACGATCATTGACCTCCTTGGGCGGCAAAACTTTTAATGACTTGTACGCTTCGCTGGCAAATCCGCTGATATTGATTGTGTCGCTGTTGATTTGATAATTATGGAAGACGAAAGCTGGTCGTTTAGAACACCTGTGGTGCTTCGGAAAAAAAAGAAAAAAAAAAACAAGTTCTGAACAAACGGATAGCAAACGAAAGAGCACAGAATATAATTAAGAAAATTTATTTGGGTCATGGGTTTGATAGAATTTCTTTAATAACTAAGACATATTTTGTAAATTTTTAATAAACGTGACCCAAAAAATTGGTCACGTGATTTTTTTTTTACAACATCCGTTTTTTCATGATAACGTTTTTTCTTATATTTTTTGTAAACTCTTAATAATAATAAGAATAACAATAATATGCCGCTTAGATAATATAACTCGAGGTTTGGCTGAAATTCTCCCCAATTTTCGGGGTGCGTCTCGATATTGTATTTTTTTGTTTTTTCCAGAACTAAATTTGAACCCGTGACACCCGAGCCTTAGTTTGTACGAAATTTATAAAAACCCAACAAAATTGTATCAAAATTTCAAACGTGTTAATTCTTGAAAGCTTTTGTACATGCAGTTTATTAGTTCATTTAATTTCTGTATAAGATGTGAAAGTCTGAAAATAGCTACAGATCCGGTCAATTTTTTTATTTTATTTTTTAACTTATGGTCCTCGAAACATTTTCTCGTTGAATGCGCAGTTTACATCAGGGACTGAAAATAATCGTTATTTTGATTTTTGCGGATCAAAATGCCGTTGGCAAGCTATCGTTCAGAACAAATTTCGATTGTAATAAACGCAGAATCGAAAAACCCATATCAATCAAATATAATCGAACAATTTTAAATCCAAAAATAACGATTATTTTCGGTAGCAAAAAAAAAAACGATGGCAAAGTGTCGATCGAAAAGACAATAAAATTTAAAGCCAAGAATGACGAATATTTTTAATCGAACAAATAAAAATTAAAAAGTAACGATCAAACTTTTTTGGAAAATAAAATTGAAAGATAATGACCAAACTTGACCGAAAAGCTAAAAATCATTTTTTTATAATACAAATGTAAAAATCACGAAATAAGGATAAAATCATGCCTTTTTTCATACAAATTATAACCGTTACGATGGGTGGTAGCAGAAAACGTGCAAAAACGTGAGCAAAAAAATTATTAAAAATCAACTGGAATTTATTTATTTGATTAAACGCAAAGTCGATCAAAAATTATCAAAAAATTTTAAATCCAAGAATAACGATTAATTTAGATCGAAAAAAGTAAAAAAAAAACGATCACATATGAATGGAAAAAACAAAATCCAACGGTAACGATTATATTTGATCGAAAAAATATAAATCCCAAAATAATGACTAAATTGTGATAAAAATTAAAACAGTTGGGATCCCCGGATCACATAGCAGAAAACGTGGAGAATTTCAGCAGACAAATTATTAAAGATCAATTGGAAGTGATTTAAAATCTATTTGTTATATGAAAAAAGTTAGTCGGAAATTTAAAAAAAATCCAAAAATCTGCATTTGGACTGGCAAATTGTTATCCAGGTGTGCATATCCTAAATTTCAAAGTTTGAAGTTTTGATGAAAATTTCTTGAATTTTTATAAATTTTATACAAATATTAGAATTCTTATAATAATTAATCTTTTCATATATTATGAACTTAAGTATATAAAAACAAAGATGTGGTCAATTGTTGGAATCACTGTATACATATATTTTATATCAATCTATTATACTTAAAATTTTTTTTTACAAAAAAACCAATTTTCGGTTAATAATTTATGCATAACATTGAAGATCTTTAGAAATTTCTGCGGATTTGCTTTCGTTCCGAACTAATTATATTGTTATTTGCCCTGTGGCGCAAACGAAGCTCATAAAAGAGGCTGTGCGGCTGCGCACCTGTTTAGTCGTACGGTAACAGCGTAACATAGAATACCAAAGAATTGTTAGCAACTCAAAAATATGCGGTACGAATATTTATTGCTATGCCTAGCGCTAAGCAGCGGCTCTCTGTGGCCACAAGTGGCAGGTAACTTTAAATAATCCGCTTTTTATGAACAAAAAAATTTAAGTAAAAAATTCAAAAATTTCAGCTGAAAAGCGTATCGTCGTTGTCAGACGTGCTGCCGGTATCCCAGCGTCAGCGCTTACGCCTAATCCCGATCCAAAGCCCACAGCGGCACCATTCCGAACATCCACGCCACTTCCATCCCACGTTGTAGTGAAACCCACAGCAGCGCCAACAAAAACATCCACAAGCAGCGTTAGCGAACCGCCAAAGTTAGCGCAGAAGCCTGCCGAGCAAGATGTAGCCCAGCAACCAAAGCAAGCCACACCTCAGCTGGTGACTGGCTTCATTACGAAAAATGGCAACATTTACGAAGTCACTGACAAGCATGGTATCGGTATGATAGAGGCCCGTCAGAGTCCCGAAACCAGTACGGCTCCGCATATCTGCAATTATGGCTCTGTTGTCATCTACAGCGATGTACCCTGCGACGAGGTGACCAATGTACACGTCAGTGATGTTCATCATCAAGTATTGAACACCGCTGTACGCGACCCAGCACCGCAGGAATCACAGCAGGTGTCCGAGCAGTCTTCGGTTGCAATGCCGCAAGCGGTCGTGAACGATAACGTCGACAAAGTCAATGCCACAACAAATGCAAACTCGAATAATAATCACCAAAAAGTTGATGAATTCACTGACTTTGATGAGTTAGAGGGACCGGCAGCGACAAAACGGAAAAAAGCCAATAAGAATCAAAAACAGAAGAAGAATAAGCGCAGACGCAACGGCTATAAAAATCAGTCGAACGCGGTACGTCAGGGGGGTAGCAAGCAACGTCGCCAACAGGCACAACAACAACAGCATCGACGTCGTCTGTCAAACAATCAGCCAAAGCAGCAACGTAGACGTCAGCAGCAACAGAAAAAACAACAGCAACAGCAATTTAAACGTCGCGGCAATGGACAGCGCAGACGCGGCCAAAACAACAACAGAAAACGTTATAGCGATGATGACTACTATTATTACAAATGAAAGCTGTGAGTGAGTGAGATGGGAAAATGGAGACACTACGATTAGATTATGATAATGAGATGTGAGTTTGCGAATAAAATTAATAACAAAAACAAACAAAAAAACTATAATTGAATGCAAAGCGTTTGTGCTGGAAAAAATATGAAGACTTGGAGAGAGTCGTTTTTATTGCTATTGTTTTATACCGGATTTCTCTTTAGAAACTGATACTGAGTTATTCACAATTTTCATTTATTGTATTCACAAAAGTGCACAGCGTTTTTGCTGTCTTAGCTAAGATTGTTAAGAGATTACAATCTTAGAAGTATTTTCACCACACTAACTGAATCGCATATTTTTTGACTTACTGGAACCAACATTTTTAAATCTTGTCTCTTAAATTAAATATGTTAAATGTATCCTAAAGTGAGGCTCCGTAATATTGTAGTATTTACCTCTTACTTTTACTGATGCAGTAATGAATCTAAAAGTTTTTGTATTCACAAGATTTCGATTTAGTTTGGTAATACATTTTTCAAACATTTTTGTAGCTGTAGAATGTTCAGCGGTTTCTTTCTAGGGTACAAGAAGAACAAGGTAGATAACACTCGTGGTCACCGTAGCCGAGTGTCTAGCGCTTGCGCGTTTCATTCGGTGGGTCATGGGTTCAAATCCTGGCCGCGACAAGTTACATTATAAAATGAAGAGACATTTTTTCCAATGACGGTCGCCCCTCCGCAGACAATCCTCCAGGTGTATTCTGTCATGAAAAATTGTCTCACATAATCAATTGGATTGGTTTTATTTGTTACGATTTTCTGGATAACTCAGTTTTACCGGCGCATAACGGATCGACCGCCGTTATACGTTTTTAATTTCATCAAAATCGGAACATAAATACAGGGTTTCTGAATAACTCGTCTATGGCATTTATTTTTGTACGAAAGTTTTTTTTTTGTTTCACTAACACAATGCCTTTCTAATATCATCAATATGGAACCATACAAACGGATTTCCTAAACATCTCGACTCATGCGCCACCTAACGGATTAAATTATAGCCTATGCTCGTACCACGTATCTAAGGAATTAGTTCATCAGTTTTTGAGGCAAGTTGTAACAAAAAACGGCTACAAATAAGATACACTGCCTACTTGTAAAAATAATACTCCTACTCTCGATGTGTACCTTTAGAAGTGAAGTAAAAATCAGTCAGAACTATTATGATAAGTAGGGAATTAATTGGCACTATAGTCGCCAAAGCGATGATGACGGAGTCGAACAAATTTTGTCAGTCGTTCCTTGCATACTTCCTAATTGGAAATACCAATTGATGGCAAATTTCTTTTGAATACATCAATCATCTAATATATAGCGTCAAATACTTTCAGGACTGGATAATTTTCATTCAATTGCACTACATTACTTGGCCAGCGTAGCCGATCAATTCAATGCCCATCTCATCCGAAGTTTGGACGATATCTTTACTGTTAGTATTAATTTTGCTTCCTACGTAAACGAAGTGTTCTAGTTTTTAAATAATTATAACTGTCAACTGAAACAGGAATGCCAAAACACGAATGCGCTGACTATTTATATGATGAGAGAAGGCAATTGGAGTTTAACTCTTTCAGCTCCAAACTCATGCGGCATACTTTTTTAGCTTTGTGAAGATGCCAAAGATTGAGCGTATCGTGAATGTTGGCAGAACTACCTGGTCTAAAACCCCTTTGATTTTTTGCAATCGGTGCATTGACGGTGAATTTAATTCTCTCACACTATACGAAACTATTCGGCAGCTTGCAAGCCGTGAGCTCGAACGTCTGTGCAATTTGTAAGCCTCTTACTTCCATTCAAACTTCGTAGCAGTCGGGTAAATAAATTTTGACTTAGCCATCATAAATAAGGGATACAGGTTCATCATTTTCTCCAATAAGTTTTGGCCTACAGCCAATGAGCGGGGTACATAAGTCTGTGTTTCCATCGTTGTCGAATTTAGCCCACGTCTAGTACACGTAATTTATTAGAACTACTAGTGATGGCGTATAGTTTAAGAAATCCAAAGAATTGGAGAAAGGGCGTAATATACGTGATGTATAAAACGTCTATGATATGGGCTATTTTGCATGCGAGAAAAATAGTGAGAGAACACCTAGCCTTAGCCGATCAAATACCGTGTGGATGTAGCGAAGCACATCGAGGAATCGGTATATGATAATAAAACACAAATGCTGGCCACAATTCATTCGATTGTAACGGAAATGAGTTTCGAGTAAAAATTAAATTTTTTGTCTTGGTTAAAATCTTATCTTACTAACTGGTATTCGTTTATAGCTATTTCTGGTGTTCCACAAGGTAGTATCCTTGGTCCAATTTTGTTTATAATTTGTATTAATGATATTGGATCTTGCTTTAAATATTCAAAACTTTTACTGTATGCTGATAACTTGCAACTTTTCCGTAAAATACCATGCCCGTCTGTTGTATACCTCTGGTAATGTGATTTGGACTATCTCTTTTCTTGGGGTCTTAGAAATAAGCTTCCTTTAAATATCGGCAATTATTTTTATATGACCATCTCTAAGTCCGCAAATACTTTAATAGCATCCCATCATCATCAGCTGACCGCAGTGAAAGATTTAGTCGATTAGTTGTTGGCAATATTTGAGAGTTATATTTATTAATCCAACGGACGATCTGAAGCAAAATTGAACATCAATGAATAACTTAAAACATCCGTAAAATATTAAAACCGGTAGGTTCTTATTACAACTGAATCTTTTGCTTGTATAGCAATTCACAAAAAAACATCTGTAGTTAAAGTGTAATCAAAAACATTCACAAAAAAATCAAAGGCAGTCAAGAAATTGCAAAAACTAATCTAATTAACACGAAAATAATCAGAACAAATTAACTATTAGAAAATTGATCAAGAATGTGCAATTAATTATTAGTAGTTAAAATATATTGTTTTTAAGAAAAAATAAATTTTAAATTATATCACTATTTATCAAAAACTCAAAGTTAATTATTGAATTAACTCGTAGATAAATAATTTTCGATTTAGTGCTCAGTAGAACTCGTTTATTTTTATTTAACTTTTTTGTTTTTGAGTAACCAACAGTATAAATAATCTTAAAGGTTTCCATTCAACTAGATTGTGTTTTTTTTAAATAAATTTCGGAAAGCTTTCAAACTTCACTGCCTACTTAAAGTAAAAAGTTACGAAAAGTCTAAAATTATTTAAGTCAATGCAACGTTGACCAAATAATCATTTCAGGACCTCATGTAACTCTTATGAAGCCTTTCCATAAAATATGATTTAAGAATTTGTTTCCTATACAAAAAGTTCTTAAGACAATGCCATATACTGACTTTTAATTTAGGACAGAAAATAAAAGCCGACGTACATACATATGTATATAGTACAAACGCAATGGAGAAAAAATATCTGTGATAAAAAAATTTGTATTTCTGGTTTCAAAAAATAAAGCCAATAAAATTACACATTGTGCTGCATTTAGTGATTGTTGATAATGTTTTTTTCGTTTAAAATTTGTTGAATAACAGTTATTTTCGGTCCCTGTAATCTTTTAATTTTTGCAATACATACGCTCTATGTATTCATATGTGTGCGTCAAACCTTAAATTCATAAAATAAGCGGATCAAATCAAAGTCAAAGTCACCTTAGGCCCAAATCAAAAATTAAATTTCTTAACATTTTCATCCGCCCGTTTAAAATCAATTGACTTCAAACTGCAAATATGAGCATCAAAAGCAACATCTTGATTATGTAAAGGAAGAAAAGAAATAAAAAGCAAAATAAACAAGACATTAGAATAAGATAATAATGAAAAAATATGGAGGGATTTTTCGCCTAAACATAAGGCACCTGAAAGCAAACAAAGAATTGTGATAGACTCATTTCGGGTTCGCTTGCACTTTTACTGCTGCAACTTCAATATCCAGTACAAAAAGGAAACTTTCAGGGCGCAACACTTTTGTAAACAAAAATATCCACATTTATATATATTCTGCGTTTGCTCTTGCCATCACTTTCGGTTCACGAATGTGGAGGGAGCCAGCAATGAGTAGACATAATAAACATAATTTTTATATGCACGATATATTGAAAGAACAGCAGAATTGCTCACAATTGCATTTCATAAGGATTAAGATTATTGAATGACTATCATAATGCAAATAAATCGAATTGAAATTGAAAAGCAAGATAGAAAAAATGTTTAATATTTAGTTGTTGAGATAAGAAAATAAGATGAAAACTAAACGTACTGACTTTGCGCTTAAAATGCTATGAGAAAAAATGGCGTGCAGCATGTTAAAATTTATTGCGTCTAAACAAGATGTAGAGAATGACAAAATTCTTATTCAACAATAATGTCAAATTTTCACATATTGAAGAAAAAATTAAATAAACTAAAAATAGTAGTTTCAAACTCAAATGCGATGAAACTAAAACAAAGAAGATAGACTCACTTTCGCCTCATTTTCTTTGGCAACGAACAGCGCATATCTCATCTGCATGCCTGCCATTGCCACACTGCGGCTGCTGGTGTCTCAATTGCTCTATATACTGGCCATTTTGCAACGAAAATTTACCACCTCACCTATCAACTCACCTGCGTAGAGTGGAGCAGGATTTCAATGCAACCGAGAATGCTAACTTAGCAGCACCTCTGTTGGGCTCTTTGTACTAAATAAACTACTGGAATGTTGCGCTCTCGGTTGGATTTTAGTAAATGTGCTCAATTTTTTTTGGCGTCTGCGCGTGATTTGAAATTCTCAGCGTGAAGTTTTGGGAAAGTCATTAAATCATCATGTTTCCATTGTATGGGAATGCCAATTGTTTGTATTTGTAGCAATGGCGAGTGGTGAATTTTTTTTTTATGTAGAGTGCAGATTCAGCAACTGTTAAATGGCGGTTATGTTGATTTACTGTAACAGTGGTGGCAGCCATTGCTTGATGCGCTCTTGCCGTGAAACAGGTGAGTGGATATGTAAGAGCCTGTCATTGATGGGGACCTTAATTGTATTGAGCTTGAATGTATGCGTGCAAATACAAATACAAACATATGCATACACACATACATATATGGCGCTGTAATTACAGGTTGCGAATACGACGTGTCATACATGATTTTCTTTTCCAGCCTAAAGTGCCTCATTTTCACAACTCGTAAACTCTTTAGGCTTCTTTTGTTGGAGTATTTCAATCGAAGTACTAGTTTATTTAATTATTACCTAAAATTTTAAACTTTAATTATTCTGACAAAAGATACGTATCTACATACTTACTATATATACAGAGTCTGGCAAATTAAGTTTTGCCACTATTACAGAGGTCATATTTGACAAACTATTCATGACAATTTCATGAAATTTATTCTGAGAACATTTTGGGGGGGTAAGGTGAGCTCAACATAAGATATCAGTATATATTATACGTCGCCAAAATATTAGAAACATGAGAGCATCAAGACGTGAGAGTTTCTTCATCTTTTTCAACCTTTTAGAATTATAATTTTAAAAATATAATATGAATATAATTTAAGGAAAGTATTTTGGAAAAAAGACAATAACAGTCAGGAGTGGTAAGAAGCTACAGCAGCTCACAAGCTGGCTGTGGTCCATTGGCTACGTAATTGCCCAGTCGTAGGTTGCGGGTTCAAATTCCGATGGAGTCATAAAAGAAATCTGATGAGGAGATGCGGTGATCTCCGAAATAGCTATCATTCCTACCGCTCATGACTGTTGTTGTCTTTTTTCCAAAATACATTCTTTAAACTGGCCTTGAGCTCAAAAATTAATATTTTAATTTTCTTTATTTTTTAAAACTTCCTTTATTCTGTTGTGCATACTTTGAATCATTGTTTTTACGAGTTCCTTAAAATGCTGATCTGTATACCATATGTTTTCTATATTAATTTATATATCGATGATAGGATTTCGCTTTTCATATACTTTTGATTTTAAGTATGCCCAAAAGTGCTCTATGGAGTTAAGAGTGGGAGATTTACCTGTCGAAGAAAAAATTTGCATGCTTTGCTGCTACAAAAAGTTGGCATATTTATGCGAAAAGTTTCAAAGTCTAGTATAAAGCTATAAGAAAATTAATCCCAATTCAGATTTTGTAAATATGGGACTAAAACCACTTCAAGTACATGAATATATTGACCTGCATTCAATAAATAGTCCCTCGTACCTGGATTGGCATGCATCCCCATATCACTACGGCCGGCGGGTGCTTCATAGCCTTAATAATGTAGTCTTCTTAGGATAGTTTATTTGGGCGGCACGGAATAAACCGTATGCTTTCAATGACCGCTCCTATCCGATATTCATCGCTAAATACAACATATTATTTTTAAGTAATCCAAAAATGCGTCATATTAAAACCGGGAAGTTACTATGTACTTTTGCGCAAATTAGTCTTTGTTTTTCATCCTCTCGGTTAATTTTGATTTTGAGGTCGAGGACATTTAAAGGTTTTCCCAGAAGAAACCCGTCCCACACTCCGCAAATAAATATCGCGCCCACCATCCCGTTTCTTTGATAAGATCTCTTTTATGTTCTCTTCTATTTTCTATAGCTTTTCGTATCCCTTTGCACTTTGTTCTTTTCGTTATTTTCGGCTTTTTTTTCGCTATTTTGTGGCCTACAAGTGTTTGGAATTGACAATAGGCGGTTTTTGATACTTTTTGCAACTCTAGACACAGTAGCAGCGCTTACTTTGCATTTTTCTGCTGTTGCTCGATAAGATCTACTTATGAATAAATGGATTGAACGCGAATGTGCCAAAATAATACCTGAAAAATTACTATATTCGTGCATAATGAAACTCGTTCCCTCACTTTTAAAAGCTGTAGTAAACTCGCCTTGAGCTGAAGTAAATATTATATATTATTTGATTATTTTACAGATTTTTATCGTATAATACATAAGAAAATAGTTTCATACAAAACATATATGTTTGTAGGTATCAATTCAACTGCCGAACCCTATATATGTACATACAGAGTGATTCCTCCAGCTACCCCTTTTTTAAAAAGACATTACATTACAAATCACCAATGCATCTGTCAAACTTTTGTGGTATTTTTGTCCACTAAAGTTTATTATTTCCTTGTGAAAAGTTTCGCCGATGAACCATATATCTCAAAAAAAGCCGTCCTGATCTGAATACGCTTTACTGCGTCCCTGCGTGAAATGAAACCCCGTAAACTCAACGATCTTTAGTTAGGTTTAACCAAACGGCGCTAGTTGCCATACTGCGCGTGAAGCTATAAATATCTGCTTGTTTTTTTTTTAATTTAAAATAAGTAAAGGAAGTGCTGTCTCCGGATATCATGAAAATTCTATCATTTTTATGGTATTCCATAGTACACCTAAGTCTAACCCTGCGATTTTATCCCGAAAAAAATATTTGGGGATTTCCCCGTCCCACGACCGTAGAAAGTGTCATGTCATGAGTATTTATACTGCAGTTTCATACATATTACAATATATCATGTGAACTGTAACAAAATGTTTACTACACGAGCACATATTTTACAATTTAAGATACACTAGGATTTTTTTTAGCTGCTTCTACTTCAGCATAATAATTTTTGGATAAAATTTTTCCAAAGCGGATGCATTTTTTGCGCGCTTATTTATTTCAATATTGATAATATATGTATGCTCTGAGCTTCAATCAACTTAGAACCTTAATGCAATTTTTCTGAACATCTGCGCCATCTAGCGACAATGATTTTATATTAAATACCTTGCATTGTGTTAGATGCCAAACAGTTTTGAACGCAAAGGGAAATTAGCATAAAAGAGGTAGCAATATTTGCACCACAAAGCAAGAAACAAAACTAATTTGCCCTAATAAATAAATAATGAATAAATTAATAATGAAAAAACGAGATAAGTAACGTATCCTAAAAACTTTTTTAAAGATTATTATTATTATTATCAGTTTATTTTTATAAATAAATTATAAAAGTAAACTTAAAACTAAGATGCTAGCAGCTAGAGGCCATCGATAACGTGAAAGTAGTACTCCATATATGGCTACACCTTAAAAATAACCAATATTACTTATTTTTTTTAGTAAGATTCGTTGAATGCTAAGTAAATAACTTGCAAAATTTCAAGGTGTTAGATATCTATCGATCAGTTGTATGTCACCTATAAGTTGATGCAATTTCAATAATTTAGTAACGGACAAATTACAACAAATGTTCATTCGTTATTCAAGTATGTAAATATGAGCGACGAATAAATTTTCTTTCGTAATTAAGAGTAATTATTAATAGCGAATAATTTTTTATTCGTCACACCTAAGATTTTGAATAAAGAATATATTCTGTCATATTTTCTACTGCTTGAAGATTTGATTGACTGAATAAAGATGAATATAAATATATTTGATATTCTAAAAACCACTTTAGTGATGAATGAAAATCTATTTGATATTCACAATTATTTGTATAATAAATAAACATTTATTGTTTATTTAAAAACAGGAAATTTGTGAATACTTTTTTTTATTGCCTTTTGAGCAATAACTTGCTCCAAAACGGAACAGCAATAAATTGCAACAAAAATTCGCACCTCCACATCTTCCACATCTTCAATATATACTCGTACATAAATTTTCCTTTTATCCACACCAACTCATGAGCTCAAAATAGTTAAAAAGGAAAGACATTTAAAACATTTCACTGCCGTAATTCGTTTATTTGTGTAACCGAATTTTTTTTATTTTTTTCGCTTTCGGAAATTTTTTTACAACAAGAAACTTGAGGAAAAACCCCCATCAACTACAACTAGTGAGAAATCAACATCGCCGGACCGGAAACCTTAATTCATTTGCTGCGGCTAGAAAGGTCGAGTCGAAAGCTTTAATCTACACACCGTTGCAGTGCACAAAGCCGCAAGTTACTCAGCTCTGGTGCTGCGGTTCCATTGCATACACTTCAACTTCATTTTATTCCAGTCATCTTCGCCACTCATCTTGGCAACTGCATTGAAATAGATGAAACTGCTAGTGTCCTCTGTTTAAGGTGCATTATCCCTAACCACGAACGCATTAAATGCAATCGTCAGCTGTCGTTTTGGGTTGATGCTCTCCGTTTTCATCGTTTTCATCGTCATCAATGCAATCACCTTAAAAACCAGAGAAGTAAATGAATGAATGGTTTACTTCCTTGGTCCCCCCCAGCATCCGTCGATGCCATTCCAACAGTCTGACTTCCTTTTGCACATCCGCTTCCGCTTGAGCGAGCATTTACTTAAGTAAGGTTCGTTCGTTCAAGCGTTTTGAATTTTTCGTGCACATCGACGGCGGCGGCAATTTGTAATTGCAGGTGGTGTGCTATTTTAACAACCTGTAGCTGTAGATACGTAGCGCTTGCGTTACGCAGACCTTAGCACTGAAGGAGAGAAATGCGTGCGGAGATGCTTAAATATTTTCTTAGAAATATCTTTAGCTTAAATTTTGCATTGGAAAAGGATTTAAAATCATATGAGTGGAGGAATTCAAAGTAAAAACTTTTGTAAATACATATTTCTCTTTAATATAACTGTTTATTTTTTCTTTTTCTTTTTTGTATGAAATCATTTGGATCATACAAGTATTAAACATAAGATATTCATATTTACTTTTATGGCGTTGTATTTCGAGAATATTCTGATTGCAATATGTGCATTAGGGTGCAATCAATGTATTTCGGAAAAGGTAAAGTAAAAAATTTATTGTACTCACGCTCTAGGATAGTTCTATGTTGAAAACAAATAATAACCCTATTATTTTCTTTTTTTCTCAAAAATTTTGATATTTTTTATCTATATATATAAAAGAAAGTCGTGTTAGTTACACCACTTATAACTCAAGAACGGCTGAACCGATTTGGCTGAAAATTGGTGGGGAGGTAGCTTAGAACCAGGGGCAGGTTATAAGATAATTTTTATCCCGTTACCGTGGGACGACAAAAAAAACGGTAAATTTGATTTTTTTTCTTCGCCCTTCATATAGTTTACATGTACTCTGGCGGCGAAAGGTAATATCGATGTAAATTGTAGTGACATCTAGCGGAGAAGGGCAATATCCATGTAATTGGTGTGAATTGCCGATATTAACATGTATTTTGTTTACTTTTACGAATTTTGTTGGGTGAAAAATTGACAGTTAGAAATTTTGAAGTTTACCGGTTTTTGTGTTTGTTTCGAGTATCTATAAATATTGTGCCGATATTATTATCATTAAAATGCCGCGTCCAAGACGATCAAATCTTCCCCGAAAAAGCCGTAATGCAACTAGGATGCAAAACGTTGCGAATGAAAGGACTGAAGAAGTACAAGAAATTGCACGTGAAGAGCGCCGCTTTAGTATGGCTCGACTTCGTGCTTCTCAATCACAAGAGCAAAGCGAGGCAGTCCGTGCAAAGGCTCGGTTGGCTATGAGAAATCATCGAGCAAACCTAAGAGATCAACATCTTGATAATTTTCGACGCACAAGGAGAAATTTATCAAGTACTGATTTGAATCGAGCAGCGTTTCGATATGATTACAGCACTGATTACTGCTTGCATACTAGCGTTCGCATTGGGCCAATGGATGTGGTTTGCGAGTATTGAAGTTTACCGGAGAAACGCCAAGATTGTGCTGCCTTAATGGGAAAGTGAAATTGGCATTATTGACTCCCCTACCTGAGCCATTGCACTCATTGCTACTACATAATTCAGATTGAGGTCATTAGTACACTACATTCGTTCAAATCTATTGACTGTGCAACAAATGCAGAATATGCCAACAACTATCCAATTGAATTTTTAAAGTCCTTGGATATGCCTGGCTTACCACCGCATAATTTACGACTAAAGGTTGGCTCCGTAATAATCATGCTTCGAAACATAAACCCACCAAAACTGTGCAACGGAACGCGTTTGGTAGTAAGTAAATTGATGAACAATGTGATTTACGCGACGATACTCAAAGGAAAATTTGAAGGTGAGGAAGTTCTCATTCCGAGGATCCCGATGATCCCAACCGACATGCCGTTTGAGTTTAAACGACTTCAATTTCCGATCCGTCTTGCATTCGCCATGACCATTAACAAATCACAAGGCCAATCCTTGAAAGTTTGTGGTCGAAATATAGAAAATCCATGTTTTTCCCATGGTCAATTATATGCGGCATGTTCAAGGGTCGGAAGACCAGCTGCGTTATTTGTTCTTGCACATAGTAATAAAACTAAAAATATCGTCTATCACAAGGTGCTTCACTGAAGAGTGCAGCCTATGCACTAAAATACATGGCCAATAAAGAATCATTACAATAATTGATTTTTTACTTACTTATATTTATTATCGTAATAAAAAATTTAAACTCATAAAATCAAGAATCTGCTCATTTATTGCTTCTAAGGCGGAGCAATGTTCACCGGGTCAGCTAGTTTGTAATAAAATAGAGAATATTGATAGAGTCCTTACAAATCAATATAATGCTATCGACTAATTCTGCTGCTCTTCGGGATAATTCAAAGAGAAATATAGTTGTTTATTTAAAACATTTTTTAATAGACATTGACTATTTTTATAAGCCCCCGGAAAATCTCAAAAATAAAAGGCAAGAAGAGACTAACAAAAAATTTTTATATTAAAAAATGGTACACAAGAGAACAGTTGCCTATTATATTATTTTTTAAAGTCTTCTGAAGAGAAATACTGTTTGCTGATTGAAAAGAATATATTTTAAAGGATTGATGCAAAATGCATGGAAAATTTTAAGCGACCTCCTAAATCCGGCCCCATTCCGAAATGCATTAATGCAAAGTATCAGCCTCTCTAATTTTTGTATTACTTGCTTGCTTCAAGTCCTCACCAAAATTTGAAAATAGCTGTACTATCTTAAAATTAATTAATTTTTTTTATATCAAATTCGAAGTTAAAGTCACCTGAAATTTCAGCTTATATGGAAGGTAATCGAATCAGGGGTTGGAAAACGGGATTTTTTTTGAGATACATTATTTTTATAATATACTTTCCTTTTTCTTTGCTTTTTTGTTTTGCTGTTATGATTTTTGGCCTCCCACGATATGCGTCAAAAGTACGGTTAAAAGAAGTGGTTAACAAAATTTTCGGGAAAATGAAGAATAGATGAAGAATAGAATGTCACATAACACATATCTGGAAATATGGGGGGAAACGTTTTTCGGAGTGTTTTTGTCCTTATCTTGAATATTTCTGAATCAAACTTAAATTTTTGTACGTTGCTGAACAGATTTTTTATGGACGATTTAAAAATAATAAGTAGCAGTTATTTTTTATTTTTATTTTATAAATTAAAAATAGCAGTTAGTTTTGATTCTTATTTCAGAAGTAATAAATAACAGTTTTTTATTATGTTTACTTTATAAATCAAAAATAACAGTTATTGAAGACTTTTATTTATAAAAGTCACTGACTTTTATTTTTTAAATCATACTTCTAAAAGCGTACTTAATTTTTCTGTGAAAATAATATGAATAACAAATCATTTTTTGGTTCCTCAACAACTTTTTTTCCTGCGAAGAAATTAAAAGGACTTTTATAAGTATGGCTTAAAAAACAAAAGCCAGTGAATAATTTATGTTGACGAGTTTTTTAAATAAAAGTCTTCTATAACAGTTATTATTTGTAAAAAAAACCGTTATTTTTGATTATTAAAATAAAATCAAAAATCAGTTATTTATAATTTCTAAAAAAAGAATAAAAAATATTTATAAAATAAAAATCAAAAATTTTTTTTTTTAATTTTCCATAAAAATAAAAAATAAAAATTGATTCTCGGTGAAATAAGAAATCGATTGGTATATAACACTTGATTGTAGAACATTTATTTCGTAACGAATTTTTCAATGACAATTTCCGGAAATAACTATTACCTTCCGCCCCTGGAAATTAATAAAAATTATGGTAGTAATTAGTAATGGTATTAGTAAAAATAGCGGTAGAAATTAGTGAAAAAAAGTGGTAGTAATTAGAAAAAATAGTAGTTGAAATTAGTAAAAAATGTTATAGTAATTAGTAGTCGTAGTATTTCGTAGTAGTAGTAGTAGAAGTTGGAGTAGTAACAGCTGTAGTGCTGAATCAGTCCCGAACTTGTGGAAAGTCCTAAAATGGGTAAGGAATATTAAAAATGGTCGTGAACTAATACCGAAACACTATTTTGGCATGAGCTGATTTAAGCTCCAGGCTATATTTTCGTTACAGTCCTGTAACAGGCTGTAGAATGTTGCCTCTACTTGGATTCATACTCTATTCTTTGTGTGGCTTCTTCGTCTTGGTTTGTGTTTCGGTAATTCTCTCACTTTTCTGCTTCAAACAAAATAACCTTTGATTACGTCAGTTTGTTTACCGATGTATTGTGTAAATGCAAAAACTACTTTTTTAATGCTGTCGCAGAATGGACGGAATTTCGTATTCGACTGACAGCCTGCAAATCGTCTAAATGGGATAAGGCTACGCGGAGAAAGGGTTTGTTTTGTTGATAGCATATATGTGAAAATACCTACATACAGCTAGAGTTCGATTCACAAAAATTGTATAAGAAAATTCTAGAAATTCACAGCAGAGAAACCATTAGGAATTCACTACAAGCTCATGTGATTAATAATTGCGTTCCATAAAATTTAGGCCTACCAAGTAAGTAGATTTTCCACTGGCCCTAAACCTCAACACGCGTCCACATTGCTATGCGTATAAAAACGAAAGCTACAATCATGCTAAACAAATGTCAAGTAACTATTCCCACTCTATTTGTTTATCCCATGACCAATGTTGACTATCGCAAGAGCGGAATGCCGCACAAATTCTACGAATGTCACGTATACGCCGTGTAGCCAACGCGCACGTCAACAATATTTTCGGTTTTGTATACATAGCGATTTTAAATATGTGTACATTTGTGTAAGCAACTACAAAACAATATGCGTAAAGAGTGCCGTCGTGTGCGGCATGGTGATGGGGATGGTGGGGTGGGGGGTGAGGTAAGGCAAAGGTGAAGGCAATTGTTGAAACCATGGTATTTATTGATTGTTTCAATGTTTTTATTGGGATTTTCGTGTGCCACACTGTACGCTTATCTGCAGTGTAAACGAACGGAGAAACAGGCATGACGATAAGAACTGGCAGGAGAAAACAAACACTTGAATTCAATAAAGATCTTTGTCAATTCGAACTTAAGCAAAAAACAAAGACGCTATACAAGTGTGGAAATAAACAATATCCGTAAAATTACAACAAGCGTGTTTGGATTGAAGACAATTGAATAATTTATGAGCTTTTAAGTGTTTAGCTGTTGTTGGGAGTATGCGTGGAAATCTTCACTAATTTCTAGTGTTATCATCGACCCGGAACGGCTGCTTGTTTTTATGAAAATTCCAATTTTTTGGAGTATCCTATTGTGAAACACTTTTAGTTTTCGTTTTTTGCTTTGGATTTTTTTATTCATAGCAGCAGAATACTGCACGATTAGGCTATACAAAATTATCGGTTGAATGTGATAAAAATAAAGTTAAGACTCATAGTGAACGCTATAGCATGGATATATTTAGTGCAAAATGAAAGTAAATGTATATTTAGTTTGTCTACATCAACTGTTCGTTTTTCTCTCGTTGAGGTTTCTGATGAAATTGGATTTGCAATTAAATTATTGTTTTTTTTTTTTGCTTTATATTTATACTTACAATTTTTAAATCATCACTTAAAGGGTTTATTTTCAAGAATTGGAAAGAAGGAACGCAAAATAAACTTACTCGGTTTATTTGAAAAAGCAAGTATTCCCATTATTTAAGAACCGCCATATCTAGCTCGGCTGGCTTCTCAGTAGCGCATACTGTTTTGGACCGTATCTTACGGATGGTTTGCTCCAAGGCGAATTCATATCAGGTGGTATTGAGAGCACAAAAACAAAAATGTGTACTAACAAATTGTATTCACAATGACAGTAGGAATTACAAAAAACACATCATTTAACATTACATGACATTAGGTTCCAATTAGCTTCTTGATTGGCACCTACCTATATAAATTTGCTTTGGCTGCTCGCTTAATATTCGCTTTAAAAGCCTGGATCCTTAATGGATTTTCACGGCACCACGCAAAACCATAACCAAAAGTAGCTCCGAAATGCCCACTTGACATCGCCATGCTGGCTGATACCACGTCTACTGAATTTGGTCATATTTCTCAAACCAAAGATCCTCCAACGCCTGCAATTTTCGCCAACCAAAAATCATTTGTTATATCTCTGTAGGGCTCAAACCTTTGACTGAAATGACATTTCATGCGGCAGTTTCAATGAACGACGGACCAATCACGGCATCTCTTCGAAAACCCTTACTAAACTATCAAGGATGCATTGACTTCTCGACGATCAAATGCAGTTATTTCTATTTCCAGATCCAGCAGCTTTCCTGATAACATAGCCGCCATAATGGCTCCTTAAAATAAATTACTTTTCGCGCAAAATCGTTCTGCATTTCATTTGCATTATTTCGTCCAACGTCATGCAATCTTAAACCGATTCGTTTCATGCCACGGAGACGTAATTCTGATTTTATGTCAAGATTTCCAGTGGAAAAGAGCTGACACTCTCAGATATGAATAAAAAGGCATAAGTTGTACTTTGACATAAAAAGACAATACAATTTGTTAAATTTTTTTAAAGACTTTAGCGAAATTTTAATTTAACAGTAAGTCCAATTTGTATTTGTATATTTTCTCACTTACAGGGGTAGTTATGTTCTCTGTTACGTGAATCTGAGAAGCATTAAATGTAGTAGCGTTACCTGGGATTTGACCTTTTATTAACCCTTAAAAGCCTAATTTTTTTGATCTGAAAATTCCTTGAATCCGGTCAACAAAATTAAAAACAAAAATCATTTTTCTTCAAAAACAAAATATTAGAAAATAACAGAAATATAGAAGATATTTACAAGAACATTAACATAAAATGTTGTTGTAGTTTTTGCAGTTACTCAGACTCTACAAGTTCGCTAGCATCAAAACTATCTTGGGGAGGCCCAAAGAAACGCACTGGTTCGACTGACAGGATCGGGCCAAAGAGAAAGGGGTATTAGATGAGTTGATTTAAGATGGCAAGTGAATTGGTACGGTGCGAAGAATTTTCACATGCAACACATTTGTACATTAAGTACATCTCGGTTGATTTTGGATAGGTCTGCTGAAATATTCAGATCGTACTATCTTCGATTGCATTCAGTTTTGACGAAACTCAGCGAAACATTTTATTTTAGTTGAGAGACCCAAATGTATCCCGCATTTTTGGCATCACAACTTTGCACGTAAGTATGTACGTCTCGGATACTTGCATCGCGGCTTTCCTTCTTTGATATATTCATTATCTAAGCGAATGTTGCGCGACGATAAATATAGACGTTTAGCGTTAAAATTTTGCAGCAAGCTCAACACCAAAATTACTTGGTCGACCCTTTTCCATTCTTAATTCAACTCAAATTTAACTCTGTTTGATTTAGATTTTACATTTCCTAATCGTCTCTGGCACCTACTTATTTTTTGTATCGAAAAGCGTCTTATACAGCTTGTCGTGCTTTGATGGAATCTTCTTATAACCTAGCACTATTTTACGTTTTTTTGTATGATCACTTACACTATTTATATGGAAATTTATTTCACCTTGAAACTGAGATGACCACAATAAATAAATACTTTCTATGATTTGGTGTTTAAACAAACAGTGCTCATTTTTCCTGGCAACCAGTGCATTTATCGTTTCCCCTCTCTCGCCCTCAGAATTTTACCAGTTGAATTCTAAAAAGAGTTCTATTTTACTTTATACATAAGTCTTTTTTCTCGAAGTTTCACATTCAGAAAAAAATTGAAAGTAATTAGCGATTTACCCAATTTTAAAGAAACCACATTTCCTTAATATGCAGTAGGTACTTTTTCCTCTATGTTTAGGAAAAATTAACTTAATTCACTTGCTGGAGCTATAAAACTACATACCCAAAAATGTCCTGAAATTCTAAATAAATAGTGTAATTTTTAATGGTAATTTGTTGAATTTTCATAAATTTTGAATGCAGTTTGAGATTTTGTTATATTAATTATAGGTACACTCAGAAAAAAGTATTTCCTTATTACCAATGCCAAATCAATTTGAGGAAGTAAATTTACTTAATAATAGCAAAAATTTTCGTAAACAGTTTTGAGTTTTGCCAGTGCTCTAAAACGAAAACATGCGCTACGGTGCCATCATTTGACTTACAAATAGAAAAGGCTAAATGTTTTAATTGAAAATTTTTAATATAAAATATATAAGATATCTTCCTGTTCACAGAGTCATTGTAAGCAATAATATCTTAGTAAAACCAGAGCATTTTTATTAAAACATATATATGTATGTGCATACCAAGCAATAAAAATTAAATAAAAATCGGCAAAAGCTTCAATGAAATAGCAACACAATTTCTTCATTAATTTTTGGCAAAAAATATCCGTACGTATAGGATTTCTTCAAACTGACAAAAACAAGTTGCACAAAACTGTCAATTGAGAATTTAGTTTTTCCAAAAAATAAAGAAAAAAGTACTGCAAATTAAAGAAATGGGTCTTTCCAAACTGGGGCAAATCGTTTATTCATTTTAAGGCAACCATGTCTTTGGCGCCATTTCAAGGAAATTTTTCATTAGAATAAGTTACATTTCTTCTGAGTGCTTATGTTAAATCAATTAAATTAAAAAATCTTAGCATCGCTAAAAATGTATCCAATACAATTTTGTACATTAGCTACATTACTGAAAGAATTTAAGTGAAATTGAATTGCGTCAATATATTAAAACATATTTTACATTTCAAAATATTTATGCACTTATTTATAAATAACTTTTATGGATACAATTGATATTTTTTTACTTTTCATTACTATCATTGAAACATTAACCCTCATATAAATATGTACACATTTTTTAAAGTGCGCTTCACACAGAACTTTTTATAAATAACCGAAAATAAACGAAATTGCTAACAGGCAATAGCGGAATTGAATTAATAGACACTTTTCCCCGATATAGACGCTAATACTGCAAAATAGCTGAGGGCTATTTTAACCAACAGGTGTGTAACTCATTTTTCAAAGTATTTAAAGAAAATTTTGAAATATTGCTTTCCTCACTCGGTATTCAGCAAAGTTTAGCTATTAATTTTTACGCAGATTGTTCACTGTTGATTTACTGCCAAATGGTTTCTTTGGTTTGTTATTCCTCGTGTTTTTTTTACACTTTTGCTATTTTTATATTCGTGAAATAACTGTTGTTATTTTATTTCCTAACTATTTGTTTGGGATTGTAGTATTAACTCCTGTATTCTGAATCAATGCATTCATGTAGATCAAATTGTACCTACACCGAAAAAAAAATAAAGCACCTAACCCTTTCCGACCTGACACTAAATTGCCGAGATTTTTTTTGTTGCTGGATGTACAAAGTTTTTATGCGATATGAAAATGTATAGCATTTTTATATTTAGGTGTTTTGATATCCTACAAGCATATTCCGGTCTCGCACATTCATCTCGGTCTAATTTCATTTCACAGAAACATAGCTACATATGATATGTTTTTATTTTATTTTATTATACAGTTTGAAACAATTATGATTCTTATCAAAAATATAAAAATACAGCACGCTTTCGTTTAAGCGCCTTTCACTCATTGCCGTGATGCAATTGTGTTGATTTTAAGTCGAGTTCTTCTGGTCGTCCAGTCGTCCAGTCGCCCAGTCGTTTTTCGGTGCATACTTGATCAGGTGGGCGATATCATTTTGAAGGCGAAAAAACAGCAACTTCGGCTGATTCAGATCCAGAGCACCATTCTATGTTCTCAAGAGTTCGTGCCGACACCTAAGCCTCAACTAACGCAAGTCGGAGACTTTTCAAATGGAGCGTATCTTTTGGCGCGTTTCCGATTTCCCGACAAACATTTGGTGCTCCATCCAAGAATTGCAATCTACGAAATGTATAATTATTTTAAGTGTCCATATTCAGGTTTTAAAAACCTTCCAATAACCTCCCATTTGTTGTTAAAAAATTCCCTTTTTCTCGACTTTCAAATTTACCCGCACAACCGATGATCACGGTCTGAAAAAGGCTAAGAAAAATGTCAACAAATTGCGATATTTCCTTCCGATATTTTTAAGTCTTTAATGGCGGGACTTTTTGTTTTGAGCATTTAGGAATTAATTCGGGACTGTCTTCCCGATAAATTCGGGATCATTTCTTAACTAGTGCGGCACTATTTTGGGTGCCGAAATAGTTGCGTCTTTCAAAATTTCAAAAAGTTGTCTCACTACTAATTATTATGCAAATATTTTTATCATATAATCCTCAAAGTAAAAGTCTTTAAAATACGTAAAAAACGTATCCCGCTAATAACTTTTATGGAAAGAGTTTTATAACATAAGTTTCAAAATAATAGTTATTGTTGATCAAAAGAATTTCTTTCACTTATAATTATTATGAACCGACTTTTATACTGTCCGTCTCAAAACAATTAGTATCGATAACTTAAAAAAAAATGCCCAACTCATAATTTTTATCAATAGAATTTTGAATTCTTATCTAAATTAGGGTAACTTTTTTAAAATTTAATGATCAAATAATTGTTATTCCGGGTCTCTGATTTCTTGGGAGTATAGCTTATGTAATACATTTGCATTTTTATTATTTAGCGAAACCTAATGAAATATTGTAGAAGTATGCAATTATTTTGTAGACTTAACGAACATGTTTTAAGGCAACGCGTAGATAAGCTTAAAACAAATTAAAATAAAATTACTAAAGATGCTTTCGATCACTGTTTCATTTCTTAAATCAGAGATTAAATATTAATAATAAAATGTATTTAGGATAAGAGAACTAACATTTCGAAAAGATTTGAAATATTTATTGTTTTTTTTCTATTTTCAGATGTTTCCTGAAGTAGCAAGCATATAAAATTTCACAAAGCTTGGCAAATTTTTTACGTGCACACACATATTATCTATATATAAATGCATGCACAACAATTTGTACATATATGTATATGTATGTCGGTTTATATTCCCGGGTATTAGATATATATGTATGTACACACGAACATGTGAATATATGTAAAGGGTGATTAAATTTTAAGGGCCGATGTTGATTTTGAATAAAACACAAATTATTTTGGAAATTACTGTAATTTCTTTTTATTATGATAATATGGTGTGGTTCAATTATGTTTGAAACTAAATATCGGCCAAATGTCCGCCGCGACCTTAGCGGCACACCTCCATCCGATGGTCCAAATTTTCGATAACGCTGAGGCATAATTGAGGTTATATGCCGTTAATGTGCCGAATTATCTCATCCTTTAGCTCTTGAATTGTTGCCGGTTTATCGACATACACCTTTTCTTTCAAATAACCCCAAAGAATGTAGTCCAACGGTGTCAAATCACATAATCTTGGTGGCCAATGGACATCGCCACCACGTGAGATAACACGGCCATTGAATTTGTCGCGCAAAAGAGCCATTGTTTCGTTGGCTGTGTGGCAAGTGGCACCATCCTGTTGCAACCACATATCGTCCACATCCATATGTTCCAATTCGGGTCATAAAAAGTTCGTTATCATCTCACGATAGCGAACACCATTCACAGTAACTGCCTGACCGGCCTCATTATGGAAAAAATACGGCCCGATGATGCCGCCAGCCCATAAACCGCACCGCACCAAACAGTCACTCTTTGTGGGTGCATTGGTTTTTCGACAATCACTCTTGGATTATCATTCGCCCAAATGCGGCAATTCTGCTTATTAACGAATCCACTGAGGTGAAAATGTGCCTCATCACTGAAGATGATTTTCTTCGAAAATGCACGATATGTATATTGATTTGAACGCCCATTTTCATAATAAGCCTGAATAACTTTAACACGTTGCTCGATTGTGTATCTTGTCATGTTCAAATTGAATTAGTCTGAAATTGAGAAATGTCAAATGAAATGTTCACATTCAACATCGGCCCTTAAAATTTAACCACCCTTTAATACTAGTACATTGTATTTGTAGTAGTGTAATTTCCGCTCTGCTTATTGTTATCCTTTATTTTCGCTTGTGTTGTCATTAATATTTGCTTTTGAAATGGTTTTTGTTTGTATGTTTCTTTTACGTTTTTTTTTATTCTCTTTTTGCAGATTGTCATTGTTACATATCGTATTTTAGCCATTTTATATCCCATTTTTCACCTAAATCGGCCACCTTCTATTACTTAATTTTATTTTGCTGACCGCCCAGTTTCAGAAATTCCTTTTTATGTTTCACCCTATTTCCCTTTTTTTTTTGCACAGTTGCTCTATTATTACTCTTCCACTGTTGACGCATTTATTTTAGTACTTTAGTTACGCTAAACGAAAAAGTAAATAAAGTATGTAATTTCGCTGATTCAATTTTAATGAATTTTATTTTACATACATGTTGTCTGAAAATATTCTGTATTTACTTGGCGTGTTTACATTGCAGGCCGTTATTGATTTTGCTTCGGTTCATGTATTTGTTTATTTATTTGTCACGAAAATCACAAAATATTTCCTTTCTCATGTTCTCTTATTCGCATTCTCATTAGTGGGGTCCGGGTTGTTGGTGACCATATTTTATTACCGTTTTTAGATAATAGTCGAAGTTTGAATGCTAAAATTTTATTTCGGTTTAATGCTGAAAGCCAACGGGTTATATAATAAAATTTGCATGTAAAAAAAATTATTTTGAGTTTTCTTTTATCTGAATAAAAATTACGGCTAAAAGTAAACTTTTATTTTTTCTGGCAAAATTAAAGGGTTGACTGAGTAACAAAACACCATTCTGTTCAATCGATTATTTCGGACTTTTAGATTTCAAAAATATACAGATATAATTGGTTGGTTTTTCTAACCTAACCTACTTGACTCACTGGATTTTATATTTTCAATGCCGTAAGTAACGTTACGTTAGGGCGGTTGAGTGTTTAATGGAATTTTCTTCTATGTATGAAACTTAAAAATTAGCAACTGCTCCGTTAATTTTATTAACATATAAAACAAAAATTTAGCAAATGGAAAAGAAAAAGAATTAATCACGTGTTCCAAAATTATGTTTATTTATTTAATTTTTACGTAATTACTTTTCGTATCAATCACGTGGACAAAATTGTAGTGGTACACAGATTTTTAAAAAATTAAACATGTAGATTTGTTGAAATTATATACAGTTGTAATAAGGGAAAACTCTCTATTTATCTAAATTATTGAAATGTTTCAAGTTTATACACCGTTGGAAATTATCAAGTTACCACCTATACAAAAATTGTGTCTAATTTACTTTTCAATTAAAATGCAGCACATTCTCTATCAACAAAACTTTTTGCCAAATTTATAGCAATTTAAAAAATTTTGAATAAAAATTACACACTTTTTGAGTAAGGAATTTTGTAGCCCATTCGATTTTTAGGAAATTAAGGTGCAAGCTTTTAGTAACTAGGGGTCACCGTTGATTTTTCAGAATTTTTTAAAGTAATCTTTCCATACCACGATTAAACGAAATATATTTTTATACGGAAGAAAACCGAGAGTTTCTCGCCAAGCAAAGTTTTCAAAAATCAAGGGTAATTAGTCCCTTGTTACTAGAAGCTTCCACTTTAGACTACTAAAATTTAAAGAGTTATAAAAATGTGTACTCGATTTTTTTTAAATATTTGTAATTTTGATGCAAGTTCTTTAAATTATAAATTTTGCATAAAGTTAAAAAATGGAGTAAACATTAGGGGTAAAATTTTTTAAATTATAAATTTTGCATAAAATTGGAAACTTATATGATATTTGTTAGAGAATGTATCTACTATATTTTAATTGTAAAATAGCTGACATTAATTAAAAGAAAAATAAGTTAGAGAAAATTTGTAACGGAGTGTATGGTAAAATACTGCAATATTTAATACTTATTTTTACAACAAAATATTTCCGATTTGATAGTTAAATAAAATATTAAAACATTGATATCGTCCGAAATTTACTATGATCATTTAAGAACTTTTTAGCATAGACATATTTAACGAACTTACATTGGAAAATGACAACGGCGGCTGCGGGAAAATGGCAACTGTTCGTGGATTAAAAAAATTACTGGTTACGATAGGACGGAATGTGAATCCAGCAAAAAACACCATTGTGCCTTAAGTCTATTCGAATTCAATTATTGAATATAAAGTGACCCTAAATTTCTTTATATTACACAATAACAAAACTTAATCTGGAAATTACACTAGGAGGAAGAGCATCTATGATTTGCAGATCCATGGCAGAAAAAAGCTGTGGCAGCCCTCTAAAAGTAATGAGATGAATCTACACGGCTATTGTTAGACCCACGATTCATATGGGAAGAGAGAACCTATCAACAGGGAGCCACGGAAGTTCTTTTTGATTTAACAGCAGCTCTACACCTACTCAAGAGAAGAGGGCTATCTGGCTATAAATACAAATGATGGGCAAAAAGGTGTATGAGTCGTAGAATGTTTGATATTTTTGGACCATGTGGAAATTTTGCATTTTTCTTATGAGAGAAGAACAAAAAAATTCCACACTTCCACAACCAGAGAAAATGCTGAGAAAAGAACACGAAAATTTGACAGCCCTGGGACACGGGATTGAATAAATGCAACATTATTTCGAGAAAAAAAAACGCTTTTACTTTTATAAACCAACTATGTAGGGTAATTAAAATGGATATCAAATCCAAGCACCACTTTCTTCTTGAAAAAGTTTTTGAGTAAGTCAGTGAGTAAGTTTGATTTTGCATGACAACTTTTGAGTAACTATAACTAGTTGAAGCGCAAAAGTTACATTTGTCAAATCAAATTAAATACATTTGTTTTAAAGAATTGCATATCATTTGAGCGACATTGTTGATTTTTAGATCAAGTTTTATCGTTGTCTAAACTTTGCTTTTTTTAAATCAAATTTGATCGCAATTTTTTGATATTTAGTTTTTTAGATCACAAACAACATTTCAAAAAATTGTCGGAGAAGATAATAATAGCAAAAACAACAATAATATTAGTTATGTTTTATAATCGAGAAAATAAATATTACAAAATATTTATCAAATATGATCGGAAGAATTTACATACAATGATAACGATTAAAATCTTGCGAAAAAAAACTAACAATTAAAAAATTGCGATTTAAACGAGTTTTTCCCAATGGTTTTTTTTTGCCGCAACATAAAAATAACGATTTTTTTCGGTCTCTGTTTTAAACAAACTTCTATTAGATTTTTTTAACAAAAAAAAATTTCAGTATTAGTAAAGCAACTCTTTTCGATAAGCTCTACTACTTTCGTCAAGGCTCAAGGAATTTCGTATTTGCATTGAGCATTTTATAGGCTTTATACACTCTAATGGCTCCTAAATTTAATTGATATTAGACAAAGACCATTGAATTCTGGTGCTTAGTAATATCGTATATACACATAATATTGCTAAGTAAATATTACACAAACTAAAAAACGTGGTTTACTCTAAAATTAGTTTCCCTGCACTTTACTAAAGTTTGCATCACACCACTTGCATTGCAAATTTAATTATATCTCTAAATATTTAATTGTTCTATCGTTCCAATGCACACCGTTGCTGGAACTTCTTTTTATAGCAAAAATTTCACCTGATTCTTCTTTATAGTCCTAACTGCATCTGTGTCTTAAATCATATCCCTTGTCATATCGCTTGTGCTAAGCCTTTTTTATTAGATTTTATCAATCTTCTTTTTGCTGACATTTTATGACTTATTTACACATTTCGCCTTCAATTCCAACTTCTAATTTTATTATGGCAGCAGGGGTGCTATTTATGTGAGACGACAGTATAGAAATGCTATTAGTTTTTGTATAGTACGGTGGTGTCGCTCGGGGAAAATATTTGCAAAACAGTATTAATTAATATTATTAATTCAATTTGTAAGTAACAAGTACATGCAAATTGAGAACAATAAAAGAGGGCTAGATCAGGCTGTTTAAAATAAAGATAATAAAAATCTATGAGATGTTTTAAAGCACTTATGAGAACTAATTTGTAACCTGAATGCCATTTTGTTCAGTCAACCCAAAGTGCTAAGGCTGAGAAGCTTTACAAAAAAATATCTTGAAATTTTAAATGCATAACACTATGATTTTCTGGAATACTCTATGCACACAGTTTGCATCGATTTGAATGAAAATATCGAGTTCCAACTGTAAAAAAAGGCAAGGGCAATTTTTATTCAGTCGCTGTGAAGAAAACGAAAATTTCATACGCGCTGAAGCAATTGTGAAAAAATATGTGTTGTTGGGGCAATAAATCTTGTGGCAAAGTTCAATGAAAAAACCGCTTTAGAAACCGAAAAACAAATGGTTTTTTAAATTTTTTTTTTTGATTGTGCATTCACCGTTCTTTTCCGTAATTATAAAGAGCATGGGCCGAAGATGATCGAAAATAAATGGGAAAAAATTCATTCAAAACAAAACTGTAATAAACCGATCTAATCCTTATACTATACGTTAAGCAAATCGGACCTGCTTTTTAGTTAGAAGATTTTTTGTTTTCAACTCACGCATAATCGTTATTTTGTGATTTTGTTTTTTCGATCATTAAACAAAAAACGTATTACTGGTGTTGTTGTTTTTATTGTCACCGTCGAAAGTTTTTTACTTTTACTATGATCGACAAATTCTAAACCCGAGAAGAACGATTATTTTTATGGAACATATGTATAAAAATCACAAAATATCGATCGATTATGATCGGAAAGGTAAAAAATACGTGAAAGAATTACGAAATAGCGATTAAATCATGATTTTTTTAAATAAAAATTATAACGGTTACTGAGCCTGCTAAACACATGTATTTTACAGAAATTCATTCATATTTCAAGATTCTCTAATTTTTATTTCAAAATTGACAAAAATATGTGAAAATCCGCTAAACAAATAAATTTGACTTATTGAAACCATCAGCCCTCTTTCCGTATTATGCTTATTGTTTTTCTCTTTCCTCCCAGATTTTTGGGTACAAATAAGTTCTACTCTCAAATACTTTTAATAATTAGTAATAGTCAACAATAGAGAAGCATACATATATTTCCCATCGCTAGTGCCTACGCGAAGTTAATATTTTACCAGCGCCATCTGCCGTTCAATAGACAAAATACAATTATACAATTAATGACCAACATATGGCGCATGATCATGTTTGATTTTTTCCCTTTGTCACTTTCTATTTTATAAAAGAACATTGTTTGTACATATGTATTTTACAAATTGATGACTGAATGTTTTTACGTCTTTTTTTTTTTGATTGTAAACGATTCTCGTAAATGTTTGATTTGAAAAGCTACCAACTCACTCTTCTTTTTATATTTTTGCATCTTTAACGAGCTTATAATGTTTGTTAAATGTATCTATTGGAAGAGTAACAAAAATTAAGTAAAACCGTATAAAAAGTAAGTACATAAGTTGAACGGAGAGAGAGAGAGAGGAAGGGTTGATGTGGAAGTTTAGAAACAATAAAGGCGAATAGGTTTAGGATTTTATTGTCTAGGGATCCCACTCCTACTGAATTACTGGAGCAGTTCGAAGAAAAAATAACCAAACTAGGGTCATATGCATACAACATTGCCGTAGTGATAACGAGAAAGTATGAGATACTATAATGGGTCGCGAAGAAAAAGTTAGTAATTACAACCCGGTCCTTGAAGGACGACAGAAGGTACCTTCGAGTAATAAAGTGAAATGGTGAGGAAAGGACTAAAACAGCAGGTGGCGCTCACGTCAGGAGTGCGATTGCTGTCCTTAGCAAACAACATCCTAACTATTCCCTAAAAGATTCGAACTCAAACTGGTATCACTACAGATCAGAAGGTCCGTGTCTAGCTTCTAGACAGCCATGAGCAATTCCTTTAATTTAGAAAACTGAAATTCCGAAAATGAAATCTAAGTTGCTAGTGAACTTTAAACTCTCACAATTTGGAATTATTTCTGCGACAGAAATTGAGAAATGATAAACGAGAAATGTATCAGTTGATAAATTTAAAGTTTTATCTTCAAAATGCTGGATTTTTTAATTCTTCTCGTTCAGTAAGCTTTTTTTTTGCACAACAACAATCTCAGCAGGGCATCCATACCGCAACGTAAGACGTATTCTACATTGCAAACTTTTATTTTTTTAGAATTAGAATTCATTACGTATCCTTAATATTGGTTTGTTTAATATAAAATTTATCATTTTCCCTTGCACACTGTGGTTTGAGCCAAGATATTAGATACGCATACATAGACAGACAGATTTCACTATACACAAAACGAAAACGAATTAATTAAACATGAGATAATGCGAGCGTAAATTTCGTTAAAAGAGCTAGTATAAGATAAATAAAGTCACACAAGCACACACACACACCTCCACACATAAAACCCACAGCATTTTGAAAACCCCCACATCCATATGCGAGTATGTGAATGAATGCCCACGCTCGGTACGCTTTATACCAACCATTCCCTACTCATTAAGAAAGCCATAATATTTTTCTTAACTTCTACAGCAAATCGCCTGTTGTACATATAATAAATATTTACAACTTTACCAAGAAATTTTCTGTCCTGCATATTCCCACACATTTTTTTGACACAAGCAAAATTTAAATATTTGTGTGAAGTATTTCGCAGAAAGCTAGGCAAATATTTATTTATTTAAAACCTACCGACCTCTTTTGGTTGACCTAGCACTACATACAACACCTAAACAACTTCAGGCGCCATATTTATTTCGCCTCTGCAAAGTAAAATTTTTCACTTGCGCGGCAATGAAGAAAAAAGATAAAGGAAAAAAGGAATTTAATTTCCTTATTAAATTGCGGAATGTAGTGAAAACGCACATTTCTTATGATGCAGTTGATAATTTTCAGTTTTGTAAGCAAAATATTTGTTGCCTGTTTTATTGCTTTATCACTGGCAACACTCTCAAATTATTATTATCGTTAAGTAAACGACCTGTTTCTGCGAAAAATAAGAAATTTTATATGATGGTTAGTTTGCTGAAATTTAGTACTTACTTTTTACTTTCATAAGGATTGTTAGAGTGCTTTTAAAATACCGCAATATTTTTTTGACTTCACAGCGTCGGGGATTAAGGGAGAGTGATGTGAATCTACGACTTCTCCTTTTCAAGGCAAATTCACCAACTGCCCGGAATGGGCTTGGCCATCCCTGTTGTCGCTAATGAGGCTCTGACGAAAGATTTGAACTCCTACCGTCCGAAAAGATGTTAAAATAGTTGAAACAGGAGGAGGAATGGTGAAAGAATAATGGGAGTGGCTCGTACACGAGTTGCCAGTAAGTGCTGTGTTCGGGCTGCTGCCGGATTTGCTTATGGCGGTCTCGGTCGGGGGGTCTACCTTGAGACTTACTAGTACTATGTGGGGTCTCTGGAACGATCCACTGAAGTATTCTCATTTCCGCTGGTGCCGTGTTGGTGTCTGGTTGGGCTCTGTGGTCGAGAAGAAAGAAAGTGGACTGAAGGAGGATGGTAGCGGCCTTTGATGCAGGGATGGCTACATTTCGGTAGTGTGCCATGTTGGTGCTGCTGCTGGATTTGCTTCAGTGGTGGAAGAAAAGAGTGATTAAATACGGAGATTGCCATGGACGAAGGCTCTGGCTTTGCCCACGCTGCCGCCGGATTTAAGGGAGAGATGTCAGAAAGGTCCAAACATAGAGAAGCCAAAAAAAGTTGTCAGAAGAAGTTGCATTCGTATAGTTAATTACGCTCGGCTGGTGGTGGTCTTGGCCGCGAGGTCTGGCTGAGGATTGGTCCGGCGCTGCAGAAACGGGGAGTTCCGAGAATGTGATCTAATAAATAAGTTTGACACTTTTTAGCTCTTGTGCTCTGTTTTTGCTGAATACTTTGTACTACCAGTCCATCCAGTCCGGATGCAGAATTGAAGCTCAACTCTAAGTAATATCGGACACGAAGTCTGACTGGAGACTTTATTCTGGAAACAAGGGGATTTCAGAATATTTACAATTTATGTAGCTGTACGGAAGAAGACCTTGGCTTTCAGGGTAGCCGAGTTTTTCCCTCGTAGTGTTCTGGGTTCGAATCTCGAGCGTGGCAAGTAACATTTAAAAATCACAAAAATCAAATTTGTGGTACGACATGAAGACCAACCCCACACATTTTATGAGAAGTTTTTTTATTGCTGGGAAATTAATTCAAAAATGGGTCTTAATTAAAGGTTACTCTAAAACTGAATTTTTATAGGCATTTATTTTGTTATACTTTATTTAGCCTTATTTAAGGTTTCTTTAATTACTAATAAATTTTTATTTAATTTTCAAAAGGTTGACAGCTTCTCAGCCTTTTCTTATACTAAATCTTCCTAAGCATACAGTAGTTCAAACATTACTGCAATGCTTCATTTATCTTATAAAGTAGGTTGAACTTCAATATTGTTAATCAGATGGCGATCCTCCCAAACATATTTCTCGAATATAACTTCTTCATACCTTTTTGTTTAACATTAATATACCAAATAACCAATTGAACAGCAACCCAAAACTTGTTCTTATAAACGCTTTCTTTTCACACAAATACTTATATTTCACTAAATTTAGAAATGGAATTAAAGTAAAATTTTTGAACAGGTGGCAACACTTTTAAGAATATTTTCAAACTTAAGTTTTCTTAATCGTACCTCCTTTGAATCCCATGCCATACTATTTCTATTAACTTAATAATTTTATTCAATTACTATATACTTTTTAAGCAACCCCCTACAAATAGCGGGTCTTGCAATAGGGACGCACAAAAGTAGACCGATAGTGACAGCAGACGACTTTCCCTTCAGTAGGGTTTGCCATTTCATCATGGAACGATACATGATCCAACAACGAGTCAAAATTATTAAAATTTACTACCGAAATTCGGAGTCAATGGCCTCAACTTTAAAAGCGCTACGTCCAATTGATGGTCGTCGTCATTTCTGGCTGAATGGCTTCGTCAATAAGCAAAATATGCATTATTGGACAGCCAGCAATCCACACGTACTCCATGAGTCAACATTCATTCCGAAAAAATTACGGTTTGGTGCGGTTTATGGGCCGGCGGCGTCATTGGGCCGTACTCCTTCCGTGATGATCAAGACCGCCACGTTACTGTGAATGGAAATCGCTACCGCTCAATGATAACCGAATATTTTTAGCCCGAATTGGATGATATGGACTTGGACAATATGTGGCTCCAACGGGACGGCGCCAGAAGCCACACAGCGAATGTCACAATCGATTTATTGGCAACCATGTTTGGTGAACGTATTATCTCACGAAATGGCCCAGTCAATTGGCCGCCTCGGTCGTGCGATTTGACGCCGTTAGACTATTTCCTGTGGGGCTGCGTCAAGTCTATGGTCTATGCTAACAAGCTAGCGACGATTGATTTACTTCATACGAATATCGTACGTGAAATTGCAGCAGTATCGACCGATTTATGCTTGAAAACCGTCGAAAATTGGGTTCAGCGTCTGGATTTCTGCAAGCGTGCCCGTGGGGCCCATACAAAAAAAATCGAGTTCCATACATAAGGGCATCGAATGTACTTTCATAGGAATAAAGAATTTAATTCAAATCCTAAACCATTTTTGTTTTATTTAAAAAAACTTTTGTAGCGTTCCTATTGAAAAACCCTGTAATATAATAAATATATAATACTATATAAATAATAGCTTTCACCCTCGTTTGCGACTTATGTTTCAATATTTGTTTGAACTTATTATAGTACTCATTAAATTCCCGTAAATTTTTTGACCAGGTGGCGACCCTTTCCAAAAATATTTTTGAAACCAAACTCTCTACAGGTAATATGATATATAATATATAAATAAAACGATTTGTGAATTATCCTTCGTTTGTAACTTATATTTAAATTTTTTACTTAAGAAATTATAATTATAATACATGTTTTGAGCAGGTGGCAACCCTGTGCAATATATATACAAAGTTTTCCGTATTATCTTTCATTTGTAATCTACATATATTTCACTATTTCATTGACTCTTTCTGAACAGGGGGCAACGTTTTCCAAAAATATTTATAGAAGCAAATTCTCTACAAATAATATAACATATAGTAAATAAATAAAAAGCCTTCTGCACGTCCCTGGTTTGTGACCCATACTTCTATATTTCATTAAATTTATTATAATTTCAATTAAATTCTAAAGAATTTTTTGGACAGGTGGCAACCCTTACCAAAAATATTTTCGAAATTCTGCTTTTATTAAGACATCTAAAAAGTTTTACTTCATTTATTAATTGAATTAAATTTACTTTTAAACAAGTGGTAAACTGCTTTCAATGAAATGGGACTGTATTAAAGCTCTTTCGTTTGATACCCATTTTCAAGATTTGATTTCGCTTATTGTTTTATTTAAATTTAACATTTTCAAGAGATGGCAATTTCCTTTAAAAAATACCGTCTACAACCATTGTCATATAACGGATTATATATAAATATCTTAAATCTTATCCAAATCTTAAATCGCGATTTTATTTATTTAATTTGTTAAATATACCATTTTTTAAATTTCTCCTTACACTACATGTTATATGTTAACCCGAGCTACAGCCTATTTCCGTGTTAAATTTGCCATGCATCGATCCATTTCTTTGTGCATGAAAATATAGCAAACATACTCACACACTCACCCACAAACTTTCACATTTATAATATTAGCAGAGTTACCAAGCAAACTTTTAAAATTTGAAAATGTCTCTGCTCTAGCATTATTTAATTTGAATACGAAAAATCTGTTACACACTTTTTCCGTTTGATGCCAATATTGAAATTTTATTAAAGGTTTATAGAATGTTTTTATTTTGGCAAGTGGCAATCATATTCAGTAATATTTACGAACAAAATCTTTCAGAAACACCTTTCGCGTTTGCCAATATTTTATTATTTTATAAGTATTGAAAATGCGTACAATATTTATGCCTGCATGTTTTAAGAATTTAATGATTGGTAGCTAAAGTTTCGATTTCCCAATTCAAAAAAGTAGTTAAATTCAAAAAAGATTGCTGGCAGTGAAGAACTGAAAAAAAAGTATCGAACCTACAGTATGAACGAAATACATTTCTCCTCTAACTAAATTTAGAATTCTCCAATCAATTAGAATTAGCCATAACATTTTCGTTGGCGCCGAAAAATCGACTGCCATCATTTCGATTCTTGTAGTTGTATGATTTACGAGTGGCAAATTGAAATTCAAAAGGAAGTTCAAATGCAGGCAACCAGAGTGGCGATGCCACCAAGCAACAATAATTTCCTAAATAAAAAAGGCGTGGCGCCAACAATTCCATAGCAACTACCGCAACTAGTTGTACTCGTATAGCTGCGAATGTCATCAGTTAAATACATATATCCGAGTGAGAGGGGGGTTTGTCGACGACGGCGAACCGACACTTTGGTAAATTTATGATGCTAAGGAGCAATGCGTCTTCACATTCGAATTGAAGCTTAAAAGGACTACGCTCTATGCGCTCTACTGCGGTAAATAGTCATTCGATTTGTTGTAGTTATTAGTTTTGGGTGAATTTCTAATCGCCTTCGGTGCGTGATAACAATATTAGAATGGGTGAGAAACATTTCTGTCGACAGGCAAGTTGCCGCCTGCCTGTGCACATCTGGCCGTTTGCAACTAACTTGTCGCATTGTTGATTAATGGCAACGAAACTGATAAATCAACCGTGTTGCCTCGATACACGACAGCACAGGACTGTGAGTGCGCACACATTCAAATATAAGTATGTATGTATGTATGTTCATATATGCAGGTGTGTATATTTTTATACTAAGAATCCCAATTCCGCTATCCCGTTGCTTTTTATGTACCGAAAGTCCCGTAATTTATGTCTAGCATTTAATTGTTTCTTGAAGTTTGTATTTAAGTTAAATTAGAGCAACGATTTGGAAGGACATAAAAAAGGTAAGAAAATGAAATGTCGCATAAATAGTTTGGAATTATAACGAATATTATTTAAATGTAATCTTCTATATTTAAAAAATGTGAAATTACGTTTGCTGCTTTTTCACGCCGAATCCGCAAACTGAATTTGGATAAAATTTGGCACATCTAGCACACAGTTTATAGAGAATCGACTAATTAAATTAAAACAAATAATAATATTATAGAAATAAAAAAAACTGCCCTTTGCAAAAACTCATTTCGGCTTCACTCACACATATAACAAGTGACAGTCCTCAAAAAAATTCCGGTATTCACCATATCCTCGCTTATATTTTAATATTTGATATCCTTGTTGTTGTTAAATTTGACTTTGAAAAAAGGTGGCAACCTTCTTCAATATATAGCGATAAACTTTCTCCTACCGAAACGAACGGTTTGACATCCATATATTCATATTTCATATAACTTGTCTATAATTTAATAAAACTTGATTTTTAAAGCAAGCAGTTGAAAATAAGGCCAGATATTATCCTTTTTCTGGCAACTCTCTACTATATGCTAAAAGCCTTCTTCTAAGCGAATCTAACAGTTCAACACCCATATTTTCATATTTCATATAATTTGTGTATAATTTAATTAATTTCCACTTTTCACACGGGTGGCAACACTTCTCCTCATCCAGACTCATCGTTTTTAACATGTTGTATAACTCGATTACAATTGTGTTAAATTCTCCTTGCGAAGACGGACCGTTTGACACTCATATTTTATAATTTCATATAACTAGTTAATTAATCTCGACTTTTCAGATAGGTGTCAACCCTTTCGCAGGCACAAAATATACTTTGTTGCCTATTCATATACCTTAAAAATTTGATAAAAATCCGTCAAATAAATAAGAAGAAGATTAACGAACACAAACTTGACTACACTAAATTAATTGAAGAAAAAAAAGACTTCATAAGGAAAATATTTTTGAGTAGACTGCCACATTTAGTTAATACAATAATAAATATGTTATAATTAGAGAACGAAAGCACACCGCATTTTATTGACGAAGCTAACTGAATATTTTGGTCAAAAAACGAACCGAATATTTTCAAAATCATCAGGCAAACTCATTGGTTTTTTAAAGTGCTAGATTTTTATTATTGTTATTAAAACAATGAATATTCTATAGCGAAGCTATATCTCGGTCGTTCTATAATTATTATATGGATGTCAAATAGGTTGAAAAACGCTAAATTTCGAAAATATTTTTTAATATGGATATCGTGGCCAAGCGTTGAATGATTTAAGAGAGGTGAAGATGAAAAGGCAAATCATTTTTGTTGTGACAAAGATTAGTGCGTTAACTACCTACTGCTATTTATCTAGCCATTTAAGCTAAGAAACTTCGTCAAGAAATCCAAGGCTGTGGATAAGTTTGGATATAACAACTTTTTGATATCAACAACTTCGTATCCGTTGATTACCACTTTTCCATATATTTAGAGTCGATTTTTTTAAAACATTTAAAAACAATACCCAGTCGTACCAGTAAAGATGAAGTAGGCTCTAAAATTAGGAGCAATTTTTTTTTACATAATTTCGTATAATGTAGCTTCCCCGAAATAGCTGCAACTAACTTAAATATCAACTTTATCAGCTATAACGAAGAGGCATTGGCTTTAACTTCACAAAGCTTATAAGATTTGAGCTAAGTTGAATCATATGAAGTTTCTGGAAACCTCTATTACGTAGCAATCCAAAAATTTGTATACGCTTTGTTTTTTTTTTGTTGAAATAAATTATTACATATTTTATTCGCACTACCATCATAATTTTTTAATCCTTCCACATTGGACCAAAAATACTGATTTTCCATTCTAAAGCCATCTGGCGGATCCATTTTTCGAAAAAATAATTGTCGCCATTCCAAGTTATACGTTATAAAACAAAAACATAGATTTTCTGAATAACTAGCGCTACCTACCACATCCATTTGTTTGATGATTGCACCATCCTTACATCATCAACATCGGACCATCAATACAGATTTTCTGAATAAAACGCGTCTGGCGCCACCCAGCGGATTTATTTTTCATTAAATTATTTTTCGGACTAACGTTCAGATTTTCTGAACATATCCACTCAGGCGCTACCTTACTTACCTGCCCATCTATCGGCATAAACGACTAAATTTTCATATATACAGATATATTAAAAAAGAAACGTAAAATTAAATAACAAGGAATATAACCAAATTGAAAATGGGTAAATCTTAATGCAAGTTATTCCTAAAGTTACTTGCACACACATATTTAAATCAAATTAATTTAAGAAAAAAGAATGCAAGAATAAAATTTTGTAAATTAAAGGGGTGTTTGCCGTTCTAATGGTTGAATTTTAAACAAAGGGCGACCACTTATATTTGAAAATTCGTACTTCTCTACTAGTCTTTAATCTTTAGACGTAAATCTAGCTTTAATATGATAGAAATTATCACAGCCTTAATGACATCTTTTGCGCACTAACTTTTAATGTGGTTTGATTAATTGAAATATGAAAAATTATTTTTCTTTATACCCTACACCGTTACGACGTTATTTTAACAACAAAGTTGTACCTACATTTCGATGTTAAGTGACACTATTGTTCAAAAAACCCAAAATATGTCTGAGAAAGTTCGCTACGTTTGAACTTAGTGACCATTTTGCTTTCTTGCTCAGTGATTCCCTCCATTTTAAGTTTGTCATTAAAAATCAACATTTATTTGATTCTGAAAATACATTCATGTAACCTCGAATAGATCGTAGCTCATAATTCGAACTGTAATTTTTGTGTTAAATATTTTCTTACGTTCGACGTCATCAATAGCGTTGTTGACTTCTAAATTACGTGAAACTCAAAGCCCTTTTATTACCGTAAAAAATATTAATTTTATTTGAAACTTAAATAAAGAAATCTATATGAACATAAAACAGCCGACCTTACTGTCACGTTTATGATAAGTATAACCCATCAGCTCGCGTACAAAAACAACCATTCGCAATTTCAAATAAAATTTAAAGCATTTGCATGAAGTCGCACGCACCCTTTTCCGCTTTTTTTTTTGCTGTTGTTGTTTTGGCCTTTTCAGATGACGCACTTTGATTTTTATTTACAATACTTACAACTCTTCATTTTGTTCTCTATCTTCATGTCTGTTGTCTGTGGGCTGCCACAGGTGCCGTCTGTGGGTCAACGACATTTTGGACATTTTATTCACTACTGACCACAAACATCTCTCAGTTGCGGTAGAAGGGAAAATAACCAGATAAACAAAGTGAAGTTAGAACTCCATAAATGGTCAGCACCTCATCTCCTTTTAGTCCCTTTCATATCCAATTATTTATTTATTACATTTGGCCACGCTAACTTTTGGTTACTCTACCTCTGTCGCCAGCGCACAACATTGACCGACATTTCGGAGAGTACCTAGTGTTCATTTAAGTTGACCATCAACAAGTTCATTTCACGGTCAATTTATTTAAAATGTCCGCTTTTGCTGGAAAACAAAAGGCGGCCAAAAGGTTTACTTACTTATATTATTTACAAGCGCGTGTAAAGTTTATTTTCAAGTACATTCTTGTTCATTGAAGCACATCTGCATATTTTGCTAATAAAGCACTCATTGGTTGTATTTGTTTTTTTTTTTTTTGATGCGTTGAGTAGATGGAAAGATCCCTTGCCCATTCACTTTTTTGTGAAAATATTAAATTTTTGTGTTCAGAAAGTGAAATTAGCTTTGGTGGTAAAGGTCAATTTTTCAGAGTGTGTATTTCTATGAGTTTCGTGTGTGTGTGTGTGTATGCACGTAAGGCTGCATATGTGTGTGTTGAGTAAATCACACCCTTTCATGGAGACTTTTTTTTTATTATACTCGTAGCACTTGGGTGCGAATGTCATAAAAAAGTGTTCGCCGATGTTTACGTTTTCATTTCTAGCATTTCCAGCTTCTTTTAAGGGGGTGGTCTGCATCCGTTTTTAAACACCAATTGACCGAGAGACGTAAAACAGTTATTAATTTTTAAGTTAAGCCTAGGCACATTGTGTGTATTTTAATAAAATAGGATAAAGTGTTTTCAGTGAAAACCCTGTTTGCTCTAAAACAGTGGCGGACATTTTTGGCTTTCCTCTTCCCTCAATTGCGGCAAATATTGGGAAAAAATTACCAATGTAAACAAAAATGTACCAAATATTTGATTAAGTTTTCACTAAAAAATATGTCTAATAAGTTTCTACATTGGCTTATAATCAAGAAGGATAGAAAGCGACAACGCCCGCAGTGTACACGTCACAGCGGCTCCCGCCACAAGAATAGCGAGAAGAAAGATAAGTGCAATTGGGCGTGTTATTTTCTCTATAACTGCTACAATACAAAGCTCTGCACCTCACATTTATTATTCAGTGTTTAACTTTTTGTAAAGATCACTCAAAATTGAGAAAAACTAACTTTTTAAGTACCATTTGTGACGTCAATCCTTCAAACGAGGCAAGAATGAAGTAACGGAAGTGCTTTTGTCGTCACGTTCTTTTCTCTACATCGTTATAATATAAAATTTGTAACTATTTAATAAATTAAAATTTGAATATTAAAATAAAAATTAAAAGTTTACTTTTCCATAAAAAAGATGTTCCAACTATAAAATTTCCGGTGTCTCAAATAGTAAATATACTCATAAGATATTTACATATTGAGATATTTACATATATGTACATATAATTCAAAAGATTTGTTTTTAATATTTCCACAGAGACTTTTTTCATTCGAAAATTGTAATAAGACATGGATATATAGAATAGTGTTTACAATCCCTTCAAATATTTAAACTAAAGCTACAAATCAAGAACTCGAACAGAATTTGTTTAACTTAGCTCCCGAGGGTACTAAGTAAGTGAAATAAACCCAAATAAATATTTAAACTAAAAAAACTTTTCCAATTCCCTTTCAAATATTCCCTCTTCCCGACATTCGTAATACCCATTTTCTTTAACTTCGAAGTACGAATGCGAAAAGAGGACAGAGGGAAAAGGTCTCCGCAAATTTGTATTCATGATAAGAGAAAAAGAAGAAACTTCACTGGAAGTTTTTTTCAGAATCGGAGTGGCGGTCTATGGTTTTTATTAATCGGATTTTTTAGTGTTTTTTTTATCAATGTGTGAACTAATTTTTTGTTATTTCGCTTGTGGATTTATTGCAATCTCAAATAAGAAGTGGCAAGGTTTTAATTTTCTGAAAATAAATTGTAAGACCTTCTCATCCAATTCAGTTTATGGCCTTATTACTAAAAGCAAAACTAAATATGAACAAGGAAAAATTCTATGCAAGTTGTACCTAACAGGTCGATGTGGCGTGCAAGTACTTTTTGCCTTCCAATTGTATCAAAAGCACACGCTTTGTTGTTTATTTATCGGTTTTCCCGCCACTGCCCTGAAATGATTAGTGCTGTACCAATTTTTAGAGAATATTGCATTTTTGTGTTTTCATTTTCTATGCTATCTCTCGCACCAAGCCTCAGCAAATCAACTCTTTTATTTCGTAACTATAATTTGAGGTCTTCTATATTTCAAAAGTAAATGTTAATCTATTATATTACTGCCATTTGGGCAATTCACAAGGCCTCTTATTTGGCGTTATTGTTACATTAGCAAAAAACGAAAGTTTCGTTTGATTTCAACATACCAGAACTGGTAAATAAAAAAATAAAATAAAATAAATAAAGTCTATATACACTAGCATGTAGAGAACGGCCGAACACCGCTTTTTTAAGCCGAACCGAACATTTTCAAGTTATAATAATAATACATCAATGAATTTTTTTAAATTCCACATTTTTATTATTGTTATTAAAAAAAAGATACATAAATTTATATCGCATCCATTTCATAAAAATTCTTGTAAAAATAACAATCAAACAGCTCTGTTTTCAATGCCTTAAATTTTACCATTTTGTACTGTAATGTCAAAATACTTAATAGCCTAACGGTATTTTCACCTAGCAACCGATTCTGTATATCGGTATTAACGAACGATTACTCAATTGCAGAGGCGCACATATACAAAAATTTGAATTTCAATAAGACAAAAGTAAATTAATTCCAAATAAGGATGCGAGTTTTAAGTTTTCGGGAGGTTTTTGAACCCCAACACTACCCTGCTGCCCTTGGTGCATCATTGCTCACTAGGTACACTCGATGAAGGAGGAGACAGATATTTTACAGCTTTTTTTTCAACAGAAGATATGGTACTCAAAATGTATTCACAAACGTGGCAATTTCTTTTCAGTTGCTGTTCGTTGAGAAAAGTGTTCAATTCGTTATTTTATGAATAATTTTTTTCAGAATTATTACTGGAAATCTTATCGCTATCATGTAATGCCGAAAGGCTTTTTTGACTTTTTTCCAAACATAGATATATTAAAATTGAAACTGTATACACTTTTAAATGAATAAAAAATGAAATAAGGTTCAGTCAAAATTCGGTTTTTTCCGACGCCAAATCGAAACCGAACGAACTGTTAAGGCCGACCATGTCCATAGGCGAAGTTCGGTCGTTTCCTATTACATAATTTGCATAATTTATTTTACTATTTCTTCTTAAAACCTTAAAGCACAATTATATTAACAAATGGTTTCTCTTGCTCTGAACAATATTACATACGTAAGTTTTTACTTATTCCGGGGTGAATACGGTAAGAATATTTCTGATACGTCTTTTATATTTTCTTGCCTGAATACTTATCACTCTTTCCAGTAAACATAAAGGAAATAATAAGATCTGCTCTGAAGAACTGGAGACAAATCCAATAAAATAAACTTCTTATGTAAAAAATTAAACCCGAAATTTATTTCTTATTTCTCCACAATATGAAATTTCTCTATCATTCTTAAATCGATACTAGTTTTTTCTACCTAACAAAAAGTATTCGTTTTTCATCTTTTAAAGTGCGCGGCCAAACTTTGCAGTATATTAAACGCACAAGAACTTTATAAGACTGATTAGACATTTTACTTAGATGAGTAGTAATTTGAAGTATTTTTTACTCAAAACAATAAGCCTTTAAACATCGCAAAAAAAGAAAAAAACAAAAAAAAAACATCTTGTATTGTTTTTTAAATCAGAGTCCCAGCAATACTCCAATAACAATAAAAAAAAATTTGAAAAGAAATTGTGTTGACCAGCGTAATTTATAAATATACATAAAGTAGCAAAAGCAATCGATTTCCAATGGACCAACTAATCAAAATCGCATTAAATACAAAGCAAAAAAATTTTCCTGCCCGAGGAGTTGAACCAGGGTCCTTCGATGGCTACAATCACGCTGGCAAAATCATCCCTTTCTTTCTTTTAGGTATAATGCGAATTTCGAATTGATTCATCTTATGATATATGGGGAATTTGGCAACTGAAATTTCGTAGAATATCGTTATGTTAAAAATACCAGTTACCCAACCATAAATTGTTTTGTTTTTCGCTCTACCAAATTTTTATAAGCTTACATCCGAGTATGTTTTGTTTATTAAATTTATATTTTTTAAGAATTAGATTTTCTGCAAAGCATCCCAATTACCGCCGCCATTCAAAAATTATGCGCAATAATTAGCATTACAAAAATATGAATATTTTGCAAATCACTTCCGGAGCTAAGGGCAACAAATATTGGAAAAAAATAAAGGTAAACAGGCAAATGAGTTGCTTCCGCTATCGTCGCAAAATTAGGCTATTATTAGGAGAAAAAAAATAAGAAGAGAAAGCGAAACGGAGTGAATCACTGTATAAAGATCTAAAACTCTTTTTTTCTACCAAAACAATTTAGGCGTCATTTGGGTCGTATTTCTTTTCAATTTAGCATCAATAGCGTTTTGGGTGCGCCATTTTATAAGTAACCATCTTTTCTTTTTTGTGTTCTCTTTATTTTTGCTTTGTCATTTGTACCCCAACACAAAAAAAGAAAAACACAAAGTCCTAGTGCTATGGCAATAAATAAAAAGAGCACGTTCAACGATTTTTATCCACACTTTGTCATCTATAAAAAATGTCAGATATAATAAATGGCAAATTATTAGTCACAGCTTATGTTTAAATATAATAAATAGCAACAAAGCGGTTTCCATTAAAATTCACCTAAATGTACGCACGTGCCTGCACTTTAAAAAAAAAACCTTCAAAGTTGCAACAATAGAAAAGCGAACAGCATTGCTATGTCATAGTTGGTAATTTTAACCAATATGATTACCAATTGTAGCTTCTTTTTGGCGCATTTTAAACCTCTGCTATTGTGTTTAATAGCTCGATAAAATATACATACACACATACTACATATTCGCGCAGCTTAATAGTACTTAGTTCATTTTAGAGTTTCATTATTGTAGAAAAAAAACCACATGCAGAACAATTTTTGATTGTCCTTTTATAAATCCTTTTTTTTTTGTAAATCCATATTTTTTTTATGAAGCCTTTTTCACTGACAGCTCGGCCGACATAAATCACTTGTCCCTTCGTACCTTTCCATAATTGGAGAACCACAACGGTTTTGTCAACTCTTTTTTCTTTGCTTTTAATAGTACACGTACATTGTTCTTTTGTTATTTTCCTCCTGTTTTCCTATATTGCAATAGCTGCTTTTCCCAGCCAATTAAGGTGAACACGAACATGGGTTTCTGATCTAATGATACAGAAACAAAAAAAAAAGGATATATACGCTATTAGTAAGAATGCTAACCAGCAACTTGGCGCTTTAGGAGGGTCCGCTCACCTAGAGCCCAAACAAAAATGGTGGATTTTGATTTTTTTTTGGAGAATTATACAAACAACATAGGCTATTTTCTTGTGGGGTATATTTTTAAAAACATACAAAGAATTAAAGAAAAATATATTGGTTGAAAATGCGGAAAATGACGAAGTTATGAAAGGTGTACCAAAAGGTCTCCGATATGCGTACATGATAAGGTTGACGGCAGAGTACACGCTATAAGCGGAGCGAAGATTGAAGCGATAATATTTCTTGCTATAATCAAAGCTATCACATGGCAGAGTGTATGCTAGTAAAAAAAAAAAACAAGAAGAATATCAAAAATTCCAGCAAATTCATGCTATAAAGCAGTTCACAATATACTTTGTAGCTTCACGCTTCATTTATAGCATGAATACGCTTTGCTCTTCGCTTACACTCTGACATGCATCAAGCAAACACATAAGAAAATACATGATGCTATTTATAGCACGATATAGCTTTACTGCTTTGCTCCGCTTATAGCGTGTACTCTGTCGTCAACCTAACGCTCGATACGCTACTAATGAATGACAAATATTGATATGTTCGTTATATGATTATTCATGAAATATATATATATATATATATCTATATATATATATATTTGCAAAGGCGTAAAAAAGTATCATTTTCACCGAAAACTTTTTTTTGTTGATTAAAAAAAAAATCAAAAAGTACCTATTTATTTAATTTTATAGGTTCATATCGAACAGTTATTAATACTCTTCAATAAGATTTATCATTTTTGTTGTTAGGTTAAATATTTTTTGCTTATTCCTGCACGGAATTTAGAAAAAATGGATCCGAGAAAACGCGGCTTAAAGTTCCAGCCATATATCTTCTAAAATACTTCAAATTTCTTTCTGGAATTTCGTGCAGATATTTTTGGATAATGAACCTATCGATTAAAGAAAAGAAAGAAAAAGTCGATTTTTCATCATTTTAGCGGATTTAAATTTTGGTGAAGAAAAGTTCTAAACTTTAAACAAACTGCTGTTTTCTTTCTTTTCTTTAATAATAAACCTTTATTCAAGGTGTTTAGCGGTATGAGAGTGATTTTTTTCATCGCGTCACGGAAGTCGCGGCGATATCGCGCCACCAAGTACTACTTTTACTCCTGCTCCTTTTACACCACGGCTACTACTGCTACTACTACTATTTACTACTACTATTTTTACTTATGCTACTACTAATTACTACTACTATTATTTACTAATCTTCAATTGTTATACAACTATGAAAGCTGCCACGACCAGTGTTACTGCGAGATTAAAGGGAAATGTATCACATCTGTTTTCTGACAGATAACTTATAAAGAAATTTCACTAAAACATTTTTACGGGAAATTTATGTGGAAGTTCGGAATAAGTACGAAATTAATTAATTAATTAATTTTTTCGTTCCATTTAAAATTTAAACTTTGCTTTAATGGATATTTTTTTTTATCATTTTGTACAAAAGAGGTATTTATAATTCTATAAATCTTCGCGTTACTAGTCCGAGCCGAGATTCGAACGCGACACACGCCGAGCGAAGTACACACTCGGCTATGTCGGCTGCTATCATATATCTAAAGTGTAACAATCACTTGTTTTTCTATGTCGACTTACAATAAGAAGGTTGAAAAAAGTTCAAGATTGATTTTAGTCCGTGAGCTGAGCAAATGCGAGCCAACCCGAAACAGAAGCGATTTAATTTCGAACGATTTTAATGTTGTGTTTTAATAGTGCTTCATTTATTAACTAGCAAACGTGCACAGAGCGAAAATATCACCTAAATTTGCCTATAAATCTGAACAAAATTAAGTTGATTTCTCTATGATTTTTGCCAATAAGAAACTCTTTTTGTTACGACTTGATATGTCTTCTTAATAAAATCACGAAGATGATCTGTGAATTTAAAATGAAAACTTTTCAATGTAGTTAAGAAGGTGGCCCGTAAAATTAAGGTGAAAACCTCTTCAATAAAATCTATAAGGGAATCTTGGTTTTAATTAGAATCTCCTCCTAATTATAATAAGCCTAAGATCTTATCAATTTACAATTAATGACACTAAAATTTTTTTTTACTTAAATTGCTGTCTGAAAATAAATATTACACTGTTTTCATAAACTGTTTATTATTTAATTGTACAATCTTAACTTTTAATTGTGGTAAGTTTAAGTACTTATGTACATATTATTTTTTTAAAAGGTTGTATACATTTCCTTTCGCTTTCCTTTGCAATAAATTTTTAGAAAACATTCAAACCAATATTAAAAAGATTTTCTATCAAAAATTTCTCCGATTTTGTACCCTCTCGCACTCCTTAGCCTCCAAGTTTAAATGTACATACAAGCTTTACTTATAATTATGATAAGTTTAAGTATTTATATATGTACTAATATTATTATTAGAGGTTTAAGTATGTGGCACGTGCACAACTGGCATTTTTAATATTTATGCACAAGAAGAAAATTGAGAGAAAAAGAAGGCATCACTATCGATTAGATATTTTTATTTGTAAAACATTATTCATTGAAAACGTCTGGAACAATAAATAAGTAAATCAAAAATTTTCATTTTGAAAATACAAAAATCTAAAAAACAATATTTATAATATTGATATAAAAACAATTTAAAGTAGATTATTCACAAGGTACATTTGTATGTTAAAACGTGAAAAGCAAAACTTGAATTTAAAAGGGCTCTTTTCAAAACAAAAAAATACCTTATTAATAAATTCAATAAGATTCTAGCAAAAATGAGAGGATCTTCTTATTAGTATCCTTTATATGATTTTTAACATAAAAACGTGGAGATTGCTTCTTAAAGTTGCATATTTTTTTAACAAATTTCCATAAAAATTAATAAACAAGAGGTTATATCTTTATTTCCAGCTGCTTTCGTTTCCAATAAATTTGAAAACAAAACTTCTCCGATTTTGTACCCTCTTGAACTACTTATCTCCAAGGTTTTTTAGATGTCGGCCGAACTTCACCTCCAATTTTCGGTGTGCATCCTGATGTTGTACAATAAATTGCGAGCCTGCTGTTTTACGCTGACTCGCAGATGAGTTTTGTGAGAAGTTTATTCTAATGGTTTCCGATTACCTGTTGATGTTTCAAATCTTGAAAAATATACTCCTATATATATATTTTTATACCCAAGCGCAGTATTGCCCCGGTTATTATTGCTTTGAATCTAATGGTTGATTGCAACATCATAAATCTACCCAGGTAGATACAGACATGTACCATGTATCAAAATTTTCAATGATTTTGAATGAAAAACGAAATCGATTGTTGCTCGCATTACCCTCGACCCAAGGTAGATTGGTATTGCAAATGGGCAAAATCGGATTTATAAGTTTCATAGATAATTTGCTCAAATTTAAATAAACCGATGGGGTTGAAGAATAAAACAGACGGGTATTTTTGAAGTGAAATTTCTTTGCGCTCGTTGGGCTGTAATTCCAATATCGAATGAAATGAAAAAGCGGCAGGAAAAGGGAGGGGATGGCGCGCGAGGTGGGGCAGTCGGACGGAAGGAGACATGGGAGAGAAACGAAAACGCGACAGATTTGGAGTAGGAAAAAAACGAGAGAGGGGTAGCAAAGCGGACAGAGTGGAGCAATGGTTGTTCTCTACATCACTCCGAACCAGAGAATTAACGATATAATAAAATTCATACATAGAGCATTATTGGAAAAATACTCCCTCTGGTGTAGCAGAATTAGGAGAAGATTTGCTCACTATGTCAATGATTTTAAGCGGTGATTTTAACGCCAATTTTGCTGTGGAAGAAGCTCAACCACTTGTACAATTTTTGGAAAGTAAAATTAATTTAAAAATGAATAATAATCCCAAAGACTTAACAACCAGATCAGGCACGAAAATAGATGCAATTTTCTCAAGATATTTAAAAACACTACAATCACGAGTTTTCATTTCATATTTTTCATACCACACACCAATTGTATCTTTTCTTGAACATGAAAGTATGGAAGTGAATGAATAGATTTTTTATAAATGGAGGCACCCTTAAAAATTCCAGAATAATGAATAGTGACTTCTGTTATCGGGGTAATATTTTTATCTCATAAAGCTTGCTGGCTAGGGTGAGTAATTTCATTTCAAGCGCCCATCGATTGAATTGAATTTTTCAATAAGAAAGTTTCGAAATTTATCTTGTACCATACAAGCTAAATTTGTGTGCCACTTAAAAGAAAATGTAAGTGCCGTAAATTTTATATGATTTCGGTCCGTTACATTTTTTGATGTTAAATAATTTATTATGTACATAAAATTTAAACAATTTTGGTTCCATAAAAAACTTAGTTAATGAAAACTACCAATGTTCCAATATTTATAACGGGATAAATTTTAATAGATTTGACTCATCGGCGGTGCAAGTATGGTAATAACCTTTGGCGATTCTAGTGCTAATTTAATTCTGGCTTTTATCCAAAAAAAAGGGTTTGTACATATCGAGCTCTAACATTTTTCTTCAAAAACTTTCTTTTTAGTGTAGAAATTTATATACATAGATGCTCCTGGAGAATTTTTGCAACAACCAGTAGATTTTGAAAAATATGTCACATAGCCTTTTTTCGCAGTTAGGGCTCTATATGTTGTTTTGAATTTAACAGTTGTGATTAATTTGCGCTTCTCTTTTAATTTCCAGTGAGCGTCTTGATGACGAAGAAACCTGAAATCGGTGGCCTCCGATTGGTGGACAGCTTTAATGGTGAGATTACTGCTTTTTTTCTATCACTTTTATGTTGCATGCGCCGAGAGAAATAGTTCAATCTACACTACTAAATATATTTTTTGGGTTTTCTGTAATTTGTTAAAAGTACTAAAATGCCTTGATAGAAGCTTAAATCTGATTGATTTTTGCACCGATTTCAATCTCAAGCTTAATGCACTACATCACATTTGGTGAATTGCCACTAGTACCAAACCAAAAAATTTAGCTTTCGCTTTGAAGTTTTCTTCGCAACGTTTTTTTTTTTTACTGTTTTGTTTTTTGCAACTATTCATTTATGTACTTTTATTTCCGTTTTTACTTGTTGCCACAAAATACCTTTATGTACCTGCATTTATTATGAAAAGTAGAAAACATTTAATCTCTTGTCGGCAATTTGCTATCTTATATCGCTACATTCTCCTCTTGTTCAGAATTAGCTGGCAGGTCCTTATCTTATATTCTCAGCTCTTCCGGCGATTGCGTATAGCAAGTATACCTGATGTCTAACAACAAAGCAATAACGTATAACTTTAAAAGCATCTTCGAGTACGAGTACGAGGTCGTTGCTGTTTGAAGGGCAAATAATATCCTAAGCTCTAGCAAGCAATTGCGAAATCTGATTATGTGAGTGTGAGTTTGAGTTTGGGTGTTTTTTTTTTCTTATATTCCTTTTGTGTCCTAGCCTCGCAGTAATTTACTTTTGTTTTATACATACGCAGGTATGTATGTGTATGTGTAAATAGGTTTAATAACAAATTTAAGATATAAAGTTTCTTCAAGTTTCTTATTGCGTCTGCTGGCCCATATTCAGTATCTTATCATTTGCATTTTACGTTATCAAATATCTAATATATGTAATGTGTATTACTGGAATTTCGGCTGTTATATAAGTCTTTAATATTATATGTGCTTAATACATACATATGTATATACAGGGCCGGATCTACCTAAATTGCTGGCCAAAGCACATGCCCAAATGCCACCCCTTTCAATCTCAAAATTCCTTCGACTTGTTTTTTAGAGATCTAAGATAATTGATGCATATTATCGGTTTCGCGACGTTAAAACACGTGACACTAATTAAAAAAATACGTAACTAAAAGTGACACTAGTGTCGTTTTATTAAAGTCGTAGTTGGGACAAAAAGAAAGTTTGCTTGTCTCTTAAGTTTTTATAATACTCGTATTTGTACAAAACAAATTAAAAAGACTTTATTTTTTCAAGTTTCTAGACCAATGTGAAGCCAGTTACTTGAATTCCCAACTAAAAGTGACAAATGATGATTGTGGAAGTAATGTTTGGGTATAATGATAAAGAGTCGGGCAGGAGGAAAAAAAACCAAAAAAAAAAGGTTTTTGTTTAAAACTTTGTTTGGAATTTGCCGCCCTGGGCACGTGCTCCTGTTGCCCTAATGGTAAATCCTCTCCTGCATATATAGATATACTGTTGAAGCTTTAACAGGTAGCCGAGTGAGGCAAACATTAGAACCTGAAAACGAATATACTTACTTACCAAAAAGGTTTTTAATAAAACTTTATCACAGCCATTTAATTCAAGTGCTTGTATTCTGCATTTAGTAAGCTGTCAGCCATATTCTGAGGTCGGCCGGAAAAAAATGGCCCGTAATTATGTCATTTCCTTATGAGTTTCGCCCGTAATAAATTTCACTTCAAAAAAGCTAGTGAAATTCGAACATAAAGATTACAAAACTAGGTTTTGTTTACAAAGTATAAAATTGAGAAAATCCAAAAATAATACTTTTAACATTTAGGTCCCTGTTGCTTAAATCAAATTCACACATTTATTGAGTATGATCTCTATTCGAATGCGACTTTTGTGTGAGGAAAGAGACAATACAGATTCAACGGGTAACTCGGAGAGACTTGGGAGAAAATTACATTCCCTTGCAGATATCTGAAGTTTTGTAAGTGTAATGATATTATAGATTAAATAAAAACTGTTTCCATACTTATTTATTAAATAAAAATTTATTATTCCGCCAATCGTTTAACTTACCGCTTTGCGTTTTTGATAAAGACTTTGAAGTTGGTATCGCGCCATTTAGCTAAAATGTTTGCTGCTTCACAACTCTGCTACAATCTCTCCATTATCCCTCACAAGATCCCTGACAATGCCAATTTTTCCTGCATTCTACCTAAAATGATATCACTCTGGATCTTATTTATCGGTTTACTTCCATAATAGTAAATTTCTTGGTTTTATATTATAAAAAAAATATTTGTATTTGGAATCTGTTTGTTCACATTTCGGCTTTAAGTGAAAAAGTTCAGCAGTTTTATAAATAAAAGAATAAATTTCATATTGGATCTATTTGTTTGCCTCTCAAATTTAAATGAAAAAGTGTAGTGAAAATGGTTACACCTTACACCCTAAATTAGTGTTACCGATAAGCGAAAAATATATTCGAAACCGTAAATTTTCCGGGTGGAATTTATAATGAGGGAAATGTGAAAGGCGAAAAATTTCGGGCGAAAGCTGTGTATCACCAAAATACAATGCTGAGTAGAAAATACAATGACAGTTTGATGGAAATGAGTCAACTCATATAGATTATTTTTAATCCTGTTGATCAAGGTACATTGTATTGCTCAGTAACATTGACTATAATACAATAAATAAAATTAATCGGTGCTTTCCAATTTTTTAAACAATTATTTCTTTGAACAAAAGTGGTCTTAAGGAAATGAGACTATAAGGAACTGGCGGATTTGAGGTGGTATTACTGGGCGTATGATTGACATTTTAATTTCATATATCATACGGCAACTAAGAGCTGGTAAATAAATTTCCTTTCTCGAAAAAACTGGTATCTTCTTTTATTGTCATATTTGCATTATGTTCTTTTTACAGATTATAAATGATATTGGTAGCAAATTTTCCTCTTTTACCTGGCAAGAAGACAACATTTTGAGAGATTAACATTCAACCCTATAAAAAGCTGAAGAAAACAAAGTGCACAACAATATTTTGAGAAAAGAAGACGCCATGAGTTTATTTAAATTTGTTTTGTGAACACTTACGAAAACTTAACTATATTATATTATTTTTATATAATTCAAATGTGTACGTGAAATTTTTCAAACAATTTACCAACAATCCGAAGTTCCAAGCCGACAAAAGCCAAAACCATGACTAACTGTCCTGAAAATGACAATGGTGAACTGGGCTGTGATACAGAATCGTACCAGGTTTGTACATCAATCAAATCCGCAAATTGTTGGTAGCTAAATTTTTGTGACTTTAAAGCTCATAAAAATAAGATTTAGGCAAGTTGGAAATAAAATAAATGAAATCATGCTTTTTCAAGATTACATTTTATCTGAAACTGTGCATTTGTTATTTCTTATAATATTCGGTAATTTGTATTCGAACTTTCTTTCATATCTACATATATTCGTTTATACGGTGACAAGCAACAAAAAAATGCAATAAGCTTTTGGGTATGCAAATTAATTATCAATAGCAAAAGTTTACGAAATGTAAAATTCTTTCTTTAATCTTTTTTTTTTATAAAGTTTTTCGCTGAATCCTAATATGCAGGCAAAATATAATACACTAAAACAGTTTTTAAGGTATATTCTAATTATGATTTTTTTAAATTTGAAAAAGTTCTAGCCAGTTTAGTAAAAGCATATTAAAGCAATGACATACAATACTCCCTTTGTTTTTTAATTTTTTTTATTACTTTGGCAAGCCCACATTTGATGATTCAAATTTGAAAAGCAGATTCTAGCTAAAATTGTAAATTATCATTTTTTGTTGTTCTTTATGTAGATACTGACATTTCAAATTGAGATAATGGGATAATGACTTTACATGTTTATTTATATTATGTATTATATATCGGGTCTGGCGCCATTTGTCAACTCAATTTTAAAATAAAATATCTATATTTCTGTAGCTAATACGTGTTTTGAATTTAAATGAAAACTCAAGCTTTAATATTTTATATACTATATAATATTATTATATACTGTATAAGTAATTAAATTTAACTTTTTTAAAATATGACAATCCTCTTCAAAATATATGTACCTATAAACTTTGCCATGGTAAAACGAACAGTTCGACACCCATATTTTATTATATTATATAACATATATATAATTTTATTAAATTCGGATTTCCAACAGGTGGCAGCCCCTTAAGAAGTTAACTGTGTACCCTACTGCAGGGACGAACCGATTGGCACACAAATTTTAATATTTCGTATAATTTCGTATATATTCTCAACCCTCTCCCAACTAAATAAAGCAACGCCTAAAACCTTCCCTAGTAAATATACAAAGTTTCAGTTTTAAAATAGGTGGCAACCTTATGCAAGAAACATTTCATTTAACTTATGTGTTTCATTCAACTTGCGTTGCAACAGGTGGCAAACCACTTTCGAGATTTTTTTAAAATTATACTTTAATAAGTTTATCATTTTAAAAGGGTGGCAACTCCCTTTGAAGACTGCTTCTACATGAATTAAATTATAGCAGAATGATTTCTGTTTTTGGGTTTCTTTGACAAAATGCTTTCGTAACTTTCTCTTCATTTATTCCCCGTCCCTCCCTTAAACTGCTTGCTGATTTTATTAAATTTACGCCACAGTAAAGAAAAAATATCGATTACTTGCTGTTAGGGGAAAAAGCAAATCGCATGATGAGTGCACATTTGTTGCCTACCACTTAACATTATTACTTTACTTATACATAAAATACGTAAATACAAACATATAAAGGTTAATGTGACCTTAAACGCTCAGTTCCGCAAACACATCCTTGATTCCTTTCGCCTAGCAATACTTAAAAAACTTCGCATACGCGCTAAGCAAACTGCTTAAATTTCACAAGGAGGCAATAACATCAACTTCAAGCTGCCTATCATTGTGTCATTAGTAGGCGTTGACATCTAGTATGCTATGCATAGCTAGAGATACAAGTAACAAACACGCTTAATAATCGACAGGCAAGTCGTTCACAGCAAACTTATTGGCAGTTCAATATTATGCTGCGTCATGTTGAAAATAAACAAATTCCATAGCAAAGTACTTAGTTATATAATCAAGTTTCCACGCCCACACTCAATGAAGCGTTCGATGGCATCTGTGCATATATTAAATACACGCAAGACATTTTTTGATGATTATGAGTTTGCTTTAATTTGACGATTATACTTTCGTTCAACCAAAATGTATTCTAATTATTGTTTCTGCTAGATTTTCACGCCCCATACTTAATTTGTTGACCCCAACGTCCCCCCTATCTGTATCGACTAGATTAATGCATAGCGGAGAGGTTAATATGTTCATCCAATCGATTGATCGACGTTTTGTAAATAAGCGGGAAGTTGACAGTCGAAGCAGCAACATTACGGCAGTTCACTCTTCCCTACTTCTCAATTGCCCAGTTATGCATACACTTAGCTTAACGTGACTTCACTTGAGAATTGTCACATAACGTTTCTGTTTAATGAACTTTGTTTGTAAGTGATTAGCGTGCACGTAATCGAGCATAACTTTGCATGAAAAGCTGTTGAATTTTGATTTCTAAGACAAGTCTAAAAGCCATGCCTCATAAAAAGCTTTCGAATTGCGTGACATTTGTAGCATTGCCCGAAAAGTGGAAAACAAAAAAGGGATGCCAGCCACAATAAACGCTTTGACAAGACTCACTTATTTATTGTGCAAAGTTAAGCAGCTATAATGCTGAGCATTAGTTTTGGTTAATCTCTGAAATTTACATTGTTTTTTTCGCAGAAAATTGTCTCTTCCTAAGCAAACCTGAGTAATCAAAAAAATAAGAAAATCATTTATATGTCAAAGCGCGCGAATATATAAGAATTGCTGAACTTTCAGCATCGCTTTGGCATCGCCGCTGGTTATGTGGGAAACTTCGTATAATTGTATGTACTCATTTTTGTTGTCCAAGCGACACTGTCACATAAAACTAAGCAAGGCTTCCATATAATTTTTTCACCTATTTTGAATAAAATTCCTCAAAATATGCGATACAAAATTGACTATTTATAAATGTAATTCACATGGCAGTATAAATCCTTTCTAAGTTTATATGTAAATCACTCAAGTATAAGTGTGTCGAGTGGTCCCGTACCGACTTCCTAAATGGCAAAGGCAATAAGGCTGAGAATAATGATCTTTTCTGTTTAGTTTAAAAATGTATTTTTTAGAGTGAACAGTTGTTTACATTTTTTAGCGATTAGTAAGTTTCCTAGGTGTTTTGAAGTGTTAGATATTCAGACAAATATAAAAGTCCACTTTCTCGACGTACTCAAAAATGGTGGTACGAAACCGACACCCTATTTCTTAGAAAAAATCGCAAGCAAAAGTCAGATTTTGAATTTTCATTGTAAGGTGCAAGAAAGATTCAATAACATAGAATAAATTTAAAGGATCTTGATATTTTTTAAAAAACATTTCTTTCCAGAAAATAAAAATTAATGTAAGAAATAAAGTGCACTGTAGTCAATAATTCCGGATTTCTCTGAGACAACTTTTGGTGCTGTGACATAAAACGCCAAACCCTTCCCAAGCCGGTCAATTCGTCAAGTTTCATTATGTCCGGTATACTGCTAGGCCAATGATCGGGCTTGTATCGATGTCAAGCCGAAATAAATAACTTATGAATGAAGCAGATGATTTTTAAGTGACATTTCCTGTTTTGAGTTAAACACCAAGAAAAATGTTTGCGTAGAAAGAAGTCCATTTAAAAAATCGAAGAACAATTCGAGCCTGAATTTTTAATCGCGGCGATTAAAACATGTTCTAATTATGCATAATTTGAAACTTGCCATTTCGAAGCCCTTCGTCGCAATTTTTATATTTTTAGCGAACAAGTGAGTTCCAGACGTTCAGCTGTTTTAATTCCTTCTCGTTGTTTTATTTCAATTATTTCTGCGATACAGCAGTAATATTAATCGAAGAATTCCGAATTCACGCGCGGCTGCGCGAAGCGGCAGTTCCAATTTCATTACTGCAACTGCTCGATGCAAAATCTCCAGATCTCTTTTTGAATTTTTATGCTTAAATGTCCGCTCCATTTCTAAATAAATATCATTTATCATTTTGAATCACATATTTCCCCTCAAAAGCAAACTACCTTAAATTACGCTGCCAATAAATTGGAGTCGGTTGCGGAACATCACTTCGCGATCGATTTCGAACTACTACTATTATATTAAGATTTTCGTAAGGTAGACCGATTTGAAATTATCTGCAAAAACGGAGTAATCTTTATAAAGAATTATATTAACTACGGCCAATTATGAAGGCTTGAAACTTAAAAAGCCTGCCTAAAACCATTCAAAAACTTTGAAACGAAATCATAGTAATGAGATTTTCGATGCGGTTTTTGAACTTTCTCGGAAGATTAGTTTAACTCATTTGACCAATCGGACTTAAAAGGCATCACTGAATTTTCTCACTTTCTTATATTTTTTGCAACTCCTCTAAGAAAAAATTCAAACAAACTGTTTTATTTCTAAAAAACTATATTTTTAGAGGTAATCGATTTTCATTCTGAACACTTTTATGTAGACGTTTAGGTGGTCCTTAGTTTTTTATTTCCGAATTTTAAAATCGATCCATTACAAGTTTACAAGTTTAAAAAACGTATACCCGTTCTCCATGAACAATGGATGTCCAGGAAAATTTACTGTGTGTTTATTGTTCGTAGCAAAAAAAAAATTAGCGATTAATTCGCTTTCGGGACTTCGAATTTTCCAATTTTAGTGAATAGTTTTTTTTCAAAATTTTGACGACCACATGAAGAGTTAGCATTAAATTTATTCCAGAAAAGTATTGGAAATACATGCTAATGAAATGAACATCGATTTCGCTCGCAAAGTAATATTTTCTGATAAAGTTCATTTTTATCTCGGCGGACATATTAACGGCTACGCGGCAACAACAATTTTTCCCCCCGAAAATGCTCCTGGAACAGGTATGTAAGTACATATTAAATAATGCACGAGAAAAGTTAATTTTGGACTAGCTCTGGGTTGCTGAACACGAGAATTTATCCAAAGAAATGCTTTCGAGATATAGGAAAATCCCTGTTTTTGAGGCCCTTTGCAGTTTGAACCACAAAACTTTTAGATGGAAATTACATCGTCTTAATCGAAGGGAAAAGGTAAAAGTTTCTATGAATTAATCAAAAGCGGTAATGTCTTCCGACTTATTCACAATAGCGCAGTTCTTTCACTTCCCAACACTACATCTCAGGTCGGATATCATTTCACCGAGTCGGCTCCACTCGCATATTTTTCCGAGTTTGTGTTGTTGCTTTACATGCAATTCGTTATCCTACCTAGTGTTCTATTGCAACTCAGGTACAAAGAAACGGGCTTAATAAATATAAGTCGGACAAAATATCACTCATACGCCCAGTATTACCAGCAATGCCAACGAATTCATTAGTTTATTATTAAATTAAGGTACCATCATAACAGTTTTATATTAAATTAAGGTATTATATGCATATATAATAGTGCAAAATATAAAAATTTTAATTATATATATATATATATATATACATATATTAAATATGGTTAGGGCTGGCACGGTTTCCTATGTGACTTAAAATGTTTTAAACATGTAATTAGTTAGGAATTCTAAGGACTGTACCTTTTTTGTTCAAATTGTATGACATCTCCACATATTTTTTATGATATTTAGTACCATTTATTTTTTATATCGTTGCAGTACACAAAGTAAATACATATTTTAGTATTATATTGGATTGGATAAAGTAAACAAATAATAATTGCATTTACTATAATTAAATAAAATATAAAATATATAAAATAATTGTAATCACAAAATGGTTTCTATATGAACTCTAATAACTTTACGAGTATTAAATTTTCTTCATTTTCATGTTAATTACGTTATTTATTTATAATTTTTCTACAATTTGTAATCAATCAATCGAAATGATATTATGAAGCGATGTGATTGAAGCAAGGGCTTCTAATAAAACCACGGAATGCTGCTAAATATTATAGCTACATCACTTTTAGTATCTTCAGAAATCAATTCTAATGCGCGCCTTTCTAAAAACAAAACCTTAAAAATAAAATTTTGTATGAAAACTTCTTAATACTATTATTATTTAGAAAATACATTATTCGAAAACCCCTTTAAGCAAAAATGATTACTTTTAATGGAGAGATTTTTGTTCTTTAAAGTATTTTGTCAACTTTTGTATGAAAATTAGGGAGAGTAATTTATTAAAAAATTCCTCATGGTTAAAGGCAAATCTGGTATTTTTCTAGCTAATAAATATACATCGCTCTTAAGGTTTGACAAAGTCGGTATTTAAAAGAAAAATTATTTGGTAATGGGAGCAAGCTCAATAATTTTAATATAACTAACAGGTACATATCAAACTCCTTCGCCCGATGGATTTTTCCACGTCATTATCATAATACACAGATATCGAAACTGTTATAATTTTTTTGTGCATACTTTCAGGCAAAAGACAATGAAATTAACAGTTTGTCCGATATGTGGTGAGAAACAGAACGCGTGTTATTTATATATTAACCGGGATTTCCATTTACAGCTTTACAGACATAACTGACATAAATTCTATCACCATCGGCACCTTCCTCTTTGACATGATGCCAAATCGCCTCTTCTATACGAATCTGTTCATATAAAAAAAATGGAATTTTTAGTCTAACAAATACCAAAGTTTTCTAGGTGTTGAAAATTTTCAACACTGATTTAAAGGATATTTTGAAAAGCAAAGGACAAATGTCTTACTTCATTTAAGAAAAAACTAAGTTAAGTATAGATGGGGGGTGGGGGCTGGATGGTTTTAACTTTTCTTTAAAACAGGGGACATATTATCACTTTCACCCAAAAGTATGCAACAAATTTTAATCCGAATCTTATGTGATTGCAAACTTCTTTAAGTTTAATCATAATATTTTTATGGTCGCTGCTGTTAATGTCAACAAGCTTGCCATACATAAAATAAACCAGAATGTTTTCATACAATGTTAAATGGCATGTTTGTTTACCCCCCAACGCCACCAAACCCACTTTCCTACTTATGTGCTTGTAGAATCTCTGCGACGCTGAAAAATGTGCAACAGAATTAATTCGAATAAGTTGCATGCGAAACGGAAGGGGAACAATAAATTTGTGAAATAAAACAAGTAACTATAATTTCCGCGCGCATGGTGCACAGTCAATTTACTAGAAAATCTGCAAGAAAACCATGAAACGAAATAAGGAGCAAATCAGCAAAAGGCCAGTAACTTTCAGTCTCTGCGGCATGAAAAGTAGAAGGCAAAAGTAGCGCCTCAGTTGGTGCGAAATTAAATATGTGCACTACTCCTTATGAGATTCCAAGTTATTATGAAAAATTAAGAAGTTGCAACAACGCTAGCAAAAACCTGCATCGCAGCTGCCATGTCTTTGTTTTATTTAGTTGTTTTGATGGCTGCCACACCGTTGTACAAGTACAGTTAGCCCACAGCAGGCGGGCACACAGCAGGCGTTAATGCCGTTCTTGTCGCGGCAGCTGACAAGGCTCGCTTTTTCCAGAAAATCTTGTAGCCGTTTCTACGCTGCGGTGGTTTACTGCTGCTTCTTAAAGCTTAACTATTTACCTCACACATACTCGAATGCATGTGTGGGTTCATATGTGTGGGTGCACACATTTGTTGTTGTTGTTGTTGCTGTATGTTGGAAGTACCCTGTCGGAAATTTAACCACTTTAAAAGCAGAGACATAACTTTTTTAAGAGAAAAATGAAAAATTAATCAGTAATTATTATAATAAGAAAAACATTTTTAGAGCAATTTATATCAATTATTCATAGACTTATATGATAGAAGTCTTTTCATAATAGTTATTGGCGAGATAAATATATTTAAGTCTTCAAAGACACTTATTTTGGTAATTATGTTTCAAAAATCGCCTCGTAATAATTTTCGGCGAGTTAAACTTTTTTAAGTTTTCAAAGGCTTTTATTTCGAGATATATATTATAAAAGTCTTCTCATAATAATTATGACTGAGACAAATTGTTTCAGTCGTGAGGGACGGGGGTTTTTTAAGACCATTTCGGGATCACTTCTGCGCTTGTTAGGTACCATTTTTAGACTTTTATTATATAAGTCTCAAAATAAAAGTATTGAAAAGACGTAAACAAATTTATCTCGCTGACAATTATTATGGACTTGTAGTCTCAAAATAAAAGTTAATGTTGATTAAAAAAATATATTTCTCACTCATAATTAACATAAATTTCATTTATAATAAAAGATTCAAAATAATAAATATCGAAATTTTAAAAAATTTCTTTGCATCACAATCAAAAGACTTGTATAATTCTTATAAAAATTAGGATGCCATTTTTAAAACTCAAGGGTCAAATAATTATTATTCTGGATTACTGTTTAAAATCAATTAAAAAATTACTTCTTTACCAACTACAAGTGGTTGAAATTTTTTTTTCTTGTAAGCAACTAACTTTATTAACATGGCAATGCCCGAGGAGCAATTATCAATAATCAATTATCTGGCTCTGCATTTGATTTCACCTATTCATATTATTCCCTAATAAAACCTGCCCTCGAGCTCATTAAATATATAAATCCAAAAATAAAAATAATTACTTTTAAATATGTTTTACTGAAAGATTAGTTTTTTTTCCAGCTGCAATAAAATTGGGCATTTCAAAGGGTCCTTTATTTGGTGCTATCGTTGTATTTGCAATAATAGTTTTAAACGTGAGTTATCAGCTCAGTTTTTGGTTCATATGCAAAGTAATCACAGTTTTAAAAAATAAAACATACAACAATAGTAGCATTAAATAAGATACCTCGTGAATTGCCCAAATGTTTTTATTTCCAACTATTTGAAACTACGTTTTTTCAAACTGTTTTAAAACTAATTACCAGCTGCTTTCAAAACTGTCAGTTCCCAATTATTTATAGAACTAACTATAGAATTTTTATTTTTTATTCAAACCCAAATACATTTTAATTTCAAATCAGTATTAAAATTATAAACAATTACACCACTATTTCGAGCACCAATTCTCGAAGTATTGTGAATTTTAATTTCTTGTCCAGTTATGCTGCTTTACAAACAAAAAAATCTTCAAAAAATTTTAAAACCTTCAAAACAACCTGCGCTAGGTTAGTAAATATGAACATTCTGAGCTCTAACACACACTTTTTTTAATTTTTTGTATGGGTAGGGACTTGAGATGATCATACGATCAAAATGAGCTTTTAGCGACGTAAAACTTGTAGGGATTGGTTGAAAAGATTATGAGTTATAGCTGCAAAAATTTTTGACTCAGAATTTTCGCAATTTTTTTTTAATTTTTAACTTTATGTTAAAAAAAACAGAACAAAAAAAATTTAAAAAAAACAACAAAAATTAAAAAAAAAAAACTTTAAAATAAAAGTAAAACAAAAACAGTTTCATTTCGCTAAAGACAAACATAGTAATTAATAAACACCGGCTAACTAATTAATAAAACTAAGTACATATATTTATAATTTATTGAAAATATAGTTTACCACAGAAAAATTAAAATAATACACATAGCGACATACATACCTAAATGCTGGGTGCAAGTTACCTTAACATAATTAATTTATAGCACATTTTATTTCAAAGCATTTTACTTCCAACTAATTTTTAAATAAGGGTTTTTTTTAACCTAACTGCTTTCTTTCCGACAGGGTAGTACAGAGAACACGCTATAGCCTTGATTCTTTCATCGCATTAACTAGTTGTTTTTTGTTTTATTGTAATTTTGCGTTGGTGTACCGCCCTGACTTAATCGTGCGGTATTTACCGACCGCTCTCCACTTCCTTGCTTCCCCCTACTTTTACTCTCAGGAGCGTGTATTTATATGCTCTATTTAATTATGCGCTTGCACTGTTTAAAAAGCAAGTGCAACGTGTATTTTACGTTGGTTGAGGCGCGTTATTGCTACAGCGGTTTCGTTTTAATAAGTTTACAACTTTTCGTAACATAATTTGAGGTACCATTTCTAGCATTATAACAAGTCATGTATGTGTGCCTGTGTGTGTCCATGTATGTAAGGCATTTGTCAAGGCATTTGGAGCTAAAATAACAGCCATTTTTGTCGATGTAATAAAAGTACGGGGCAACATATGGTTGTAGAAGAAAGTTCTCAATGTTTGATCCCGGACAAGAATTCTGGATAGTTATAATTATATTTCTTTATCTTTTCATCCTTTTGGGGAAAAAGTTCAATAATTGTTCAAGGATTTGTTTTTTTTTTTATTTTTGTAGTCCAGTAATAACAATTAAGCTTGGCGAAATATTTTCAAAGTCCGAAAGTCCGGAAACTCCTCTCCTAATTGGTATCAAATAAAAGAGAAATGTGATAGCTTTCAAACATAAATATCTGTGCCTTCAAGTTTAAATATCTAAGCCAAGGTTACCACCTATTTTTCTTATAATTTAATAATATTTTTTTGTATCGAAATAAAAGTCCTGGTCAAATGATAAACAAAATGTAGACCTACAATACTACAATAATATGAAAGTATTAAAACCCATAGCCTCCCCTTATCAAGTATGCTATTTTCTATAAAAATTTACGAAAAAATAGAACATATGGTTAGAATTATCTCTTGTTACCCAACTTTTTTTTTAGTAATGTTGTAATTTATAATGAAAATATAAACAATAAAATTATTAACTTATATCCAATACATATATAGCTGCTAATTAAAAAATTGTTGTGCGAATATTCGGTAAATATTCCCAAAAAAATTATAAAGTAAAACGCAACATTTTTCCTTATTTTTGAATAAATATTTTCAACTCAACAAATAAATGGACTTAGTTTTTGTGCTGACTCGCGCTTTGTGTGAAGTAGTGGCAAATCTTTCCGATGCGATCGTGACCCGAATAACTCGCTTTTGCGACGCGAAAAATTCGTTAAAAAAATACTTATGCTTTGATAAAAATAAAGAAAATCAAATTTAAAAATCCGAAAATTGATAACGCAACAAATTTTACTTTTGCATGGATGAAAATGCTGCACAACGCCTGTCAAAAAATGATGAAAAATCTGCCAGGTTTTTCAGCGACTTGAAACTAACACCATGTTAGAGTAAAATTCAATTGTCGACCAAACGGCATACTCAAAAAATTTTAAAATTTCTTATTAAACAGTTCGAAGATTTTTTGAAAGTCGACGAATTTTTGTGAATTTCGTTAAATGTTTGAAACTTTTTTTTTATATTTTTAATGTTAAACAATTAGTTATACTTTTAAGCAAAGTTATTAGAAATAAAATTAATTTAATATACACATTTGCTGCAAAAAATCAAGACGCCTTCCTAATTTAGCTTTAAAATAAGTTTATATAAATATATGTGGTAACATATATTTTAACAACAACTTTATGATTGCTCTTATTTTTAAATTAATTTTAAAATTAAATGCACTGAAACAAAATAAAAAAAAAATGTTTGGGAAAAATCTGCCGATTTCCAAATTTTTTTTAAATACAAATTTTTCAAATTATATTCGGAATTTAAAGATTTAAAAAACTTTCAAACGATTTCATTATTTTGAAAAAAAAAATAATTTCCAAGAAGCACGCACTTATTGATTTAAAAAAAATATATTTTCCAAAAACTGTGACTCATTTTGCAATTTTGAAGCCTATTCCGATAATGGGATAGCAGTGGAATCTATTTTCGTCCGTATTTTTCAAATTTCCAAGTCCTATTCGATATTTGGGTATAAGAAGCGTTTATCTAAAAACCATATCTTGAGAAGGTTTGGACAAAAAATTCAGGGAGGGGAAAATCGGAGATCTAAAAGCCAAAAGGTTCCGATATGGTGAGAAATGCCCCTATATATGTCCAACCTTATATAAAAAATAGAGTTCAGTTCATTTCTTTTTTAACAATTATCACATGAGTACATATTCCTTGTATAAATAATTAGAAAAATTACTAAAAAAAGTAAAATTATCTCATTGGTTAATCTCACGTACAGTCTAGTCTTGCTTGAAGCCGCAAAGAGCAATTACACACATTTTCGCTCTCTTTTTTTATCATCCGATTGTGTCTGTGTTTATTCCATCTCATCGGCTTATCCATATACTTAACTATCGTTGCAACAACGCACTACTTGCATTTCCGCTTTGTTATCTTCAATGCACCAAATTGCATTCTGCTCCATTGCTTTAGCTTGATATTCCCTTAACCCCCCGCCCCCTCAACCGCATATAACTAATCGTACACAGAACACACATGTTTAGCTGAGAAGAAGTTATGCCACACTTCGATTGCATTGCAAAGTTTTCGCATTGCACCAACTTTTGTTTCTTGTTTTTTTGTTTGTTTTTGTTTTCCGTTTTTTGCACTTTCTCATAGGCACTTCAACTGTTTAGCGTTCTCCATGCTGTTCACTTGGTCTCTTCCCCACACTTGACACTTTCTGTTTATATCTTCTACACCTACAGCCGCTCAAACGGAAACTCGTACAGCGAATTTTCTTTTAATATTCTCAATGCTTTCATGAAAAGATTTGTTCATTAGTTTTTTATAGAAATATAGGTGCAAGTGGCTAAAAAAAATCGTTGATTTTTTGCTGATGGCGTTGCCTATTTTCTTCCATATAACGCTTGAACAAAATTTATTTTTATATGGAAAAAAATCACAAAAAATCGATTTAATAATTTAATTATTTAATAAGTAATTTTTAGTTACATGTAGCTTGCTTTAAATTTGCCCTGTGTCAAACTGTAGCAAAGTACTGTGGAGTATAAATTTTTGACAGTTCTGAGGTGAATACCATTTGCCAGTCTCATAGGGCTGGTGAAAAATTTTACAAGCAATTGGAAATTTATGACAACAAGGTGAGTAAAAAAAATTTCGGAATTAGAATGCATTATACATACGAATATTAAACGGAAGTGCAAAAAGATTGCCCTAACTAAAAAAACTTTAAAAACAAAACTATCATTTCTTTTATTTATATCATTATTTTCTTAATAATCATTTAGAAATCTTTCCAAGCAACTTGTTCGGAAGTCTTGCCTTGCTCTTTGGTGTAAAATGAAAGTTAATATTTGCAACATATTTCCTTTATTAACTTTGTTTTCTTCTCTCCTGCAACTATATATGTAGATGTCCAAATTTCCCTGCAGTATAAAGTTGCCGATTGGCACCTCCAAAAAAGCATAATAATTATCTCACCATAGTACAAATATATCTCACCATAGAGCTTTCCTACCATTGTCACAGGCCCATTATGCTAATACCGGCATTCTGTAACTCAGTCTCATCTCAAGCCACTAAATTATAGAAATTTGTTGTGACTTCAGATGATTTCGGTATTCAATAAGCAACAGTCGCGAAAAAGTTCACCTCCAGACTGTGGTGAAAGGCAGTAGAGACAATCAGCTGATCGTATGTTTCAATGAAAATGTATTCGTCGATAGCATTAAATATACTTTTTCAATACTTTGTCGACACCATTATTGCTCTTCAAAAATTTAAGGTGTATCAAAACAATTCAAAATTCTTATTACCGAATTTTTTGTGAACCAATAATTTAACATATGTACAGCTTCTCAGCCGTATGCACATTCGATCAAAATGGCAGAACAAGAAGAAGAAATCCTGTTTTATATGCACATTGAAAATTAAGTGTTATTTTTTACATTTTTTATTTAACCAAAATATAGCTTACGACCAGCGGGCAGATCGAGTGCTACTTCATTTTCATGTCGGTTCTCAATATCTTTGTTTTGTGACCTGTCAGAATCGGCTGTCAATTTAGTGACTTTATTTTGAGATTAGAGACCTGAGCGGGCTCCTTGCATACCGAATAATCTCAAAATCAGACTCACCATCGTAAATTCTCTATAAGTGACTAGAGACTGCTTACAAAATACTGGCATAAAATTAAAGTGACTATAAAACTGAATACTCGAAAAGTTTCTAAAAATCGCATTGAAACTTTTGAAAATTCGATGACATTTTTATTTAAATATTTTAAGCTTTCATTTATATAGTTTATGTTGCGTAATGCACTATATTTTTATTTAAATAGGGTAATGAACAAAAAAACAATTGTGATGAAAAACTTTGGGAATATTTAAAACTTTGGGAAAACAGTCGCTTTGAGCAACTGTAGATCTACCGGTATGTGTACGATGATTGTTAATTTTCGTTGCGCATTGTCGTTGTCGTTGTCGCTGTCATTGTTGGCTTGTTATCAACCCAATTTGCCATATTTAGCCATTTACGAAATACCGAGGGAATAGACAAAAACAGTTGCAACACCACCACCACCAACAACAACAAGATATTAGCAATTATTGCAGTAACTAAACGCCATAGCACGAACATTATAGGGCACAAATGGCGAAATGCAGAGATAATAGTTAGGAGTAGCAGCAGCAGGATTACTCGTAGCATAACCAAAAACTGGCAATATTGTTTTCCAATGTTCTGGAAAAGTTAGCGTCGCTTGTCGTTGCTGGCTGGCTGGCTAGTTGGCGTCACTTCCTTTTTTTTTTTGTGGAGCGTCAGTTTCGTTTAATGTAGTTTTCATTGGTTAGCGTGGCTCCTTTCCTTTCCTCCTTTCCTTGGCTCCATTTCCACTACTTGACTGCAAAATTCTCCACCAACTTTTAATTCCTTTGTATTGTAACGCTGCCGCTTTAACTACATCCCATGTTTGTCATTCAACGCACTCAAATTGTTATACAACTCTTACGTTAAGGATAATGCCCTCGTTTTGGCTATGCATCGCCTAGCCATGGCAAAGTTGCTTTTGTATTTGCTCCAAATGCGCGTTCCGTATGGGTTTTGTTACTTCTGATACCGGGTTTGTTGTGAAATAACGGCGATGCTGATATGACGATATATTTTCATTGGAGCATAAAATCATTGTGGTCTACATGGCGCGAAGTTCTATGATTTTTTCCATATTCCAGTCCACACAACTGGTTTGGTTTTCCCCTGCGTGTCTCACTGCTTTCCAGGCATCACGAGCCCGATTCGCCCACCCAATTAGAAATCTCTGCTATGCATATTTGCCTCATCTGATTTTTTTCTTTTATTTCTCTTCAGCATTTTAACTTCACAAGTATGTTTTGCTTTAACTGCTTGTTGCGTTTAGGACTTTCCGTTTTTTACCAGCATGTGATTCGAGACTGTTGCATTTAGAGCACTTTTTGCATCTTGTTTGCTTCGCAATGAAATTTCGCAAGCGCATTACTTAAAGTATTTGAACCAATTAACATATTTTCTATATTTGCTATGCGTTGCTTGTTAAATGGAGCAACTACATATTCGAAACAGCTGCTCCAATGTGGCTTCGTCCAGGACAATAACTTTTCGACTATTTTGTTTGGTTGGCGCGCACATAGAAGATAAATGCTAATTTCAATTTTAGTTGCAATAATATTTGAATATTCAGAACTGCTTCGAGTATTTGTGGTCTAAGTTTACAAATATACAGCCAAACAAAATACACAGAAGGCTGTAGTATGAGTCAAATCACTGCGAGAAACCTAACGCTTTTTTGTATTTGCATTTTTAATTTAAATTTTTTATTAATATTTTTAGAATAGTTGGATTTTTAACTAACTAACATTAGCAGACTGTAGTAGATAAATGCAAATACTTATTTTAAGTATTTGAATGTCAGTAATGTAAATGATTTCAAGGGAAATTTGAACTGGGAAAGCAGTCATCAAAACTGCACTATGGAAGCCAAGCAAGCAAAAGTGGAATCCCACAAATACGCGACCCTATGCTAGATGAAGAGTGGTGGAAATGTGAAACCGGCGCGAGTTGTGGGTAAAAAAATTTAATTAACAAAAATAAATATTTTTATACCGATGCGATAGTTTGAGAAAATGTTGAGATATCTGAAGGAATATTAGTACACCACCAAAGTTAGGTTGGTTAGGTTAAAAATTAGCGAAGTCGGATAATAACTACATAAAGGTATTTCCCGCAAATAAAAAAGGCTGATATTTCAGTTAGTATAGAATATTACAGGCAGAAATTTTATAAAAAAAAAAATGAGTTGAAGAAAGGAACACGTTGGTTAAAAAAGTTTGAAAAAAGGGAGTGGCATAATCCGCTATAGAACAACGAGGCATACATATCTCTGAAAGAACTTTACCAAACACTACCAAATTTGGTGCCTAGTTTATATATGAAGTTCATAATTTCTAAAATTAAATAAATTAAATAAAAATCACGGCCACCGGATTGGGTACCAATTGCGTGAAACTGCCCATTTTAAAGTAATTTCGATAATTCTATATGTCAAAAAACCCCACGCCCACCTCAGGGTTCTGTACGTAAAATTCCAAGAGCTAACATTCACTTTGAACCCCATATACCTTCTTTAAAAATATTAAGAGACTTGGCAAAATGACGTTTCTGACAAATCTCGGCAACTCTCTACATAATATAACCAATAACACTAGTTTACAAATATTTGATAAATCAGTCACAGCCAGAAATATTTCGAAAAAGTATGAAATTTTTTCGATTTTTTAGTAATTGGGCAATTTTAAAACTAATTCTAATTGTTAGAAAACCAATGAGTATGTAAGCAATTTGGTTATCAAAATTTGCGAAATTGTGTGCTAAACTCAGATCAGTGTTTGGAATTACGATTCGTAAATCTGTGTTAGGAAGCATTGAAAAAGAGTCAACCTATTGAGACAAACCTATGAAAAACCATCAGCACCCTGTATCTCAAAATTTGGAAGCGGTGAAAAAATTTGAATGGCGTTTTCAGAGCCACCAGACTCAAGTCCATACAAAATGTAATATAATAAATAAAAATAAACATTCTGAATTGAAATAAAATTTTTTTACCAGATTTTAAACTGAAAAAGGAATGACGAAATAATTTAAATTGCCCGCTTTTATTTAATTTGTAATAATTTTCAAAAATTTTTCGTCTAAATGCACCACCTTTTTGTATTATAATAAAATTCTCTTCCTATAATAAATTTTCAATTAATTTCTACAAACCTCATCTAAAAAGGGTGTAGAGAAATGAAAAATTTTGAAAAAAGCTCGGGAATGTCGTTATTTTTTTAATTTAAATGCCAGTATACCAAAAAATATCGATTTCTACAAAGGGGTGTTATCCATATCTCGAAAAGGCTTCTTTGGAAAAATAAATGAAATTCATTAGCTTATCCAGCGGTCCAAAATTAGCCTAAAGAAGACTTTTTATTTATACATATTTTATATATTTTTTTTTCGTGTAAACTAGTGTATTTAAAAAAAGGCAAATTGCATTAAGAATACAACCAACCATAAGAAATATACTCCAAATTAGCAAAGGAATATAACTGCCAACAATACAACCCAGACGTGAACTTCTTATGCAGTCCCAGTTCGATCGACCTGCATGCATTTGGCAACACCAACGTAATTGTGTCAATGGTGACGTTTGAGAGATGAAAATGAGCGAAATATCTTTAAAAATACGTTGTGATGCTTTTTTACTATAAAAAGACTCAAAACATGTTGAAAAATTTATCAGATGAACGCTGAGATTGCTGTGATTGAACGCTGGACTCAGAAAAGATTTGCTCGATTCAATTCCAGAAACTATGATGTCAAAAATGCACAAACCGTTGGAAAAATCAATGAAATAATGCAAACAGTTGAGTTGACGATCATCGCTTGACGAGCATTGGGTTTCAGCTTTAAAATAAAGACCACGGAAATTATTATTATTATTATTGCTATTCTACCAGTTACGTCATGCAAATCACAACACAATTACTTCTAACAGCAATTTGCCTCCTATTACAATACAGATGTCTCTTATCAAAAATTTGTTTTAGTGCACATCCGTTTTAGTGCCGGCCTATTTGGCCTACATATCGAAAAGTGCATGCAAATAAATACGATTGAATAAAATCACGAATTCCATTTCATTTGGCTCATTACATCCATTTGCTGGTAATTAAGTAAATAATTTGTAACTGGCAATGTCACCCGGACCTTGCTGCGTATTGTGGCGCTGGATGTGAGAGTTAAAAGAGAGTTACTAGGAAAAACTGGGACAGCACAAAAAACCACAATTTGAACTACAAAATATTGCTCATATTGCTGGATTTTAGCTCAGTTACAGATTTTTAAAATAAACTAGTAAGCAAGAGTCTAAATTCGGATGAAAATTAGTTTTAAATAATCATCGCACACATTGGAAAATTAAATCTTGTATATAAAAATCTCGTGTCACGGTGTTTGTGGTCGAACTCCTCCGAAAGGGCTCGACTGAATTTTTGAAATTTTGTATGCATATTTTATAGTTATGAGAATAGGCGGTTGCCACCTGTTTGAAAATTCTAATTTAACTAAAATACACAAGTTATATGAATGATCAAAATATGAGTGTCAAACTGCTGGTCTAGGCGAGGAGGAGCTTCATACATATATTTTGGAAAGGGCTGCCACCTGTTTGAAATGTCAAATTTTATTAAACTATACACCAGTACATAAAACACTAAAATTTGAATATTAAACGGTACCTTTCGCTGAGGAGAAGGTTTGTAGCTGGCTTTATTTTGCAGAGGGTTGCCACCTGCTTGAAGATTCGCATTTAATTAAACAATACACACGTTATATGAATATTAAAATATGGAAGTCAAACGATTCGTCTCGGCATGAAGGTTTAAAACTTAACTTATAAGGGTTGCCACCTGTTTCAAAAGTAAATTTTAATTAAGCTATACAAAATTTATATGAAATATTAAGATATGGATGCCAAACTGAGCTATTCGCTAAGCAGAAGGTTAATAGCTTACTATATTTTAAAGAAGGTTTCCAGTTGCTTGAAAATTCGAATGTAATTAAATTTTACACAAGTTATATGGAAAAGAAGAAAGTTTATAAGTATGTTTCAAACTGTTCATCTTAAAATAAATAGCACGAAATTAACATGCTTCCACCGTATCAAGACCATTTACCAAAATTTTTATTTTTGCTGAATTTCCATTTCTAATAAAAGTATTTGTACCAAATTTAATATACAGAATATAAAATACTGCATATTATTATTTTTATTATTATTATTTTTTTTTTAATTACCGCGATATTAAGAGTGCAAGTGGTTTTTTCGTAGATTTTTAAAATTTTGGTAATTGTGATTACTGAGGTGAAATGTAAAGCGTGTACCAAATTAGGTAGAGCTCGAGAAAATAGCTTCAGAGACATATCTATTTTCTGTAATTTGTATGGTGCTTATTCCATTTCCATTCCATTTCCATTTCCATTTCCATTCCTAATACTGCATATCAATTTTGCGTAAATTAATTTCTGTTCTTTCAAAAATATCGCTTTTTTCGTTTGGTTTTTGCCGATTTCCATCACTTTTTTTTGCTTTCTTCGATTTAAGAGGGCATAAGGGTACATTTAAAATTTGCTTCAGGTCTTTAAGTTTTCAACATACCTCATGAATTCCAGCTACTTGTTTAAAATATATAGAGAAACATATTATATACAATTTGTTCTATTTTTATGTCTCCGCTACAACATAGATTGGTAAAAATATCTGTCTGTCTGAACGTACCTTTATTAAATTTTTCAAACTATTAGGAATTAAAGTACACAAGAAACTTAGAAGTTTATGTTCCGAAATTTTTCGATCTGAAGGCAGTTTTGGGCGTTGCTGGGGCCTGCAAATCAAAAAAGGCAAAAGGATATTTGTGGCTAAGTCTTAAAACAAAGAAGTTTTCTAACCATGCCAACTCCTAAAACGTAAAAATATCGTAGCGTTATTAGCTGAAAACTACTTAATCCTTTCTTCCTCTGTAATGTAGTTCTAAATTCTAAAATTGTATTCCTAAAGAATTTCATTAGTTGGTTGGTTTTAAATTGTAAGCCACATTTTGAATTGCCAAAAGCCGAACTAAAAACAAACAATTTATTTCGTGACAAAAATTATAAGCATTTTTTTTGACTGCTTTGAAAGCTGACGGAAAATATTTGTATTCCTACGAATAGTTGCAAAGTTCCGGCGACTATTAGAAACCCACAATAAAAAGCAGGAACTTTAGCTAAGATTGGTTGGTTGACATTTTGATTTCACAACTCGTGCAAAATAAAGCCGTCCGGCGGCTTAAAATAATTCCAGTATGTCATACAGAGAGAGGAGGCTGCACTCTGAAATCTTCGGCAAGAATGGTTTACCGAGTGTACATAGCTCATCCTTGCAAGAGCTGGGCACTCGCTCGGTAGGTGCTCCCCTGAGAGTATTGGTCGGAATATAGCTGTGTACATCCAGCGTACTATTTTTGGTTTTAAAATCTATTTATTAGCTAACATTCTTTTAGTTGTATAAAGAAACACCGAGGTCTTTCTGTCGCGATCTTCGATATTCAGCATCAACTAAGTTTGGGTTCCAGGATAACACCAAGATATTTCACTTTGTTTGGCACACCCATTTCCGACCCTTGAAATTTTGGTTAAATGAAAGCAGGCAATTTGGTTTTGTAAGTGAAAATTATCAGGTCAGTTTTCTCGCGGTTCAAGCCAAAAGAAAAACTAATGGCCCAGGAATCCCCCGTCCTCAGCTCTCGTTCTGGGACTTCGGTTATAACCAAAGAAAACTGATCCGATACCAGACTTGCTACATATAGCAAAGATTTGCATCAATAGAAATATTTTCTGTTAGTTTCAAATTTAGTTAACAATATGCTAGTAACTTTCGTCATTAAATTGTTATCATAAATTTTGAGCTTCTAGATCGGCTTACGATCCTTGAAAAATTAACTTCAAATAAATATTTTATTTGAACCTAATATTTACTCGGGTTATCCGACTCATGAAATAACGGATAGCTCATGAACGGATTAATCGATTTTTTTTTTATGCTGAACATTTTAATACATGTACATTGAGAAACAATTTTGGATGTTGCTACTTATTTTACATCCAAAATTTTTTTTAGGCACCCGCTAAAAATGACTTGTTTGAACTCAAATTTTTTAAATCATTCTGCGGCCGAAAATAAAAATAGGGTAAAGTAAAATGGCAAGCCTTCACGCAAATATGGAAAACATTACAACTCTGTTGTACGAAGAAAGTCTAACACTTTTAACTAAGCGCTCATAATTTGCCGAGAGCTTTAGATTTATAGTACAAAAATAAAAATCTAGGGATAGAAATTCCAAAAACAGTAAAGGTACAACTCTAAACTGCTTTTAAGTGTCAAGGTTTTGAGCGGAACTTTTTCGGCGACATACAGATTTTAAAAGCGATATTCAAATAAGAAAGTTATAGCAAAACTGCGATTCAATTGTTTTTAGCTGGTGTGTTTCCTCGGAAACAAATCTTAGCGCCGTTGGAACTAGAAATGTTACTTTTGGAGATTTTACTGATCGAGTGATTTTTATAATATATCCAGTGATTTTAATATGTAAGTAATCCCGGGATGCCCGGACTGTAAATTATAAAATATAGATATAGTAAAATATTTTAAAGCAAAGCATTAAGAAAGAAATATTATTTTTTGTAAATCAGATTTTTATTAAGACAACAAATGCATTTTTTGTATAAATAAAAAAAATCAAGCTCAATTTTATGAACTGAAGTCTTCAAAAGTTGGCAATAAAAATTATGTCCTACAAGCTCAAACTTATTTATTTGCAGTTGTTGCTAGATTTTTTATTATTTTAACTAAATCATTTTCGATATTAAATAACCTTAATTCCGAAAGTTATATAATGTTTCCTGATCCTTCTTTCTGTTTGTGTTGAATATGGTGTGATCATAAAAAAAATTAAACCATTGACTGTGCTATCCTCTAAGCGTGATCTAAATTTATTGTTCAATTAATATTGCAAATACAGATTTTCTTTTCTTATAAAGGGGGATTCTTGTGATGAAAATTTTAATAGTTGCATCTGATGTAAAAAAAAAAAAAATATACTCACCAATCCCGAGAGTCAAATTGAGTAATCGCGATATCTTTGGGACTCAAAATATGCCGGGCTTCTGGGATCCCGATTTGACATCCCTAGTTCGAGCTCATCTAATACCTACTTATACCAATAGAGCAAACATTTCTATATACGAGTATTTTCGCTTGCAATTGGAGTAACCGTCCATGTACTCGAAAATACCACTACCACCATTTTACTTATTTTGCTTTGCACATAAATGCACACATCCATCCATACCCACCTACCTATGTATGCAAATAATGGTGTGGTCAAATTATTGGAACCTAACAAATGTCCAGCGGGCCCTATTGACATTTTTGTGGTTGAGTGCCTCACAGTGTTTAAATTTACGTCTGAATACTGGTGCAAGTTTGGGCGGCGTGCATTTCATTAGCTACAAATTTTTGTTGAACTCTAAATGATTTTTAATTAGTTCTGCCTGAATGTTTGTTCTTCTTGCGTTTATCCAAAATTTCTCTAACACCATTCATTATGTCACCATTTCCGTAATTTACGGCTGCACCAACGCCATTAGCTTCTGCTTGGAGAACGACATGTTCTGGCATCAGGTGTGTTGATTTGAATACATATATAGTATGTGTGTGTGTGTGTGTTTTGTTGTTTATAACCATTGTAGTGATGCGCTTTTTTGGTACAATTTGAAACCGAAAAGCACTTTGACACCATATCGACTTTCTTGGTACAATTTGCATAGAATATAATAGAATTTATATTTAGTTTTGCTTTTAGTTAAACGGCCATGTTCTGAGAATCGAATAGAAAATATTTTCTAGATCAATTTGAAATGTTTCGAATTTTGAAATAAAGTTATTTTGTCAACTATACACAATCGTAAACTGTATTGGATGAGAAGGTTTTACAAATTGATTTAACAAGATTTCAACTTTCCCGCATTTTATTTATGGGTGCAAAAAATTTAAAAAAATAAGAAAATTTTTATTCACGATATAAGAAATGGGAAAACAAAGAAAATTCTCTGCAAGTTTTTATTCAGAATCGGAGTGGCATTCTTTTGTTTTTAACAATCGTAAACAATTCGAATCCGACGTAAAGAATCCGAAATAAAGAACCCGAATATCTTATCATGAATACAAATTGGCAGAGACCTTTTCGGCTGTCGTTCTTTCAAATTCGCAATTCGAAGTTGAACAAAAAAGGTTCCACAGATATCCAGAAAAGGCAGATTTGGTTCATCTGTTTTGATGTAGTTTCGCCAAATGTTTGAAAGCGAATTACAAAAGATCTTAAATGTGAATATTTGTTAGGCTTAATCCTCTTACTATCTTCGAGAACTAAGTTACACAAGTTAAGTTTAGCTGCTTGGAGGTGCACAAATTTTTATCTCCCCATGATTAATTAAATTTTAAGACAGCGGCTGAATGGAGCTTCAAAATTCCTCAAGAAAAGCTCCCATAAATTTTTAGCTTGATCGCATTTTTTCTGGAAAAATTACATATAATTTACCTGTTTTTGAATCAACATATTTCTCAGCTGTTCTTAATATATATTTGAAGTATTTTTTATTGACCATATAAAAAAAATTGGCAAGGTTTTTTTTTAATTTTGAACATTTTTGCTGACATTTGTGGCAATTTCGAAAAGTTAATTTATTATTTCTGTCTTATAGCCAAACTTACTAGTTCGAAACAAACTCACCACAACGATTCATACTTAAACATAACAAAACCAGAATTTTGCCAGCACCGAAGAAATGGTAGAGCGTCGGCTTACCAATCAGAGGGATCAAATCTCCATAGAATTTAATGATTTTAAATTTTTTATCTTTCATATATTATTTTTTGGCATGATTTTATTAAACAACAATATAAATTTTTGAGCTCAAGGCCAGCATAAGGAAAGTATTTTGGAAAAAAGACAACAACAGTCGGGAGTGGTAGAAATTGTAGCTATTTCGGAGATCATCACATCTCCTCATCAGATTTCTTTCTGTTGGTAGGATATAAGGAATGTGGTAAAAGGCAACAGCAGCCCACAAGCCGACTGTGGTGGAGTCATCACTCTCATATTTAACTCTCTATCCCTTTGTTGAATCGGCTCTGATCTTTTACTTCTGAATCGCCCACTTAGTAGCACACTTTTTTTTTTTTAACTACAATGGCATCTTATATCAGCATTTTTCTCGCAAAATTACTTTCTTTTTGGTATTCGCTTAAAATACAGACAACTATAAATACAATTAATTTCCCTAATTACAGTTAAAATAATCATTGACCATTTTTAAGGCAACATATTTGTTTACATCTAATTTTTTATAAAAAAAAAAAATACTTTTCATTGGCGATCCTAAAGTAAGCTTATATTTCTATGTATAAATTTAATGCGTCAAATTGACGAGGTTCACAGCAAGCTCTGTAAAATTACCACCCACGCGACATTAATATTATACTTTCAATTTGATGCATTTTTTCCTTCTCAAATAGGGCCACAAATGAAACGAAATTAATGCAAATTGTATTAAATTGATGACCTCTTTGCATTGCAATGCAGATGCATTCGATTTAGGGATTGATATATTAATGGCTGATACCAATGAACGACTAAATTTGGCACATATGGGAATGTACGAGTGTAAGTAATGTTGACGTTTATTTTGGATTAATAGTGCAGAGTGTAAAATGTGCGTTTCCAATTGAAATTTATCAGCTGAAATAAGCAACAAGATTTATTTACTTTCAAGTTCAAACTATTGCAATAAATGTGCTTTGTGAGCCAAGTTTTCTAGTGTACGGTCGTTTCTTCATCGAGTTGACTTCTCAATGAACTTTTTGAATGCGATTCAAACTCGTGTATTTGATTTGCATATATTTATACATACATATATATATATACATATATATCTACATATATATTATATATTCAGCGATGTGATTTCACCTACTGCCGACCGCTTTTCGCGCTGAGATTTGCATTAAATTTTCCCTTTGCCAAAGTTGTAGTAAAACGTTTTTGTTGCTGAAATGTAGCTAGAATTTCCATTCACTACTTCGAAAAACTTAAAGTGCTATTTTGTGTGCATATCTGTTGAAATGAATAATCTTTAGAGCAGGCATACCTTTGGAAAACACTTAAAAATCGAAGTAATAATATACTAAAGAAATGCAGATTTTATAATAAAGAAACTCTGAGTTGTAGTCCAAAATATGAAATATGAATAAATACTATTACAAAAGAAAAAAAAAATGCTGCTAAATATATTATAATAAACACCTCTCTCGCTCTGGAAATCTTGACAGAAAGTTGACAGAAAGTCTATATGACATCTCCGTGGATTGAAATGAATCAATTTAATCTTCACTTGATCTTTGCGTCTAATACAACGCGTGATGTTTACCAAATTTTGGCGCATATTTTTATGACGTAAGAATTACTTTATATTATTATTTGTGGGTTGTTAAATAATTGTAGGTATTTTTAAACTTAATATAGAGAATTTTTCAAATGAAATGAGGATATGTGCTCTTCTAAATGAAATTGGTGAAAATAGCTGTAACTTCTCTAATTTCAGTGTTGAAGTATATGGACCATCTTGTGGCTATTTTAGAAAACTAAAATGCTGCATCTGGAGATCATAAAACTCGCACATAATTGTCGAGAAGCCAATGTATCCTCAGAGAGTGTTTGTTGTGAATTTTGAAACAATAACATAATTTACCCATTTTGACCCTTGAAAATCCTCCGAGAAATACCATTTCGATCAACGGTGGGTAGTAGAGGATAAATGACTTTTTGTGGCTAAACATTGAAAACATGGACTTAGGTGATATTTGATTTCAGCAGGATGGCGCACCATGCCGCACATCCCAAGTCACAGTCGACTTTATGCGCGCCAGGTTCGGTGATCACATTATCAGCCTCGGCGATATCAATTGGCCTCCTCAGAGCTGCGATTGACGTTCAACATTTATGTGAGGTGCTGTGATGGACCCATATTATGCGAGCAATCCATTAACTATTCAGTCCTTTGAAGTGATATCGAGCTAGCTAGCTATCGTAGTATTTGTAATGACTGCTGAGTGCGAACCAAAGTTTGCATTCGTTTTGCTTAAAATTAGTTTATTTTTTATTCTTAAATTTTAGATTCCTATGAAGACGCCAAACGGTGGAATATCTAACAAGTAATAACAAAATGTGTGCAAAAGAAATGCATAAACTTAATGCTATTTTATTTTCAGTGAAGTATTCGGAGTATTAACTGCGTACCTGCCACATCTGGTGGTGGTAGAACGCGTATATTACCACAAAAAATGCGTGTATATGTACATTTAATATGTAAGCAATACAGTGGCATTTAGGCAACTAGCAAATTTGTGCGATATCAACAGTGTGAGTGATGAAAATACGTTTGCACTTGATGAAGGTTTCGAAGAATGAAACCTAGACGCAGCCCTTGACAGAAGGCAAACCCTTTTTAATTATTTAAGACAACAAAATATTATTTAAAAATTTCACTGCATATACATATACATTTATATCTTTGAATTCACTAATAGAAATATTTACAAGAATTCATTGCATTTCATTCAACTTAAAATCTATAAAACTAAAACAAATTCACAAGGATTATCACTTATAAAATTCAATTCAAATCACTTCTTATTCTAATTACAAATAAAGTAACAAACCAAAAGAAAATTTAAAAAAATTCCAGTTTCAGTGAAAACATTTTGGTGAAATTTTTGCAATGTTTTTGATGTAAATTCTTCGTGCTCGCTTTCATAAAACCCTTGCACATTATACAGCAAAATGTTACCGATGTTTTTTGAAAAATTGTTAAGTTGATGCTCTTCCGCATGCACACGGGTTTTATAAAAACGAGCACAAAGAATTTACATCAACAACATGGCAAAACATTCACTACAAGGTTTTCACTGAAACTCACTGCTAAGTTTTAAAAAGCTGTTGCTAGACAGAGTAATTTCTGTTAGCTATTTTTTCCAGACAGCACATTTACCCAAAGTGTTTCAAACGGTCTGTAACCCACATTAACCCCTCCATCTAGGGGGCAAAGCACGGGTTGGCGCCAGTTCTGCTGTTGTTGTCCAAGCACAGCGGCGTTCTTTCAAATTCCTGGAAGTGGATTAATAAATATAATTTGTTCAAGCATATACTTATTTCTTGAACCTACCGTGATCGCCATTGACACCATGTCTTCCAACACGTTCGCGTAGGCCAACCTATTTCTCTTTGGGTGCTCCAACTCCGCTTTCCGGGCGAGGTAGCATCTCAAATACTCAATTGTCTTCTCGCATGACCATCTCTTGCGCCTTTTTTTTCTTGCATTCTGAAATAACAAACATATTTTAATTCATAATTTTATGTGAAATATACGAAAAGCAATTTTACTTACCCTTGTTCCATTATTATTTGTTTTGTTTATTTATCCATAAAACAAACAAGATTTGTCAGTTGATTGAAATTTCCCAAGTATTTTTCCACAGCCCATTCACAATAGAGCGGTTTTTTTGCTTCACAGCACTACATCTCAGGTCGGATATCATATAACCGAGTTGGCTCAACTCGCATATTTTTCCGAGTTAGTGTTGTTGTTTTACATGCTACTTCTTATCCTACCTAGTGTTTTTTTTTGCAACTAGGTTACATTAAAACGGGCCCACTAAAGATTTGAGGATGCAAAGGAATTCCAATCCTTAGCATAAAATGGCGATAAGAAAATGTCAGAGTAAACAATATGATGGAAATAGAAAAAGGAAATATTGTGTTTGCATTAGTATAGATTTTACCGAAGACTTCAATACAATACCAATTCAATATAAACATTTGTTCTAGAGCCTTTTTTTAGTAAAGATAAAACTATGTAGGATTGTCCTTTTTAACTTCGGAGTTTGCACAGAGGAGGGATTCGGTGAAATGATCGTAGATTTTAAAACGTTGTTTTTAAGTATCGTTATGTTATATCGCTTTAGAGTTTTTGCCAGACATTAGACAAACAAATTTTCATTTCAGCAGCTTCTTCGTCAGCGACATATTCCTTACACATTAAGCTGGCGAGCGCCAGGCAACTATTTTGTTTTTTTTCTGGTTTTGAACTTTAATGAGAATTTCTACGCTATCAGTATGATGGACCGCCACCCTTCAGAGCAACACTTCCGCAAGTTAATTATGACTAAGTATCTATAGCGCTGCTTATGCGAATTCGACTACATACATGCAATATAATAATCTAGGCTCCACCTCTCGTTTAAACCTCTGGTCTAGCATGAGTACTTTGTGCACAATGGCTTAAGAAAAAAATCAACTACAAACATTAATTTTATACAGCCCATGCGAGAGATGTAAGTTTTTTGTAGCGGGTTTTGAAGTTTCTTTCATATTTTCATTTTTGTCCAGAACCGAAGCGAGTCTCAGAAGATAACATTAAATAAAATCGGGCACACTTCGGTGGTGGGCAAATAAATTTAAAAAATTATATTGCAACTTGCCTGAATGCTATTTCTAAATATTTACTTCTTTAAAAATGTGACCCATAGCGAAAGTAAAGGGTTTTAATAAGTAAACGCAAGTGTTTCAAAAATCATTTCGAAAAAAAGAAATTTTACGAGTGCGTTATATATTTTATTGTATTTACTATATACCCATATAAATCTAAGTTTCAAATTTTATACAAATTTAAAAAGAAAAAGTTCGCAAAATTTAATCCTAATTTCAAATATTATAATCCGATTTTTCAAAAATTTTCGGGTATATTGTGTTGTAGGTAATTCAATTCTAATATAATAAAATAAGAAACTTCAGTGTGCCAAAACTTTCACTTTCTTATATTGAAATTTAAACAAAACTATAAACCAAAAAAATTACAAAAATGCTGATAAAAAATTTTAAATTTTGATGAAAATTTATTGAATTTTCGAAGTTTTGAACAGAGTTTTAAGCAATAATTTATATGGGGTTTTAATAGAAATTACTATACTTAACATTTAACAAAAAAAAATTGATAGGCATATTCTGGATTTGAGAAACTTCTCCTACAATTTATGGTGTGCTTCTTGATGTTGTACAAACAAGGAAATTTGTAGAAAAATTTTGTATAATAGCAGTCGCCCCTCTGCAGGCAATGGTCATGAAAAAAACTTCACACAAAAATCATTTGCCGTTCAGAGTCGGCCTTCTCATATTAAGCCGAAGATATGTATGTTAACTAAAGAAGGCAACTACTTGACAGAAATTATTGGAAGCAATTTAAATTTTTCATACCTCAGTTTTATTACACGATGTTCTTGCACACAGTTCTTTGGTAAATATCTGCATACGCTGAGCAACTACTAGGCTGTGGTCACAGGCAAAGCAGCAAATAATAAACAGCTAAAAAAGGTCACACACACACAAGTTTCTAATCCAGTGACAGTAGGCTTTGGCTGACGTTGTCGAGTAGACTTGTGTTTGTTGTTCGCGTCCTATGGATGTGGGTTCAAATATGAATAAATGTTCTTAATTTTATTCCCCCCCTATCAATAGTGTGCGTCCAATCATATAGTCCAGTCTGAAATTTCTTGTAGAAGCTCGGCCTCAATCGCATAAGAATTTAGTCACAACGGCTGTATATTTATGCTTGTATTATTTTAAGCTAGCAGTTGAGGTCTTAGAAGCCATGGAAGTCGCATTTCTTATACACTTTTTATGCACACTTTTTGCAATTGTAGCCAACACAAATGCACCTTTATTTACCTTGTATGCATTTGTGCAAAACTAAAAGTTTAGCGGGTCGCGGTGCGAGCTACTCTACAGTTGGCATTAGTGGCATTAGGTTGGGGCACGTCATGTGAGAGCCGCCACACGCGCGTAATTCTAAATTTTATGCAAATTGACTAATTAATTTTTCGCAAAATGAAATTTTATCGCTGATGTCGCATATTTGCATAATATTGCTAAGAGCTTCAGCAGTTTTTTATGTTTGTTTTTGTACAGCAAACCGTTGCACGTCGCACAAGTGCCCCTTCATAAATTGTTGGAGTATTTTTCTTTTTTGCTTTTAGCGTGGCAATAGTTTTGTTAAATGCAGCAATTAAGCAAACTTTCTGACCAATGCAATTGGTTGTTTTACGTAGAGGAAGTCGTTTTTGTAACGTCATCAGTGTGTATGACTTTTTGAAGTAAAACTTCATTAGCTTATAATGCTAATAATAATAAAACAAACAAACAAACAAATTAGAAAGCGACATATCTATCAACTAATATGTATGTGCTATGTATTTGCTATGTATGCATATGAAGCCTGGGACCATTTCGGATATAGTTCATGATCATCTGAGGGAAAGTTCTGGACCGTTTCGCCACTATTTTCGGACAAAGTATTTCGAGATCATTTCACGACTTTTTTTAAGACCATTTCGGTATAGTTTGGTACTTCGACTTCGGGAACAGTAGACTAGTAGTTCGGGACATTTTCACCGCTACTAATTTCCACTACTACAACTACGACTACTACTGCTGTGACTACTAATTACTACTACTATTTTCACTAATGCTACTATTTTTACTAATGCTACTACTAGTTACTACTACTACCTTCACCTATTCTACTACTAATTACTACTACTATTTTTACCAATGCCATTACTAATTACTACTACTTTTTTTTGTCAATGCTACTACTTATTACTACCACTATTTTTACTAATGCTACTCCTAATTACTAATACCATTTATACTGAAAACACTACTTACTGCTACTACTATTTTTAGTAATGCTGCTGCTAATTACTACTCCGACTCCTAACGGCAAACGATTTTTGTAAGAAATTCTTTCATGGTAGAAATAAACGCGAAGGTTTGCCATTGCCTGCTGAGGGCCGACCGGTATTAGAGAATACTTTTCTAATTTTATATTTCATAGTTACTAATATATCGATTTTTTTTTATAAATTATCTTTTTATGTGAAGTGGGCGTGTTTTTTTCGTAATTTCTATAATTCTCGAAGTTGCGGCTATTATGCTAGCACCTAAAGTGTGTACTTAATTTGGTAACATTTGTTACCAAGTTCTAAAATGGCGCACGTATTTCTGTTTTCAACCCCAATCCTGTGTAAATAATTTTAAAAAATTATGTTTTACGAGGGTTGCTATTTATGTTTCTTTGCTTGGGCACTTGTACTGTTGACAGGCGACATCTGACGTTTCTAATGAAAAGGTTGACATACTTTTTATAAACGTGCTGGGAAATTTTTAATGTGTGAGCTGTATTAATATTGTTTACAGTGGCTTTAAAAAGGTCTCTCAGCAAAGCAAACAAAATGCAGTTAAAACGCCAACATTTTTGTGTGAATATTTCCTACAATTTTCGACGTAGATTAACAAGACAAGACAGCAAGAACTATCCTTTAGAAGCATAAGAAACTTCTACAATGGAAGTTTCCCGTAGTCGCTGTACGCTCACCGACGAATTCTGTGAATGTCAAACAACATAAGTTGTCAAGTATAGTGAGATTGGGTCATCCTTGGGCGTAGAATAGAATATTCCTCTTTGCTCTTCTCTTGTTCCGACAGAGTGAAAAGTTGATATATATTAGAACGATTTTTCATTATCCAATGTAAAATTTGGTTTGGTGGCAAACCGATTTCAATATCAAGGTATCCCTGATTGATCTGAAATTTGAGAGAGTAACAATTGATTTTTGAATGGTTTTTGTAAACAAAATTTGTTGCTATGTAGCTGATTGTGTCAAAATTTTCTAGATAGTGTTCACGGTACCCCAATCTGCGGCATCTTCTATATTTACTTTCACTACGTGGTCATGATAAGCCTCAATACGATTTTGTATAATCACCATATGGTAAAAAAGCGTGTGCGCGTTGGATGCCACCCAGTCATAAGAAGGCCCCAAAAAAAGGTTAGTATAAATAAAGTGCCATTTGTAACGTTAAGTTTTCACTGTATTTTTGGCGTGGGGATATCAAATTGTGAATTGTTTTTTAAAAAACTACAATAAAATTTAATTTTTAATATTTTAAGGAAAACCTTTTTTCTAAATAATCAATGAAATATGGAACCTATACCTTATTAAGCACTAATTTTGGTTAATTTTTCAGTTGATAAATAAATAGCCTTGGTGCTTCACAGTTTTAGCTCTCTAAATGGAGTATTTTTTGAAGCAAACCCTCATATCTTAGCAATCACTTGCATGAGAATTATATGTGGTCCGATCTTGTAGATTCAGATGAATGATAATACATTATAAAAATACATCTGTCTACAAAAATTCAGTCATATTTCCTTAAAAGTATTTTTGTGTTCAAAGATCTCGGCAGACGAACAGAAAGTCATACAGGTAGAGAGATTGCTTGTCTAAATTGAGTCAACTCGTAGTCGATTTTGGTGCATTTCGGTATCTTTTTCTTCTTAGACTTACAAACTTCGAACCAAAGTTTATCTTCATAAAAGTTGTACAAAGATAAAGCATAATTATTAAATATATCCTTAGAATAAATGAACTGCAATTTTTATGCGCCAGAAATTTTCTTTATTTATTATTCCTTATTTATTATGGAAATGGAACGGAATAAATATTTTTCGAAAATAAGCAAATGCAATTTAAACGTAAACATGTCAATTCATGGCATCCTGTTGTTTTATTTGGACTTTGCAACTGCAGCTATCTCACCTGAAAATGTCCCCTCTCCACTGTAAATCTGCCACTCCCTTCATCTGCCCATAGTTAACATGTAGCATGAAAGAATTCTTGGCATTCAGCCAGAGAGGCAATGATAAAACAGGTCACTTTCCTGCATTGAATAAATTTATTTATTCAAAATCTCCTCTCTAGTTTATTAAATTGTTCAGCACTTTTGTGAAATAGCTGAATGTGTGCCAACGTTTATATTAGAAATAATAACAACAACAACGGAACCTCTGCACTTCTGCTAAGATATCTGTATTAATGTGTGTATGTGTATGTGTGTTTGTGCAAAATAATATACTTTCTGGAATTTAGCCGAATATTTGATGTCACTGCTTGTCTTCAGTATGCAAGGTATGAGTATAACTTAATCAAATGCCAAATTTTGACATGTCAGCATTTTTACATATTCAAATATTATCCTTTTTGCTGCAGGCATTTGTAATTTTTATGACAGATTTCTTGCATATGCCATTTATCATTAAATAATTTTGTTTGAAACAAAAGAAGAAAAATGAGTACATCTACTCGAAAGTATTCTCTTGTGAAGATCAAAAATCAAACTGAAGCAAATTATTGCTACTCTATCAAGGACCACGTTGTATTTAAAACAAAATTAGCACACGCTTCCTTCGTAAAATGTTATTAAGTTATTTAAGTTAAGAAACTTAAATTTAAGGAAAATTTTGTTATGTTAATAACGAAGTAAATTCCTTTTCAAATTTGGAGAACATTTTACAAAGAGGCTTATGTTTATTTTGCTTTAAATACAACTTGGTAATAAAAATGTATGTATGTAAATCAGTTATAGTAAAAGTTTTTTTTCGGTGGAATAAAAGCCCAGGTTAAATATTGTTGTAGAAGAAAGTTATATATAAGTTGTTATATTTGAACCCAGGACCAACTGAATAAGAATCCTGGATCAGTTTTAGTTTTTCAACCTTTTTGGGGAAAGTCCAATAACAGTTAAAATTAGGCAAAATAACAGCCCTGGCGGTGTTGGGCATTTCCTCGATATAACAAAATTTATTGTTATATGGAAGCATTTTTTAGCCAGTTGAAACTTGCACTTTTTTTATAGTTAATTTAAATGGGCTATAAAGCTGCATACTCGAAAAATTTCAAAACATTTAAATAAAAAAGTTTGAAAATTTTATGGAAAATTTTTCAAATTTGATGAATTTTTAAAAAGAAGTTTGAACGTTTATTAATATTTTTTAAGTTATATCGGGTGTTTTTTTTACAGGTTTGTTTTTCGAATAGAGATAAAACTGGCATTTTGTGGTCAAATCTGGCAACTCTAATGTCATTTATGTTCAGTTTGGTTTGCCATTTCATCATGAACAGGTTGACAAAAGAACAACGCTTGCAAATCGTGCAAATTTATTTCGAAAATAATGGTTCAGTTCGCGAAGTTTACCGCGAGCTCCGTCAATTTTATGGTCGACATAATCGTCCATCAGAGCAATTAATTCGGTTAACCATGGATCGTTTTCGCACTACGTTTACTCTATGTGATAATACGCATCCGCAGAGACGTCGAACAGTGCGCACCGAAGAAACAATTGCCGCTGTAGAGCAAAGTGTTGAAGAGGACCCGAATGAATCGATTCGCCACCGTGCACAGCAATTGGAGCTTTGTCCATCAACTTTATGGAAGATTTTGCGCAAAGATCTTGGCTTGCGACCTTACAAGATCCAGCTTGTGCAAGAATTAAAGCCGCGAGACCATGCAATGCGTCGTGATTTTGGTGTATGGGCCGAAAATGAGATTGATCTCGATGCTGATTTTCATCGCAAAATTTTGTTCAGTGATGAGGCTCATTTTTGGTTGAATGGCTACGTCAACAAGCAAAATTGCCGCATTTGGAGTGTAGAGAATCCACATGAGACCCTTGAAACGCCATTACATCCACAAAAACTGACTGTTTGGTGTGCTCTATGGGCTGGTGGAGTCATTGGGCCATACTTCTTTCGCAATAATGCTGGAGAGGCAGTTACCGTTAATGGAGACCGGTATAGAGCCATGATAACCGACTATTTTGTTCCCGAATTGGATGGCATGAATGTGGATGAGTTGTGGTTCCAACAAGACGGCGCTACATGCCACACAGCGCACGTCACAATCGATTTATTGAAGGAAACATTCGATGAGCGCATAATTTCGCGGAATGGACCTGTAAATTGGCCACCAAGATCGTGTGATTTGACACCATTGAATTATTTTCTTTGGGGATATGTGAAGTCGCTCGTCTACGCCAACAAACCAGAAACGTTAGGGGAATTGGAAGCCAACATTCGTGGCGTTATTGCCGACATACGGCCCCATATGCTCGAAAAAGTGGTTGAAAATTGGACCTGTAGAATTGGCTTTATTCGAGCCAGCCGCGGCGGCCACATGCCCGAAATCATATTTAAACATTAATGGCATAAAATTATCCTTCCAATAAAGCCAAATTGATGGACCTTAAAACGATTTGCTTGTGTTTTATTTCAATTCGAAGTTCTATACCCCTAAAAAAAACACCCGATACAATGTGTTAAGGGCGGAAGGATTTACGGTCCAGAATTCCTCGTGAATTCCTCGTGAACTCTGGAAACGGGGATTTGAAAACCTGAGCCGATCCTTTTATACAAATAATTATCTGATTATCACTTCAATTGTGTGCACGCACACTGATAACTTAAAAACCTTTATTTGTATGTCAATTTCCGTTTATTGCTGTAAAAGACCTGGAAAAATGCACGTAGTACATGCAAGATGATTGGTACTCACCTGAGACGTCACTGTAGGAAAAGTAAAACCTTTTGCTGGTGCCGGTCGCCCGTCGCCTTTTTAAATTTTAAGGGCCGATGTTGAATGTGAACCACACCTAAGCGTCAAGTTTTTTTCTGCATTTCATTTGACATTTCTCAATTTCAGACTAACTCAATTTGAACATGAAAGATACAGAGTCGAGCAAAAGCAAAGCAAGTAACGAGTTCTGTCAGCGATTAGCTTACAGCTACATCTCGTTCGGACAATTTTCTCTTACGACTAATTCCAGAGCTTAACAGAATGAGTTATACTTTTTAAAAAATTTATTAAAAATAAATTAATACACAAAAGTAACAGCACTTATGTATTGAATTTCGTTGCTAATGATGCGCACATACCCAAGCTTTGTTGCATGGTAATGAAAAAACTTTTTTAATTGAAATATTTTTCAATGGGTGACACGGCAAGGTTGCCACATGTTCAAATTGAACTCAAATTAAATCAATTGAAAATTTAATTTGAATGAAATTTAACATTACAAAACGAAAATACTTAAGAAATCTTTTTTGTTTTTCATATTCAATCACAAAATAATTGTAGCCTTGCCACCTTTCGAAAAAATAAACTTGAAAACGGCTGGACAAAATTGGATACTTCTTTCTGCGTGCTTTCTTTCGAAATTGCTACGCGAAAACCTTGGAAAAGAGAAACGTCGATAAACTCTTACAGTTCAATTCAATTGTACAGTTTGTACAATTGTAGTTCAACATGTGGAATTAAATCAAAAATTTCTAAAAGAGTACTGGAAAGAATTGGGCACGTATGTATGGATTCCCTTGTTAACAGTTGCCACCCTTTTAAAAACGTGAATTCATTTAAAGTAATCAGTGAAATCGATAATTTTAATATGCAATATCAAATGAAAGCTACATTTTCAAACTATTTTTAAAAGAAGATTGTCGCTTTTTTAATCGATAATTGTCTCAAATTAATAAAATAATGGAATTATATAATATGTGTGTCAAAATTAAAAGCTTAATGAAGTTTAATTTTAAAAATATGTTTTATAGGGTGTTGCCATTTAAAAATTTAATTCAAAATCAAATACTGCGATAAGGGTTTCAAACGAGGAACGCTATGGGATTCAAAGGAAGTAGGCTTACAATATAAATTAACTTACATTATAAACCAAATTAAATATAACAATAATGTTACGAAACGAAAACGCTTATTTAAAAACTTGTTTGAAAAGAGTTTCAACTTTTTTTCGAAGGCTGATTTAATTTAATTAGTAGCAAGGCAACTAGAATTCCTCAATATTGGTATAAAATGCAAAAAGGTGTAAGAAAGATTTATTTCTGTTAATAATTTCGCTGCGGTATTCCCAGTGCCAAAAAGTAATTTCAGTTGAAATGATGCCTTGATTTTGAAAGCGTCTTATTTTTGAAAACATTTGAAAGGATCAGAAGATTTTATCTTATAAAACCTTATTTGTCGGGCATCATAAGATTTAAATTTGCTTAAACAAAACTTACTGGCTACTAGTTTCTTTTGTCTATAAAAAATTTGTGCATTAAAGTAAAGAAAAATTTAAGAATCTGCAATACAATATTTCATAAAATAAATCTGTATGAGGGTAAAATTTACGTGTTGCACATTCGACATAAATTAAGAAGAAATGAACCCAGTACAATAGAACTGGTAGAGGAATAAAAAAAAGAATGACATAAATTGCGAAAGATGGCATACAACTACCGAAAACTTTAAAATTTATTAGCTTCCTAGACACACACACACCCGGGCTGATGCTGAATGCTGAATACGAACAAAGCAAGCAAATGCAATATGGAATAAGAACAATGGGAACAACAGCTACTAACTAGAGGCAGCTGCTACAAAGCGACATGTAAAATTTGCAACATTGGCAACCAAGGAAAACAATTGTCTTGCACACGCTAATAAAATAATAAATATTCCAAATAGACACACAAATACACACACAGATAAAGAGGGATGCATGTAAGGATGCTAACTATTTTACCTACGTATTTAATAGATACATTTGTTTTCGACTATAGTTAATACCTGTAAATAAACCCAGATGTAGAATGCCTTGGAATTTCACAGTTTATTGTGTTTTTTGGGTGTTGACCAGTCCAGGTATTTGGTTCAAGTCTCTTCAAGGTACATTTTTGTCACTAATTAAAAATTTAGAGTTGGTTAAAATTCGCCTTAAGGCTGATTCTTGAGCTGTGTCAATATATTGGAATCTTCAAAGATCGCTATGTTTCAGGTGTTTCCTGTAAGTAAAAAAAAAAATCATTTAATGCATGTCTTGAGGCAAATGAGATATCGGCACACGCCTTAACTGCATTACCGGCCGTTTCGTAATTGAGCTGGGGATAATTTAACTCTTCCATAGTTCATAAACTAAGTGTTAGGAATCCGTTTCTGAAATACATATCCTAGCCTATCTATAAGTATATTGTAAAGGACTACGCGGCCATTGTGCCCTTGATAGTGTTCGAAAAATTATCGTCATTAATATAGAACCAAACATTTTTGACCAGTACAATTTGTGCACACAACTTTGTAACTTTTAAGCCCACGGTGAAAAGGATATTCTATCACTCTTGTTTTACACCTTTTTGGTAATCTGTACTTTTACTACCGTCAAACCCCTCATAAAAATAGGTAACATCGGGGTAGTTGTAATATAATATATGTTTATTTTCTTTTTGGAAACTAAAAATTAACGAGAAACGGATTTTGCGAACATATTTAGCCTTTTTGTAGAGCAAACAAAATATAAAAAGTTGTAATGCTATAAATTCAGTTTTATTTACAATTTGGCTTGAGTAAATTTTATGTAAAAATGGCAGCAATGCCTCATGAATTATACATTGACACTTTACCGATTACCAGAATTTATTAAAATTCTTGGTAAGAAAATTTATTGGTAATGAAATTTCAGATATATTTTTTTTAGCTTTCACACGTAATCAAACGATGGTGACAATTTGAAGTTTTATTTTTATGATTAAGTTTGCTTAAGCCTACTTCCTTTGAATCAAATGCCGTATATTTTCTTTAACTTAATAATCTTACTTTATTTACTTTTTGAAGTAGGTGGCAACTCTCTTCAAGGCATTTTCAAAATAAAGCTCTTTTAAAACTCCTTCCTATTATACGCATATCACAATATTTGATTTAACCTATTATAATTTTAAGTAATTTTTAAACAGATGGCAACCCACTCCAAAATTGTTTTTAAAAAAAATGTTTTTGACTTATATTGCAAAATGTCGTTTAGTTTTTGATTTAACTTAATTCGCATATAAACAGGTAAACTTTCCTCCAAAGTATTTGGGAAACAAGGCTTTATTGAGTCTTGCATAGTATAATATTAATTGGATTTGTTTTAACTCATTATAATTTTAACAAATTTTTTAAACAGGTGGCAACCCTCTCTAAAATTATTTTTGAAAGTAAGTTTTCTTAAAACTTTTATTGTGGTACTCTTCTTGTAAAATTACGTTTATTTTTTTACTGAACTTATTTGCTTATAAACAGGTGGCAACATTTTCGAAAAGTATTTGGGAAATGAAGCTTTACTGAGCCCTGCATATAATATCGGTTGCATTTGATCAACTACCTATAAAAAAAATCGATTTTATAATAGCCTATATAACGAATTACATATATACCAAATCTTATCCAGTTCAAAATGGTATCTAAACAAAAGCATTCGGGTGCATTTCAGTGCGTGAGACAGAAGTGCAAATTTTGTACCGACTCCATAAAGCGATAGATAAGGGAATGTGAGAAAGACCATAGCCCATTTTGGCATTACAACTGGCAACACCATTGATGAACAATAACAAATGGATATATATTTTCGGTGTATATGTATATATTTTTGTTTCTACTCTTCAGACCTAGTTCAGGAACGCAAATCAGTTCCAAACTACTCTCTAACGAGAAAAAACAACCAGTACCGAACTATTGTAGTTACATACTATAACCAAATTAGTTCAATACTGGTTTCCAATTGGACCCGGGGTAGTCCCGGAATAGTCCCAAACCTGTGACAGTCCTGAATTAGTCCTCAACTGTACCAGAAGTCAGCCCAAATTAGTACCGAACTGTTCCCGAAGTAATCCCAGAACAGTCCCGAGAATATACAGAAATAATAAAGAAGTGGTTCCGAAAAAACGAGCCTCAAATTTTTTCCCGAGTGCTTGAAGTAGTCCCAAATTAGTCCGAACTAGTCCCGGAATAGTCGTGAAAAATGCCCCCAAACTTATATTGAAATGAATGAAATAACCCTAAAATTCTCCCGAAATAACTAGTACCAGAATTGTCGGGAAGTGACACAGAGCTTGCCCGCAAAAGGTACCGAACTGATCCTGAAATGATCCCAAAATAGTCCTAAAATAGTCCCGAAATAGTCCCAAACTTGAATCGAAATAGTATTGAAATGGTCCCATAATAGTCCGGAAATGACACTGAAATTGGTCCGAAGTAGTCCTGAAATGGTATGGAAATAACTACTCCAGAAATGATATTGAAAAAGGTCCCGATGTGACGCGACTTTGCGATGCGACGTTGAAAAATCACTCTCATGCCGCTAGAGAAATTTCAATTTAACAAGTAATCAAGGTTTATACCCTTTTTCGGAAAAACATCGCTTGCCACCACCACCGGACTTCGAAACTAAACACCAAATAGGCATTTATGTGTGCATTTAGAAATGTAAAATGCATATTTTTTTTTGCTGCTGGGTATTCGAAAAATAATTGTATGTAATTACAAGTTTGTTTGTCAAACCATATGCTTACTTCTATAACTGAGTTTCTGCCTCTCACTTTCTACCTAACTGCATTAACTTCACGCTGGCAGAAGACGAATGTTTAATACAGTTATGTACTCGTATTATTATTACCATGTTGCACAATGATCTAAATGACTTTATGAACAGCTTCTAGTAAATATATGTACATGATAAATGCGTCTAACGTGAAAGTGTAGGTGCGATAAAAGTGTGTGTGTATTTCGAATACTTACACACCCATACATACATACATGGATGGCAACAGTCGTTCAGATATGAATTCGCAATGTGGTGAAATTTGCCAATATGAATTATTTCTTTTTTGTTCCTCAATATAATGAAATTTGCTTTGTTTAAATTAATTCATCGTAGATGTGAACTATGAATTGTTGGGTATGGATTGCTTGAGATGTTAAATGAAAGTAAAATCTAGTAAATGTAAGCACTATAAGGAAGTACTAGCAGTAGTCGTAGTCATTACAGGTTTGACAGAAATTGACCACCTACATGATCTGAAGAATACATTTTTAGTGGCCTAAAGTACTTACTTACTTACTTAATTGGCACTGTAACCGCCCAAGCGATTTTGGCCGATTTTAACAAATTGGAAATACCAAGTGTCATAAATAACTATTCCACTTGGAAACCTTCTTCCGAACACTTCAACGCCCGTTTCATCCGATGCTGACAGTGACCTATTCGCTTCGCTTCTTTATCCAGTTTGCAAATCCCAGAAGTAACAGCGCGGTTGTTCAGACTAATGGTATGTAATATGGTAATATGGTACCTGGATCGATGACTTCTGCACCTTGAATTGTCTTTTCTAATATAAGGTTACAAAAGTCGCGCGAAAGAGAGTCTCCCACTCTAAAATCTTATTTGGTTGCAAACAGCTAGGTGAGGTCCTTGCCGTTTCTGACGGAGCTGGTGGTGTTGTATTAGTTTTGTTGGTATACCAAATTCAGATATTGCGGCAATTGGCAGCTTTTTCTCGTGCTATCGAAAGCGGATCGGAAGTTGATAAAAAGATGGTGTGTGACTATTCTTCTTTCTCGGGTCTTTTTCAAGATTTAGCGTATCGAGAATATTTGGTCGATGGTAGATTTGCCAGGTCTAAAGCCACACTAGCATCTAAAGCTGCTCGCACTTGTGCATCTCGGCCTCTCTTTTCATTTCCAAGAAGATGCTTCTCGCTTCCTTCTTAAACTCCCAATATCTCTGCCATCCACCTTGCGTTGGGCCCGATCGCAGCATGGTCATGTAGGAAGCATCTTTCTCTTCCATGACGGCGCGCCATTCCTCATGGTACAAGTCGTTTTTTTGGGCTCGCTGAAAACCAAATGACCTCTTTATCGGCGATACGTAATGAGCGAGAAATGTGATCTTATTGCGTGTAGATACTCCTTTGTTGAACATTGCTTTTAAAAAGCTGGAGTGCTTGTCGAGTGACCAAACGGTCGGCTATCTGTTGTGATTGTAACTTTTGGACGTCCACCTTTCCTTGAGTCACTGAGCGCGCGCTCTTTGTTGCACAGCGGCGCGTGCGAATCTTGGGTGCGACAAGATGATTATCAAAAAAAAATATATTGTTAAATTTTCTTCTACACTTGACATTTTTCTTCAAATTTCATACAATGAGTTTTTCTTGTTGGATTAATAGTTTTCGGGAAAAAAATTCTTTAAAAAAGGCATTCCTTTAATTTTTCAAATTTCCAATCGTGCATATCAAGCAAAAAAAAAGTGTTGCAATATTGGTTAACACTGTTATTTAGCACATCAAGTAGTGCAAATCTGCAAAGTCTAAGAATGGAAATCCTCTTTAGAAAAATATTAAATATTTGTTTTTTTTTTTTACAAAATTACAGAATTGAGATACAAAGCGTGCATCAAATGTGAAAGAGTTTTATATTTTAAGTATTTGTAGAGTTAAGTATTTTCGAATGTATACATATGTACCTATTTGCTTTTATGTGCCACACCCAAAATTTAAAAATAAAATTTAACCTTCGTATTATTTTCTTCAACGCAAATCAAAAGTATCAGTTGTATTTACTGAAATATTGCATTTTTTCAATAACGGGAAATTACCTCTGGAGGTGGGCGCGGACTTTGCTTGATTTATATAATTTTCTAAATTATGCTTACTGAATTGAAATTCAAAGTGTGTAAATTTAACCCTCACATTCCTCTCCTCTACTTACTTCTATATTTTTTAGTTCCTAAAATATTGTTTATTTTATTTTAGCAAAATACCGTTACGTAGGCGATTTTATCCGACTTCGCCTGTTATGTTCCATGTTTCATTGAGATATGTCAATATTTTCTCGAGTAAGAGTACACAGTGAAAAAGACTCAAATAGTTGGAAAACTAAATAATTTTACAAAATACCCAATGTCTCGAAAACCAAGGAATTTTTTATTGCAGCTAATTTTTGGTATTTTGGTTCATATGATCACGATTTTGACCATGCGAAATATTTACGTAAGTTTTTAGGACGCCCTGAATATATTTATTATACATAAATCTCAGTGTAATAAAGAAGGTCTTGTAATCTCTCTTAATATATATATATATATATATATATATATATATATATTAATTTTATCATGCATATGTATGTAGGTTTACGCATATATGTATGTGCACAAGTGTATGTATTTGTCAAAAACTCATTAACCGATGTCAAGTGCAATGTGATTATTCTAATTATTCATATGAAACTATCGATATTTATTTCAACTTTACTATTCGCTTTGCCTGCGATGAGCTATCTGACCTTAATTTATAATTTATATATACATATATGTACTACGTTTATTAGATCACTGATTCACATTTGAATTATTGCAGGTATTTTACGCCCGACTGGCTGAAAATTATTATGTGGAATACTTGAAATTTACACTTTGGCATTGATGTATTTTTAAACTATTTTTCTATGAATAAATAATTACGATTTAATATTCAACTTATATGACCCTTATGCCTGTATGTATGTATGTTTGTACATTTAAGATTTGTAAGCACATAGATATAAATATATTCCTACCTATACTCGAGTTTATTTGATGAAATATTTAGAATAACATTGAAGTGATTATTCAATTTACACGCATCTTAAGAACATTAAAATACAAATCAATATTTTTTTTTGTGTTTATTTAAATAATCATTTTGAATGCCACTTATCATATATGCTAATCTTTAATTAACTAAGACTTATGGGTCACTTTCAATTCATTTGGTGTGTATATTTGAATGCAAAATAATTTAAAGGATTTTTCGAAATGCGAAGGTAGTGTAAAATGTAAAAGGCAAAGTGTGAGATTACATTCCAAATAAATGCTAGCTGTCTGCATAGGAAAATTCGAAAAGTTTCCGGTCAGTGACGATGAAATTTACATAAAATTTTTACATACATACAGGGTGGGCCAAAAGAAACCAAGGGGTGTAAGAGTTTAATAACTTTTTCGTTTATTCATTTTTTTTTTATTTTTTCTTTCAGATTATATAACATACAAATGGGGAATTTTTTTACACTAAGTATGAAAAATGATGTCTGTATAGATATTCTTAAAAATTTGTGGATCGAGTTCGCTTATATAATAATGTATAGAAATTTATTGAATGTAGTTTTTGAACGGGGTTGACTGAATATGGAAATACCATGAGATATACATTATTATTATATTATAGAAAAGCCAGAGAGGTGTGGATCAATGTTCCCACCTTACTTCCATTGCAGTAAATTTATTGCGCTTTTCCCGAAAATTTAAGAGTCTACTGACTTACTCCAAACACTTTTCAACTACTGCAATTTTCTACTTTTTCCAATGCAACTCTTTTTTCATTAAATTGCCTCTTTCCAGCACTTGAGTTTCTTAAGTGCTTTACGTATTGCATGCGACGCATATTTGTAGATTTTTACCGCAGACTAGATCATCTGCATATTAAAACCGTTCCAAAGTTTTTCACTCCTGCCTGCTTTGTATCCCTCCTTATGTTTTCCATCTCTATCTCCCCTCCAAACAATCCAATTTTTAGGCGTTATTTTAGATATAAAGTTGAACTGGAAAAAGAATACAGTTCAACGATATGAAAAGGCTTCCGTAACCCCCTATACCTGTAAAAGAGCATAGGCAAGAGATGATAATGCTATTTTGGAAAAGGATGATATGGCTATTTTAGATCCCTGCGTTTGGAATTGGCAGGACATCAGATGATAGTAATGACTGTTCTGCGATTAAGAGAGGGGTACTCTTGTATATTAAACAAATTTTACTTTATTCAAAGCAGTACGCATCGATGTGCTTCGACATCGGTTTTTGAAAGTAATTTTATTACAAGAATTGCAAATAAGAAGGAGTGGAAACTGGAGTTTTACCCTCCACCTCAGAGTGATGTCATCTATAGAGATAGCTCGAAACTCGGTAGCAAGGTGGAAGGAGGTGTTTTCTCAAGAAACCCACTCCAAAAAATTTCCTTTAGGTTTATATAAACAAGCTGACGAAAGATGAAGTCAACTTATGACTTGTCGAATCTCATGGCAGACGTGGCCTAAACGGGACTGGAAACGGTCACGTCGCGTATACTCTCTATGAAGAGAAAATATTTCAACAGTATTGGGGCTCTAACCGAGCTAGGCGTGCCTTACCGAAGATGCTGCAGGAGCTGCAAGAATAACGAGGAGGAGGAAATGGTTCTACATCTAATATGTAAGTATTCTACGCTGTGTAAAATGAGGCTGCTGCATCTGTATCGCCGTTTCTGAATGACATTAGTGAGGTTTCAAACACCGAGGTCACCTGCCTGATGAGATTCATCAGCGAGGCAAAATGGTTTAGTGAGGAGTAATCTTTCGTCGGATGGTATTAATTATTGTGGCAACACAATGGGTCTTCTATTTATGGTCTAAGTGTGCCACCGCAGGCAGCAGCCACTCCAACCTAATAACAAACCCCATATTAATCAAAATTTCAAACTTTGTACAATATATATTAATGGATATATATTCAGGTGCATATAAAACAATAGCTACTATTTTTCCAACGAAAAATAAAATTTATTATACATATATTAAGACTTTCCCCACTATATGACAGAAAAATATCACTTCTACGCGTGCTGAACTGATTTGAATATATGTATGTACTTCAAAAATGGAGTTTCGTATGCTCAAAAATAGTTATTTTTCTTAAATAAATATTCAAAAAATCTGAGGTGAGATGGAAATACAGTTTAAGCTTCATGTCAACCAATTTACAAACGCATATACATACATACAAAAATTAATTTGTATCACTAAGAGATAAAATAACGCTCAATACCTGAGTTTTACTTTCGGCAAAAACAAAATTAATGCCTTAAAAAAATACTGATTACTTTTGATGCAAAAAATAAAACTCAAAAAAAAACATTTCGTAAAAAATCATTACATCACAGCGAAAAAATAGCACTCGAAAGAATTAGTTTTATTTTTGATCAAACCAATCTAACTCTATATACGATTATTCCTTCTGAGTGTTTAATAAAAATTTAAAAATAATTTTTAATTCTAATTTTTATAGATATCGCTCAAAAGTTGGTAGGTAAATCGTTACAGATTCATACAGTACATGAAATAAGACTCAAAAATGTTCTCTGATATTTGGAAGCTTTTCATTAAATAAAACAAAAAAAAAAATAGTGATTATATTTTCGGTCCCTGAAAGAAACAATTTGTATTTAAAGAAAACTTTGGTTTCGAAGTATACACAAATCGGCCAAGCTCACATAAATCCAAATAGTTAATTTTAGCGAACGTCTGATAAAATGACATATTTTATAATTCCAATAAATGTTACATATATTTCCATCCAAACAACTTCATATGTCCATATTTTGTGGTAACCCAACAGTAGCCCTTCCGTAACGCTAACTGAATACCTAAATTTAACTTTCGCTCATTTCAGATTTATTGCTGAGATATGTAGAAGCTTACGATAAACAAAATTACAATTTTTCTAGTCTATTGAATATGCCATGGATGAAAACACATAAACACTTATAATATGTACATATGTATGCCTTCACTCATATGCTATGTGTCTGTGTGTTTGTTGTCAATACAATGCCTTTAACCAAATAGAAGCCGCCACTTACCCGGAACGAAAGGCAAAATGCATTGAAGCGAAAATTTTTTGGGAAAACGTTTTCATAATAGCAGAAAACTCAAACTGGCAGCGTAGAGATGATGATGATGCTGATATGATGATAGTCGTAAGCAGACATTCTACGAAACTCGGGGAAATCCCGCAAAATTCAAAAAAAAATATATACATATGTATGTATATATACTGTAAAATCTTTTTACCGTGTAAATTTTTTTTCGCTCCGTAAAACTTTTATTGATTCACAGCAACTCTTCAATTTTGGTAGTCTAAGCTGTTTGCACCAATCTGAATTTTTTTCTACATAAGTACGCATGGATCTGCTTCTGTGTGTTTGCATTGTGGTGTACGCCTGTAGTCGTAAGCCTTCATGTCAGGCATGCAATTTGCCAAGCTAAAAGCCAATTTTCCAACGCTTTACCTAAACAAAAACTAAAATCATGAATGACAGTTGAAATTGGTAAAATTTATCGGTGGCACATGTGTATAGATTTATATACATATCTATATTTATTCACATGTTTGTGTGTGTGTGCTATTGTCAACGTTTCAATGCATTTCTTAGCGTCACAAAATTTTTCAATGGTAACGTTTGGTAAAATAAAGTAGCAAGTGTTATTTTTACGCGTTTTAAAACAATTTGTAAGACTGATTTGAAATTGGTCTAAACTGAGCGACAGATGCTTGGAAAATTTTGATGTTTAACCCTTTTGCACCGGAAAGCAACCAGCACAGTAATCTCAATATCAGAAAAAACTATAGTTTCTGATATAGTCACAAAGTGGAATTGGGCACTCTTTACATATTGTTTATGCCGGTATTCAGTAATTCAGTTCCAACTCAAGTTAGTTGAGTGGCTTATCCCGATTTCGGTATTCAGTAAGCAACATTTTCAAAAAGTTTCACCAAAGACTATGATGAAAATCAATAGAGCCAATCAGCTGATAGTATGTTGCATAATGAATATGTATTAATCGGTTACACACAATAAACTATTTATATTTGTTGCCTACGTCATTATTCGTAGAACTTTTTCGGATTAGATATCTTAATAATAAGATCAACCAAACCAAAATTGGAAGGAAATTAAAAAATTACTACATAACTAACAAGACGAATGCTAGTGTTTAATGAAAATTTTTATTTAAAAGCAAATCTGCAGATTTTAACTAAATTAATTAAATAAAACTTAAAAAAAATTAACAAAATTTTTTTTTTATAAAATCTAAACTAAACTAAAAAAAAAACACACCAAAGCTTCAAAGCAAACATATTTTTTTCTTAATACTTCTTTGGCGATTTCAGGAAAAATATTTTAATTAATATTGAAAACAAATTATTTCCATTGGTAACTTTTTATACTGTATGTTTTAGCAACCAGCATAGGTAGAACTCGATAATTTGTATATAACCACTGAAATTTCCCTCTCCTACAAATTTCCGATTGGCCAACGCTATGCCAAATGTTTAGATCTGGGGAAGTGCCAATAATCCGTTATTTAATTCCAAGGCATAACTATTAAAAGAGAAAAGATAAAAGTAAATCAATAATCATTATAGTAAGATACACAGCTTACGAGTAATCTATGATTATACAAAGTCTTTTATTATATAAGCTTTCTCATAATACCTTTAACTATCAGCTAGATAAACTTTTTTAAGTATTCCACTTACTTAATTGCCGCTATAACGGCTTAGGCGATTTTGGCCGAACTTCTCCTACAACGGAAAATGTTTTTTTGTGAAAAGTTTTATTTTCAAAGCAGAAATACTCTCGGAGGTTTTGCCAATGCCTGTCAAGGGGCGACCGCTATTAGAAAAAACTTTTCTATAATTTTTGGTGTTACTTGCCTCGTCCAGGATTCGAACCCAGAACCCTCGAAATAAAGCTCTCACAGGCTACCTACTCGGCTATAGCTTTAATTTTGAGATTTATATTCCAAAGTATTCTCATAGTAAATATGAGCAGGGATAAATTGATGAAGTTGTGAAGGACAGGACTTTTTAAGGACCATTCCGGGATTAGTTCGAGACATGTTCGGGACTACTTCGAAATAATTTCAGCACCAGTTCAGTAACACTTCTGGACTAGTTCGGTATTGTTTTCGGTCCCGAAATAGCTTCGTCTTTCAAAACTTCAAAAAAGTTGTCCTACTGATAATTATTATGCAAAGACTTTTATTATAAAAGTCTTCAAAATAAAAGTCTTTGAAACGCGTACTAAATTTGTCTCGCTGTTAATTATTATGGAACGATTTTTTTAATGTAAGGCTCAAAATAATAAATTTCGATTACTTACAAAATTTGTCTGACTCATAATTATTATCAAAGCACTTGTATAATTATTATCAAAATTAGGATGCCTTTTTTTAAAGTCAACATTGAAGTAAATATTATTCTGGATTTCTGATTTAGTCAAACAAAATTAAGTGGAATTGTTAGTTTGTTTTTAACCACCCTAATGTGCACACGTATTGTGAATCGCTAATCACTATCGAATGAGGCAAAATGTTTAGGTGTTTATAATAAAGGGTCTTGCAATAGGGACACTACAAAAGTAGACCGATAGTGACAGCAAACTCTTTTTACATTTCTCTTCAGTAAGGTTTGCCATTTCATCATGGAACGATATACGATCCAACAACGAGTCGAAATTATTAAAATTTACTACCGAAATTCGGAGTCAATGGCCTCAACTTTAAAAGCGCTACGTCCAATTGATGGTCGTCGTCATTTCTGGCTGAATGGCTTCGTCTATAAGCAAAATATGCGTTATTGGATAGGCAGCAATCCACACGTACTCCATGAGTCAACATTGCATTCCGAAAAAATTACGGTTTGGTGCGGTTTATGGGCCGGCGGCGTCATTGGGCCGTACTTCTTCCGTGATGATTAAGACCGGCACGGTACTGTGAATGGGAATGGCTACCGCTCAATGATAATCGATTATTTTTGGCTCGAATTGGATGATATGGACTTGGCCAATATGTGGTTCCAACAGGACGGCGCCACAAGCCACACAGCGAATGTCACAATCGATTTATTGAAAACCAAGTTTGGTGAACGTGTTATCTCACGAAATGGCCCAGTCAATTGGCCGCCTCGGTCGTGCGATTTGACGCCGATAGACTATTTCCTGTGGGGCTACGTCAAGTCTATGGTCTATGCCAACAAGCCAGCGACGATTGATGAACTTCGTACGAATATCGAACGTGAAATTGCAGCAGTATCGGCTGATTTATGCTTGAAAACCGTCGAAAATTGGGTTCAGCGTCTGGACTTCTGCAAGCGTGCCCGTGGTGCCCATGCAAAAGAAATCGAGTTCCATACATAATGGCATCGAATGTACTTTCACAGGAATAAAGAATTTAATTCATATTCCAAACCGTTTTTGTTTTATTTAAAAAAAATTTTTGTAGCGTTCCTATTGCAAGACCCGATATATACCATAAGTTATTAATTATGCCATATACATATACATGCATATTAAATATATACATAAAATCGAGTTTATGTGTATGTATGTTTGGTGTAATCTATGGGGAATTCCCAGCATTCGGTCTTCACCACTCATTATGCACATATGTAGGTACTACTTGTATTTAAGTTCGCTTTTCAACACAAACACCTACATACATAGGTATTTAGTTTCACATCTTGTCCGCAGTCGCTTCTGTTTGCTTTAAGATTTCTCTGCTAAACTGTTTTTTGTTTTTTAGTTTCGTTTTGTTTATTTTTTATTTATATGTATTTTTATGAGTTTCTAATTATTTATTTGAATAAGCAGAATTTGTACAAATTCCCGCTAACAAGTGAATAAGTAGATATACATATATAGTATATAGAACGAACATATGGAAATATTCAACAGCATTAGACGCTTTACTATAGAGAATAAATAATACGGTGAAAACTGGTATTTTTATTGTTAACTACTTAGAGTGTAATACTCGTATTTTGTGGGCAGGTGGAAGACACCAAAGTACACGGTGAAAAATAGAAGCGAAGAGAAGATGGATTGAACGCGCTAATACATACTAATACATATACATAGTTACTATACGGTTAATGTTATATATTTGCCCTCTTCTTTTTTTAAACAAAATTCTAATCCACAATCTCCACCTTCGAATAAAATCGGTCAGCACTCTTAAAGCCCGGACACACTATCGTAATTTATGGCTCCTTCTTAATTTATGGGCAAATAATGATGAAACTAAATAATTTTGGCTTGTAAAAAAGAACCAACTCATGAACAAGTCGTTAGTAATTGAAAAGTGTATTCTCGCATAACCAAACTGGACGATGCATTTTGAAATATAAGAATTTCGCTCAACTGTTCCTTGAGTTTTACTGCTTCTAGAAACTTTTTTTCATGCTTGTAAATTTAAAAAAAAAAGATGGCATCACAATAAAATTTAAATATATTTAAAATGTACACAACCTCTCGCACCTTTCACTTTTCTCAAAGAACTAAGCAACCCTGTTGATCTAAAGCCATCAAGATAAATTAAAACTCAAAGTAATTTGGACGAAGATAAGTAATTTAAGGCATTGTGATTTACTTTAATCTAAGTGACAGATGTACTCGTAGTAAAAATTTTATGTATACAATTCTCGCTCTAAAACAGATACCAAATATAATCGTTATTTTGATTTTTTCGTCTAAACAAATTATTGGGAAGGATTCGTCGAAAACAATAAATATATCGATATAATCCTTCTGGCATATGCTGTGCAAATCTGATCTTAATTTTATTTAGGCGATTTGTGGCTTATGCTATATGCAATATAATCGTTATTTGGTAATTTTTATTTTTTCGATAAAGTTTGATCGTAATTTTTTATAACTATTTTTTTGATCGGATTTGATCGATATTTTGTGACCAAGATTTTTTCAATCAAAAACAATTGGTTTTCTTGCATTTAAATTTTTCAGATCATATTTGATCGATACTCGTGTTTGGTGTTTTTTTTTTGCTCCGATCGTAAATCATATACTGTATTACTGTTATTGTTATTGTTTTTGACGATTATCTTTTAACCATAAAAAAATCGGCTGAATTTAATCGAAGACATTGCAATCCACTTCTAACGATTAAATCAAGATTTATTTTATAAAAATTATAGCTGTTACGGCATCTGCTCTGAGGTTTAAAATCGATTATGGTGTTTTTTTTTGATGTTGGTACCTGTAAAGTAGGGGGCAATGCTTCTCTCAAAACCCTGCCCTTTGTACTTTATACTGCTGTCCTCCGAAAAAATGAAGCTCATCGGTCTATTCTGATGACGCTACAATAGTAACCGCATTGACAATTGGCCACAAATTCAAAACGTCGGTATTGGAAATTCTTGATACCGGGACAAAAGGTAACAAAAAAATTTACCTCCCAATAACGAGGTATCAAGTTAGTTACAGCTCTTTTCCTATATATTTTGAAAATTAAAAATCTAAGCGGAATTAAAGTTATGTAAGATAAATAAACTGTGCGTACAAAACTTTTAAATTTAAAAATATAGAATGCAATTTTGGTACTTTGTGTCATTGAAATGGAGTAAAAACCGGGGTTGGAAAGTCTTTGCCCAAATTTTCTGGAAAAATGTATGCATATTTATAATTAATAAATTTAGTAGTATGTATGAATGTCTAAATAAATAAAAATATTCTTACTTTTCATACTGTTGCGTGTCAATTGCTAAATTCACTACTTTAATAATCAGCTGTCTGCACTGCTGCCCATTAATTTACTTACACCACAAGGTGAGCTTATCTTTATTACAAATTAACCAAAATATCCGTTACAAATATTGGTTACAAAATTGTAACAATATTTAAGGTGAAAAATTATTGTAATCAAATCGCTAAAGTAGGCCGGTAAGTCGAGTTTAAGGCATATAGTTTGACTAGCCTGTTTGATGGACAATGAACATAAAGTTTATTTCAGTTTTAAAAAACAAGCGTACGGGTTATTTGGTTTTATAAAAGCCTACAAACTGGTATATCAAGTTCATATACCCATACTAGTGTATATAAGAATATACCGAAAGAACTTTTGAGAGAGTATCTCATAATAAAACAAACAAACAAAATGGGACCACTCCAAAGACCGCTAAAATGATTTGTTGTCGTAACTTGGATATTTAATGTCCGATATTTATATATTACTGTAAAGGATACGTTGGCTGGCACAGTTCTAATTAGTTTATTTTTTTTTAAATAATTACATTTAGTTATAGCCTTTATTTCTTAAATAGTTAATATGCCAAATGATCTTGACAAATGAAATGTCTAATGTACCCTTTGCTTATTATACAAAGTTGTATAAGCTTTTTTTTTTAGTCTATTGAAGTTATAAGTATTTTACTCCAATCAGAATTTTACACTTTACTCAGTAAGTTTTCAAATTATAAGGAAAGTTTTATTGGAAAATAGACAACAACAGTCCAAGCGGTAGAAAGCATAGTATTGAGTTCAAAAATTAATGTTATTGATTTCAATAAAATAGGCCAAAAAAATAAAATATACGTATAAAACACCCAATTTATCAAAATTTCAAACTTTTTTTAATCGGAGCTTTCAAGTTCAAGCCCTAAGTGGATAAAAGTTACCGTTTATTTTCGAAAATTCTTTGTTCCGATTTTTCTGTTATATATATAAGAATCTAGCTGATTTCTTTTACATTGCACTGCTCATCAGAATGCGGGAAAAAGTTCAATGTTTGTACAGAATAATAAATATCTTTTTGTTTTTTTATTTACAATTATTTGTTGGGGTTTAGGTTTTTTTTTGTTAGCACGAAATCTGTTTATTTTTCTTACAATACTCCGAACTTACAAATTTTAAGTATCTAGAAAGACAGACTTAAAAGACGCGAAAGTTCTATTGGATAAAAATTGCATTTAAGTATTGTTTCTCAATTAATTTTCAAATGAGAAATCTTAACTTTTCTGAGAAATTGTTCTGTTTCTTCTATTTTAGGTTAAGTTAGCCTTATTCTTAAGTTAGCCAGAAATAAATTTTTGTAGCTCTGCTTATATTATATAAAGAGTGGTGGTCTTTGATTTTTCGAGTCAGTTTTGATCATTCAATGATTTTTGATCATTACCTGATCTCAATCGACGACTTTCAAATGGCTATAATTTTTACAGTGTAGATTTAGAGGAAGTTTAAAGCGTATTTCATTTCAGTAAAAACCAGCTATCTAAGCGTTCAAAATAGTCTCGGCATCTAACGTCGGTGAGTCAAGGTAAGTCATGGTCAAGATCAGTCGGATGTAATCTGAGACTTTGACGCGTTCGAATACACTGAAAAAATTTAACCGCAGAATCCATAATTATTATTTAAAGTGTTTTAAATATAAATTTTGTAATACAATTATAGGTTTATTCATATTTAAAAATATTCAAAAGAAATTTAAAAAATTTAAATTTAAAGTTGATGGCAGAAGCTTTACAAATTCTATAAATAATTTAAATAAATTTATAACTTGCAATGAAGTTCTCTTGGAGATTTCAAAAAGTCATCCATTTTCTTTAAAATCTTAAGTAATTCCCGCTACCAAAAATTTGTTTTATGAAAATGTCATATCATATTTAGTTCCGAAAAAAGACTTTTGGACAATCGAAATAAGGGAAGAAAAACTAACATTAGGAATTTTACTATAACCTACATATCAAATATTATTATTTCGAATGCATATTAACTAAAAGAAAAACTCGGATACTTCTAGTATTTTGTCATTTACGAATAAAAAGTGGGATTGACAGACATTTTGAGCACGGTCCCGGTTTAAAATATACTGATGTTTTTTTATTTATACGTGTTTGCAAATATGTCCGTGTGAAAATTGTACTGCTTTTGTTTTGGTATTTTTTATATAGCGTGAGACACCTTAGTGAACACATTAGTAGTCCAAAGGGGTACATCTTAACATACGTGATAAAAAAACAATAATAAAAATAATAGAACCGCGAAAATTAGCAATTTTTTAGATTTATTTGATGTATAATAATTTCTTTATAAAATTCTAGTTCATTACATTAAAAACAGCATATGATCCATATTTCCAAAATTGAAGAAATTCAAAAAATGTTCAGCAAAATTTTTCATTTTTTTCGAATTTTTTTTTTTTTAATTTTAGATATGCAGTTTTATGACCCATTGAATTTTAATTAAATTAATTTAATTAATTTTTTAAGCGTTTTGTAAAAAAAAAATGATCAAAAACCAACAAAATTTCGCAAACACTTGAAACTTTCACTTTATTTCTTTAAAATTCAATGGGCTGTGAAACTGCATACCGTAAAAGTGTCTAAAAATTAAAAAAAAAAAATTGAACATTTTTGAAAACTTTTAAATTTTTATACACATTTTGAAAAAATTTAAAGGGCTGTTACACTGCATTACGTAAATTTGTGTTAAAATTCGAAAATGAATTTGAAATGTTGGTCAACATTTTTTGTAATTTTGAAATTTTTATACAAAGTTTGAAAAAAGTGTGTGCACAGTAAAACTGCGTAACGTAAATTTGTCTTTAACTTCTAAAATGAATTTGAAGTTTTGGTAAACATTTTTTTTAAATTTTTATACAAAGTTTAAAAAATTTTAAAAGGTTATTGAACTCCAAATTTTTCTTTTCAATTTTCCAATTTGTATACAAAATTTTAAAAAAATTTAAAGGTCGTTACACTACAAATTTTTGTTTTAATTTTCTAATTTTTATACAAAGTTTGAAAAAATTTAAGGGTTGTTAAACTGATTAACATTATTTCAATTTTCTAATTTTTATACAAACTTTGAAAAAATTTAAAGGGTTGTTAAGCTGATTAACGTAAATTTGTGTTAAAATATCTTAGTTCGAAATGTTGGGTTATATGCCGGTTTTTATATAAATCGCAATATTTTTATAAAACATTATTAAAAATTACAAAAGAAAAATAAAAATTCCCAAAACTATGCAAGATGTCGCGTTTCCATTATTTTTTAATCGAACAAAATAAAAATAACCCGAACTTTTCAAAATGTCGCGTTTCCATTATAGTTTCCACCACATATATTTAGATTTACCCCTTTCGAATATTAATGCGAGTTTTGTATGTGCGATACACTGTATATTTACAGAGATTATTTGTATTAAACAGAAATTTTTGTATTTTGAACTGTGCGCGTCGTTACTCATCTTTTTCCACAACCAAAATCAATTCAATTCTACTTAGTAGCAGTCTAAATGATTTGACCGGTTTTTTTGTTGGGGATTTTTTTTTTTTTGTTTTTTGTTGTTTGCGCCTACCAGCTTTTCTGGCTTCGCTGTTCACTCATCAAATATCTAATTACACGCAACTACAGTTCGACATTCAGAATCTAAACTTCAGCCGTGATACTCGCGCTACATTAGTTGAGTGCAATAAATTCGAAAATAGCAAAAGGCGTCAACGAACACTTTTCAAATTCAAAATTTTTAAATCACTTTTGGCAAATACCAAAAGTCTAACAAACGGGCCGCAACGAATTTTTGCGTGTCCAAATAACCGTAATTTGGCAAATATTCCAGGAGAGTGTGTCGGTCTAGTCAGTGCGACCAGGATGCCCAACACTCGGCAATTCACTTTGGGCTGTGGATTAGTTGTGTTGCTGTTCGCTGTTTGTCAACCGAAGGGTAAATATTTTCATACAAATCACTGTTGGATTTGTGTTAGTGTGTGTGACTGACACATTGAGTTGTGGATATATGTAGTGTTGTTGTTGTTTCACGTGCTTTGCATGTTGGGTGTTGGAGAAAGTGTGTATGGAAATTTTGTTGGTGTTTTTGACAGCGGTGGCGATGGAGATACGGATGATAGAGGTGGTACAGTGGTTGTGTCTCTGGTTGTGTCTCTGGTTGTGGCTGCATTGTTGGTCAGAAAATTACATTTATTGCTTGAAATCAGCTTGTAGTTGGTCACAGCTTTCGTTTTGAGTTTAATGAAATTTAAGTTTTAACAAAATTTATTTCAATTTACCAGTGGTGATATTTACACATATATTTGGCAAATGTAAATGAAGAAGAGTTTTTATCGAAGCGAATTCATACCAGGTGGTGTTGAGCGTACAACAACAAAAATGTACACATAATGGCAGTGAGAATCTGTAAGAATTACAACAAACAAATAGCTTTGACATCCAGTCCAGTTAGCGAAGTTACTCCATTAGTTTCTGAGCATTCTATGATTTCGTTTTGGTTTTTGTTATTTGAAAAACAAGAAAATTGTCAAAAACGTCTTAAAACTTATTGTGACACACTTTTTAAGGCGAATTCATGTCAGATGGTGTTATACGTACAAAATCAAAATCAGGTGCTCTTATGCCATCTCCTTCTATAAATTCGCCTTGATTTACACTAACAAATTATACACACAATGTCAGTATGTTTTACCACAAATACATCATTTCGACATTACATCCACCAAGCGAATTCAAGCAGCTGCTTGATCAACTTCACCCTAACTGATTTCGCCTTGTTATTTTGCTGAAAGAGTATTTATTTATTTACTCAGTCTAAAAAGTGTAATCTTCTTACATACTTGCTAAAAATATAATATAATTCTAACTTAATTTTATGCACAATAGTAACGCTGCTATATAAATCTGCTAGGTGTGTAGTGTTAGTGTTTTGCTCGTTCATTGCCAAAGTTCTGCGATAAATAATTCATTATGTGGTAGATCTCGCTGGAGAATATAGCGAATGAATAATTTAGATAAAGCACAGTAGCATTAATTATATTATGAACAAACGAAAGCGAGAAACAAGTTTTTCTCTTTAAAGCTATGTGCCCATGGTAGAGAAATCTCGCAAGAGTACTTCCGAAATAAAATTCTCATCTATCAAATCCGTAGTAGAGAAATCTACGCTTTTCTTTCAGATAATTTCTATAAATGCTATACAGGGTTGATTTATATCAGGACCAAGAACAGTTTTTTCAGTTGTAATGAAAGCCCGTGGCGAAATTGGGGACATCCTGTAAAAGAATGGTGGATTTTAATTATTTTTTCAACGAATACTTGTCAATAACCTTTTGATCCGAACAAAATCAAAATAACGATTATTTCCGTGCGTGGTAGAAATTTGTCAAGGAGTTCCTATTGGGTAGTTATAATATTTTCAATACATGTATACATACATACGGATTTTTCAATTACCCACCAGTCACATTCATTCAATTAAGAGTTATACAGAATTTAGAAATTTGTAGCACCAATCAAAGTATAATGCGCCTTATTCAAATAGAGGAGCTATACTCCATTATAATATATGAATATTATATGTACATATGTATAATATATAAAAAAATTATCAAATCCTCGCTCTTTAAACCGTTTCAAAATAAATAGTATATCAAAATAGAGAATTTATCGCTAACAAGCAAGTAATTTCAATACTTCCTTTTAATACTCGTCAAAGGTATGAAGGCGTCTACAGGTCAAAATAGAGCTCATTCATTACTTGTTTTATATTTAGCCCATACAAGGTACATTTCTTTCAGTATTTAAAATTAACTTTAACTAATTGAAATTTAAAAGGAACTCATGCCTACGTTTTAGTATTTAATACATCAGAATAAAAAGTTTTCATAATCTGGAATAAATATTATGTTGCTACTTCAAATACATTGCAAAAAATATATTCTTTTGATTTATATTTATTCTTTTAACAAAATGTACGGCAATACAATTCCCCACCCAAACACCATTTCATAAAAGTTCTCCGAATATATTATACATAACTATACATACATACATAGGAATATGTATCTTAAGGTTACAACAACTTGTCGAATAAATTTTACATGAAAAAAAGTAAAGTGCTTTTATTTTTATCACAAATACTTAGACAAATCCCAAAGATATGAAAAAAAACAAGTAAAAAAAGAATGCTTGGGGTCACCTTTTCAACGCTAAAAATTTCTCTGTTAATTTGCATAAATTAGTAAACAAGAATAAACATTTAATTAAATGGGTTCGCTTTATATTTTGGAATACGAATGCGTAGAAGGGCTAATGGCCCTCATAAAGCAATAAATAAATACATATATATATATGTAAATACATGCACACAATGAAGAAAATTAAAAAGATTATAAAGTAGCTGATAACAAAAAAAAAACAACAAAAAAAATAACATAAATAAAGTTCAGAATGTAGCAAGAAAATAGCATTATTTATTGACTAAATTAATGAAGTAAAAATTAAATTTTTTTAAATTTCCCAGTTTAAGCTACACTTAAATTTTGAATACTTACTCTAACAGGACTGGGATAACATCTTTTTTATGAAAATCTAATGTTTTTTTTTAGAGTTTGAAATTAACAAGGGCAACGTTCATAAAGGGTTTTGAATATTTTGAATTTGTCTGCAGACTTGAAACTTTTTTTCAACAAGTTGATTACTTTACAATTAACTAATTACTTCAGTCACATTTTTTATCGCCATGGCCATGGCATGCTCTTTCAGTCTGCTCATTTATTTTACCACCTTTTACTGAACAAAATGCATGCCGCTTTTAACTGTCTGTTTTTGGCCACCTATTTATATTCCATTCTAAATGTATCCCGTTTACTGATTCAAAATAACACCTTTTACTAGTGGGCTTTTATTTGGGGTTCCTCTCGCAAGATCAAAAGCAACACTAAAATTTCAGCAAAATCGTAAAATAAGGCTTCAAGTAAATGTTGCTCCCCCTAAGCGTCTCGGAAAATAGGATAGATCGTCAGAATATCCATGTCAAAATATATCGAACATTCATTTACAATAGAAAAATTGGATTGCAAAAATTGATTAGCATTTGTCTGCGGTTTATCGGACTGAATAAAAGTTTTGTACTTCGCCGCATGAAAAAATTGCTTCCGAATTTATACAAAATTTTAATATTCTCTATTTCCCGTGTCTTCCAAGTTAGTTTTGTATTGTAATATCTCGAAGACAGTTTAGAGTTGAACATATTGTTCTAGCTTTATTTTGGAAAAAACTTCCATAAAAAATCAATATAATAAAATTTTAAAAAGTCATATATTCAATATTTGGCTACATTTTGTATACAATACCTCAACTGATCTTGAACCTTCTATATAAGAACTTTTAAGTTCCGAAAAAAAAAATTTCAACTCTATAGGTCATCTACAAAAATTTTGCAGTAATTTTAAAGGTGTTAAGATACTTATTAAATGTCCAAATTAAAAAAAAAAAATCTGAAATTTAAAATTGTTGGCTAAATTTGTTTAATATAAAACCTCTAACTAAACATAATAGGGCCTGCAATTTTTTAGGTATTTTTCATACTTTCAAAGGCGTGCATTTTTTAATTTAGGAATTTTCCTCTAATTTTGTTCTGCATATTTTAAAGATTTTTCTAATTTTCTTATACAACGCCCTTAACTGATCTTAAACTTTCAAAGATCGGAATTCTTTATTTTCGAAAAAAAAAATATTTTCAATTCTACTGGATTTTACGAAAACTATTGTAGTTGAAAATGATATTTGCGACACATGTTTATATATAAAAAAATTTGAAATTAAAAAAAATACAGAAATATCCCTAACTGATCTTAAATTTTCAAACGCAAGAATTTTCGAGTTTCGAAAAAAAAATTATTTCAATTTCTATTGAATATCTCAAAAAATTTTCAAGTTAGCTTATAGGTGATATTTGAGACACGTATAAAAAAAATATTCAGAAGTTCCATAATACAAATAGCAATAACTAAATATAAAAGATCCTGCAATTTTTGAGGTATATTTTAAAATTTCATCTAGCTCTATTTTAAATATTAAAGATTTTTCTAAAAAACAAACTATTTTGAAAATTCATAAAGTCATGCATTCAATATATGGCTTATTTTTTTTATACAATATCTCTAACTGACCTTAAACTTTCAAAGATTGGAATTTTTGATTATCGAAAAAAATATTTTAAACTCTATTGGATGTCTCGGAAAGTATTGTAGTTACGTTAAAGGTAATATTTGGAACTAGATAAAAATTTTTATAATTTTATAATTTCAGGCTAAAATTTTTTTAATACAAAAGTTGTAGATGATCATAAAATATCCTGCAATTTTTGAGGTGTTTTCATCATCTCAAATAAAGATAAGTTAATGAAATACATAAGTTTGTAATTTTGATAAATGCTCATGGCAAACCTTTTTTTACATATATTAATTTTTTGGCCTGTTTATATTTATATCAGGAAACATTTTATGAGTTCAAGGCCATTTCTTTACCTAGAAGTTTGTTAAAAAAGCAACAATCAAAGCGGTCGAAGTTATAACTGCTATTTCGGAGATCACCATATATCTTCCGCCGAACGTCTTCTATATGGCCAGGTTATTTGTCTGACGGCCAAAGAGTTTTTACTTAAAAAAAAACATTTTTTATATAGAAGTTGTTGGCCCTAAAAGTTAACGTAAATAAATCGTTTAAAATAAAATTGAAAAAATAAATAAATATTTATATCTCTTTTAATTTCCAAGTCTGAATATTTTTCGATAAGAAATTTTATATAGTGTACATAATATGCTCGACGTGCTAAGTCTAAAAGTCTAAAAAAAACTCAGTGACGTCAGATGCTAGGTCGAATTTCGACTGAAACTGGCACTTCCATTTATTATAAATATTTTTACAAAATGACAGGGAATTTTTTTGGTATCAGCTATTACCAATTTTAATCTGCTGACATAAAATATATATATAATATACATATTGATGTACATACAATATATATTTAACGAGCAACAATCGCAAACACTTTTTACACCACCCACAACTTTCACTATTATCCTTAAATATTTGCTCACTTTGCACTATCCACTTATCGCACACTTTCTGTCTTTGCAGCAGCGGACGGGCAGTTCTTCAATCCTCGGCAGCAGTTCGATCAGCAGCCGCGACGCGTCACCCGCCAAGGCTCCATTTCTCGCGCCAACAGCAACGCCTTTGAGCGGGGTATCGATTATGGTCCGATTGGCCTCAATCAAGGTGTATCAAATTCTCGCATTATAACTCGACAAAATGGTGGTCAACGTAATGGTGGCGTCACAAGCGTTGCCAAAAGCAATGCTATTTCACAGGACGTCAACCTTGGGCCATTAGACATTGGCAGTACCCTCACACGCAGCCAGACACGCACTAATGGCGCCGTATCGCATGGCATAGCTCAGGAGTTCAATGTCGGCAATCTCGGATTTGGCGGCTCAGTGTCGCCACAAAATTTACGTAAAGGATTTGGATTGTCAAGTGATGGCAGTGGTGGTACTGATCTAAATTTAGGCCTACTAAGCTTTAACCTAGACCCGAATGCTCAACAGAGTAATCAAAACGCCCAGACGCAGGCGCGGGTGAATGCGCAAGGACAGGGTGCACGTGCACGCGCCAATAGCAACTCAAATACACAGTCCCAGCAGATCGGTGGACTGCAAATCACCGACACACGCTCGCGCTCGAATGCAGTCGGACGTGTCCGAAATGGACAGACTTCTGCTAATACAGGTGGTTCTGACGGTGATGCTCTCACCAACGCTAACTCCTTCGGTCAGCCATTATACCGCAGACGTCGTACGACTTACCGTCAGCAACCGGCAGTGCCACAACAACGTTTTGCACGGCCCAAACGTCGCGCGCAATTCATTCCATTCGAATATCCAAACCAAGGTTTTCAAGCTCAGCGACGACGTTCACAACGCCGTCAACCAGGTGGTGTCTATTTTCCCGGTGACATCAATGCTCAATCACAAGGCACTGCCGAAAATAAAGGAAATGCTTTTAACCAACAAGCCGGCGCCAACTCGCATTCGAATCAACACGTCACTAAAGACGGTTCCACCTCGCAAGACAATGGCGCTTCTAGTATTGGCTCAAATCTAGCCAATGATGGCTCGAGTGGACAAGTCAGCTCTGCTAATGTAAATAATCAGCATCAGCAGACTAATGATGGCAGTTCAAGCTCCAACGAAGCACAAAGTCAATCGCTCAATTTTGATCCCAATCAACAACAGGCATCCTCGGCCAATGCCGGCACAACACACACCCAAACACAGAATGGCGAAAATATAAGTTCACATGGCAACTCACAATCAACGAATAACAATCAATTTGGCTCATCCAGTAATACGGCGAATACCAAAACGAATGTCGTACGTGATGGAAACTCTGAAAGTGTCACAGCCGATTCGACCAGTCAGTCGATATTCCAAGGTGCTAACGGTCAAAATGCTGGTGCCAATACAAACGCTAATGTTAACTCTCAACGCGGACCCGATGGCTCTGTGAGTAACTCCGCTTCTAGCAGTGCATCGGCGACTAGTCAAGGAGGTGGTAATGCCAATGCGTCAGCATCCTCCTCGGCAGGTGGTGGTAATAACAATGCATTCACCGGCGCAAACGCCAATGGTTGGGGCTTCAATAATTTTGGAGGAGGATTCGGCGGCGGTTTCGGTGGTGCGCAAGCTAATAGCGCCGCTCAAGGTGGTTGGCAACGACGACAGGGATAGCAAACGTTAAAGGTTATATTTTTTTTAATCTGTAATTTTATTAGAATACGAATAAACTAATTTATGTTATTTATTTGTGGTTTCGCAAATTGTTATTATTGTTGTTGCATTGTTGCACTGGTGATTAGGTAGGTTTTAGGAGAACTAAATGCACTCAATCACGTACTAAATATTTTGAGGAATGGAGAATATTTAACCATGTGCCTTATTTGGTTAAAACGCGCTGGGAACCTATAGTAAAATACAGGTATTTGAAAAATAATAAAATTAATTTGAAAACAACAATATTATGACGAAATTCTTCTGAATCGGAATATCTATCTAAGCCTATATAGCCTTTTTCTTTGTGACAACTTGGCTCAAAAACCGAAGGTTTCATTTCATTTAAAATTTGACCATTACATCCCTTAGATCTGCAATATGGGCTAATCCGTTAGGTGGCGCTAGATGCGATTTATTCAGACAATCTCCGTTTATAATCTAATTTACGACTTTAAAAGTCTGCTGTTACTACATATATGGAAAATCTAAGCTAATAGGCAAGATAGACGTGGCCCCGGTTTACATATAGTTTATATATAAAAATGTAGCTGTTTCTTTGTCACCCCTTGGCTCAAAGACGGATCTACGATTCCAACAAAATTTGGACATAGAATTGTGGCATGGATATAGGCTACATTTTAAACAGTGCGATACGAGATATTTAGAAAATCTGACGCGAGTTTGATGAAATTAGAAACGTCTAATATTTATAAATAATGGGCACGCTATATGCGCTGAGGTCGAGTTACTTAGAAAATCTCTTTTTATGATCCGATTCAGATGAAATTAGAAACGTGTAATGGAGGTGTGTTGGGAAATATTTCAACGAAAAATATATCCAGCAGATGGCGATAGGGTCGAGTAGCGTAGAATATCCGTACTAACGACGCGATATTGATGTTATTAGAAAAGTATGTAGCAGTTGCAATTATAAATTATTTTATGTATACCGGGGTAAGTCAAATCAAAAGCTATTTAAAAATTATTTCTCTAATAACAGTCGCCATTCGGCGGGCAGTGACTAACTTCCTAGTGTAATTCTGGCACGAGAAACACTTCTCACGAAAATCATTTGTCGTTCGAAGTCGGCGTAAAACTTTAGGTTCCTCAATTTGTGTTAAAGCCCGACACACCATTGTAATTTATGGCTCATTCTTAATTTAAGAGCAGATTACTATGAACCTAAGTAATTTCACCTTGAAAAATCAGTGTCGGCCCGAAATTTTATCGATTATAATCGAAAAATGTGTTCTCCCATAACCAAATTGGACATTTTGGACATGCAATTTGAAATATTGGTATTTCACTGAAATGTTCCCTGATTTTACTGTTTCTAGAAAGCTTTCTTTCCTGATCGTAAATTAAAAATTTATATATATATATTAATTTAAGTATATTAAAAATTTAAAATATACACTTTTTTTTCCTTAAATTTCCCTTTAATCAAAGAACTTTGCAATCTGTGGCTATAGAGCTGTCAAGATAAATTAGGAATGGCAAGTGTGACGGCACTTGGTTAATTCGAAATAATTTGAATGAAAATAAGTAATTTACGCTGTAGTGTGTTCGGGCTTTTACGACAACAAGAAACACAACACAAATTGTAGGGGAAATTCGGTCAATCATCGAGCTATTATTATTACTTGCGTTCGACCCTCGGTAGTCATTGGCAAAACATCCACAACATTTCTGTCATGAAAGGCTTGTCATAGCAAACCTCTGCCGTTCAGGGTCTTAATTAAAATATTTTTCATTTACAAATATCGAACTGTTTAAAATCCGCATCAAATTAATATTCCTAAAACACGTATTGTTAGATTTACTTGTAGTATGTTTACGATAAGAATATTTTTATTATTATAATTATTAGTATCTCTTAACTTGCGTAAAACTAAACAATCGTTAGGTTGAAAATCAAAGATGTAAAATGCATTTAATCTAAACGCGTCATTGTAAATATCACGACATTTTTGAGCTGTGAATACAGCAGCTCACACTACATATAGGTTTTGATATAAAACAAGTAAAGAAATGCTCCGTCGAAGCCTTAAGACCTTACATAAATGTAAAATAAAGTTAGGTACTTACTATGATAAAAAAGAAATTTAAATATAAAGATACAAATGGAAATGCTATGATATGAAAAACTAGAGATGCCTAAATATAGGTTTAAAGTAGAACTTCATATCTGAACAATAAGTTGCATGTGAGCTTACAGTTATAGTAATGATTTTCATTGTATATTTTCTATTAATGATAACTGTAAAAAACGCTGAGAATTTCTGTTTTGAAGAAGGAGTTATAACGCAAAATCTTATACTTGAACAATCGGTTGTATAAATTCGATAAGTTATAGTAATTCGACCTTGATGATCAGACATCACTGTCGCACCCATTCAGTCAGGTCATAAGTAAAACAAATATAGTTGCACTCTTTTAATTTTCCACGTCAGTCGGCGCAGGGTTGCAACTTTCAAAGCGAAATCAAAATATTCCTGAACTTTTAATTAAAAATCTTTAATTAAAAAAAAACATTTGTTTTCAAAAGTTTTTATTCAACAATTTTAATTTGTATACATAGATAAAGACAAATAATTTTAATATTAAGAACACAAATTGTAATAAATACTATTATGTATACGAATAAGACACGTACCCAAATACGATTAAAAAAGCAAAAAAACTTATTTCAACGATTTTTTAATAACTTGGAGAAATTTGATTACGTTTGCCTTGCTTGCATTAAGATATTTTGAAAAGTTGTAATTTTAATGATTTTATAATCAAAAGAAAAGCATATGAACTATCTTTCTTTTTATATATAATTTCAATTAAAAACCATTTAAAATCGCAAACATTAACTACGTTTACCCTGCTAAAATTTATAAATTTGGAAACATTGTATTTTATAATCGCAAGTGTTTGATATACAAATATTAACAAATAAAAACCATTTGAAGTGGTTTACAAAACATAACTTTTCTAACCACTTCGAAATTTGTATTGCATTTTCCCTGCTTGTAGTGACAGTGAATTGACAGTTTTCATCGAAATTTTCGTACATATAACTTGCTCCTTCTAACACATACAATTTTACTAGAGCACGGCATCACTGCTCTAACTTAGGGCAATTTTTTGACAGTTCGAAAAGGAAATTCGTAAGTGTGCAGTTGGGATGTATAAAAAGCTGCGAATGTGAATTTCAGGGGTAACTGGTAAGCCGTGGGTAACAGATATCAATTGATTTAGTTTTCTACTCAAACATTTTTAAGCATATACAGTGAAAAGCACAAATTGCTGGAAGTTTTCTTGCTAAACCAAAATACAAAAAAAAAAATAAGTGTTTCTTTGCAGTAGCACTTCCCTTGCCAACTAGTTTGATTGAATACCAAACCTGCAAGCAGCCTAATATCTTTAACTGCTATACAAATTCACCATTGTGAATTCACTACCGTGAATAATGAACTTATTACATTAGGTAGAAATAATACACTAATTACAATTTCTTGTAGCATAGTTATAGGCGTTCTAAATTAATAGAACATCATTGGTAAAAGGTAGAATGCCCTTATTCGCAGTATCCATAAAGTTTTAGAAGAAAATAAAGCACAACTGCAATTTTTCTAAAAAAAAATATAAATATAATTAAAAACATATACATAGCTAAAAATGTATGTATTTTTTCTTTGTACACCCAGAGCAACAAAAAAGATACATTCACATTTTTAAGCTTCACAACTCCGAAATACTTAACATATTTATTAAAGTTTTAGCTGAAACTTGTTGGTTAATTTAATATTAATAAATAGGCAGAAAAATATGATTAAAATGTTTTGATAGTATTTTTTTTTATTAAAAAAGACAACAACCATTTTGTTGTTATTTTGCAGTTTTTGAACACATGAAAAAATAAGGAAAACTTTTACAAATAGGAAAAACAAATTTCTTTTATGGTACCTGTTTTCACACTTACGTTTCAAGTATACAAAATGTGACTTAATTTTGTATGATTTGTTTTTTCTTTATTTTTAATACTTTTTTGTGCCACCCTGTGCGTGTTTTACATACTGCTCTCTCTTGTATGGCTTTTCGTAGTTCCACCATTGATTTAGGACTATTTCCTGGAAAATTTAGTGACACTATACCCATATCTTTCTTCAGTTTTGTAGTCTAACATTATATAACATACCGAAAAGTGGTTGAATGGGTAAAAAGTTCATGATAAAAGTTACAGTTCGTACACGACGACATGGCGCTGAATCGTCCTAAAAATTTGCATATAGTTCCTTTTCTGTTAAGGACTTCAAGCTGGGTACAATCCCATTGAGTACAAGTTGAATTTGGACTCAGTTAGATTCGGTCCATTTTACTATACTTTTGGACCAGTTGAACCGCTGTCCTCTCATTTTTGCGGTTAAAAGTGGCCTTTTTGCAGGCTTCCTAGCCGACATGCCCATCTCGTTTACCTGATATTGATCGGTTCGGAAAAAAATAATATTCGCACTTTAATTGCATTTAATGCATTTTTAAAATGCTTTCCGGTCTACTCTGGAATTTGTACATCTTTCCCTGCCTGCTCCTTCTTTCCTCTCCAATTGACCAGTTCTATAGTATTTAAAAAAAAAAAAAGAAACGACACGCTGAACTTTAATTGAGTTGTAAATCTACTGGTATTTTATGAAGTGATACTTTTTGTTCAGTCAATATAAGAATCACGGCATTTTGAGCCCCAGAAAATCGTTTTTTCATAGGCTTGTGTTTTCTCGACTAAACGAAAAACTGAGCTTTAAAATGCTAATAATAAAAAAATCACCTCATCACCATAACTCATTTTATTGGTATTAGGAGAACCCCAGTTCGTACAAATCATTTAAAATAATTTTTCATTATATCTGTATTAAGAGATCTAATTTGGAAAAACATTACAGGTCTCTAAACAAGGTTTTGAATCTTTCAAGCATTTTTTTCTATGGTTCAGTTCAGCTTCTTTTCTATTTCTTCTTTGACTTTAAAAGATGTTGGAGGGCACGTACCTGGTTTTAGCGATACTAAAATTTTCTGTTCCTTTAATCTTCTTAATAAAATGAAATTTGAATATTCGAGAGGGATGACGTATTGAATCTCTGGAAAAAATTTACCAAATATATGTACGCTTCTTCGATAGCCGAAATATTTAACATTCCGGCCTCGTCTGCCACGTCTGCCACGATAGGTTATTTGGACAAAACTTCGAAAAAATCCACTCTTTAAATAAAAATTTATACTAGTAAAATTAAACAAAACTTATGATACATTTTCGAATTAAAAACAAAATGTTATGTACTAGAAATACATATCCATTTAAAGTAACGTATTAAATTTTATTTGATTTATGAATTCATTTATATGAAAACAACTCGGGTTCAACTTAAAAAATTATACATACATACGTATGTGCATACATATGTGTCTCATCAAAAAAGTAAAATTTTTTTCAGCGGAATCACAAAATGTATTATGCTTTAAGATTTTCGAAATTTAAGATTTGAAATAATAATATTTTTTGGCCTGATTTTATTAAACGACAGTATTAATTTTTGAGCTTAAGGCTAGTATAAGGATAGTATTTTTGGAAAAAAAAAAAACAGTCAGGAGTGGTAGAAATGATCCGGACGGTTGTTGTTTTTTTCCCAAAAATACGTTCTTTATACTGACCTTGAGTTCAAAAATTAATATTGTTATTTTGAAAAATTTTAAGATTTGCGAGAGCTGCATCGATTTGAAAATTTCTTAATTTCAGAAATGAAAATATTTTTTTTTTTGTAAATATTAAAATAACAACCATACGAGATGATAAAAGGGCTGCTTGAAAATATTTACAAATTTCTGCAACGCAATCCCAATAATGAGTTTTTAGAATTATAGTAATTGAAATTTAAAAATTATGGAAAAATACTTTTCTAAGAATGTTTTATAAGTCTAAATAGGGCAAACTTTTTGAGTTTTCCATAAACCAGTCTTCCAAAAAGGGTCAAAGACGGCTTCAAAAATTATATTATTTTGACGCCGCTAAACCAATTAAAAAATATTTTTATGCAGCTTCAGTGTTTTTTATTTTATTATCTGAGGGTAATTTTTTTTATTCAGAAAAATTTTAATAAACTATTTTGACTTATAAAAAACTAAAAAAATTTAGGTAAATTCAAATCGGTCCAGCTCGCCTAAATCTAAGGCGAATTTCAAAATTTTTGCGAAATATTTTGGTTGAAGTTTTAAAATATAATGAATTTTATAAATCCGATGGAAAACAATTCCGATTTTTGTGATGGGAGTGATGCACCCTTCAAAAAATTAAAAGAAATAAGTTTGCCATTCTATTGTAAGTAATTATTAAAATCAGCTCAGTACTTCGAGACTCAAATCGTTACAAAAACTCTCCATATAATCAATTTTATAAAATTAGTATGGGTCTACTTTTAAACACGCAGAATTTGTAAAATAAAATATAGGCATGCGCCTATCTTTATTGTGATGTAAAGCTTAGCTCCATGAAACGAGTTTTTGCGAAAATAATTTCTAATGGATTCACTACGCCCCATCAAAATTAATGTATTTAAAACAACTAATTGCGGGTTGCACAGCGCACAAAAGACTTTCCACACAAATTTTTTAATTTCATTTCCATGGATACCCTTAGATATTTATAGGAGAGTGGGACATACATACTTCCAATAAAATGACCGATTTGGTCAAAATCACAAAATGCCGCTATCGATCACACCTTATTATGATTTTACCATGGTATATGGCGTTTTACTTTTTGAGAAATCAAAATTAGTAACACCTTTACTTTTGACCGACACTGTAAAAATATATTTGACACTTCCCTTCTTACAGATATTGAACGTCATTCGCATCGTCTATTCAACAAAACACGACCGGTAACAGAAGGTTGGCGAAGTAAAATCATTGCGCAGACCCAGACGAATCGGCAGCAACAAGACCAACAAAAAGTTATACCACAAGCACTTTATACACCACAACAATTGAACAGAGACTTGCGGATAACAAATCGCTATAACAACAACAATAATAACAACTACAATAACATACCACAACCATCACAACAACAACAATCTCAGTTGCCAACTCAATTTAATAGCAACCATCCACCGAAGCTCTACTACAACAACTACAATAACAATAGAGCGCCTCAAAAGCCAGTACAACAAATGCCAAGCCTGCCATATCCCGGAAATAGTGCTGGCTATGATAATAGAGATGCATTCCGGTATCTACCTTGGCCAGCGCAATCCACTTCTCCTTTAAATTATTCGAATACCGAGCAATTCGAAAGAATCGATCCATCGCAACGTAGCGCTCGCACTTTTGGTTTTCTCTCCGATCTTTTTGCAAATTTAGCACCTACGTGTGTAAATCCTTGCACCATTACGGCTTACAATCAGAATCGTTGTTGTACGACCCCACCTCCAGTTTGCTGTCAGTATCCTCCTCCACCACGCCCGATGCCACCACCGCCGCCGCCTCCGCCAATCAGTTGTTGTAACACCTGCAGTTACGGTTTTTATGGGCCACCACCTTGTGGCGCCTACTATGGTCCAGGAATTGGGGGCGCTTTATTTGGGGGCGCTGGTATTTTAAACAATTTTGGTTATGGCACAGGACTGCTCGTGAACAATTTAGGTTATGGTACAGGACAGCTGGTTAACAATTTATTGGGTTAACGTACTTTGATGTTAAAATCTTTAGTTAGTGTTATTTATTTAAGTTAAGTTTAAGTTAGTCGTAATATTTAAAACTTCTGTAGAGCTTTATTAAAAACTAGGAACTATCAAGCGTCTAAAAAAAGTGCAGCATATTAAATTTTATGTATTTGTGTACTGAAATAATTTATTTAAAAAAAGTTGGGTTAAGCCTAAAACAGGATGTCTCACCAAAAAAGTGGAAGGTATTCCACCGGTATTATAAAACTTATTTTGTAAGATTTACATAAGTTGGAGCGATTCGAAAATTTCGCCAAAAGTTAAGTTTTTAATAAATAAAAATGGTTTGTTTTAAATACTAAAAAAACGCTTGTCAAAAAACTTTCAAAAGGATAATAATAATGAGATGGAAATGAGTGAATGGGAATTTATGAAATAAAATTGTGAGAAAGTAATGGTGCCTTATAAGTCTAAATCGGCCAAGCTCTGGCTGAGTTATTCGAGGTATTCACAAACCAATCTTCCAAAATAGGCCGAAAAAAATTTCATTATTATGACAACGTTAAAAAATTTTTTAAATATCTTCATGCATTACTGTTAAGCTTAAACTTTTTTAAATGATCTTTTGAGCTGACCCTTAAAAAAAGATCGCTCATAACCTTTGGCTTCGAGACGTGCATATAAGCTTTTTGGAGAGTATTGTATATTTAGCATATTATTACTCCAACCCTAGTCTACTTAAGAAGTTTTGCACTTAGTATGGTGGCATGTTCCAGATTTTGGACGGATATGATAGTCGCTCTCCAAGGTGTGTGAAGCAAAGACTTATGACAATCACATAATACATGCTCTGGCATTTCGTCAGCCAACCCACAAAACCTACACTCCACTTCTTCATCTAGCTCCATCTTACAGTTAGGTTCTTAAACTATACCGGCTGAGATTCAAAAGTTGTTCAAAGATCTTCCGAGATGGAAATATGAACCTCTCGGTTTGTCTTTTAGCCCTTGCACTAAGCCAGTGAGCTACAAACGAAAGATTCCTCACATCTGCCTATTAATTCTGCAGTGTAACCCTTGGAGGTTTCACAGAAAGGCTATAGACCAAGCCAAAGCCTGTCGAATGTCTCGAAGCGTAAAAGCTATAATTTTTGCCTGATTCCAGAGTTAAATAAGACAAAGAGTATTAAACTTCTGTCATAGGTTTTTATTCAATATAGAAAGATTGCATTAAATAAAGTTGAATCCTCGTATCGCCTTTTGTTTAGCAAATATTTCCATAGCGGTAACTAAATTCAGTGATATCGTTCCTGTTCTTTCTATGTGTAGAATACAAAAAGTAATTAGCGTATTCTCAGCAAAAGAGACTCGCCGATGTTCTTTAACTATTTTCAAAGAGCTCATGACACGTTCAGCATTAGCTGAACCGATGCGCACAGTCAAGAATAATCTAAATCGACTGCAGCATTCGGGCAAACTATCAATAATTTTGTACGTAGTTACAAACTCCAAATAATGTAGTGTTGTGTCATTTGATTTTCTGAAAAGTAAATGTCAATGAATTTAGTCAGTTCATATTTAAGAATCGTAGTAAATAAATCCGAGTATTTTGCCATTAATGAGCTGGCACTGGTTTGCAAGTTGTCTACTTCTAGAATCCTTAGACTCTCAGGCGTCGGAAAACCGTAAACTTTGTTAATGCGTCGAAATTCTCATCCGTGCTCTCTTGCAATTTGTTACTCATTTTATCTAAAACTTCATAGTAACTGATTCGATTCCCTTCATGCGTTTTCAAATGCGATTAGCCGGCTTTTTCACTAAACATTTTTTTATTTTACGTTTTCTGACGATAGGAAAAGCTGCATTTTCCCCACCATCTACTCATTTGTGTTTCGCCTGAAGAACAGAATTATCGTAAGCATTTTTGTTTCTCGAGTACCTCAAATGCTTCAAAACAGTTGAAATGCATCTCTGTCCCATTATAAAATCCAGTTTTTTTTTTTTTTTTGAATTGAACTTGCACAGCACTCACAACGCTGAACACTGAAGGCCACCATAATAAGTTGTGAAAAAACAACAAATTCATCGAAGATAGTAGTAACGACCGGGCATTCAAGATATCTTTTCCAGATGCTGCTTTTCAAGAGATTTCATCCTCCATGCAATTGACGATAAATTCGAAATTTTTTGTTATCGCTTCCACTGCTTTAGTCCTGAAGTTCATCGTGTTGTACTGAGACCTATAATGTCCAGTATTATTTCTGTATTATTTCTCTTGACTGACTTCCTTCACAATCCTGTTCAGAAAGTTCATCGTTTTCAATTCGCTTACGTGATTTTGGCCGAATTTCTCCTAATTGAGGAACCTACAGTTTTACGCCGACTCCGAACGGCGAATTTTTTTTTGTGAGAAGTTCTTTCTCATGGTAGAAATACTCTCGGAGGTTTGCCATTGCCTGCTGAGAGGCGACCGCTATTAGAAAATACTTTTTCTATAATTTTTGATACTACTTGCCCCGGGTAGGATTCAAACCCAGGACCTACCGAATGAAGCGCGCACACGGCGGGCGTGATTGTCTAGTGGTTATGACCCTACGTAGTATACTACGTCAAAAGGTGTAATAATAAATGATTACTAAATATTTTGCAAATTTTTATTTATTTATACTATGTTCTGATTCCATATAAGATACAATAAAAAACAGGCAAGCCAAATGAAAGTTTGAACTTCAATTGTATTAAGAAATAACCTAAATATCGAAAATCGCTTTTCATCTCAGTACATTGTAAATACAAAGTAAATAGGAAAACAAATAAAAAAACTAAAATCGTTTTTATTGCACTCACAGTTCTCCACTCTCACGCCCAAAAGTAAAATCACAAACTTACTTACACTCTGACGCCAAATCGCAAAAAAAAATACAGTGAAAAAGTTCTTATCGCACAGTTGGCGCCAAAAGTCAGCCAGGGATGTCAAGGCAAATGAAAAACACTACAAATGTATGGAATGCATGCAAATTTTGCGATATAAGTAATTTAAGCGTCATTGTTGCGCTGGAGTTGTGAGGACATTAATGGAGCAATACAAACGCAGCTGAAGAAACTTAAAAAAAAAAACGAACATAAATGGAAAAGTTCAAAAACAAAAGAATACTTATGCCAAACTTAGCGGGAAAAGTAATATTATATTATTACATCTTAAATGCAAACAATAGAAACTATGAATAGTTCTAAAATAGTGTTGCTGATAAGGCAATACTCGTGTAAAACATAGATACATATGTACATAGAATGGCATAAGTTGATATTACAAAAAAAATCCTGCAAATTAATCTTTCAAACTTTATACGACAATTTTTCAGCAAAATTTAAAAAAAAATTGAGAACAGATTTTAGTAATTTTTCGAGTATGCAGTTTTTAAGCTTATTTAATTTTAGTATAATAAAGTGCGAGCCTAAAGTGGCAAATGTAATAGAAAAACAAAATAGTTTCACCAAAGTTTATAACCAAGGCGAATCCATACAAGGTGGTGTTATAAATACAACTACAAAATTCCTATGTGTTTGGTTTTTGTTTCTGCGTAAGAGTTGTCAAAATTTAAATAAATTTTGTTTTTGCTTTTACGGCTTTTGAAAGCTCATACGCAAAAGCAAAAACAAAATACATGTAGGTGAATAGAAAAAAATCAAATCAGCTGCTCTTATGCCATCACCTTCTATAAATTTGCCTTGGTTATAACATAAAAAAAATCAAGAAATTTGTTTCTCTATGGCAACCGTACAGAATGTCATTCGGATTTAGTGAAACCTAATTTATTACAATATTACAAATGCACAACGCAATCAAGCGATGCAGATTACTTCCTTTAAATCCCATGCAGTTTATTCCTTTAACATAATAAGCTAATTTTATTTACTTTTTTAAATAGATGGCAACCCTCTCCAAGATATTTCCAAAATAAAGCTTTCTTAAAACTCCTTCGTATGAGGCTCATATTTCAATACTTGATTTCACTTGTTATAATTTTACTAGATTTTCAAAGCCCTCTTCAAAAAGATTTTTGAAATTTAGCATTTCCACATTATGTAATATAACTAAATTGACGGTTAAACAGATGGCAACCTTCTTTCAAACTTACGAGCAATACTATTTTTCCATATTTGACTCCATTCTTGTGTTTAATTTGTTTTTGTTTGCAATAGGTGGTAACTATTAAAATAATTGGTTCTATTATAGCAAATATAAGGGACTATACACTTGCGGTCAATAAAACGCACCACCAAATATAATTGAAATAAGATCACGAGAGCAATTTGTTTATAAATTTAGAATATTAGGGTTATCCACAAAAATTTTTTTCGAAAATGGTTTTTATAAGGAATAGCCAATTAATTAACAAAAATGTACATTCGATGATATTCATGATTAATTAAAAGAAAACAGTGTGCAGTTAACTTAAAGCGACTAAATCATTTTCACCACTAACGGTAAAAATATAGACTTCACAATAGGCTTCCTAATAACAAGTCGTTCCTAATTTAGCCTCAATAACTGCCATAATTCTTGAAGACATAGAATTCACTAGGGCCTCAATTGATTTCCTTATAACGGGACCATACCAAATCAGTTCTAAAATTTTTATCAATTGACATTTAATTGTTGGCTTCTGTTTAGCAACTTTACACTTCATAATGTGTCATAAATGCTCCATAGGGTTTAAATCTGGCGAGTTTCCAGGCCAATCCATGCGTTGAATCCCTAGATCGTTAAATGTATTGGCCAACTAAAAATAAAAATTTGAGCTGATACAACAATATTGTATAGATGTTTTACACAAGATTTGTTTGCAATCAAAACTTAACTTGAGGTGTAGAGGCCACAAAACATGGTATGAAAAGCAGCCGCAAATCATTTGACTTTGAGGAAACTTAACTTTCTTTCCTGCACAATTATCCTGGAACCTCTTACCACCTTAGCGGCGGAAGTAAAGCAAATTTTGTGCGCTTAGCAAATTAAATTTGCTTTCGTCAGACCAGATAATCTGTTACCAATCATTTTGATTCCAATAATAGTGGCTTTTTGGTGTTCCATATAAACCCACATCTCTAAGCCGTTGGCGTATGGTTTCGACACTTAAATCCACTTGGTGAAAATTTTCCTTCTCCGCCTTTATAGAAAGTGTACTTTTAAAGCGGTCGCTTAAACTTATCCGCCACAGTATGTTGTCTGTTCTCTCAGTTGACTTTCGAGGACGACTTGATCCCTTTTTACGCTCCAACCCATCAATATTCTGTTTGTTTTGTAAAAGACGAACAATAGTTGAATGGCTACAACCAATTCTAGCTGCTATTTGCCGAGAAGATAACTTTTCTTCATCTAATGCCAATATGCGAATTTTTTGATCATGCGTTAATTTCTTCCGATTATTTGGCATTTTGCCCAACTTTTCAAATACACAACCAAAACGCAACTATAACTACACCCAATTTCATAAAAAATAATTTATTTCTCAGTGCTTACTAGATCTAGTAGAATTTTGTTCAAATTTACAGTTATATAGCTGAAGATAGTCTACCAAAGTGGTGGTGCGTTTTTATTGACCGCAAGTGTATATGCGGGTGCCAAATCTTATCCTAATATTTCCATTCGTCATCGATATGTGATTTACCTAAATTTTTTAATTGACCATAACCTTTTTAACAACTATTTCGAAAATATACACTATACGTATATATTAACCCAGAGTATAAGCCAAATATGTGCCAACTTTTATACAAATCTGTCAAACATACTCAAACGTTCACTCACACATGAACTTTCACATTTAAAATATTAGTGGGATTTATCTTAAACAAGTATTTATCTTTCAAAGGTGGTAACCCTTATCAAACATATTTTCGTATAAATTCTATCGTTTCAGAGTAATGCTCTAGTAATTCCGTAAGCTTAGAAATAGCATTAAAGTAATGTTTTTAAACAAGTGGCAACACTCCCTAAATCTTTTTTCATAATTTAGTTTGTTTTGAAGTCTACTTCTTTTGAATCCCATTACGTCATACTTTCTTTATGGTAATAATTCAATTTAATTTACTGTTTTAAGCAGGTGGCAACTCTACCCAAAAGTCTATTCAAATTCAAGTTTTCTTTAAACGTTTTCGTTTGAGATCAATATTTCAATATTTGATTTACCTTATTACAATTTTGATAAATTTTTTTAAACATGTGTCAACCTTCTCCAATTTTTTTTTTTAATTACGGAGTCTCGAATTTCTAGTTTGACACTTATATTGTATACTGATATTTATTTCTTTTAATTAAACGTAATTTGCATTTAACCCTTTCGACCCGGCTTTCTACGAGCAATGCTGAAACAAACTTTTTGATTGGAGTTAGTTATTAAGGTAATTTGTAAGTTAATGCTAAATGAAAATCTTGGAAACAATAATCGGGTGGCCTGGGGGGTGGTGGTAAACCATTGTACCATCCGGGATGTTATGTGGTACAAATAAGTAACAACCGTCCAGTAAAACATTCTTTACTTATTAGAGCTTCCTCCAGAAAAGTCTTCTATGTCGCTATTATTCATTATTTCATCTTCCAAAATTTTCTGAATATCTTCAGGATCCATTTTCTACGAAAGCAAACATTTTTTTTCAAAACGGGAAATCACATTATTTACTACTTAGCGGACTATTGGTACATACATATATGTACCACCATACCGGCCGAATGGTACATATGGGTCGCGTCGTAACTCACAAAGAACAGTGTTGTAAACGCAAATGACAGAAATAGTTAACGGTACTTTGTGGAATGTATTCAGGAATGCTTAAAGACGATATGGTACATTATACAACCAAGCAACATTGAATTTGAAATTTTTAGAGATGTTTAAACTTTAAGTGGTACACATATGTACCATCCGGGTCGAAAGGGTTAACAGGTGGCAACCTTCTTTCAAACCATTTGGGAAATGAAGCTTTATTAAGCCTCTTTCACTTCCCACCTATATTACAGTATTTGATTTCATTCATTGTTTTAATTGAATGCAGATTTTTAAACAGGTGGCAACTCACAAACACACAACCTTTCTTATTTCTAATACAAGTTGGATGTACTTACAATTGGGGATGTATGAAAAAAGTTTCCAAGGGCAATATGTTAATGTTAATTTTGCGTAAGTATACTAAAATTAAATAGGCAGTTTTAAATTCCTAAAACATATCTAAAAACACTTTAAAAAAATTAAAAATTTCATAAAAGTCTGTTGAGTTTATAAAATTAAAATTTATACGCTTTATGTTATAGTGTGAACTAAAGTTTTATGTAAAATAAACGAAAAAAAATCATCATGAAAAGCCTTGCTAGTTTTGGCGGTTTTGTTCGCCAGTGTACATATTATGTATATTTACTAGGGCGGTACGTTTCTTCAGTTTTCTGGCGTAAGTTCCAATAGGACTTGGCTAAAATATTGGGTGTTCTCTCTATGTCCTATTCGGATCATGAAAATTTTTGATTCCGCGCATGCAGGCGCTGTGCCCAATCGTTGAACAGATTCTTAAAAATACTGGAGGTAAATGCACCGATTTATTAATCCTATTGAAACCTCATTTGAGATTATCACTGAACCCGTGGCTAGGCTACCCCCGACAAAATCGAGATAACCACATCGGGAGAATTGAAACACCAAATGTTTGCCTAATATTTTTCTCATTTCCATTTTTTATTTAATTTATAACTTTCAGTCTAATCACAACACCATCATTTTCAAATGCATCTTAGACATGGGAGCCACGTGCGGTGTGCTTCACACGGTGGTGTACACCTTTGCGAACGGGACGTACAACTTGTGGCGTATCCTTAGCGGCGTAGAGGAACAAAGGAATCTCCTCCACTCCAGATTGCAATTGTGTTGTACGCACAGCGCTTGGTCGTATCAACTCATCGGCTGCCAAACGACGCACTGTCTGTGCATCTGCCGTCGCAATCTTCTTCTTATCGACGTTAATATTTTCCAGTAACTGATCAACATCATCTTCTTTTACATTCAATGGCTCATCTTCAGCTTTGACTGGCTCATTCTCTACAGGGGTGGGTTTAACTGCAGTCTGTGATTCATCTTCACCCTCTTGGGTTTGGTTCAAAATGGATTCAATACTCTCTACATTAGCCAAGCCATTCAGATCGAGTTGCTGATGTAATTCACTTGGTATAGCAATGGCTTGGACGTCGCGATGTCCAGAGATGCCGTTTGGTGTTGGTATAAATTGTACGTCCGAGGGAATTTCAGAGTTGGGATATACAGGCACCAATTCGGCTTCATTTTCGTCGCTTGATTTCAATAGAATTAGGGAAATGGGAATGATCTTTTTGAATTTCAACAGCACCAATTTCTTCACAGCCACTGCACCGGGAAAGACTCGTCCCTGGATGGGTGAATGTGAGCGCTCTATACTTGAATGGGGACGACGGGCTGGGACGCTTTCGTAAACGGGGGAGACATCATCTTCATCTTCAATTTCAACGTAGCGTTGTTTCACTCGTGCCGCATGGTTAGCTGTAAAGATAGAAAATGAATATTTTAAATATTTTACGGCTTTATTTATTATTATGGGGGTTTCTTGTGCTTCTTTACTAATAGATTGCGCGATGTCTACTGTTTCTCAATCATCTATAAATGTAAATAACATTTTTGCTGTGATTCCAGATTAGCCTCTTTTAACAGCTGATTTAGTTTGATTAAACTTCCCTTCAAAAACAGACTTTAAGTATAACGTTATATGAACACTTTTTATGTAAGACACCTACATGATCTTTGTAAGTTTCTTTTTTGAATCCGTTATCACATATTTTTCATAGAAAAGTCGAAATATATGGTTGAGCTAATAACCAAGAACGTATCTTGAATATCGAGTTAAGATACCAAGGACTTGTAATAAAATCAATGTAGATTGGAGTCCGGTTACGGAGAGATAAAACTTCGTGCAATGAATTATTTCCTCTATCGAATTTATTTATTAAATACCAAAGATTACAAAATAATTTATTGGACTTCGACAACTACCTACAGCGCAAGCTGGTTAGAATCAGTGGTGTTGTTCGCTTAAATTTGTAAGAAACCTGGTTAGGGCACACTCCCTGCTCGTCGTCTTGATGACGCCTTTGGAACAAAATGTAGACGTTCAATAATTAAAATTAAAGAGCAACTTGAAACCATTTTATTGGTAGGAGTTCGTTATTTTCTATATTTTCAACAAACTTATTGATGTCAAAACTTTTGTCACTAAAATTTTATTGAAAGTACTTTTAATTTTGTTGCACTGACCAAAGACTGGAAGTAAATAATGCTAACTCTAACAGTTGCTTATTAAAAATTTCCTCAATCTACTTTTAAGAATTTTAGTGATCATAAACAAATGAGCTGGTTAAAATCAAGAGGGCTGAATCGAAAATCCGTTCGTTTTAAGTAAACTCTACTAGAGAAGTTCAGCAGAGCTACGCTACTTGAATTATTTGTATTTGAATCTAATTCGTTAAAACAGAACTTTTATGAATCCAAAGTAAAAATACCACTTCCTCATGAGAGTTGCGGATGAATGAATTTTTATGGTGTTATTTTTCACTTCATTCATTTCTTTTCAATTCGTTCAGCCAAAGAAGACTTAATTAATTCTTCGTACATTTGTATTGTATTTTAAAGGGAGTGGTGCTCGTGGATTTTTTCAGAAATTTTGGTTACAAGAACAGAATGGAGATATTTGAAAACTGGTCTGCATAAATTATATCTACTGACCGCGAGAATCTAGCGCATAAGTTTTATACTTTAATTAATTTTTGTATGCTTTTATTTGAAAAAAAAAAATGTACATGTACAATGTCGGGCATACCGTATTGGAAAAAATTCAACATAATTCAGTTTGCCACTTAAATTTATTAATATTTACTTTTTTAATTTTTGATAAAATTATAGCTTGTTCTATAAGATAAACCACATATATAAAAGTATCAAGTGTTATACGAAACTCACAAAAAATTCAACAAATTTCAAAAAAAAGTACATCAAGTTTTCAAATTTAATTTTAATCCAGCGTAATAAAAAAATAGTTTTAAATGGCAAAAAATGCGCGTTTATTTGTTATAACTTCTTTTACTGACGGTGGTGCGCATTTTCTTCAATACAAACAATTTTTTTGCGGATTCCTTATATGAGGAAAATGGCCAAAACACCATCAGCAAAAAAATATTAAAAATCAACGTGATTTTTTAAGGAGTTGAAAATTGAATTTTGTTATATTGAAATTGAAATAACCACAAAATTGCATACTTAAAAATTTTCTAGAAACTCCAATTATAAAGCAGGAAAATCTGATGTAAATTTTTGAAATTTGTGAATTTCGTACAAAGTTTGAAACTTTTATTCGTCGTATACCACGGTGTACTGAATACTGAAGGTGACGCCTTTAGAAGTACCGCTACTTTGGTTTTGCCGGGCTTGACAATTCTTAACTTCAACTAGACAAAGCTTTTTTCACAAATTAAGAAAAAGAGACACCTTTTTTAGTATTTTGCGAATTTATTTATTAAATGTCTGCCTATAAATTCATACTTTTACACTTTAGAACAATTAGAACACGTTTTTCAATGAAATATTGGAAGTTGTTCAATTTTCTCTCTCCCGTATTCTTGTTTACTAAAGGCGAGATCTGTCATTTCACCGCGGGAAGGCGCAATCTTGTATTCTATCATTCTTGGTCGTATACTAGTGTTTTCAGTTCTTTCCTGTCAAACCAAAAACCATAATGCCCCGATAAAATATTTTTATTGATTATCCCTTAAGTGTTATTGATTAACGCGCCATGTTAGTAATAAATAAATTAAAATATACAGATTTTTTCGGAAAGACTAGAATTTAATAGACTGAAAGCAAAAATTCAAAATAAAATTAGTTGTCAAAAAATTCTTGGAAATTCCAACTAACAGCCTCCGCCATTCAGAAGGCAGCTACATAATTGAAACTTTTTATCTTACCTAACGGGACAAGGCAAAAAACTTGTATTCTTTACATAGTTAATTATAAAAAATCTTTTATGTGAACCATCGACTTTTGTATTTTCAAATAAATTAACGACTTACCCTGCACAAGGCAAGCCAACACCAATACGACGAATGTAAAAGTTAACACTGATTTTGAGTTCATTCTTTTCTTTTCACAAAACTTCTGCAAATCAAGAAGACGTTCGTTTCTTATGTGTCTTCTATAAAGCACTGTTACTAAATGCAATAGTTAAGAGTCTATGGGTGGACTTTTTATATGGGAAAAATAGTAGCAAAGCGTTAAGAAGAACAAGAAATAAATGGCATAGAAAAAGATTCGGCAAGCATTTAAATACAAACCATAATTTATAAAATCAAAAAACTAAAATAGATAAATATTTATAGTAAAATATAAAGTAAATCAAAAACAAACTAACAAAGTTGAAAACATTAAAACATTTATGAAGCCATAAGAAACTTTGAAATGTGGTCGTCTTCGGTACGACTAAGATTTAGAGAAAGAAAGCCGAATTGCCGCCACATCGTAAGATAAGCGAAATGCATAAATAATAATTAGATTTCAAATAAATGTAGCACAATCGAATGCGAAAATGCAAAAGAATGCTAATTTTGGAAAGCGCAGGTGCGTTGATTTATGTGAATATTGTTGTGAAATTAAAACACCTAGACACCGGACGTCGGCGCGCCTTAAGCGGGCAGATTGTTGGAACTCGCCAATAACAAGCGCTGTGGCTTCAATCGTTAACCAAGTTAATGAGCTAGCCAATCAACAAGTTTCCTGATCAACTGAAAACCCACACTGAGTGAGCCCTTGGAGCATGCGGGAAGTGCAAAGGCAAATAGTTGCCGTTAAATTTTAATTGAAGCACTTCTACTATATTCTGTCGCTTAAAAAGAAATGATGTGCTAAATAAAAAGCAAATAAATTACCACCACTGTGACTACTTCTGAGAAAAGTAGCAAATTAATTTGGGCGTTCTATGATTTGCATTTGGGTCATAAGTAGATTCAAAATACATAAAGTCTACAAAGCCACCTGGGTGTGAGAGAAAATTAACGAAGATATTCAATAGCTGACCTAAAACAAAGGAAATTTTCAATACTACTAATAATAATTGTGTGTACGAGTAGTATGCAATTAGTTTTTTCACATGGCATGAACTTTGAAGTTGTGGGATTTTTCGAGATTGTGTTGAGCAAATTTGTGTCTAATTTTTACAACAGCAACATTTTTTTAATGCCACAATATTATTGCCTCCAATATAAAACTAACATGGACGAATGTATTTGGAGATTTCACTGTTCAAATTTGAATCTATAGCTGATTAACTTAGCATTAAAGAAATTCTCATAGTTCCATATGGTGTGCACTCGGTACAGCGTTCCTAGGCGGTGTAGCCTGAGTCAGGTTAGAAATTGGCAATAACAACCCTGTCGGAAATAGAATTACTTTAAAAGACATTTCAAAAATTTATAGTAATTATAAGATATTTAATTTTCGTTTACCGGCAAAAAATATGAAAAACAAATTTTAGTATAAGGGAATTTGTATGTACCTTCTGAGCTCAAGCTCAAATTTTTTTTCTTCATTTTTTGTATGAGTAGGGTTCTGAGTTGATGGTTATTTTCTAAAATCTTATTCGAAAGACAACACTGGGGAACAAAATTTTGCGGTCGGAGATTTTTAAGTCGATTTAGCGTAATTTGGGGGCGCTGATTACGAAAATAGTATCAGTTTTGTCGAATTGACTCTAGTTTTTCAGATAAAGACTTTTAAATATTTCACGAAAAAACCTAATTAAAAATGCCAATATGGATTCCAATTATATTCTTATTACGCGCCTGTATAAAAATAATACAAAAATAAAAAAAATATATTCATTTCATTAATTAATTTTAAAAAAATTACAATAAACTTTTTCTGTAGGAGCTCCTATGATGTCGTTGCTCAGGACAATCCCGTATTAAGTTCCAGCAGTAGTCTGCCATCATGTGGTGGTCCCATCGACCTTGGTATCTTTCTTCCATTATTTTTTTGTCCTGGTGGAACCGTTCACCTTGTTCCTCACTGTAATCGCCTAGGTTGTCCGGGAATTTGTCCAAATGACTATGTAAATAATGCAATTTAATGCTCATTTTAGCTCCTAGTTTGCGAAAATTGAGACGCATATCAGCAACATGTTTTGTATAGTCTGGTGATTTATGATTTCCCAAAAAATTGTTGACTACATTAACAAAGCTTAGCCAGGCTTCAGATTCGATTTGTGACATATGGTTTAAGAATTCAGTGTCTTTTAGAAGGGTACGAATTTGAGGACCATCGAGGACTCCTGCTTTTAATTTTTCCATACTAAGGACTGGAAATTTTTTGCACACATATTTGAAACAGTAACCTGTCTTATCAAGGGCTTTGGTGTAAATCAATGTGCTTTTAACGACATAAAACTTGTAGAGATTGGTTAAAAACATTCTGGTCAAAATGAAAATTTTTGTTTATATTGATTGTAAAGTTTTTTCTCAGAATTTTTACAAGTTTTTTAAATTTTTTAACTATATCTTTAAAAAAAATGTACTAAGAACAAAACTTCATAAAAAAGCCAAAAATTAAAAAAAAATAATACTTTGAAAGTCAAAATTCAAAAAAAATAATTTCATTTCGACCAGCTATAACTCTGCACGTTGTATGCCAAATATGTACATATATATACAGCTAATATCTGTCTACAAAATAGTAATTAATGAAACAAATTAAATTTTTATAAAGATATATAATCAATTGAAAATACATTTTACCACAGAAAATGCAAGTTAGCTCAACATAATCAATTTATCACGCATTTTATTTCAAATCAGTTGACATCCAACTACTTTTTACATTGGTAAAATTTTTAAACTGTCGGCCTTTTTGTCGACTAATCGTTAATTTTCGATATTTGCGGCATGTTTTTTTCTTTAAATAGATACTTGTTTTTTATGTAGTGAAACAAAAAAATTTATACAGCAAAAACTTCTGGCTTTTAAGCAGATCATCTGTACAGGGATTTTATTTTAAGCTCTGAAAAAATAATTAAGTATATCCCCGTTTCCGATAAAATTGTGAACTGTATGTACATCTGTATAATTACAATGCTAATAGTTGGCTCGGCGGGCCAACGATAAGAATACACAAAATTTAAAATTCCGCCATTTAGCAGAGGCATCATAAAATTTGCAGCGTAAATATTTACAGTGGCAATACTTTCATTACTATAACAGTTAAGAGGAAACATAAAAAATAGCGTTTTGTTATTTTGGCCGACCGTTAAACATTCTCAAAAAAAAACCTTAAAATTCAAAGTATTCAATCTGTACAAAAACACATTTTTTGAAAGTTTTAAGAAAAAATTATATAGTGAATAAAATTAAGTAAATATACAAATGAAAAGTAAAGAAAAAATAGTTTTAGTGGAATAATGAAAACGGTGCAACTATGATCAATTCAAATTTTCTTAATCAAATTTGATTTTAAGTGGTTTTTATTTTATCGATTAAAAATTATCGTTGTTCGTAGATTTAAAATTCTCCGACCATATTTTATCATATTTTGTTATTTAATTTTTTTAATCATAAAAAATGAATGGAATTTTTGGAAGGTCTGCGTTCATCGTCAACGCAAATAAATTTATTTGCGTTTATTATGATCGAAAAAATTGAAATCCAAGAACAACTAGTAGTTTATATCCAAAAAATCAAAATTTATCGAAAAAATAAAATAAATTTATCTGACCTTTTGTCAAATGTAAACATTGCAGAGAAATTTCATGCCTTAGTTGCCAAGTTCGAAAATTTAACTCTCGCGTTTGCAGTACCTTCTTATCACGTCCTCATGGGCACGTTAATTTGGCAAAAGCGATCGCAGAGATCGCACGCGTCGGCGAGAGCGGAAAAGTGTATAGAAGTCAACTAAGTTTGTATCGAGGTAGACGTCTGAGAAACAACAACCTCTGTATTTTGGTAATATTTGTGTAGCGTAACCAATACCCCAGTAAAATTGTCTTGATATTTTATATTTGTTGTTGGGTTTGTTTTAATAGATCAGCTAAACAAAAATCAAGGCCCTCACCGTTCTAGAGGAGCGTGATCTGTAACTTTGGAAAGCCGCTTCGTCCAGATACAACGGTGGTTAGAGGAAGGAAGCGACCATGAGTTAAGCGATGTGGATGATGAATAACTCAAACTTTCAGCCAGAATCTGAACTGATATCCACTTGCGTTTTTCTTGTCTGATCAATTGCCTCAGATTTGATGATTTAACTATTAGAAAAGAGCGTCTGGAAGAAGATCCACTGGTTTCAATGTCAAATTTCTTCAACAACTTCATCTCTAAAAGTCAATATCAATATCCCACAGGGTTCTGGAGCCTTCCCTTACAATGCGAAAAATTCTGACGGTATAGATTTGACTGGAGAAGAAGGAAAATGGCAAAACCAACTCAGCCCGTTTTGAGACTTAAGCAAGTTGTCGAAAACTCAAACCGAAAAATAACGGCTGACAATTCGTTTAGCTCTATCCCATTTAGGGAAATTCTGCTGAAATGGGGGTTAACCTACACACAAAAAAAAAGGAATAAAGCTAAGATACCACTTAGTTTCATACCATGCAAAAATCGAGAAGAGGAGAGTTTCTTGCATGGACTCACTTAAAGAGTATACAGTATTATCCTATGTACCTAAAAAAATAAAGCCGCTCTGCTAATTTCTTCTTTCGACCACAATCAAAAAATAGATGGTGAAACAACGAAGCCTATTATGATAGCAGATTTCAGCTATACAAAAGGAGGAGTTGACGCAGTTGACGAAAAGTGTTCGGCATATTCATCTGGGTATAAAATCAAAGAGAAATAAAGAGATCTGAGAATGACAATCATCAGGGTTCCCGGTAAAGATCTACCTTCCCCTGAACCAACTATTCGGTCTTCAAAACTTTGCTTACTTTGGCCTTCAAAAATAAAAACGTAACTAGATAAGTATTAGGCCTATTTCTTTGCACCCGAGTTGCAAGAGAACACTCCAACTCGGATAAAAATTTCTTTAGTTGCAAAAGCAGCCCTATTTAAGAGCGGAAAATGGTTGTGCCAGCAATTTTTAGGTTTACGTAGTTATATATTTACAAATACTATGCAAATAAAAACGAATTAAGTCTTAAAATGGAATTTCCCATGTATTTTATTCCGGCTCATTCAAAATAGCGCAGTTTTTTTCACTTCCCAACACTACATCAAAGGTCGGATATCATTTTACCGAGCTGGCTCTACTCGCATATTTTTCTGAGTTAGTGTTGTTGCTTTGCATGCTATTTCTTATCCTACCCAGTGTTCTTTTGTTAAAAAAAAAAATAATATAAAATAAGTTTTCGGTGTTTCTGTCTAGATAATGTGTTTTTTTAGACGTGTGATTTTCAATGAGGCAATACTTTTTTCGGAGTTAGTGTTTTTGACAGGTGTTACTTGATTTATATTCAGGTTGGTTAGCCATTTCATAGTGAATAGCCTCGCTATAGAGCCATGATTAAAAACTTTTTCGTGGCTGAATTGGAGGATGTTGGTGTGGCGACCTTTGGTTCTAACTTTCTGTGAGCGCCTTATCTGGGGCATGAGCCTGTGGCGTGATCTCCAAGATCGTGCGATTAAGTACCGCTGGACTATTTTTTGTGGGGTTATGTGAAGTCCGTTATCTACGCAGGTAAACTCGAGACGATTGACGCCATGGAAGAGAATATCCGGCGCGTTATTGCTGGCAACGGCCCCAATTTCTGCAAGAAGTGGTCGAAAATTGGGCCTCTGGGCTGGAATTTATTCGAGCCAATCGCTACGGTCACTTGGCCGAACTCATTTTTAAAATATAATGGCAAACACTTATCTTTATAATAAATCTAAGTTCATGAATTAGTTGAACTGTTTAACTTCGTGCTTCAGTTATTTATCTATAAAATAAATTCTTTATCTCTATTTTAAGCAATTATTTGACAAGCACCGTTGTGATGATCGACTCGGATACCAAAACGAGACAGCAAACTTTATATCGTGTACTCGCCTATTTGACGAAAGATAGAGTTAAACTAAAAACAAAAGTAATAATGAGTAGGTTTACAAAACGGGACTTGGTAAATACAAGCCGTCGAAATGGTGTCTGGTATACTGCACATTGTGAAAATAAGTCACGTCAGTCGGTCAAAGGGTTAACTACCCGACTTGCACAAACTATTTATACCCAAGCTATGCAGCCCTTCGCAGCGAAACAGCATACCCCTAAATGGTATCTTAATAAAAGTGAAAAGATGTAAACAAGATAGTGAACACCTGCACTTACATGCTTTGGTAAAAGAATGCTATACTCGTATGTTATGGCTTGGCTTTTTGGGGCAACAGCTTTGGCGATGAAACGAGATGACGCGCTTGGCAGAGTAGAGTAGGGTGCTAAGTTTAAAGCGGCAAAATTGCGCTGACAGCACAAACCACAACAACACTGTTGAGCGTCACATAAAAAGCTCATGTTGATGCGCGCACTCGGCCAGTTGGTCAAAAGTCGTGATTGTCAAAAGAAGTATCAGACGAATGCTTGGGGCAATTGTGTAATTCAAACGTGTAAATAGAAGAATAAGAAACAGAGTTTTCGAATTTGAGTGAAAGGAAAACGAAAGTTTTCAGTTTGCAATTTTGCGCATCCACCTACACGGAGGCGAGCGCTGTCGGTGTGAGTGTGAGTAGTGTGAAAAAAGAACGATGCATTTCAAAGATTTGTTTTTCGTCTTTATGGCCTTGGCGCTAGCTGCTCAAACGTTGGCAGTCGATTCTAATACAGAGGAACAACCCGAAAATTCTACTGACACGATTATTGCTGATTTAGCGCTTATCGGTGAGTAACATACGAAACTAATTTTAAAAACAAAACTCATTTAAAATGTTCAATACATATTATCTCTTAGACTCAGAAATTAAAACTTCAACTGAAAAACCGACGAATGTCGCTGCCTCTGTACAAAACACTACAATGGCGATAAAGAGTGAGCAACCACAACCACAAAATACGCAACCCCAGACCGTAGCTGACTTCATTATTCATCCTCTCATTGCTTTCAAACCACGTACCACCGAGAGTGATTTGGTTGGCAAACAAGCCGGCGATAGTTCCTCTACGACGCCCTCACCTTGGTCGCTGTTCGGCTTCAATACCGGCCAGGGTTTAGGCTCATCAGTTTCGTCCTTGGCAGGCTCCGTTAGCGGTTGGCTGACTGATCGTATACAACTGCCTGGTTTGGTTGATACTCCTATACGAGAATCGACCACCACCACAACGTCCACCTCAACAACTACAACAGAACGGCCGGATGTAGTTGTGCGCGTACAGCATAGACCTACCACACGTCGTCCACTTATTGCGATCAATAATAAAAATCGTCCACAACGTTTCCAGAACAATAACAATTTCAATTACGTTTCAGAAGAATACGATGACGAGGATTTGGATGATCAGTGGGAAGAAGATGAAGATGAAGATGTTATTCCAAATAAGAATAAGCGTAAAAATATGAAGAAAAAGAATAATAGACGCAAACCAGCACAGGAAGAAGAAGAAGAGATCAGTGAAGAAGATGAAGTGGAAGAGCGTCCAATACGCCCAACACAAAAGAAGCGACGCCCCGTTGTAGAAGAGGAAGTTTCCGAAGAAGTAGAAGAAGACACCGATGATGGAAATGATAACGAAGATGACGAAAATGTCGAGTATGAAGAATCCGACGAAAATGATGATGATGAAGAAGACTCCGCTCGGGGTCAAAATACACACCAAGATTCGTCAAACGACCGCCCACAACGTCGCCGTCTTACCACAGCTAAACAGCGTAAACAGCAACCCGTCGAGGAAGATGCCGCTAATGAGCATTTCTACTATGGCAGCCAAAGCAGTCGTCCATCCACTAAGCGTTCACAAAAGGAGACCACATTTTTTCAACTGGGTCAAGATAGCATCCTCAATCAGCTACGTCAGCTGACGCGTGGCCGTACACCGGCAGAGGTAGGCGCACTAGTACGAAAATCTCCAAAAAAGGCGGGGAGTAAGCAAAAGCGACGACAACAAGCGACCCTCTTGGTTAATCGCAATGGACAAACTTTCTACCTGGCGCCTGAACTTCTAAACGCTGATCTGCCGCTCGCTAACCCACAAGTGCAGTACGTCAAAAAAGATGCCTTGAAATTTCCGCAACCACCTTTGACAGCGCCCGTGAAGCGCAAGAATGCTCCCATGCAGTACATTACAATTCCTTGGTCACAATTAGGTATTGCCCCACCTAATCGCCTTCACTCTATAACCGAAGGCATACAAAGCCAACCACTTATCTTGAACATTCCGGCCAGCGCCATTGAAACGATGCAAAATCAAAGCTTTAAACGCAAGAAGCAACCTGTCCTCACCGCCGAAGCAGTGCCGCTTTTGGCCGAGGCTTCAATTATGGACATCTTCCAGCCTCCAAAGATGCCACATGATCGCGAATCCACAGGTGCGATTAATCAAAACCCCATTGCCGCTAGTACGCCCATAATAACTGGATCAAAGAAAAAGCCATCCCCTAACACCAATACACTCACAACTGCGATACTTCCACAACGCATACGTCCAGCAACAATTGTCGAGAAAGCGCCGGCCAGCGCTGAAAGCCAACAACAAGAAACATCTGAAGAAGCGTCTGAACCTGAAACAAATCGTAATTTGGGAAGCAAATATATTCTTGTAGGTGAAGATAGTGAGCCTGGTCTGACGCGTCAGGTAGAGCCCGTATATGGCGAAGCACGCTATGTAAACGGTGCTAGTGGATCACCCTACGTAGGGTTTCTGAAAAATGGACGACTTGCTTTGCATAGAAGTGGACGTGAGCTCGAATTGCCGGAGGCTGTTAAACCCGACGAAAACCAAGCGCAGCAGATAAATGGCGAACAGTTGATACCAGTGGAAATAATCAGCGAACCAGAAGAGCCTTCAAAGCCAAAGGTTGAGTCAGCTGCAGCGCAAACCAAGCCACAACCTGAGCAGCAGAGTGAACCGCAAGCAGAAGTACAAAAGGAAGCGCTAGAAGACGCTAGTGTGCCAGCAAGTGTATCTGTCGAAGAGAAAAAACCTGAAGAGCCGGTGACGGTGGCGTAATGTGATGGGCAGTCGAAAGACTAAATAAGCTAAGAATTTCATAATTTTAAGTTTATATTTTAGTTTCTAAAATATTTAAGAAAGCGAAAAAATAAAAAGTAACGAACTAATTTGAATTCGAAACACGAAAGTGACATTCTTCAATGCCAAAAAGTATTAGTTTAATATTTCTACATTTATTTTCATGAACGTCCCGAAAACCGCCGTTCAGCATCGTTTTGAACATTCTAGGCTGCTAAACCACTTCGACTACCGCTAGGAAACGTCCATATAAAGCGACGAAAAATTGTCCTGCCACAGAAATTTTTTTAAAAATTCTTAATGGTTTTCACTAAATCTGTTTCGTTAGTATTTTATGAAAATATTGCTCGATCTATAACATAATTTCAAACTCTGTACACAATTTGGCAGCCAATTCAATTTCAGTAGAATTAAGTACAAGTGTTTGGTTTGCGGTGTTGGCAAATTTCAAACAATTTATTTTTACATGAAAAATACGAAAAAAAAAATAAAATAAAAAATCAAAGGTAATTTTTAGCTACTTAAAACTTGCTCCTTTTTAAGTTAGTATTTTATGGGCTACAAATTGCATTACGAAATATTTCTAGAAATTCTACTTTGTTTTGAACTTTGTTTGTGAATTTTATACAAGGTTTTCAGTTTGGACTTATAAAACACATCGTGATTCATATACAAAAAAAATTGCGCGAATAATACCCTCTGGCACTATACTCTTTTAGGTAAGAAAAAAACAAAAAAAAATGTAAATACTTTGTATAAAATTTCCTTTTTTTTCTAATGGCGTTCAAAAAACACAAATTCTCCGTAAATTGCTTTAGGTTTTTTTTTTTTATATGGTTGGAATACATTTTAGGCAAGATTAACGAGCAGAAAGTGCTTAACGCCAAAAATGTATAATTGATTGAAGAGGAAACTTTCCAATTTATTTACATAAATATTATTATTTATCTTAACGCAAATAAGAGGAAGTGAATGGAAAGTTACGAACTAATTTTACTGGTATTTCCATATAATGCTTATAATAAAAAAAAAAAAACTTTTACTGAAAAGACAAATTCAAAAATTAAAGCAATGCACATAAATACATATCCATATTTATATGAACATATAATATCAAACGTCCACTAAAAATGGTTCAACTGCTCTTAAAAAATTGTTTATAAAATTCTAATTATTAAAAAAGGAAACATAACAAACAAATCGAGTAGTAATTTTGCGCACTAGTTTAAAACTAAAGCCGTTTCAAGAAAACAGAACTCACCACTTGAGCTTTTGAAAGTGCTGGCAGGAAATATTTTATTGCTAGAAATAAAATCGTTTTTCTTATCTCATGTTTTTCATTTCATCGTTCTCTACTCTCAGTTACATTATTTTCATGTAACTTTGAATTTAAAACCAATTATTAATGCCATATTTTCTCCGCCACAAATGGTAGCATAGCAATTGCTAATTTTTGTTTCGTTTTGTAGTATCAGTTCATATTTTTTTCCATTTCACTGCACGATAGGAATTCAATAAGATAGCTCCATCAACAAAATGTTGCAAGGATCCAAACAAATCTTTTTGGCTATCTATAATTATCATTTAATTCGTAGCAGCCAATATCTTTCGGAGCATTTGATTCTATGAATTGTTTTTATCAAGCCGGTGAATTGCAAAGCATTCTTATTGGGATATCACCATTGTGCAAAAAAGCTATGTATTCGTAAAAGGCAGTTATTTAGTTAATACCAAGCAGAAACTAATACCACGAACATTTAGACACGCCGCACAATGGCTTAAATTAGACATCAAGCGGGACGAACTTTGCAAATTAAGGTGTTCAAATAAGCCTTAGGATCGCAAACAATTTGTTAGGAATATCAAGTAAGAAGGGGGTTCGGGGTACCGCAACATTCATGGCAGCGAAAAGGCCGACGAGCTGGTCCAGAATGGTTCCGCCCTAGATATCTCAGACGCCGCAGAGGTTATCGTGACACTGAATCTCATCAGGGGATGGATCATGCAGCACTGGATGAACAACAAGTGGAAGTACTTAAAATCGTGCAGGGTATGCAAGAGATTGTGGCCTGCTTTCAATGCCAAAAAGGTCTTATACTCTCATTAAAATGAATCGGACGGACGTCTCCAGGCTGTTTTATCCGGGCACTGGGCACTGGGTACTCATGCTAACGAATGGGATTGGAACCCAACGCCTACTACCGCAGCTGTAGCTCACCAGTTGCGGTAGAAACAGTGGAACATTTCCTCTGCAGCTGTTCAGGTTTTTGCAGAAATAGAATGAGGGCAAATCCCATGCTGAAAGCTTGGCAGAGTTGGGTAACGAGGATTCAAATTATTTGCTTAGGTTCGTAAACTCCAGGGGCTGAATCTAAGGTGATGCAGGGGGTTATTTTCCTTTTATTTTACTTTTCTTTTTCATTCCCTTTTTATTAAGTTTGACGGTGAGCACGTGGTATCAAAACGGCACTCTTGGTGCTAATTGGAGTGCTTTACTCGCCACTGCAACCACCACCAACAAGAGTAAGAAGGACATACATGTGTGGTATTTTAATTGTATTTTGCGCCTGTAAACGCCACAATCCTGCGCTTGCCAGAGTATTGGGTCATTCGAACATATTTATAACGTATTTTTTGGTTGCTTAAATTTTTAAATTAATTTTTTAATCCAACATTTATTTGTTAGCATTTCCTTGCTGGCGAATTATGAGTTTTTGGCTTCCAAACGAAACTTTTCTATAATGGCACAATGGCACGATAGGGAAATTACTTCGAAAAAAAAAATGTTTGCCAGCAACAAACTGCTCCATTTCTTGAAGATATCAATTTAATTCCACTAGATCGGCCAACCAGTTGACTGCGGTTAGACCTTTAAAAAGCAACTGCAATTTGAAACCCAATTATTTCCCCAAAATAATATTTTACCGTACTGAGTAAAATAATGCAAACAACTGAATTCTTAAGAAATATGTATTATGCTACTAAATCTAATCTCTACTACTATTTTTACTAAAGCTACTATTAATAACTACTACTATTTTTACTGAACCTACTACTAATTACTACTATTACGTTTACTATTTTCTGCTAGTGTTTTTATTAATGTTACTACCAATTGCTACCACTGTTTTTACTAATTACTATTGTCATTTTTTTATACTACTACAGTTTTTAAAAAAATTTACTACTTTTTTTGCCAATGCTTGTGATTACTTATTAGTAGTCACTGCTACAATTTTTACTAATTCCTGCTGCTAATTCATACTACTACTTTTACAAATTCTACTACAAATTACTGCTACCATTTTTACTAATGCTACTACTATTTTTACTACTACTAATAACTAGTATCCCAGAGGTAGTAAGTAGTTCCACTTCTACTCCAGTTTGCGAATGTTTTTTAACTATAGAAATGGTAATTACCATAGAATAAGCCAAAAAAAATACTATATTTAAAAGTAATTAAGAAAACATTACTTATTTATTACAAAAATAAAAAAGCTATAAATATAAACAAAAAAATAGTATTTAAAAAATAATAATAAAAGCAAAGTGTTTTAAGTAATAATAATCAGGCATCAGAATTTCATATTTGCTAAACAGAGATTTTCTAAAAAACTACAAAGTAACTTCTTAAAATAACATACATATATTTTTTGAAGAAAAAAACTATTTTCTTTACTTTCGCAAATGTACGCTGAAATCTTGTAACAAATTTTATATACATTATATAGTATATATTGCTTAAGTTTTTATTATAAATTCAAAACCATTTAACCGGTAAATCGATAGAACAACGCTATGGCCAAGTTGTGAATATGAAATTACTCCTTTTACTCTAGAAAATAAAGCGCTTTGTCCTAGAACACCCTACATATCAGAGATTTGAATTGTTTTAATTTAACTTATCATCGTATGTCACACGTTTCTTTATAAATGAAAAAAAGTTGTATTCGTACTTTAAAAAAATTCCGCTTGGTTCACCTACTGACCCCATTCAAGTTCAATGCCACCAAAAACTAACGAATACTAGTGAATTCGCTAAATCATGAAATTAAAAAGATATCTCGCATATTTTTTTAATCAAATGTTAGAAAAACAGTAACTCATTTCTTTTTTTTTTGGTTTTTGTTATTAAACCAACTCTCATCTTGCCATCTACGGTCACAGTTTATTAGAAGACAACACAGCATGAGATTGAATAATTAATTTGTACGAATCCGTCGGTCATTGATGTCCAAATGCTAATCATCGCTTCATCACGCTTTCTAGCGGCACCCATTAAGTGTTTTCGAATTTCGTTTTTTGGTTTTTATTTTACTAATCTTTGCTGAGATTTTGCATAAATATTTCTCTAATTTGGCATAGGTTAACTGAGTTCAAGAGGCTACTTCATAGTAAACATCTATGTTTTGCATTTGACACGCTTCTGCTTATTCTGTTCGATATGCAAAAAAAAAAAAAAACGCTATAAAAATGCCGTTATTTCTAATAAATACTACTCGTAAGCTTAGCTATTTAGAGCAGCCAAGCGTGGACTCGAAGGTGAAATCACTTAACTCATTTACATACATGCATATGTTTGTGTATATATGTATATGTATGTATGCACATAAATGCTATGTATTAGATAGAAGACATAATGAGCTTGACTGGTAAACTGTAAAGATGTTACTAACTCCTTATACAGTCATTGTCAAAATTAATTAAAATACCAATTTTTTCCCCTTTAATGTCTCCGCTTATTTTCAGCAAGAAGTTGTTATAAACATTTTTATTGTATTACTAAGCTCTGTAGTAGACTACGCTAGCAACCGAAAATTTACACAAAATTAGGGTATACTTATAATAAAATAAACTTTTATATTTTTCTCTAGTCACGTTGAAACTATGAACAGCAAAATAAAGCCAAAATTATTTAACAAAAAAAGATATATCGGTTTTTATTTCAGAAAAAAATTTGTCTTATACATATTTTTAATGAAATATTTTTTTTTCTTTCAAGAGAACAAATATAAATTTTAATAAGTTTGACTATTAAAATTTATTAAAAATATTGTTTTATTATTTAAATAAGGCAAACGCGCTAAACGTATTGAAAAAAAAACACTTTTTTTTTAAAGCAAAGAATACTGAAGTTATAAAGTAGATGGTCTTAGAAATTTACACAAATCAATTTCTGTACATTTATCGTAAAACAAAAAAAGCGAACCCAACTCCTTTCAGACGAAGCAAAGCCTTAACTAACTTTTAAAAGCTACCCTCGGAAAAGCAACTTTCTCTCCATACTTTCCAATTTCGTCTGGGTTTTATTTCTATTTTTTTAGGCTTACGTTTTTTGAACGGGACAGTTGTTTTACCGTTCAGTGTAGCGTCAAAAAATCTAGAAGATGGGACAACACGTCACTTTTTCTTTCCTCGTATATCGACAGGGTAGCCCTTTCTCTTTTCATTCAATCGTTTACGCATTTAATTGAAAGAGTAGGCGCTACCCAGTTTATCGACGAGAAAAGCAATAGTAAGGTGTTGTCTCTTCTTATAGTTCTATGTTCCTTAGTAGCATCAACGTAAATATAAAAAGATATTTTTGAATTTTTCAAAACAAATTAACCACGAAACATACATATCAGGCTGAGGTCTTTTGTGATGCGGTTTTTGCAACAACCTAAAACAATAATCTAAATCGAAGCAATTGCTTGAATTTTTACCACTCGATTTTACCTATTGATTTTACCGATTACTATGAAAAGGTTTAGTATATGCAGAGTTACACCTATTTAATTTGTTTAGTATATTGTTGTGAAACTTTGAAGAAGCTTGGAGCAGTTTTCTTTCAGATAAAGATACATTTTGTTCAGTCTTTTTTTTTAAGTGGAACTTCTTAGGTAGCGAATAGAAAACCGATAGTGAAATTTTTATTTCGTTACACAGTTGAGATGAGAGATATAACGTAGAAAAGGAGAGAGTGAGAAGAAAGCAACTTATGTATACACAACGATACAAAGAGATAGAAGTTCATGAAAATTACTCACCGTGCATAAACAAGTAATAGAACAAATGAAAGTGTTTGCTCTGAAACTTCGTACAAATTTTTCAGAGTAACGATTCCTTACTTTTGAAGAAAACATTTCCCACTGTCCTTTTATTTCTTTTCGTCTCTGATTTTGTTGTTATTTTCCTATTTTACCGCTGAGAAAAGCATTGCTACTTTAATTTTCATAGTTATTAAACAAGCAAAAGGTATCCCAAAGAAATATTGCTGTAAGCAAATCGCTGAGAGAATTCGTTACTTGGTCTGCCTTTTAACGAGTCCTGTTTGCTGATAATGTTGGCTGCTGACTACGAAAAACCTCTTACCTTTATCACAGCGGCGTCTTAGATGAGTACATCCAAAAAAAAAAAAAAAACAATGTATCCCATTTTGCAGTAATAAAATACCTGCAAGCAAACTTCGGTGCTAAAATATACAGAAATTAATTTTATTGGTGGAGAAATAAAAAAGGAATTAAAAATTATTTATTATCAATAGATAAGGATCGTCTACAATTTGATCTACGTTTCCAGAACTCATGAGGAACTCCGGCCCTTAGCAATACTAATCATTAAAATTTTAGCTTATTTCCCTATACCAGAAAAAATTTGGCATGCTCTGATTCGTATTCGAATATGCTTTGATCCAATTGATACATAAGATAATGGAGAAACTTCTTTCTTTGGAAATGAAACAATAAAGAAGTCATAGCAGAAGTCATAATAGTTAACGTTCGAATCGAGTAATAAATAAAAAGGGTTATGTAGATTTTTGCTGTTTTTAGGACTCGCTGTCTCTTTTAGCTTAAAATCCTCTGTCCCAGGTTCAAATCTTTGCCCAGTTTTTTGTAATAGCAATCGCCCCTTGGCAAGCAATGCGAAACATCTTACAAAAATTATAAGCAATTCGTAGATCCCTGAATTTGTGGTAAAATAACAAGACGCTCACCAACAAATTGTGGGAGAAGTTCGGCCTAACTTCGAGCTATGTATATGCTGTTATCGCTATTGCAAATAAAAAGTAACTTCGTTAATGAGATTCTCAAGATTCAAACGATACTCGCTTGTATCGAAAATACCTGCATAAGAATAAAAGCGTAGAATGGTGTCATTTCATCGATAAAAATCAGCGGATAACTCAAACCAGTTTGTTTGAATTATCTAAAGGATTGGCTTGAATGTTGAGATTTTGTATTTTCTTCCATCTAAAAATTTGTTTGAGCATGTTAATTAGCTTATAAGTAAAGGAATAAACCACCTCACGAAAAGACAACAATACGGAGTCTAATATGCTCGGTTATTTTAAATACCTTAAATATTAATACATTAAACATTCATTGCATAGTGCGCGTTTTTGCGAATAAATCAAATTTTTTAAATCATAACTCGGGAACTATTTATAAATTCTAGCTTAAGGTTTTTAAGTAAAATACAGTTCTCGAAATGTTTAATTTCAAAAATAATTTGCACATTTTGTTTATTGTTTCATAAAAAATTATAAATATTGATAAATGTATTGTTTACTAGCAAATATCCGTCATACATTGGTTCGCCTCAAAATGTGCAATGTATTATATTTTATGTACAAATTTGTGTAATGAAACTATTTGATTTAAAAAAAATTTGGTGGTACATTAGGGTGAATTACAAAAAAAAGTTGCGTTCATTCCACCGCCAAATGATTTCGAAAATTATTAAGATGTACGCTAGCCAGATCGAATTGAAAATGTCAAAAATAATTTTTTTATTAATAAAAATAGTTACTTATTTAAAAAAAAAAGGGGTTTGAATATTTTTATAAATAAAAAAAAAATGATTTTGTTTGTTTATAAAAATAAAAATAGTTTGTTTTCTTTTTATTAAAAAAAATTCTCGAGACGATAAAACAGTGCAATCTTAACAGGTCTGTTTAAAATTTTTTAATAATAATGAGATTTGAGAAAAAACTGGAGGTGAATATAGTTATTTTTACAAAACCGGGTGAAAAAATACCTTTCCATTGATATATTAAGTACAGTCAAAAGAAATCCATTATTTTTCTGATAGATGGCTTTAGTAATCTGTGTCAGGTGCACCACGCTATTGTCAAATTGTCGAAAATATCTATAAAGAAATGAAAACCGTCAAGTCCGGTAAGCGCAAAAAATCGCTTGTAACCATTTAAATAAGACTAAATACAAAAAGAAGCGCGAGGAATTGTGTTCCATCAAGACAACGCCAGTTCACACACATCGATTGGGGCTCGCCAAAAGTTCTGGAAGCTTGGTAGGAAGGTTCTTGTGCATCCACTTTATAGTTAGACCCTGGTACCAAGTGATTATTACCTGTTCCTGTATATGACGAAGGATTTTGCTGCTGAAAAATCCGCGTCAAGTGAAGCTTGTAAAAATCGACTCCAACTTTTTTGCTAATATGGACGGAGGTATCTAGGAAGGAGGAGGAAGACCGGCATTATAAAATTGCCTTCTAAATGTCAACAAGTTATCGAACAAAGCTGTGCATATTAGACCCAAATCGGAACGTTCCATCTGTGGATTTATTTTTACTAGACCTAATATTAAAATTATTGGCTGAGTTATTCCAGTTTATAAAAAAAAACAATCTTCCGAAAAGAGTACTTTTTATGTTCCATTCAAACATTTTTTAAATATTTTAATGTGCTTTTAAGTCAAGATGTATGTATTGATTTTTGAAAATAAATTTAAAAATTAAATATTTTTCTTTATAAAAATACCTAAAAATATAGATTGCCTCATATTTGAAAAGTTCACTTAATCTTTATATAATTGCGTCTTAAAATATCATTATTTTTATAATTGTGATGAGAAAACAGTACCGATGTTGATGATTTGTTGTTGTGAAGTGATGCACTCTAATGTACATATTATTAAAAATAATAATAATAACAATAATACCTATACCTATACCACTCTACTGGTTAACATAAATGCCTCATTTTAAGAAATAGTTACCAAAATCGGTTCAATGTTTTGAGAGCCAAATCGTTGCAAAAATATTTTTTAATTCCATGTGTGCAATTTTTTATAATACTTATATTATACTTATACATTATTGTGTAATTTAATATAAATATTTTAGAAAATAAATTTATTAATTCGATATTTTCGTTTAAAAAAAAAAACTATAGGCAAAAGAAGAGAATTTTCAGTAAAAACTAAAACTAACAAACATGCAGATTTTCGTTTAAAAATAAAATCATATTCCGAATGGACCGGCTAAATTAAGATCGAAAGCCCCCTCGTAAATTAAGTTCTGAAACTAGAGGATATTTTTTCCGCGTTCTAGCCTAATGTCAACCCATTTTACATGAATTTATGGCAAAAAAGATTACAGCTATACATAGCTATGAATAGATTTACTAAATCTATACCAGAAGTTCGGTCCGTTGAACTTTCAACTTCTTATACAAATAACCAACAAACAAAAAATTAAACATAAACAAAATTAAAATTGGCAAGAGCGTTTCTGAACAGGTTGAATATAAGCGGCGTGATTAAAACGCGACTATGAATATATTTTTCCATTAACAGATACTTTGTATACTTAGTATACTGTTTAATATGTTGAAAAAGAGTAACCCTGCAGGAAAGTTGCAACTAATTGAAACAATACTAGAAAATCGTAATTTTTGTTAGATTTTAAACACTACTCTGATACTTAATCTGTTAATGATAATACAAATACTCGTAATAAATTTAATAATAATAACGACAATAATACTAATTTCCGGCCCTTCCCTTGAATTTGGGTTGTATTGAGGAATATTAAATGATAATTGTTATAGAATTTTTTTAATAACTAATTTATTTAAGGGATTATATTTTTTGTCACATCAAGAGTTAACGCGAGCTATAGAGAATCGAATGCAGTGTTAGAAAGGCGCTCGGTATTAACAACCTCTCGCACGGGCATCAATTCAACAGATATGAGTTTCCCTGCAGAGTCTCCTATATGTTATAGTTATGCAAATATTGTGTGTGTGTGTTGCGGCTACCTGTGCGGTAGAATACCGTTATTGGCATTTTTGCATATAAAATTAGTAGAAAATGCATATTTAAATATCGGTCTCGAAAATAATACAAAATAAAAATATTTCAATCCAAAAATAAAACAAACTCGAGTAAGATATGTTTTCTCTACGTAGCGAAACTAAAATTGAATGATTTGCAACTTACTACCATACACGCAAATTTGCATAAATGTATATGTAGTGGTAGTAGAGAAAACTTTAGAAATTTTTATTATGAAATCAAACAGTTGCGCTGTTAAGCAGGAAGCTCAGTGAAGTCGCAAAATATGTTCGAAAAAAAACTAATCTATAGAGAGCTGGGAATGTGATGTGTATAATTAAAATTTAGTTTCTTTGAAAATGTTTTATTAAGAATTTTTTGCGGATCAATGACTTTACATACTTAGTTTGTGGAGTTTGCAGCTGTAGTAATGTATTCTTTTTTTTTTTTTGGTTGCTTATTTGTTGAAATTCCTTGGGGTTCGCGGCCAAGCTGATTTCATTATGCTTTTACTTATTTTTATACCAGGAATCATGTCTATTATAATTATGAGTGTTTGCCAGTGGCAAGAATTATGTATAGAATAGGGATAATCACTAGCGATTATAAACTCATTGGTATGCAGGGTGGAGGTTCATTTAATTTAAACAAATAGGAAAGCTAGAAGGAAATCTTTTTTCTTATAGATTTATGGCAGGGTAGGTTATTTTAATAGTCTTCGCGTAACAACTGTTTGTGAATCGAGTATGACAATATCGAGGTAGTCAAGAGCAGATATTTCTTCACCAAGGTGTTTGAATGGACTAGCAAAATTCATTAGGCAATGCTCTTCTGTTTTGGCCCACTGTTTAGACCATATATCGCGTAATTGTATTCCAATATTTCTAATGATAATCTACGAAAATAATCTTATATATAAAAATCTGCTGTCACAGTGTTTGTGGTCGCGCTCCTCCGAAACGGAGAAAGCGATTTTTATGAATTTTTTGGCGTATATTCGGTAGGTATGAGGATAGGTCGTGGGGTAGATTTTATCATTGGAAGTGGGTTGTCGCCTGTTTGTAAAGTGAAATTTAATTATATTTACATAATACATAATTATGTATATATACATATTTTATATACGAGTATATATAAAATTTATAATTATATACAAGTTTTATGAAATATTCAAATATCGGCGTCAATCGGTTCGTTACGCTAAGGAGAGGAGGTTTACAGCTAGCTAAATTTGAAGATAGTTGCCACAGATTTGAAAAGTCAAATTTAATTTAATTATACAAATTAGAGAAATCGAAACGCGATATATGGCAATTAATAAATAAATTAACTAGAGCTACAACTGCCTTGTTTTCCCATAACTTAGATATAAAAAGCCCCGTGTGCATGTTGATATGTAGTTTATTGACTCAAAAACTACTGAACCGACTTAGCTCACTTTTATAGGATGGCTTTGCAAAGGTGTCTATTATGCAAACCACAATTTTGATAGACGGCGCTGGTGTCGAGATATTTCTAAACACTGTATTTACAGTCCGATTTGATTCAAATTCATAAATTTTATTAGCCACACAAGTATAAATCCGAAATATCTCTAGAACCCATATTCCCAGTTAAATTTGATTGAATTTCAAAACATTTATTTCTGGGGTATAGTGAAGCGCGCCGAGAAAGGTAGTTTGCCTATAAATTTTGACCTCAAATTATTTGCTTAAAAACATTTTTTTGTTGTCTCGTTCATTTCATATGCATAGTTCTTTTAAATTAGATCCCAAGAGTAATACCCTATCGTTTATTTAATAATTTGTCAGTATTTTATTATTTTATATGGCTCCATTTTTTTTTAATTGAGAATTTTTGGGTGACCAAAAAAAGTTATTAACATTAAAAAAGAGATTAATAAACAATTGAGCACTATTCCCTGAAATCTCCGAAAAACAAGCAGAGTTTGTTTATTCTAAATTTTTTCTTTGAAAAAATTGTTTTCACCCTAAGGAAATAATGGGAACCTGTGGGCGCATTGATTTAAATATTTATTGATTTAAAAAACGGTGTTTTTTTTCGATACTGAACAATCCTAGGGGGTAAGAGTATTAAAATTTCGACTTAAATTTTTCAACATGCATTTTTGGATAAAGTAATATTCCTATTGATTGTTTGTACAAGAAAGATTTAATTAAAATTTTAGGAGCTTATTGCTTTACCGTTGAATTGTTTTAATATTTGACTAAAAGTATTTGATAATTATAAGGCACCGTATATTGACACAAATTTTCTTTATTTAATTTCGAGTATTGTTGTAATAAATATAAATCGTTTATAATAAAAATCGTTTAAATGCTAGCGAAATTTATAAGAACCCAAGATATTTTCTAAATTATTTGTTAAATGTTTTATCTGAATTTAAAAAAAAGTGGCATGCAACTCTATAGCCCATTTAATTTTAGAACAATGAAATGCTAGCTATAAATAACAATCTCCGTTGAATTTTGATATTTTTTTTTTGTTGATGGTGTTGCGCAGTTTGTTCATATCAACAAAAAGCAACTGTAATTCGTAGTCACTCAAAAATTTTATTATTTGTACTAAAATAAAACGAGTTTCTTGTTTCTAATTCTGATTTTGAGCAAATTTAATTTTTTTTTTGATTTCGCTTAAAATTTGAAGCTTGGATTTAAACAGCTTTTGTTATAGAATAAACAGTATTTTTATAAAAAAAATAATAATTTAAATTAAATAATGAAAACTTTATAGCTAAAACTTGTCAATATGGGGTTGGTTATGAAAAAGAGTATACATACTTTGACCTTTAAAAACCTAAGAAAAAATGGTAAATTGCTCCGCTTTTAATACGTTCTTTATACATGCACATAGATGAAATTGTATTTATCAATGATCATAACAGTTTTATTTTTATTTTTTAAATAACTCTCTTACTCCTTTCCTATAGGTACTTTAGTTAATACGATTATACGAGTAATGAAAAGGTTTCCCCATTTGATCCTTCTAATCCTTTGTAATCCCTTCAGTAAAGACATATAATGTGTTCATATTTTCTACGTAAATTACGACGGCAAACATTTTTGTTGAACACTTGAACTCTACTTACAACTTACTTACTTAATTTGCGCCGTAAGCGATTTTGGCCGAACTTCTCCTACAATTTATGGTGTGCGTCATGACATTGTAACACTAATTGAGGAAGCTACAGTCTTACGTCATACTAAGCCTCAATAAAAGGTATTTTTTTTTTTTTTTGAAGAAAATATCAAAAAAGTGTACCACAATATTTTGTCATACAACTCTTCTATAAGTCTCTGAATACACCAATGCTCAAATCAGAGTTTGAGCGCCAAAAATAAGGTAAAACCGAAAATGTGTTTACGGTTTTATTTCTTTTTGGTGATATTTCTCTATAAGTTACCGCATGAAATAAAGCTATCGGAATATACATATGTCTTTAATTAAAAAGAAGAGTAGAAAGCAATTGCATACTAGTACTCATTACTACTACTTTTTTTTAGTTTCTGCTACTATTTCTACTAACAACTTCTATAATTTTTATTAATTTCTACTACTAAATACTACTACTATTTCTACTACTATTTTCGCGAATGCCACTACTAAATACTACTACTATTTTTACTAATTTTTACTACTATTTTCGCTAATGCCACTACTAAATACTACTACTATTTTTTACTAATTTTTACTACTCTTTTCGCTAATGCTACTACTAATTACCACTACTATTTTTACTAATTTTTACTACTCTTTTCGCTAATGCTACTACTAATTACCACTACTATTTTTACTAATAACAACTACTATTTTTACAAATTTCTACTACTATTTTCGCTAATGCTACTACTTATTACCACTGCTATTTTAACTAATAACTACTATGATTTTTACCAGTTTTACCAATTCTACTATTAAATACCGCTAACTACTATTACTGCTAAGTACCTACTACTCCCATATTCGACTCTCCATCTCTTTGTAGAATTGGCAAATAAGTTCTAGTTCTTTTTTATCAAAACAACTATTCAATTTAGACACTTCTTATTAGATACTGTATGTAAATCCCGCAGCAGATTAAACGGAACTTTATATAGGATAAATAGTTTTTCGCATGAGTTCATAAGTTTTTCTTACCTTAACCTGTGAGAACAAACTACACTAGCTGTATTCCCATCTGCTGCTCTAATAGTACACTTTTGCTGAGGTCGGTGAACCTCAAACCACAAGTTATTAGGGTTATAAGCGATCATGCGTGTCAGTTTGGGATCATTTTGATGCCAGCAGCAATGCTTGACAAGCGTCGCGGCCCCCAGCATCACAATAACATTACCATATGTAAATTGCTAAAAATTTACCAAACAAAAAGTTGGGAAATGATTTCAGCTTCAGGTTAACTGGATAATTGTGCTACAAGTATGTTATTCAAGTGTTTACTGAACACTAGACCGAACACACACACACACATATCTACGTTATTATTTAGATTTGTTATATTGCGGGCTCCTTCATCAGCGCCGTGCCGCTGCTAATGAGGTGTAGACAAAGTTGTTGGGTCGGGTTAACAAAAGGGGTTTTTATTTAACAACACTAGTATCAACACATTCAACATAGAACAATTGTAGGCGCATGACCGTGCGGAAAAGAGTCACCGTTCCGTAAGTCGTCAAGTCAAGCAGCCGTCTCTGGCTTTCTGAAGACGGCAGCCTCATCATTTGGCCCAAAAACGAAATTTCTCTACTATTCGGATGTTCGCTTTGTTTAAGATTCTTTTTGTTTCATTTGTATTCTACATTTTTTTGCTTTTACCGTTTTCCAAGCTGTCGGTTTAAATTTGGTTCTTTGTCTATTCTTGGCATTTGCCGAGTGTTCTTATATTTCGGACAACTGTATGCCGACTTTTGCATAAAAACGTAAAGCAGTCAATGTGCTCGTTACAGTTCTGCTGGGCATTGCTTACAATTAGGACACTTTTTCGTAAATAATTCGAATTGATTAATTGATCGACGGCTCGATCGGTAGATAGTAAAGAGATTACAGTACTAAATAAAAATAAATACTTTGGCTATGCTGAAATTGGGAAGTGTGGCAGCATTGCTGCTTTGCGTGACATTGGCGTTGGCAGGTGTGTACTGGGAAGGGGGGGAGGAGAGAGGGAGACATTTATAAATTAATGTATTCATAGCAATATTCGGGCTCCAAACACAAATATTTCTCTACAGGAATTATTTGTCGCAAAGACGATCTTCTCAAGAAAGAAAATTGTATGCACTACTTACAGAAGGACAGTTAACATTTTTTTATTTAGTCTGTAGATAATCAATCATTTATTTTCCCTATTATATTGCAAATGAAAACAAAATCTACTAAGTTGGATTTTTTTTTTTTAATATTCGTAATGCTAACTATAACTTTTGGAGAGTGCCAAAAATTCGAATACAAAATTTAAAAAATTTTTCATTTAATATTTTGAGTTTTTATAAATTTAAAAAACTAAAAAAATGTTTCATTTAATATTTTGAATTTTTATAAATTTTGCACAAAATTCGAAATCATTTCCGAACTATATGCATTTTGATATATTACAGCTAAAGTTTCGCAAAAATTCGAATACAAAAGTTTGAAATTTTTGGAATTTTTATATATTGTGTACAAAGTGTGAAATTATTTCTGACTTTTGTTACATTACGAACTAAAATTAAAAAAAAAAATTAATTAAAAAGTTTGCAACTTTTATAAAAACTTGTTAATTTTTTTTTTAAATTTGTACAAAGTTTGAAATTAATACTGAGTTATAAACTGTTTGGTACATTACGAAGTAAGATTTTCCAAAAATTTTTAGGTTTAAATTTCTTATAAAAACTTATTGATTTTTATAATTTTTGTACAAAGTTTCCGTATAATCTAATTCAAAAGTTTGAATTTTTTATAAAAACTTGTTAAATTTTTAAGAGTTTTGTACAAAGCTTGGAATCATTACTCATTTATATGTTTTTTAATATATTACAGCAAAAGTTTCGCAAAAATTCGATTTAAAAAGTTTGAAATTTTTTATGAAAATATTTTGAATTTTTATAAATTGAAATTTATTCCAACTAACATGATTTTTGTTATATTTTGGATTAAACGTTTTCAAAACTTGTAATTAAAAAGTATGAAATTTTTATAAAAGCTTTTTGAATTTTTATAAATTTTCTAGGAAGTTTGAAATTTATTCCAATTAATTTGCTTTTTGTTATATTACGAACTTAAGTTTTATTAAAATTTAACGAAAGAAAATTACTTCACAAAAAGAGCGAATGCTATAAAAAATCCACATTTGACCATAGGTTGGAGGGACCTCAAAGATAAAACTTTGCTATCCGCTTGATTCAAAAACGAAATACTTTGAAATCAATAGCAGGAACACAGCATGACATGACATCTTATTTTTATATTTCTTCTGCCATTGTCTATTCTCAGAACCTCGTGTGGGATCTCAGCAACAACAGCAGCAGAAGCAGCTGAGCTCCAACGCTGACGCTTCTCTACCAAATCACCCATATCTCTTCCTGACCATCCCGCGTGGAAATGGTAATGGCCACGATGTCCAAGGATTCAAGGTAGTGGAAATTAATGACGACGATGATGTGGAAGAAACTCCTGTTAAAAATAATTTTAGTAATGATAGCTATGACGATGATGATGCTACTGAAGACGATGACGACAATGAGGAAGATAATGTAGAGCAAAACGATGATATCGAAAATCAAGAGGAGTACACCGAATTAGAGAACGACGACGATGGCAATGATGTAGCTAGCAATCTAGTGTACATGCATTCCCGCATCCCGCAGTCACCACGCCTACGCACTCAGCTGAATAGATACAACTCCGTCAGCCATTTGAATTCCCAGCTGGTATTGAAAAATGCCAAACCCACAAATTTGATGGTATCCCGTGAACACGCCGGCGCTATAATGGTGCCCGATGGTTTCATCGAGATCGAAGGCCAGAGCGTTGTTGACGAGAAAACCGGCAAGACGGCATTGCTGGTGCCACGTGCTGCACTCGAGGCCATACCCGATGGCAGTGTGGTGGCGGTGGTGGACAGTGGTGCAGCCGATGATGATGACGATGATGATGACGAGGCACGCGCCAATCGTGTCATTGTGCGTCGTCGTCGCAAGGGTTCACGTCGCAATGTGAAGCGTCGCCGTGGTGGCAATCGTCGTCAAGGCGGAGGCAACCGTCGTCGCCGTGTTAGTAACAATCCCAAGGTCGTACAGGTGTATCAGGTGGGTGGTGCAACACGTCGACGTGGAAACCGACGTGGACAACGACGCCGAGTCATTAAGCAAGGTTGAGCAGAGTTTCTATGGATCAACAATTTAGATATCTTAGTATTATAGATTATAGAGAATCGACGACTAAATGGCGCGAAATGAATTATGTTAACGAAAGGCAGATACGATAAATAAATATAATGTGAAATTGGTTGAAAAAAAAAATTGATATTTGCAATAAATGAGATGGTTGGGAGAGAAACAATTAAAATGATGGTAAGAAACGGAAGGGAAAGTTGGTGAAAATAAAGAAATTAAAAGAAAGAAAATAAAAGACCAAAGGCTCAATAGTTAGTGAAATGATCAGCATAGCTTAATGCGGCAAAATGAATACTAACAAACAACTTTCAAGAAGTATATTAAAAATTTCACTTTACTCAATGAGTTGCCTTTTCTGGTATTCGCCTTAAAAAATCTTTATGGCGAAAATAATAGAAAACGCCAACCTATAGTCATCAAATATAACCGGACAACTTAAATGCTCATGCCATTAATCAAGATCTTATTGAAGTTAATTTTTCTACCATGCTAGTTACTTTTCTGTTTTTTTTTTCTGTTTTTTAATCATCTCTATTCAAACTGAATATTTTGTTATCATCTAAATTATTTGTTGCGTAAATTTCGCCACATACTCGTAGTAATCATAAATTTTTCACCAAACTGTCCATGTACTATTATTTTCTGCTCCATGGCCTATGGTTAATAGCCAAAAATTAAAAGAAAACGATTAGCATTTGCTAAGGAAGAGAGTACAACACAAATGAAAAGTTTCAACGCTTAGCAGAATATGATAATTTTACAGCATTCAAACGCACAACAACAAAATTAAACTTCAAACTGCACTTTCCCCCGCCCTGTGCTTGCGAGCAGATATGTATGTTATTTTATATAGTATATATGTAGATACATAAGATATTTGATAGAAATGACGATATAAGAGCGTCAGCCGCGCGCCTGTTATTCGCATAACGTCTCGGCAACTAAACGCGCGCTGAAGTCCCGAAAACAAATACGCCGGTCATTACAGTCAAACTTGACGCATTATGGCCAAGACGAACTTGTGTGCTTGGCTAGCGCTTTTATGCGCCGTATCGCTGCTGAGCAGCATTCGAGCTGGTATGTAGTTCGTAATCGAAAGAACACAGCCAATTGTTTGCTCTTTCATACTATCTTTTTTTTTATAGAAGAACTTCCCGCTGCCGAAGCTATTGCAGAGGCAAGAAATGATGAGACAGCTCCGGAATTGCCCCAACCTGAGGCTGACAAAGCTCTCGCTGAGCCTGTGCCGATGAAGTCAGACAAATCAGAAATGCCTATCGTACCTATGGAAGTGAACGATACGAAGACTAATGTATCGAAAGTAGAAGTAGAAGCAGTGGAACACGCTACGCCTGCCAACCAAGCAGAACAGATTAAGAAGGAAGAACTTGCGAGTGCCATTAACGCTGAAGTACTCCAACAGCCGGGCATGGTGAGCCGCCAGAATTGTTAGAAAATAATACATACGTTTTTAATGAATGTTTTTGTTTTTTCTTTTCTTTTTTTCTGATTTAAAAATAGGCTCGCTTGGCACGTCACCTCAAGAGTTTCCACAACTATCAGGTATATCGCGGCCAAAAGTCGTCGGGTCTACAACGCGCTGCAAATAACATTGAAGAATATGAAGATGACGATGCAGTAGCCGAAGAGCGTGCTGTACGCCGACGTAAGCGTATACGTCGTCGTAATACGATTAACAAGCTTCGTCGTAAACACAAAAACAGCAATATCGCCAATCATCAGAATAGTGCGCGTCGTCAAAATAAACGTCGTAAATCCCAGCTTAAGAAAAAAGACAGTGGTTCGGACGTCTACGCCAATGAAAATGGTGGCAGTAAGCGTCGACCTAGCAGTAACAAAAATAAGAAGAAGACAAGCTATAACAAAAAACGTCGCTCATCGAAGAAGGGTTCACGCAATACGAAACGGAAGTCAGCGCAAAAGAAGCGCACCAACAAGAATAGTAAACGTCGCCGCAAATATGTAGAGGATGAAAGGTCCTACAATGTGCATGGCGCTTTGGCACAGGCTGCGTGAAATGCGGAAAAATAGATAGAAATGTAGATTATAATAAAAATATATAAAGTAAACTTAATCTACTTATATTTATACACTTATAAGCAATAAAAAACAAATTTAAAGCCATAAAGTTTTTATGAAATTTATTTGAGGGCTGGCCAGAATAAGTAATAAATATTTTAGCGATTTATAAGATTTCTTAGTTTCAAAAGACAAGTATTGTCCTATTATTATTAAACCGAAAATCCCTTCGAAAACCTCTTTTCGTAAAAAGTATGAAATGTTTTTGAATTGATTTCAGTCGACCTATGTGAACTTGATAACGCGGGTTCCTAACTATTGAACTACATACATATAACTAATCTAGCATAGGTCTTACTAATGTTGTAAAAAAATATATTTAGTTACGTATTGGTCCTTGAATTCTTTATACCATCGCTTCATAAGGGCAAATACACCTCTAGCCTTATTGGTGTTAGCATTAATATGATTAATAAAATTAAATTTGGAATCCATTGAAACTCGCAAGTCAACAAAATCATTCACTAGATCCAGAGTCTTGTTTTACATTTTTTTAAGATTAATTAAGCTGTTTATATCTGCTTGGCAATAAAGGTCTTTCTTCAAACGAAGGGAATGATAAAAAAAGTGCACCAATCGCCAAATATGGTAAGTAAAGGGATAACTGACCTTGCGTTAAAAAATACCCCTTACAAACTTTTAATAATTCATAATTAATTTGCGGCATACATTTTGTGCAAAAGTAATGAAAAAAAATAAGCAGATACAAAAGCGAACACCTTTTACGTCTATCCTCCGCGCTAGAGGTGGCTAAGGTCTCCAAATATAATTACTTTAAAAGAAATCTAAAACGAACTTTTTTACCAACCACAAGTGATTGAAATTCCTTATTTTTTCTGGTAAGCAACTAACTTTACTAACATGCCGATGGCCTAGGAGCAAGCCAATTATCTGACTAGGCATTTCATTTCAACTACTTTTTAATATATTTGACAGACAGAAAATCAATACTAGTTCTTCTTTCCAGCGGCAGTGAAAAGTTTTTACTTCCACCTACATGAAATTCCATTATGTTTTTCAAACTATTTTAAACCAGCCTAATTACCAACTACTTTCAAAACTATTTATTTTCAATTATTTAAAAATTGTAAATATGTCTACTTGATAGTAACTATAAAAATATAATTTTTTCTTTAAATAAAAATACATTTTAATCACACTTAAAAATAATTACACACTTTTTAGAACATCAGGTGCAAGGCGAGTTTATAGAAGGTGATGGCATAAGAGCAGCTGATTTGATTTTTTTCTATTCACCTACATGTATTTTGTTTTTGCTTTTGCGTATGAGCTTTCAAAAGCCGTAAAAGCAAAAACAAAATGTATTTAAATTTTGACAACTCTAACGCAGAAACAAAAACAAATTACATACAAATTTTGTAGTGTTATTTATAACACCACCTTTTATGGATTCGCCTTGATCAGGTGTCTTAAATATTTTGAGTGTCGACTTCTTACAGACAAAAAAAATTCAAAAATTTAGAATTATAGCTGGTCAAAATGATTTATTTAAACTTGGTTTTAAAGTTTCTTTTTCGGAGTCTTTCCGATTTTTTAATTTCTTTATTTTATGGTTAAAAAGTAGATAAAATGGGAAATATAAATAAAAACTGCAATAATTCTAAAAAATACTTTTTAAACCAAAGTTCAAAAACCAGTCTCTTTTCTACCAGCCATAACTCTGAATGTTTTAAACCAAATATGTGTAGCAATTATTTATCTTCAAAACAATAATTAATAGTATTTATTACATTTTTATAAAGATATATATATATATATATTATATATATATATACATATATATATATATAATTTATTGAAAATATCCAATTTCGATACACATAATTAATTTAACATAATTTTTTTCCAAAGCAATTGTATTCCTATTACTTTTTAAATTGATAAACTTTTTAAACTGTCTGCTTTTTCCGACAGGATATTTTCCGACACTCCCAACAAAATAGACAACTGCTAAAAATTCAGAAAATCTTCGTAAACGATTTCGAAATCTAACAAACTAAATACTTAGTATTCCGTCCTAATCTGTCGCAACTGAATGCTTGTCTTTCACTTCTAATGAAATTTTAAAAGAAAGAAGAGCATGTTTACATTGAAAACTCCGTTTCTTAAATAAGACTTCATACAGGTAAAAGTGACAAAGATTATGGAATATTTTTGTATTCTACATGGACAAAAAGATTTTTTTGCAAAAAGTAGTAAAGTAGTAAAGTAGTAAAGTAGAATCAGTAAAAATAATAGGAGAAATTAGCAAAAATAATTGTGGTAATTAGTAAAGTAGTAGTAGAAATTAGTCAAAATAGTACTAGGAGAATGGGTGGGTTCAGGACTGAAAATTTATTCCCACAACCCTCTCTTATATAAAAGTAGCATTTCAATTCTTAAAATTTTCGCCAAAGCAATTTAATTTGTTATATTATCATTCGTTTCTGTCCAATAGCTATATCGCTGGAAATAGGTGACTAGCCTTAGAATACCGTTAGATATCACAAAATGAAAAAAAAAATTATTTAAATTTTTTGCCTAAATAAATGTTCAACGGAAAATTGATTTTCAGTTTTTTATAAGGAGTATTATAATCTTATATTTCAAAATGTTTTAGATATTTATTTAGCATAAATATTCACATTTATATATAAGGTATAATAAGAATAATATATAGCTTGATGGTTGGCCGAACTTCTCCTGCAATTTGTGGTTTTCACTAATGCTGTAATCAAAATTGATGGGCCTAGAATTTTACGCCGACTCCGAACGGCAAATGGTTTTCGCGTGAAGTTTTTTTCATGACAGAAATACACTTGGTGGTTTAGCATTGCCTGCCGAGGGGCGACCGCTATTAGAAAATACTTTTCTATAATATTTTTTTTTACTTGCTCCGGTCAGGAGTTGAATCCGGGACACACCGAATGATGCGCGCACACGCCACACACTTGGCTACGTCGGCCGCCTAATCTTATTACATAGCTTTTAAAAGTTCTCATGCAACTTTCTGTGCTGAAAAAGTGAATTATGATATTTTTTAAATTTATAAATGGCCAGTAATGATATGTGAAGGCATATTTTGTATAACTCTGTTATTGCAAGCTTTGTAAATCGCAAAATTTTTGGCCTGAGCATCTTTTCCAAAATGAATTTAAATACGTAATTTTAGATATTAAAAAGAGTTACATAGAAGCTTATTATTTCGGTTTCGATCTTTTATTGATATGATCATTCCAATTCAAATTATCATCAAACCATATACTCAGATGTGTAATTTAATTTCTCTATTCTGGAAATATCGAGGTCATTCAATGGTTCTTCGGGAAGCGTACTTCTCACAGAAATTTTTCTAACTTTGTTGAAATAATATAGTTGGTTTCGATAGATTTCATATAAGCCTCTTGGATTTTAATAATAAGATGTTTTCAAGTTACTAACTAATTTTTCTACACTAACTTTTTTAAAGGGAAACTCTCTACATATAGCAAAATTCCGCGTACAATAATTTATTAAATATATATAATATGGAAATAAGTTGCAACTTTTTAATCCCTTCTCCTCCAGTATAAATATTTATGTTATGCTTATTTAATGTTTCGTACTAACAAAACAACGTTTGACACAGTAATTCCAAATTTTTTTAATTTGTCTAAAGTAAAATTTTTTTTCTTTGCCATGAAACATATCAAAAATTCTTTTACGTATTACGCATGATAATATATACAATAATTATTATATTTTTCACAAGGGCCTGATTCTTTAAATAGTTTTTTGCATTCCAGATTTTAAGCGGCAGCGGTTACAGTCATTACAACTTTCATAGTAAATATACAAATCTTTCGTATACCCATACATCCATATCATAACTTTTTTTAGGCTAATAAAATCTCCCGCCTCTATTGACAACTTTAGGTAGTAAGCGACACCGGTTCTTCTCTTCGCGCATAGGATAAAAAAGAAAGAAGAGAATTTAGTTAGGCTGATTTCTTTTAGGCCTAAACAATAATTATTCAAATTTTTTTTAATGTTTTGCTTTAATGCGTTTTATGTTAATTGGCTTACAACGTTCTGTAACTGTAGCCAATGTAGTGATATGGTTTAGATGTTGTTGTTGGTAGCTTTCACAACAGCCCATCGAGAGTTATTCATATTGTTATTGGTAAAATGCGAATATTGAATAGCCCTAAAGGTACTAATTAGAATTTTAGCCCTTGGTAGGCTTTTTCATGGGTCTTCATATAAATATTGCGGTTGTGGGGTTCGTCGATCAGTGCGCTCCAAGCTTTGGAGTTAAGCAAAATTATAATTAAATTGTCCATCAAATATTTATTCTAACGATTGTGTATAAGAAATAAACATTTTATATTGACGACGTGTCCTGGTAGAGCGAAGTGGCACAGAACTTTTTATCCACCATGCATTTCTTCAAAGTAGGCCTCCTGGTGCTCTGCTTAGCTAGCGTCACACTACAAGCAGCTGGTGAGATAAACAACTAGATATTTAACCCTCGCAAACGGAGTAATACGTGTAAACCTCTTTTTTCTCTTTTTTTTTTGTTTTCTTTTTTGTATAGCAAAACCACAGGGATCTGATAATGGTTATCAACTCTTCCATAAACAGCGGGCAAGCAAAGCTAGACGCACCAACAGTGTTGGCACAGGCCGAATAATCTCAGCTGATCTTATAAACAGATTGGCGGCATTGAAAAATCCAACAACTACAACAACTGTATTGCCACCGGTAACGTACACGTATAGTTTGCCACCACCTACTGTGCCAGTAACAGTCACATCACCGACGGTTGCCACAAGTCCTACATCTCCGGTGGTCACACCACCAGCGACATCACCTGCAGCATCACCTGCAGCATCACCTGCAGCATCACCTGCGGCATCACCTGCAGCATCACCTGCAGCATCACCTGCGGCATCACCTGCGGCATCACCTGCAGCATCACCTGCAGCAAGTCGAATTGCTATTCAATCATTCGGATTAAATGATGATGATGATGATGATGTAGAGAATGACAATGAAGATGATGAAGACGACGATTTCAACTATTCATTGCGTCGTGGTAATAAATATTCTGGTAATGACGAAGAAGACGATGATGCAGAGGATGATGAAGACAACGCCGTTTCAATTGAAGATCAAAATAAGTCTACTGCAGAGTCCGGACGTTCTGCAGGACGCGCACGTCCTTCGAATTGGCGTCGTCGACAGACGAATCGCCGTTTGCGAAGTCGCCGTGCTACACAACGCCGTCGTCGTCAGAAAAGACTGAATCGCCGCCGTCGCCAGGTACAGCGACGACGTCGTCGACGGGCCCAGCGTCAACGCCGCCGTCGTCTTCAGCTCAGAAAACGTAGGCGCGGCAATCGTCGTCGTACCAGAAATCGCAATCAGAGGCGTAGAGGTACACGGCGCAATGGGCAACGCAGACGCATTGTACGTCTAGGAGTTTAAACGAATGCAAATTACGAAAAGCAATGCGTGAAATTATTAAATGAGATTAAAGCTAGTGAAAATAAAATACAAAATTTTGGAAAATATAAATTATTTTTTTTTAATTCTTGCATGCCCATACTTATACGTTTTTCCCATATGCAATCACTCAAAAGTTATCTGTTCTAATATGCGCTAAATATATACATACATATACCCTTATAAATACATATGTATATGCAAATTAGACCGCCCGCGAAATGTATGGGGTTTGCAATAGTGTTAAATTTTCTCGCTCCCGGCACATTCTCCGATAGCTAGGTGATGAGAACTAAGATCTGTAGACAAATCTTGACATCTATAATGAAATAATGTCATGCCATTTTGACCCAACTTCTAAAAAATGTTGCAAAAAAATGATGCATGGTTTTAAAGACTGTGGGGATGTAACGACCACTGCTTTATCCAATTGCTATTCTTAGACACCACGTTTTTGATCTGTCAATCTTGGTTGTGGTATTCTACTACCTGAATGTGCTGATGCCATAACCGTCTCCGTCCCGCCAAAAACCTGGCAAGACGCACAGTATGTTTCAATTCCCGTCGCCGTTAAGTTACCTTTAAGATTATGGAGCGTTGCGGCGATCAGGACGCTTCTACGCTGCTTTGCACAGCGCAGGACACTTACACAGAAGATGTATGACCGTTTCATCCTTTTCATAGATCTTACAGCTTCTGCAGTATCTTGGGAAAGGTACGTTAGAGCCTATTAACAAAACCAAATATTTAACTACATTAATGAATTGATTGTATGTATATTGGAACGAATTTCTGTCATACCTTCTCAAGTAAAGTTTGGTTTATAGACAAACCGACTTCAGTGTTGTGCCATCTTCTTTGCCGCTTTTCCTACTCTCCCACATTAATGAAGATTGCCACCTGCTTAAAAAGTGAAATTGAGTTTAAATTAAGGGAACTTGGTAATTAGGTGTAATAAGTTTAAAAAGTTTGCAGTTTGAGAATATTTTGAACAGAGCTGTCACTTGTTTGAAAAGCTCAATATAAAGGCAATCCTACTTTGTAATTTTTTCCATCATCTTTTTTTTTATAGCATTAAATGCTCCTCTACTTATCGCCAAATCATATTTAAAATATTTTATGCAAGTCCCGACTGCATTTGAAAAGTAAATTTTCAGACTAAATTCAATTCACCGTTCCTCTCATATTAACCCGTTTTACTCAAAAAGTTTATCATGCAGCTTGCCGATTATATTTTCAAGTGAACATCGTAGAATTTTTTTTAATTAAAATTTCCCAAATTTATGTTTGTTTTCGGAACGAATTTTACTAAAACACACCATTTTTTCATTCAAACCGACGCCATTTTTTTTTTATATTTAGCTAAGGTCCTACGATATGCAATTTATTTTCGAATGTATTCTCAGATTCTTTCCGATTTTTTCTTCTAAGTGCAAAATTACGAACAGAAGCGTTCCGGCGAAGAAAACTCCAAAAAGAAACTTATTTTTTGCAACAGCTGCTGGGCCGACATTTTACTTTCAAATTTCACAAAAATTTATTTTTATATACCTCAACATTCGTTTTCATTTGACAAGGTCATAAAGCTGACCACTGATTTTAAATTCACAAAGTAGGATAACCCCTTAATGAAATTATGCACAAGCTATAAACTTGCAACTAAATTCAATTCAAATTATTTGGTTAGTTCAATTATTTCTTAAAATATGTTTATCAATCAAAATGATTTTATTTTTAAACTACCTGTAGGTCACCTGTTTTGCCGAAGCCGAACTTAAGCTGAAACGAAAATTTACAAGCTGTAAAATAATATAAGTACTTCAGTTTAAATCACATCCATTTGAATTCATTACATATGTAAACATACAAATATATTTTCGTTAAAAAAAGCAATAAAAAATTTATATTTTAAATGCACGAAATTTAATATTTTTATATTGTAATGTTAAAAAAAAAATAGCCACAAAAATGACATTTCCATCTTACAACTGAAGGAAGCCTTTAGCAACTAAAATTAACAAAACATACTTATTTTTAATTTATTTAATTTTTTTTTTGTTTTTTTTTTTATTAAATGCAATCGATACTGCAAAAGGCACCCATTAATATTTCGTTTCCGTACGCAATGCTATTTAAAATAAATAAATGAAAATCAGCAAACAATAATCATTGTTGCTTTTAATTAGTCTCCTATTGTTTTACTAATTTAGTGCTTCAATTCTGTCCTTTAAAAAATGAAAAAAACAGGCGCATACCTAATTGCGCGAGCCAGAAGAGTGTAAAACTTTTTTGTAGTAGAAGAAATTAATAAAAGTAGTCGTGGTAATTAGTAATAGGTAAAAAATAAATAGTAAAAATAGCAGTAGAAATTAGTAAAAAATGGTGGAAATAAGTGAAATAAGTAAAAATAGTGATAGTAATTATTAGTAGCATTAGCAACAATAGTGGTAGAAACGATTCTGTCGCGACTTTCGTTATGCGATGTAAAAAATCACTGCCGCTTTTAGAAGTTTTACTTCAAATATACCCAGCATTCCTTTGTATTAATTAAATTTTTGCTAACTTTTTAAAAAAGAATATATTTATTTACAACGAAAACCAAGAAATTATCTAAAAACAACTAACTAGTGGCAAACTAACAAAACATGTACTTTGGTAATTTCAAATCAGCTCCGAACCAATTAATTAACTAATTAACCTTCAGTGCTACCCGAAAGACATTTGGCAGACACTAATTAAAGATCGATGGGAGCCCAAGGATACTTATATGGATTTGCCCTCTTCTGTGACAAGTCGTGACAATGTTTGAAAGGAAGTGAAAAAACTTCCACTACTGTTCGTTCAATTAGTGATAGTGGGAAAAATTCACATAATTCAAAAATTTCGTTGCTTTAAAATTCTGGATTAGCACATTTTTGATATATAGTATATATATATATATAAGTAGGTATATATGTATTTTGCGATTATAAAATGAAAGGCGTAAAAGACTCCACATAAAAAAAATGTTTCTTTTTTTGTTTTGCATACTTGTATTGTTGTTACAATTTGTAATTGCTAACTTTATATTTTTGAATGGCAATTATGTGAAGAAAGTTGCAGGGAATTAATGAATTCTAAATATCTATGTTCAATTCTGTTTATTAGTAATTATGTTTTTTTGTTTTTTTTTTTTTTTTTTTTTTTTTTGATGGCACGTCACAAAATTTGCGAATATTTTAACATTTTTCATAAACTAATTTGCTTCATGTTTTACTTCTATTCTTCGGTTCTTTAATTCTTCAAACGCCATGCAAATTTCATGTAAATTTTTTTTATTCATCGTTACCAGTAAGCGATAAGTTTTTGCAATTTCGCGAATTGTATTCACAATTTCTTGTTGAACAAAACCATTAATCTGTTTTTATAAGTAAGCTTTTGCGAATACTTTACTCTACACTAACAATATTTAAGTTAGAAGTTTAGTTATGCGTCTTAATAAACTGTAAATTATTAGATATCCCTCGCGAGCAGGTGAGAATATTTTAAGCATTTACTAATTCTGGCGTGTATAAAAGTCCCTCTGACGGCAACGAGCAGACACAGTTGACTTTTGTTTCTTCAGTCAAGCAGGCAGTTAGAAGATTAGGTGGAACCACTAACGAAAACCACCATCTAGAGGACTACTTAGCGCTCTTAAATGAAGCTCACTAGGTCAAATTTATTGGTAGTGCTACTGCTAATCGCAGCGGTAGCATTGGAAGCCACAGGTAAATGTTGTTTATATATTTAAAATCACTGCTACTTAGTTTTTTTTTAATATTAAATATTTTTATATTATTGTCGTACAGCTGAGAGGGGAGCGAAAAGAGGCCGTATTGGTAAATATAGTATTTTTGGTTCCCGACGTCGGTCGGTAGGCAAGAACGAGGATGTTAAGGCTTCGGGTCGCGTAATATCTACTGGCATTTTTAATAGAATCAAAGGCCAAATGCAAACTAGTACATGTGCCCCAGTCACTGCAGCTCCACTGACCTATACGTATCCTATATATGTGAGTCCTCCAGTGGTATCACCAACACCAGTAACACCTGTAGTGCCACCAACCGTAGCGCCGCCTACGCCAACCGGCACAGCGACACCACCTCCAGCATCAGCAGCTCCAGCTCCAGCTACAGCAGCAAGCCCAGCTGCAGCAAGCCCAGCTGCAGCAAGCCCAGCTACTCCAGCGGCATCACGTGCTTCTCGTTTTGAAAACGATTACGATCTTTACCGTAATGATGACTACGACGATGATGACGATGACGACGATGATGACGGTGATGATGACGACGACGATGATGCGAATGATAAGAATAAAGATGCTGATGATAAAGATGACAAAAATGACAAAAATGACAAAGATGAGGATGATGATGACGGCGTAGCGAAGAGACAATTTGCCGCAGATTACCGTAGGCCTCCACTCCTCGATGAATCGTTGGATAATGGAGTCTCTTCGGCCTCAGATGGCGGCAATGGCGCTATTATAAGAGGATCATCTGCTGCACAAGGGCGGCAATCGAATGTGGGGCGACAATGGCGTCGTCGTAACGCTTCGAAAAGGCGCAGACGTAATAATGCTAGGAAGCGTAGACGTATGCAAAAGCGTAATAGGAGACGCAGACAAAATCTTGCAAAGAGGCGCCGACGCTCTAAACGCCAGCGTGCACAGCGCCGACGTGCCAGCCGCCAACGTAGACAACGTCGTAATAGACGTAGGAGGAGCCGTCGTGGCGGACGAGGTCGTCGTCGAGGCCGCATACAACGTGTACGAGGCCGTCACATTAATCGCTATAATGTTAATGTATAAGCAATTTAAATTTGAGAACTTTAATGGATTTTGAGATGCAATAATGGAATGAATAAAATTAGTATGTAAAAAAAAAACATAATTCTATTTTACTTTATTAACACCGTCAATTTACTTATAAACAATTAGCTAAAGAAAAGAAACCCACCCAATTAGCCTATGCAATAATTTTTTGTAGGTTTTCACATTTAAAAATTTATGCTCTTTAACAGCAAGAGAAATATTATACATTTTTGGTTAAATGTTCATGCTCTTAGCAGAATAATGAAAAAAGCTTAAGTTCAGAGCTCGCGTTGTGGTCTGAGCGACCAGTTTAAAATTTTCAGTTAAAATTTTTTGGGTTTCGTACATTTTTTGTCAAACTCTTTGATGCGTTTTGAAAGTTTTATCGGAAGTTTTCAGTGCTATATATGTAGTTTAATAGAGTTAGCCACTTTTCGGAGCATAAAAAAAAACATAGTTCGAATAGGATACCTGATAATACCGTTTATATAGAAACATTTAGTGGTTGGTGGATTTGGCCTAAAGAATGTGCAAATTGTAAATATAACTTTATTATATTTGCTATAAATCCAATTCTGTTGATGAAAAAGAAAGAGTCTAGGATTTCGTCGAAAGCATAGCGAAATGCCAAAAAGAAAGCAACCAGGTTAACAAGAATGTACATTTTGATTGGTCACAAAATAGCGGATTTGAATTTGTTGTATTTATTGTTGCTCCATAGCTTATTTACCGGCAGCGCCAAGTCAATTCAAAGTGCTCACAAATAAAAAAAAATATAAAGTGCGACTAGATGACGTATTTGTTTTGGGTGAAGAAAATTATGAAGAGAACCCGTTTTAGATGAGAGAAGAAGAACTTAGTCCTAACTTTGTGCTTATTGATACTCTTGACATTCGGTAGACCAGTAGTGCGATTCACTAACTTTAAACGGTGCGACAATTGTTATTTTTGACGGCAATATTTGCCGTTTGCACTAAGGATTGTGCGATTCACTAACTTATTCTTAACGACACTTAACAGCTGTTTCGTTGTATTTAATCAAAGTGATAAAGAGTGGCACCTCTGTCAAACTAAATGTCAAAATAAGCGAAAAGCACAAAGAGGAATAGAGAAAAAACAAATGATTGCCTGCTGCCAAATATAAATTTGAGCGTTTTTTATTATATTTCATTAAAGTGTAATAGATATTAGTTTGTTTCAAACTACAAACACTTAAAATTCTTTATATATATTGCAATGTTCCATTGCAGCAGAATTCCGGGCTCTCCTCTGAGTGTTTTGTTAAAGTAGTAATCAACTCGACTCGAAGGTATATGCGGAATCACCTACAAATATGGCACGGTTCGCGTTGTGCTCCAGCGTAATTGGGATTTACATACATATATTTAATTTTTTTTTAATTATAATCATATATCTATATATTAAAATTAAACTATATTTCTGTTTTTATACATGGATCCTTGTAAAAGTTTGCTTTTACCATTAGCATATTAATTGAATGGTAGATGTGGTGGTTGGCATAAGCCTCCTCATGATTCCTTGGTGGTAAAATTGATATATACGTGGAATCGACGGCTCCAATAGAGGCTCCCACGAAGGGAGATGGCGCCGAAGCAAACATTTCTTTAGCAGATTGGTGTTCCACTTGGGTCATAGGAAACCTCACTTTCTGGTGAAACAACGAATCATTGATTGCATCCGTTACCCGATGAATACCGGCTTACGGATAACTAGCTCATGGACATTCCCCTTTGCTCGCCTACGGTCATTGATAGCATTGATACCAGTTGCGAAGAATCTCAAAGCTACTAGAACCTACCAATATAAAAGTAAAAGTTAAAATTGCCAAAAGGGTTAAAGATTACATGAGTTACCTGTTTCTCAGTCAATTTTTCTGTTATTCTGGAAGCTCTTGTTTGGTTGTTAAGCTGCGAAATTGGGTATTTAGCCAAGTTTGGAGTTAACCGATACAGCTTCTGAAATTCTGTTAAAAGGGATTATCCACATCCCGGTGTAAACGTCGATCCTTCGTCCCCTCGTGATAAATCATATGCCGAATATTCAAACGGCATTATTTAATGTTCCTTTTTTAATTACAATAAAACAAATTACCAAATTTTAAATTTATCTTTTATTTAAGTTGAAATCACTAATTTAACTTTTCTCGATTGAGTTAACAACATCAAATTTGTTGTCGTTTAGTTTTTAGTCATCGACTACCTAACATCAACAGCTGATTCGGCGAATGCGAAAATCGTTAAAAAATGGTTGCTGAATAGCAGGGTCGTTAAAATTTTGGTTAAGTTGAGTTAACCAATCGAATATCTTTAAAATAAGTTAGTGAATCGCACTACAGGGCATATAGTATTACAGTAATACAATATGTATCATCTAAATAAAAAATTCCATTTCTCGCTAAAAAAAAATAATGATTTTTTGAGCGCTTTGAACTTCAATAGACTTAGACGAGCCTAGGATATTAACCAAGCATTTTTATATTTCGCATAAATCTTTCTAACGTGAAAGTAATTGAATTTTGTGCTTTTAATAATAAAAATAAAATAAAAAACTCACGTTCAACTAAGTGTGCGAGCCAGAAATAAAACATCTTTGTGATAGTAGAAATTAATTAAAGTACTCGTAATAATTAGTAGTAGCATAAGTGAAAATATTGGTTGAAATGAGTAAAAATAGTGGTAGAAATTATTAGTACCATTAGTAAAAAATATTGGTACAAATTAATAAAAGTAGTGTTAGAAATTGGTAAAAATAGTGGAGGAAATTAGCAGAAATAGTGGTAGAAACTATTAAAAATAATGGTAGAAAGTAGTAAAAACAGTGGTAGAAATTATTAGTACTATTAGTAAAAGATAGTGCCAGAAATTAGTAAAAGGAGTGTTAGAAATTGGTAAAAATAGTGGAGGAAAGTAGCAGAAATAGTGGTAGAAACTATTAAAAATAATGGTAGAAAGTAGTAAAAATAGTGGTAGAAATTGGCTTAAATATTGGTAGAAATTAGTAAAAATAGTGGTAGAGATTGGAAAAAGTAATAGTACAAATTAGTAAAAATAGTGGTAGAAATTATTGGTAGCAATAATAAAAATAATGGTGGAAATTAGTAAAAAAATGGTGGTGGAAATTGGGAGAAATGATGGTAGTAATTAGTAGTAGTATTTGTGAAAATAGTGGTGGTAGAAATTAGTAAAAATAGTGGAAGAAATCAGTAAAACTAAAGGTAGAAAGTAGTGAAAATAGTGGGAGAAATGTAAAAATAGTGGTGGAAATTAGTAAAAATAGTGATAGAAATATGTAGAAATATTGGTAGTAATTAATAGTAGCATTTGTAAAAATAGTGGTAGAAATTTTAGAACGTATATGTGAACGAAATTCATCTACACCAAATACTCTCCAAGTTATGACGAACTTAACACGTGGGCCGCCCTTGTTTTTTTTTTTACAAAAACTAACATCCCTTCATAGCCATGCATAGTACATACACATATGTATATGTACTGATAGATGCATGTACATACATATACATATACATACACATTCATATATCGCTACATCAGTTTGTATGTTTGTTTTTTCTCATATAAGCGTGGAAAATTACTGCCGCTAAAGAAGTTTTACTTCAAAAAATTAATTTTGAGCCTACTCTAGCATCTATGGTATTTACTAGCTTTAGTAATTTGGTTTCCATTTCGTTTCACCGCATTCCAATTATAGGTACTTAAACAAAAGACTTCATATGCAAACTTTGTTGTGCAATTTTGTTGAGAGAAGTAGTTTAAATTCATATATTTTCTTTACATAAATGAATGCTCATTGTTGTAATACAATTGTTGTTAAGTTAATATACCTACTCGCAAAATTTATATATCGCCTTTACGTTCTACCCATAATCGAGTTCTTGTGAAACTATTGCACGGCAATCGACGTGAATCATTTCCATAATTTTTAATGGAATGATTTTTGTTAACGTTTGATTCACTATTTTTCTATGATTCTATTTATTGTTGCTATAATTTCCAGGATTTCTATTATCTAACGCAATATAAATAGTGTATTTGTTCTTCAATAAGGCTTTTAAGTGCATTTTTTTGTTTAAGCGTTTTAACCATGTTTGAAATGACGCAAATTTATTTAAGCATAAAAGCTTGGATAGACAAATAAAGTTAGTTTGCAATAAATAAATAAAGCAGAATTAAAAATTACAAAAATTCTTAGCGCACATTTAAAACACCTAATTAATTTGAGTGTACAATCGATTACTTTTGTTCTTTAGTTTTGGATGAACATCAAACATGTAAAAAAAAACAAACAACAATTAATTAATTTTAATATGAAAAAAGTATTATGCTTGTGTTGATCATTACCAGCGCAAACACCAATCAGTACGCTTTACAAAACATCCATTGAAACTGTAATAAAAGGAAAAATAAACTTTTTTCGCTTCCTTTTATTGAGTACCCTGTAAATTAAAGTAATTTTGTAATTAATATGTTTTTGAAGAGCTTTTTTAGACATTTATTTTCTAGTTATTTTCTACAGGCGAATTAGGATTGGTTTAGGAAAGTTAGGAAGGCTACTGTTTGGTCTTAGTTTATGCAAATTCACTAAAAAATGTGAATCACTTTGGCGGCAATGTCTATTTGTCCCTCCGTGCAAGGCGTAGTTCGAGTAAATTTTGAATTATCTTGACGAAACATGGAACTAGTTAGTAGCGATAGTTAGGTAGATATAAAGCCCAAAAGCTATGACATCAAACTCTACGAAAATTGATACACACCTGGCATTTCAAGTTAATAAGCAAAATTTCAAAAATTCTAAAAATCATTCAAACAAAAATTAAAAAATCGATATTTTATTAACTACTAAATACAATTTGCAAATAGAGAAAATAGGTACGTACAAATACCTCCGAAACTACATACATTGTCGATCACTACAAATTCATACAATTTTGTTTAAGATCGGGCAGAGCACGTAATGGCATATTTTTAGATCTATCTCGAAAATTAATGAGTAATGAACTAGAAAAACTGAAAAGTTTATACAACTAAAAAAAATTATATATAATCGAAAAAAACACTTTTCAACTGAAATAATCTTTGTTCATGATTTTAACCCACATTAATACTTGGGTATTTATTGAAATTCTAAATGATTCGAGGTCACTTGTTTTTAGTTAATTTTCTAAATCATTCCTTTATAAATATATGTACATGTGTATATAGTATTTATTATATATGACCGATATTGTGCATGATTGAAATGAAATATCTTTGTTTTTGCATAACAACACATCACATCATTATCACGTTCTCATTCTTTAGCTTCTTCAGATGTACTATACGTACGTGCGTTCCTATGTGTACGCTTGAATGAATTTCACTTTTTCCTTTTTTGCATATCTTCAATACCTTCAAAATGTCTTTAATTATTTCAAACGTTGTTTGCATTCAGGCGTTTCGGTAGTGAAATTGATATGTACTTAGACATCAGCGCCGTTTCAAAGTTTCACAGAGGTAAACGTGTGCCCAAAAAAAAACTATTTTGAATCTACGGCAAACCATTTATTATAAAAGCAAAATATGTTTGCTATTATGAGACCTATGAATGATATGCAAATCTATTATAAATCTATAACCCGATTGAAGGTGGGATATCGGAATCGGTGAAAACCGCAGTGCTTATGTCAAAATTGATGAACGTTCGGTATCGAAAAAGTCTTTTAAAATATATAAAATGCGCAGTAGCCATTATATTAGTCTTCAAAGCAATAAAACTTTATCAACCGGTACCCTGCCAGAATGAATTGATAAGAAGAAGAAGATTTTTAAAAGAAAAATATTTCATGTACTACGAAGCGTTCAGAAGCGTTTTTCCAGGTATTCAATAATAGGTACATTTTGATGTAAATTTAGCCGCCTTTACTTTTCATTTATTCTGAGCTACGTCTGGTGTCATGAGTAGACAATTCATAAAAATTAGTAAAGAGGAACTTTTGACTTGATTTGAAAAAAAATAAATAAATTTCTATGCTTCGAAACTCAAAATTCCACACTTTTCGGCTCAGCATACGAAAACATAGTAAACATTCTTTTTTGCTATTTTTCTGCTCAAATCTAAATTTACCGCAAATATCTGGTTTGGAGGAACTTTATTATTATATTATTATGTTATAATTTTACTATTATTACATTTAGTAGTAAAATTATATCAATTAATTGAAAAATGAATGTCAGCTGGTGAAAAATTTATTTTACTTTATTTTATTCTAGTGATTCGAAGTTATATAAGATGATGCTTATCCGATTTTTTAATTATCGACATAATTCTCAATTTGATTGGTTTTATAACTATATATTTTATGTCTAATAACCACAGAGTCAGAATAATAATTATTTGACCAATAATTTTAAAAAAATTCGCCCAATTTTTTTATCACAATTGTAAAAGCTAACAATTACGAGTTAAACACACTTTTTACGCTATCGCAATTTATTATTGAAACTTATATTATAAATAGCTTTTCATAAGTTATGAGTGATAACAGTCTTTTAAATCAACAATTATTATTTGCTTCCTTTTTTAAGTTTTGAAAGTTGTAACTACAGTATTTGGAGCAAGATAATAGTACCGAACTAGTCCAGTAGAGAGTCCCAACTGGTCCCGAAATTATTTCGAAGTAGTCCCGATTCAGTCCCGTACTAATCTCGAAAGTGTCTAAAAAAAGTCCCGTGCTTCAAAACTGAAACAAGTCATAATCATAATTATTATGAGAAGACTTAAATGATAAGTCTCAACATAGAAATCTTTGAATACTTACAAAAGGTTTATGTCGCTGATAAATATTATGAGAAAACTTTTATAAAAAAAGTCTCAAAATAAAATCCTTTGAAGACTTTAATTTATCCCGCTGATAAATATTATGAGAAAACTTTTATAAAAGAAGTCTCAAAATAAAAGTCTTTGAAGATTTTAATTTATCCCGCTGATAAATAATATGAGAAAACTTTTATAATAAGAGTCTCAAAATAAAAGCCTTTGAAGACTTTAATTTATTCCGCTGATAAATATTATGAGAAAACTTTTATAAAAGAAGTCTCAAAATAAAAGTCTTTGAAGACTTTAATTTATCCCGCTGATAAATTATATGAGAAAACTTTTATAATAAAAGTCTCAAAATAAAAGTCTTTGAAGACTTAAAACTATTTATCTCGCTGATAATTATTACGTAAAGACTTTTAAGTATAAGTATTTGATCCATAGCTATAGATTACTCCAGAAATTTGTATTTTATTAGGTATGATAATTATATATTAACTTTTACTCTTTTTTCTCGTAATAGTTATGTTTCTGTAAATAATGCTTCTACAATTTTTGCGCCCAGTCCCAGTTTTCCCCTTAAGACGCCACTGATATTTATACTTTCGTTAACGTTTGTACGAAGGTTGTCCAACCAGCAAGGGACTGATTAATAGGTTTTATTATGATTTTGCAAAAACGTCAAATTTAAAAAATCGAAAATAATAATACCGGTAAAGAAAAAGCAAACAATCATAAATGGTGAGCTTCAAATTTAAATAGTTTGCACGCATTTCGGCAAATTTGTAAGGAATTTCGGTAAAATTCTACCATTATATTGAAGAAGGCGAATAGAGGAGTTGTGGGGATAACTACAGTTTAAGCTATCGCTACTGCTCTTCTTACTAAGCGTGCAAATAGCTAGCGGCGATATGGCCGATTTCTATACTTGTTTTTTTTTTTTTTTGTTTTCAAATAGTTTATGGGCTGGTGTTTTTTTCATGTACTTTTGTTGATCATGCAGTTCTATCTGCTGTATTCAAGCCCATTGTTTGTTGCTCCTCAAAAGTACTGTACGATGGCAAGGGTACTGCTGCTATGTGGATAGAAATTTCATATATATTCTCACAATCGTTTGCAATTTTCAATTTGGTATTATTTACATTAGCATTACATCGATTATTCTTTTCGCTTGTATAAAAGCTAGCCCGTTACTTGGATTATCAATCAATGTATAATTAACTTTCGCACTGTTCACACTTATTTGAAAAGTTTTTTTTTTTTTTGGACGCCACTAAAACAGTAGTTTCAAATGAAGTACGACATTCTAATATTTGTCCTTGTTGCTTTGGCGTTCTGCGCCAACGCTGAACCCGAACCAGCCAAAGGTACTAAGCTTCTCACAGATTTTCCCGCTTTCGGTATATACTCAACATTTCTTTACTTCCATAGATCAACTAAGAGTTTTTCAACGCTTTCGTTCGGCTGGAAATGCACAGGAAGCACGTAATGTAGAAGCTGATATTGATAAAAACGATACCGACGCTGATGATGACGATGATGACGATTTCAGTGATGATGCCACGCCCAAGAGGAGTTCTAATCCATCGAGTGGTCGTTTGTTTTTTAAAAGATTTTTCGGTAATAATTTATTTGCCCAGCAGCAGCAACAAGCGCCAGTTATCCCGATTATAATCACTGGTGCAGGGGCGTACACAACTCCAACTTCGCCCGTTACTACACCGACCACATCCACCACACCAACTGCCACATCTGCTGCTGCCACATCGCCAGCTACTGGCACCGCTGCTGCTGCCACATCGCCAGCTACTGGCACCGCTGCTGCTGCTACTGGCACCGCTACTGCAGCCGGCCGTAGGGAAGTGCTTAAACGTCAAAATGAAATGACAGCTGCAGCTGCAGCAGTTAATGATGAACAGCAATTGCAAACTGCGTACGGTGCTGGAGCACAGGAGTATGTTGTGACAGATCAACAGATTCGCGGCACTTCCGATGCTAAGGCGTCCAAGGGTCCGGCTCGTGTGAATCTGCGTCGATCCGGTGCCAAAAATGGTCAGGTGATCTCAGTGCGGATTCCAGCACGTTATCGTAATTATTTCAAAAATGGTCAGAGGGTGATGCTAAATACAAATAGGAGGCGGCCGGCTAAGCGACGTGTCGTGCAGAGAAGGCGCGTTAATAATTATCGTAGGAGAAGGGTTGGTAACAAGAGACGTCGCGTAAATAATTAAATTGAATCACAGAATTTTTGGAAATTTTGTGTTATATTATATTGCGTTTATTTAAATCGAATTAAAATTAAAAACACAATGTTTTGTAGAATGTAAAAATTGGCCCCAATATTGATCGTGTCCTAATCAACGTTGCTGTTTATTCTCGATTAAAAAAAAAACTAAGACCTAACCATTTCTATTAATTTTTTGAACTGAGTGTGAATTTCTCAACAAATTTCAAACCCCATTACTTATGAATTTTCACGGAAAAATTCTAATTTGATTGAATTTGAAGGTCCAGCTGAGAAGTTTCCATTTTATTTTTACTAAAATGTCGTATTTGTAGCGTGAATATTATCTACATTTCCCCGATTAATTTGTATATGTTCGTATATACCTACAGCCATTCCAATATAGATCAAAACTTTCTCATCCGATTTGCATAAGTGGGATATCGCCGGAATGGATATAAGTTAAAGGGTATTGAGTTTGACTGCCTTGAAAAATTTCCGCACAAATTTCCCAAATTTCGTTCAACTAAAATAAGATAAACAAGGCTTCAGATGGTATGACTGTTTGAATGTGCACTACCAAACCAAAAAAAAAAATATACGACTTAAAGAAAATAATTATCCTAGAAAACTATATTTTTTTCCAAATTTTATATGAGAATAGGTTGAAAATTATTTGTTTAAATATAAGATCTACCTCTCCTCTTGGACTCCAAGCTAAAACTTGTTTATTTATTTGATTTTTTTTATTCTTATTAAAAATATGAAATTTTGTGTAAAATTTGACATTTTTTTGAGTATTCTCGAAACTATTGGAACTTTCATTTGAGCGGTTTTTTGTTGCGGATTGAACTAAATTTTTAGAAAAAAATAAAAAGATTTAAAAAAATATATAGTCTAAAACTTTCGATATGTACATTATAAATATGAAATGGCCTATACTCAAACCACTATTTTCATGTGACGCTATAGAGCTTATAGTTTTATTGTTCCTTGAATTTTTGATATTATGATGATCTTGACGTGTATTTTCCCTAAGATACAATCCTATCTTCTATTTAAACAGTTGGTTCGTGAATTGTTTTATAGAAAATTGCATGCATTTACACATATATTAAGCTTTCCGACCCATTTATTTATATCAACTTTTATGAGTTTTCATGAGCTCAAGGCAAATTTTTTAACAGCAATTGCAGTTGTAGAAGTTATTATGGTTGTTTCCGAGATCATCACATCTCCCAATCAATTTTATGGTTTTAGAGTTTGTGTGAGACTGCGGTATTAATGTAATGGGTATACACAGATCTAGTCAGACTAATTATCACATATTCTGCTGTGGTATAGAGACCTAGAACCAAAGCAAAAGCCATGGTTTCTCCGCTAAACAGGCTGCAGAGGTGGGTGTGTAACGGAACTGGAGCTGATTGGCACCTTAACAGAGATTTCAGATGCTTTACTGTCCTAGGAGCATTGACAATGGTTTGCAAATCAGAAGTGTTTGCTATACTTAAGGTAGCGGACTGGTTAATTGGTTAAAGGTGGCATGGATACCAAATTAGAGTCTATATTCACAGCCAAGCTACACTAAAAGTCCTTTTCAAAAACTATCGAATATACTAAGTTTAGACTACAGACTGCAGTGTTCAATCTAATGAGCTGACAAACGAACTGGCTAACTGCGGCTCTTTGCAATATACCATTAGACTGCATTGGGGAGATCATTAAAAGCCCGCATGAGAACCGTAGTTCCACTACGGACACCTACAAAACAACCAAAAGCTTCGTGAAAAATCCGGAAAACCGAGTGGTGGTGAATATCGTTAATTGACAGAGAATGTACGAGTTATGAGTCCTCGTTGCGTCGATTACAAAATACAGTTCTTGTGGCAGCTCGTAGCTACGATAGGCATCATCGATGACCCGATGTACACATTTTGTCTTGAGAAACAGGATAGCATATCGACAAGCTTCACAGATTCTTCAAAGATAATAGTCGCTTGGAGCCAAGCTCAGTGCATACATACATCCATGCACATTGTTGTAGTATGACCCAAAAGTTACTGGCCTGCGCTATAAAATGAATAATAAGTTTAACAAACATTTTTATACCCGCCAAAACGTTCAAGAACAGTTGATTTTACTCATCTGGTAATATTATTCCTCACAATTTACTTTAAATTTACGGAATAAATAATAGTCGCTTGGAGCCTAGTCGGGGGAGGCGCGGTTGTTCTCAACGTTTTTCTTAAATAGCATCTTCCAATTTAAGGAAATAGATCTTTAAAATCCACCAGTGAAATACCTTTGGACTCCAAAAAGATTGCAACTATTATGGTTTTCTGCTTTTGCCCTATATTTTTTCATATCCTTTTCCTCTATTCTTAATCCCTTTTTCCTTCCCAGACCTCAAGTGCACTGGACAACTGCAGGTTTCGGATTTTCAACCTAATGGGTTGAATATAGTACAGTGAAATAGACCACTGCTCTTTGTATTCGCAATTCCGTGAAACCTTACATCTCTCTCAAACATCTTCAGTTTGGTCTATAATTCATTATCAAAATACTTGATCTGTTATGAATGTTCACCGCGACTTCTTCCATTTTTTGGTCAGCTTAATCGACATACTGGGGCAGCTGTTCGTGCTGTTGCGACTAAATTTCGCACCAAATTTACCACCCCTATGCTGAAATCCGAATTTTCGTAGCCTACGAATTCGTAGCTCCGTTCCGAACAATTCGAAAATGCTATGCTGAAATCCGTTCGTAACTCACGGCCGCGTTGCCAACTAAAATTATTAAATTCGAAGTTCTTAAAATAAAGTGAAATAAACAAAGTGAAGAGTGAATTTTGAGACCAGCGATTATTAGTTATTTGTAAGCAAGTTTTTTAATTAAATTAAAATAAAATGGATTCTGTAGCCGCTGCACTTTTGTCCCAGGAGGAAGAATATGCTATAAGCAACAGTTGCATGAATATGCAGAGGAGATTATTACGAGACGATGCAAATTTATTAAAAAAAAACAATGTATCATAAATCAATTTCTTAAAACTAAATAAACAGTTGAATTCAGTACTTTAATAAATATATTCGCACTGGCCTCACTGCTGAAGGTTTTTTTCTTGCAATAGCAGTAGCCTCTGCTGCAACGCAAGCTCCTTTCTTTTCATGGCCTCCATTTCATTATTGTGCCTTTCTTCTCGCGCAGAGACTCCCTCTTCATGTCATGAATATTTTGCAAAATATTTATTAATACACCACTTTTTTCTATGCACAATTTAACTTACATATTTGTTCGTTGTTTTCCGTGTACACTATTTATTTTATTATAATTATTGTTTTGAATTTGCTAAGTTCCGACACCAGTTGCTATTCGTACAAAATCTCCGAAAAATGCAATGAAATGACAGCTACGTCGGATTCAGGCATACCAACATTACGAATTTCGAAATTACGATTCCGCAATTCGGATTTGAGCATACCGATGTTACAATTCGTAGCAAATTCGTAGTTACGACGGATTTCAGCATAGGGGTGTACATTGTGGGACATTAAACCGCCAACACACTTGCGTAGTGTGCGAACTGAAGAAAATATCGCAGCGTATCGGCCAGCGTTAGCGATGACCATGAATTATCGTTTCTCGCCATTCGGAGCAATTGGGTATCTGTTATTTCACTATAAGGAAAATTTTGTCGCAGGATTTAGGTGTGACGCCTTTCAAAACACAACTGGCGCAAGAATTGAAGCCGACCGACTGAATGGGCTCCTGAAAAGTTTGCCGAAAATCCACTTTTTATCGAAAAATTATGTCCCGCGACGAAGCTCATTTTAGGTTAAATGGATATGTGAACAAGGAAAACTGCCGTTTTTGTAGTGAAGAGCAGCCAGACGCATTGCAAGAGCTACCAATGCATCCAATTTGCATCACGGTTTGGCGTGGATTACGCGCTGGCGGACTGGCGCACTCATTCGTAAAATACCGGCCGAAATGTTGGAAAGAGTGTGCCAAATTGGACTAAGCGGATGGAGCATTTGAGGCACAGCCGCTGCTAATAAATCCATGAATTTAACGATTTAAATAAAGCTTTGATACATCTTTCTGAATTTTATCTGCTTTTTAATCTATTTCAAATTTCAGTTTATTTTTAAAAGAATTCACCCATTATATATACTAAGCTTTATTTCGCACACACTTTTAACCGTAAGAGTTTTTCATCTTCGATGATCTCCCTATATTTTATTATAGGTCACGAAGACGGAAGAAAATTTACTTAAAATATTTAAAAAAAAAATCAATTGCAGTTTTTTTCGAAAACATTAAATAAGAATACAGTGTGATATGAAAAGACTACATAAAATCTTCCATTGCGTTAGAATTTGAAAAAAAATGTTTTTGCCGGCCAAATATAAATTCACGTGCTTTATCATTGAATATATGTACATAAATTAAGAATATGGCATACTACTGTGCGTCTTTCTGAAATGAGTAAGCAAAATTTTTATTTGAGTCGATAAACAAAATTAACTACACATGTGAATCCAAAAATTCTCAATTCGACAAGCAATTGACCTAATTAAATTGTAATAATTATTTCATTCATCAAAGTATTCAGCCCACACATCAATAGAAATAAGAATACTCATTTATGTACTTCTTTCAACCTGAAAACAAGTGGTAGACGGAGTATCTGTACTTGAATTGCCCGCCGCAAGCAAGATGATTTGCAAAAATAGAAACAATAGTTAGCTAAATAATTCTATAAATCTATGCTGGTAGTATAAACTATTTTTAGTTGAATAAAATTTATAAAGGTGAATGGTAGACGACGCAAATAAACGCTTATTAATTTTCAAAATCCAAAAAAAAAAAAAACAAGACATTACAATAATCATGCGCCGTACATATCTCACTGCAGTTACATTTTTCATTTTGCTTCTCAGTCATCTGGCGTGTGGAAGTAAGTAACTTCGAAAGATTTAATAAACTTTCTATAACACAGATTCACGCCATTCAAATAGCAACAGCCGCCACACGCATCGCCTTTGTGAAGGATAAAAATTTTATGTCGAAATGCTCGTTAGTTGAGCAAGAGGCATTTCAAATACCAATAGCACTGCTGCGGCTGGCAGAAACAACGCCAAATGACGAAACTCAGGAGATGCGAGAGAAAGAAGTGTTTGCTGTGGGAAGCGGGGAAAATAGCGGAACATCAGATGCTTTAGTGCACAATCAAAAGAGATATACACTTGTCGAATTAAGCAGAACAAAAGCGCAGCAAATCATTAATAGCGAAAATGTACAGTTAGTCGAGAGTAAAAATGCGCTTCCTACAACAATTGAGCTATACAATGAGGATGATGTTAACGATGCGGTTTATGAAGATGAGCGTTCGAAAAAGCGTCCTTGGCGCAGAGTTCAACGCATCATTTATCGTCAGTTAGTTAAGAAGCCAAAACGTTATTTCAATAGAATTGTACATAGATTTGGCTAGACTTGTGACAATTTAATATTAATCTGTGTGGTTAAGAAATTGCGAAATGTGAATGAAAGAAAGATGTGTGTGTAGTAATATTTTGTATTTTTGCTTTTATTTAAGTATATTGGGCCCGCTTTAATGTAACCGACTTGCATAAGAACGCTCCAGCTTGAAAAAGCAAAACTGCAAGCATCCTTCATGAAGCAAGAGATTTATTTCGAGCTATTTAATAACTGAAAATAGCTGTGATGCCAAATTTTTGTTAATTTAGTTATATATTTAAAAATACAATGCAAATAAAAACAAATTAGGTCTTAAACTAAAATTTCCCATGCCTTTTCTTCCGGCTCATTCACAATAGCGCAGTTTTTTTTTTCATTTTCCAACACTACATCTCAAGTCGGATATCATTTTACCGAGCTGCCTCTACTCGCATATTTTTCCGAGTTAGTGTTGTTGCTTTACATGCTTTTTCTTATCCTACCTAGTGTTCTTTTGCAACTAGGTTACAAACAAATGGGCCCATTATAAGTAGTTACATTTTTGGATTATAAAAATTTGTTTCAATAACTGAAGCAGTTGCTTGACTATCAAGTCATTATTTAAGTTGTTCATTACGAGTTGTGAATATTTATAAACAATACAGGCGCTGCTACAGAATAAATAAGCATGCGCGAAGCGGCAGCGACGCGACCAACAACTGCTTATCGTGGCGATTTCTCATTCGAATGTGCAGTGCCTCTCGCTTAACCTTTGAAGTACAATTGTTCATTTTTCAGCACACTTAGTTTTAAAAAGTGCAATTGGCCGATTTAAGGTGCAAATACCAATCGCTGATAAGCATTTTATTTAAATGTATACAAAGTCCAAATATGTATATCTGATAGCGCTGACACTTAGGACAAACCCGAGTGATATGACCCGATTTCTTTCTTTTAACAACATCACACAATAATATATTCGAAAAGTATTAATTATTTAGTGTACTATATAGTTTAGTATACTATATTCGAAACTATTTCTACGCATACATTTATCATTTTGGATTTGCATTATCAACTCGTACTCCTATCGAAATTGATAATTTCCAAGAATATACAAATACTACTCGAATTGAAAAAATTCAATTCCCTGCTGTAAAAATTTATCAATTTCTAAAATTAGATAATTTTTTAATAAATATTTTGCAGTGACTTAAAATAAAATCCACCTTTATCAAACACCCAGGACCAGATCACAAAAAGAAAACATATAAGCATGCCGGAGTTGTGTTTTGTTTCTACGGAAAAATTTAATTAATTAACATCAACAACTATAATAATTTAAGGAAAATTAATTTTTTATGAAATGTTTGAATAAATAAATACTATCACTTAACATGATTATATTAAATGCATTGTTTCGATCATTAATTTACTTTAAAACAGGCAGCTTAACTAGCTTAATTTCGCATAAAAATAGTTAATAAGTAATTAGCTTACCTTTGGTAAAAAGATAGCTACCAAAGGCAAATTTATGTAAAATAATAGTTAGATAGTAGTTAGCTGTCAACTAATGCAGAGGTAATCAGGCCTGACTTTTTTTCGAACATCGCCATAAAAAAATAGTTAGCTTTTCTCAAAGAAAATATGCAATTAATAGTCAACGCTAGTGTTTTCTTAAACAGATTAAACAGTTCCTGCAGGTTTATTTTGTTGCTATACCCAAGGGCGTATGCAAGGTGGGACAGGAGGGGCAAATACCCACCCGGAGCGTCGATTTAAATCACGACATAAATTATGATAAAATATACATAAAATTTATAAAATTTTTAGTTATAATTATGATTTTTGGAACAATTTTGGGAATGCAGTTTTATACCATTAAATTTTAGTGCAGTAAAGTGTAGTTTTGTATAATTTATATAGCTTGTGGCCAGGTTTGTATTAGGAATAATATGAGAAAACAACAATTTTTCAAAGTGGTAGAAGCGATAGCTGCTATTTTGAGATTGGAATGGCACCGAAAGTGCCAAGAACAGTAGATCGCCAAAAATATCGCTCAAACCATCCTTCATCAGATGTTATAAAATATTGGATAATAAATCATCAAATTCCGTATTTGGATTCCTTGATAAGCTATCGAGAACTTAGATTTCCAGAAGATAACTTTCCAGCATATTCATTATTTCTCCATCATCCAACGAATATGTTGACAGAGCAATCAAATATGTATACCGAATTTTACGGCTTCGAAGATTTTTGTTGATAAATGTGGTGCCATCTTTGGCATGAAAAGAACTATGCGCTGAAGAGAATATTGGAGCTATGCGATATCGAGAATTTTTTTTTTTCGACAATGTAACTTTTTTTACAAATAGTAACAACTTTACCTTGTAATGCAAGCTCAATCGGTAGAACCTGAAGAGTGAAGACCTGGCTTCGTTTAACTATGATGGAGAATCATTTAAATGGTAAATAATTACACTAAAAATAAATGAAATTTTTAATAATTTTACTCTTGTTAAGTTTGCGTTCATTTATACATGTTTGTGTTCATAGAAATATTACATCACAAAAAGAAGAAGAACTTACGAAAAAAATCTCAAAAGATTTTCTGAAGATTCCTGTCGTCTTATTTTGAGTCTGATTCATTTCACATATGTATGTATATATTCTTAATAGAGTAGTAAATCTACAATTCTACTATCTTGGTATCTAGATGAGTTTGCCAGAACTGGTTTGAAAATAGCGAAAACCATGAGAAACCTAAAGTTTAAAATAAAAGTGAACTACATCAAAAGTTCTGACCTACATATATGTATTATTTTTGTGTAATTGTGTAATTTAAAAAAAAAACGGAATTTTAATGAGCTCTAGGTCAGCTTTATATTAGGGAATGTTATAAGAATTCAACAATTTTGTTTTGTTTGAAAAAAAAATTAATTTATTGGCCTTTATGATGGGAAAGAAAGGAGTTGAATTTTGCGAGACCAGAGCAATTCACTAAGTCTCACGGGGCATTACATGTAAGTTGTTATACGAAAACTTTATAAATTACTAATAAAATAGAACTTGATTCTGCAATGACGCTGGGTTATAATTCTGATGCCAATAGAAACCCGCAAAGGGGTTTGGTGTAAAAAAGTACCACTTTAATGACAATTGAACGGTAAAATTATGGAGGAAATATCAAATATTAAAAGTTAAATAATAATAATAATATTTTGAAAATTAACCAAGTAAAGGTACCTGTTTTTTCCCCAATATTTCGCTATTGCGAACGCAGCACGACGTCGCCCAAATGATGGTTTTGTTTTGTTCAGATATTAATTTCGAATTCTCAAACTGATATTTCCTTGGATAAAACCATGTAAGAAATACCAGTTGCTTGTATAGAAAAAAATTGTTTGACTAGTTGGATTTGTAGGAGACTAGTTTACAACTACATACATACATATGTGGTGCATTTGACTGTAGGGTGATAATCGTCCGTTTACTACATGGAGGCATACATATAATTGTTAAGAATTTTCCCTGCCGGGTATTACACAAACATAAAGTAAAAGATTCGTTCTGTTACTATTGCCTACTTATAGGCACATATTACAGATCTTGAGTAAAATCTTTCGACAATGCCACACGACAAGACATCAAGCACCCCATTTTAATTAGACGTATTCACAATATATGACAAAAATTTAGTATAGGAGCAGAATAACAAAATATTATATCACAATAGATATTCATATAAAACAAAATGTCAATATTTTTTCTTGAGAAATGAACACCTACCTAAGAAATGATCGACTAAAAAGTATTTGTCTTATTTTGCTTAATATTTAATAATATACCATAATACCAGCGTTGCCTTTTTTAGGTCAAATTTTTTGTTTTTTTGCTAAATAACTTAAATTTTTTCTGTTTACTATCGCGTTTTATACCCAAGCGCACAGGCATATAACTTTGCTAAATCAAGGGTTGTTGTAACAGCATAAACCAACTGAGATAGATATAGATATATATACCAAAATTCTCAGAATTAATACTGAAATTGTTCTACAACATCAAGGTTTTTACAATTATACATTTACTTTGCACAAAAAAAATGAAATGATGCAATTTCAGCCTCTTTTTAGATGACCATTTATAAGTACATATATGGGCAGCCTAAAGAAAGTGGCAAATCCTGTTTAAATATTCCGGAAATATCCGCAGCATTTGAGAGGGCATTTAGTACAGAGGAATAGACTCTGTCACGCTCCTCCTTAAAATCGAATATTTTGGAATTTTTATTGTTCATCAGCAAAAAGCTGAATAATTTTGAAAACTCCGTAGGCCATTTTGGACACTTCCCAATGTAAGGTAAAAAGAGCATAATAATTAGTTATATTCAAATTAAGTATAGAAAACACTAAACTTTATAATTTAGAAGGAAGGGATGATTCGCTAAATTAAAAGCCTGGTTCTAATATTGTGGAAAATTTATGTTGGCATCGATGTTTCTCCAGCTCGTGAACAACATATACATAGGCCCATAGGCAGGCGGCAATCATGGCCTTAGGTTGGTACGTTCAGAAACGGTCGGTAAGTGTCTGACTTCTCTTTCGACCGAGTCTGAATATTTCCTTAGCAGACAGAATTCGCTGCCAGGCCAGAGCGACAAAAGAACCAAGGAGAATTCGTATCAGATGGTGTTATAAGCACAAAAACTTTACCACCAAAAATTAACACCAACAAAATATATACACAATGCCAGTATGATTTACAACAAACACATCATTTTGCCTTAAAGTTCACCAAGCGAATTCAATAAGCTTCTTGATCAACTTCACCTTAAATGAATTCGCTTTGAATAGAACTGACAAAAATTATTGGGTAAAAGCTCACACCACGTCTTATTAGAGAACAAATTATCTGCTTCAGCTAGTCGGCTCATTTTGAGACAGTGTATTCTCCGACAGTCACAAATAAAATTCCCACTGATATAGTCGGCAATAGCACGCGGACATTGGCCACGTTTGTTTGTTTCGTTTGAGTGTTTTTGCTATTGTTTTCGAACTTTATACCCACAAATTCGTAGCAATTAAAAATCTACAGACGAATTTATTTTACTTTGTTATTCCAACATATGGATTTGGAATATTGTGGTGTGAGTCAGTAAAAAATGTTTCTTTAATTAGTTGCTAATCTTTCGTAGCGTTGAACCCATATTGAAGTTAAATTGGCGAACCAATAATATAACGCGAGTTTGCTTTGCATAATTTGTTTATATCTCAACTTGGCTGCTACTAAATATGACGCTGCTGGGAAAATTAGCTATTGTGACAGGTAGATAATAATCGACAAATGGGAACAATAATACACGAATACTCGTTTAATAATAATTTTGTTGTCTATCAATAAATATTTTGTTTTTGGCTCTTTTCGTTTTCGTTTCGCTGACAAATTTCTGCTTCGTTGTTTATCGCACACGTCAAATCCACTTTCTGTAGGCGCTGGTTCGGGCATTGGTCGCGCCACCTGCCGTCTACTAGCACGTGACGGAGCAAAAGTGATCGCAGCTGATCGTAACTTGCGGGCAGCAGAACAAACAGTCAAAGAGATCGGAAATGGTGAGTACGTTCGCCTGAAAGTAGGCACTTCAATTTTTTTTTTATAACTATACACACAATGTGGTATTACATTTCATTTCTCGCAGATCATGCCATTGCATTGGAAGTCGATGTGACTTCGCTGCAGAGCGTCAGCAAAGCGGTCACTTCATCCATAGAGCATTTCGCACAGCCACCTTCAATTGTCGTCAATTCGGCGGGCATTACACGGGATGGTTACCTACTTAAAATGACCGAACAAGATTACGATGATGTCTATAAGGTGAATTTAAAGGGCACCTTTTTGATGACTCAACAATTTGCGCGTGCCATGATCGAGCATCATGTGCGAAATGGCAGCATTGTAAATATATCGAGCATTGTGGCGCGTATCAGTAATCCTGGTCAGGCCAATTACGCTGCCACAAAAGCTGGTGTTATCTCGTTAACTGAAATTGCTGCTACGGAGTTTGGAAAATTTGGTATTCGCGTAAATTCGATATTGCCTGGCTTCATCGATACGCCAATGGTGGATGTTGTGCCGGAAAAGATTAAGGAAATTATGATGCGAAGATGTCCAATGGGACGTTTGGGGCGTTCAGAAGAAATTGCAGATGTGATTGCATTCCTTGCAGGTGAAAAATCGTCGTATGTGAATGGCGCGTCAATTGAAGTGACCGGTGGGCTGAAATAGGCTAGAGACTGATTCGAGAGTGCGAAGAATATGTTTTTTTTTTTTATATCTTTGTTCACCACTGCTAAGAGCATGGAGAATTGAACTGTATCTCATTTTTGTTATTTGCCTAATTACTGTAAAATTGTTTCTATTAAAATAAAAGTAGTGTTCATATTTATTTGGTTAGTGTTACCAGAGCTTTTTTCGTGAGAAAGCAATATTTTAGAATTTTTCACTTTAACACAATCGGCAATTCTCAGTACGTAAACTATAACTTTACTTCACAGAGCGAAGTACATCAAAGCAATTTTTTTTTATATTTGCTTCGTTCAATTGGAATTCTTATTAGGTGATAGATGAATGTTTTTTGTAGAGGCCCTAGTTTTCGTAGAATATTTTTTTAAATCGCGGTTTTTGGGGGTACTTCATTTGTTTTGTTTGATTTCGAGCACACTATTTTCATATTCTACTGGCGAATGGAGCATCCGAAATACTCTACTATAAAATATGAAGCAAATAAGGCATATAATATTCAAATACAAATATATCACAAAACAAGAACTATTTTCCAAAACACTTGTCCTGCCATAAGTTTTGTAACAGGTTCGGGCTGTTGTAAAAAATAAACTTTTTTTTTTTAATTATATTTAATAATGCATATACTAAATGTTCGATGTACAAAATTTTATTCGAAATGATCACCTTTTTCTTTCACACAAGCCCTCAACTTATTCGGCACGAACCAAAGATTTTTCTAAACATTCCAAACTGCTGTGGGGTATTTGGCAGGCCATGTTCTCCAACACTGACCACAAACTCGTCCACAAACTAGTCCAATGGATTCAAATTTGGATTTCCAGACGCCCAGTCATCTGCAGCTATGAAACCAGGAGTATTGCTTTAAAGCCACTGCTGGGGGATTTTTGTCTTGTGTGCTGGAACAGAATCTTGCTGGAAGATTCAATTCTCTCCATCGAAGAGAGTAATGCTTAACTGCTTTCATCACACCATCTAAAACACCCAGTTTTAACCCCTCTTTACCAGAAGTGAAGAGGTGTAACGCCCTTATAGGAGACTCCACGCTAAACCATTACAGCAGCTAAATGGTGAACACGTCGAACTCTTGGAATAACATTTTTTGCGTATATTTTGCCATTTTCCATTTCAAATACTTCTTCAACAGTGAAAATTTTGCCATCTGTAAAAAGGATACTTATCATGTATCTGCTGAGCTTCATTTGCTTCAAGCTCGTTGTCAGAAAATGACAAGTTGACCGAAGTTGAGATCATCTCGAATAAGCCTTGGCTTTGGTTCGCACCACGAGAGGACGACCTCAACTGCAGACGCATGGGGAAATCGACCAATAGTGCGGTAAACAAATCTTTATTCTATATTCAGATTTTTGAGAAGCTCATACATTTCACAGGCACTTTTCCCACAATTGTGTAAAAACAATCACCGCAGTGCGATTTTTTTTTAGCTCTCCACTGCATTGTCAATAAGCGAAAGCAAACACTGAATTGATTATTATACATACATACATATACGAGTATGAGTAGACACTAAGAATGATAGATTGCGCTGATTGATCTGAAATTCGGAGAGTAACTTGGCTGTGACGTCACACCAAATTTACCGGTGGAGAGAAATGAGAGGAAACACTTTCATTTGCATGTCAGAAATAATACACACTAAAATTGTTAAACACGTTCAAAAGAATAGATACACAATATTGCAAATATACATACACACACGGTTTTTGTAAACAAAATCTGTTGTGACGTAGAAATTCTGTAAATTTTTCTGTTCAAGAGAGCGGTGGCATACAAATTATAATAAAAAATAACGCCACATTTTCTGCGAATTTATCTTCGCTGTATGCATTGCAAACTTTGTAACAGAATTTATGATAAGACTAAGTGATATTTTCTTGATCAACCAAATTTAATACATTTTTCTTTTGGAATTTTCAGAAACATTTTAAAGTGACAATTAGTGACAGAGAGTTAATGAGCGAATTTATGTTTTAATAAATCTTAGTTAAGCGTGAATGGTATTCCACCAAGTAGTACTTAGCGGGTGATTACTGTACTGCACATAAATAATTACATAAGTACATAAGTTATAAACTATCAAGTTGCAAGAGTAATGGAAAGTAGCACGCGAACTTGAAATTTGCCTACAGCCAATAACTAACAGCTGGCAATCATCATCCACATTTGACAGCATTTGATGACGTACGACCGGAAGTTAATAGTTCACATATTTACATAGTTTACTTGCGTACTAAACATACGACTATTTGTGCGTGGGTGTGTGTGCAAGTGTGAGAGTGTTAGAGGATTGTTGCAGTGCGAAAGATCATTGCAAACTAAGTAAGTAATTTTTTGTCTATTTGTATTTGGTTTAGCGGGTAGTTACAGTACTAAACTTTTTGTTAGCTTATTACTCAGCTGCTGGCTATTTATTTATATATTTACAAAAACGTTTTACTAAATGGTACGCAGGAAAATGCACCACATTGTTTGAGCATAAAATACATATTCGTCAAAGCCACCAGCTGGCATGGCAGCTAAGTACTTGCAGTACTACTGAATGTAAGTAAAAGGGGAAATTAGAGGTTGGAAATCATATTTGGGTCAATGAACTTTGTGCTTTACCACCAGACTGATTTAAAAGTAAATCTGGAGATTGTGCTGGGTGACAACTTATTTATGGTAACTGATATGATGGGTTTAATGGCCCTAGGTGATATTTTTAATGTCCACAGCTACTGTAAATGATTTCGACTTTCGAATAAATTCTCTTTCGCTTTTAAACTACGTTCACACTATAGCGCAAATTACTTAACTTCATTTAAATTGCGTGACATAAATCAAGTGGATTCATACGCGTCATTCGTAACTTTTCTTGGGAGCTGGAATGCTCCAGGGTTGTATTATGATATCTTTGTTTTTATTTACAAACCCGAAAGAGTAAAATCTTAATATTTTATAATGGATCGTCCAACAGAGGGTATAAGAATCTATTGTAAAAGTGACATTCTGCGATTATAAAAATACGTCACTATTGAAAAAAAAGATTTCATGTATGTGATCTCACAAAGCTGACGGATCACAATAATGGATATGAAGAATTCAGTTGCGGTGCAAATAAACTATATGACTTTGTCATAATATAGAATTTCCACTGTTATGAATTGGATTAAGTCGTCGTCAATTTTGTTTTCGACAGGGTAGAGCATGAAAAGAGATATTTTTTGAGGTTATCGCGAAAATTGTAAACTATAAGTAGAAAGTTATTTCGGGAGCGTTTCTAAAACTTCAAAAGATAATACAATATACATATGTATATGCGAATTGATGGCGAAGTGTTTTGCGCTATGCACATTTGCAATTAAAACTAATTTTCCGCTTTCATTTAGATATTTACTCAGACAAAAAACTTATATTACAGTTACCTTTCAAAAAACATTTTCAAAATACCGCCAGCAGTGCCACCTGAGACGATTAGTGAAAAACTTTTGAGCGATTTATGGTTGCGGATAATTAAACTCAATTAATGAAGTTCCCGCTTTATTTATTATAATGGATTAATTTTAGAAGAAACTACATAGTATATGTGTTATGCAACTGATTCTATGATTCTACTCAAATTCAATTCATTTTGAGGTATTTTTTGGCCAACTGCATTTCCCTCAATATAGTATGGAAGCGTTTCCGAAATACTTTTAAGCGTATTTTGAATGGAATAAAATTAATAGAATAATCGTGATTTGTTTTATGCCATTTATTTAATGTCAGTAAAATTTTATGATAAATGAAGAAGCTTGCAATTCCGCGCTTTAACGCGCTATTTAACAAAGACTGTAGTAAAAATTGTCTGAAAATTATTTTTAAAAAAAAATTTTGTTTTGTTTCTGATATATCGATTTTTAAAGAACAATTTTCCTTTTATTTAGTGCCCATAATTTTTCTATTCGCAGCTTTTTTAAATTTTTGTTTTTCAAAAGTCTTTCGAAATAAAAATTTAAGATCGTATTTGTATAAAATTAGAATTTTTTAATACAAAATATATATTTTTGATTTTTTTTTAATTTCATGTTCAGTGTCTTGTAATATTATTAAAGACTTAATTAATTCGTCGCTTACTATTTGGACTTAACTTGACTTCCAATTCCAAAAAGTAGTAGGATTGATAATTTATCTAAACAATGCTTTATATTGAATTGTTACAATTAAAAATTTAAGATTCACAACAATAGCACAGACCGACAAGATTCCAAAACCACTGAAGCCAGAGTTGCTCCGTCACATCAGGCCTTGCCCTTTCAAATGCACTTTAGTGTGCTCAAAAAAAATTTTTTTTCCTTTGACATATCCAATATGAAAGCTTGGACTCTTGGCTCGATCGAGAGCCGTAAGCAACAGTGGTAAGAGATTAGAGCTGTAAAACTTCGAAAGGTTAATTAAGACTGAAAAATGTTACGATATGAAAGGAAGAAAAAGGATTGTACTTTAAGTTACGGACAGCTATTTTACAATATAAGTTGATACCTTTATGCTAAATAACTACAAATATAGGCAAAGTCCATGATTTTCGCACTTTTAGCTTAGGATATCTCGAAGACAATTTTGAAAGCACAATCTTGTGCAGCGCACCGAAACCCTTTGAAAAAATATACTCTGGTTTCTGGTTGTGAAATTTTTTCAAATTACGGGTATGTCAATATATGCAATTATGTTTCTATAAAAAATTCCGTATTTCTAGGGCTGCCAATTTTCGGCATTTTACTGATACCGGGATTTTCGGGATTATATCATGCGTTCCCGGGACTGCCCCGCAATTAAAATTGATCGTTAAAAAATGTAACATGTGTACCAATGTAGGCGGTGCAGGCTATTATTGTGTTTTAAATCAGAACATTAAAAAATAACTATTATATTTAGTAATTGATTTATTTTTTAATAAACAAAAAACAAGCAAAACTTTACAAATATAAGTCTTCAATATTTTGCAATAAAAGTACTACAAGTAAAAAAACTATTTTCCTGCAGTTGCTACTGTTCTTCTTTTTACTAATTTAAATCACTATTTTAGATCGATATAAAATAATTCCGAGGGTTATACAACGTTTGTCTATAAAAGGATGAATAAATAGAATTGAAACTATTTACCTATAAAAATTGATTGAATCAAGAGTATGATGCTCAAATAAATGTTCGGTACCCGAAAATAACCGGAGTATATATTTGTGCTAAAATATATTAGAAATCTGCTTTTTGTTACTGTTTGTATTGATTAAAGTGTGATCTTAAAATAAATTAACGCATTGTGTGTGTTATCCTCCAATCGTTAACTAAATTTATCGATGACACTGCGGCACAAAATTTTGCGGTCGGAGATTTTTAAGTCGATTTTGGGTAATTTGGGGGCGCTGATTACGAAAATGATACCAGTTTTGTCGAATTGGCTCTAGTTTTTCAGATAAAGACTTTTAAATGTTTCACGAAAAAACCTAATTAAAAATACCAATATGGATTTAAATTATATTTTTATTACGCGCCTGTATAAGAATAATAAAAAAATAAAAAAAAAATATATTCGTTTCATTAATTAATTTTAAAAGAATTACAAAAAAAACTTTTTCTGTAGGACCTCCTATGATGTCGTTGCTCAGGACAATGCCGTATTAAGTTCCAGCAGTAGTCAGCCATCATGTGGTCGTCCCATCGACCTTGGTATCTTTCTTCCATTACTTTTATGCCTGTTGAAACCTTTCACATTAACTTCACGGAACTCCAAAATGAAGACCTTTACGTCCTCCTTGGCTCCAGTATCGCAAAGATTCTACACAAGATTTACAGACGATACCGGGCACCCAATATTTATTCTTTTGTGCAAGGCTTCTCCCAAAATATGCTTCATAGGTATTTTTCACAAACTCTGTGATTGGTTTTCTTTGCGTTTTAAGGCAAAATTTCCCACATATATAGCAAAAATTGTGGGAGACGTTAATACAAGGTTTACGTTTCAAACTCATATTTTTCAAGAAAAAACGAACTATAATACTCGAAATAAGACACAAGCTGATAACGTCAAGGTCAAAAAGCAGATAAATGAAAAAGAAATAACTAAACACGTGAATATAAGTTAACACCTGCAAACTCGCATCCGGCCAAAACTCTGTTCCCACCGATAATGCTGACAGCACATCTAAAAGTTTGCGTGGGACAACAACTTAAACTCCTACAACAACTTGCAAGGGAAATAAAATATTTAAACCAACGAACTACTTGTTTTAATAATTTATATAACAAAACTTATTGAGGAATAATTAAATTAATACAACTGGAACTGGGTCATATAGTTTTTTTTCATTAATTTCTTAACTTTCATTTATCTCAAGAACTAGAGCCAATCCAAAAAAAGTAAAAACACAGTTCGTAAGCCTGCTACTAATGTTAATAAAAACTATTAACAAAATCATGACCGCAGGTTTTTTTTTTAATTTTTGTTACGCAGTGTTACAAAACCAACTGATGAGAAGCACCGTTCTTAGAAGAAATAACAATAGTTTCTTTAATTAAAAAAAAAAAAACAAACTAAAAATGTTTACTAGTTGCATTTGATGAAAAAAAAATCAAATTATAGTCACCAATGCCGGAATACAAACTGAGATTTATACGTGATTTTTGTGACTCAAAAAATCGTAATACCAGGATCCTGATCATCTTTACTTAAATTATATAACTTTTTTCGTGTAACAGGAGCTGGTCGATAAATCTTTGTTACTCCGGGACTCTCCAAATGTAAAGAATTGCAGCAAAAATTATTTCTCCGTGTTCATTGGCGCAACCAAGGGGGGTGTGGTATGTTGCGGTTCAACCAACTCAAAATTTTAAAACTGCAGTACTAGCTTGTAATGAATTTATTTTTTATGATTAGTGTAGCGTAACTCTCCAATTGCTATTAAATTTCGTCATCCCTCTCAAATCACCCCATTATGAAAAGTAGGAATTTTAAAATCGATATATTCTAAAATACTTCTTAGTAGTAGCAAATAACCATTTTACTTACCCAATTTTTTTACCAAATAAAATAATGCAAGGGTATTAGTTATTTAAATCTGATTTTTATTTTCTCAATTTTATTCCTTTATTTTCCTTTTTTTCGTAATTCTCACTTAACTGCCTAAAAGCTAACTAACTCAACCATCTTTTGAAGCATAAATATTCCTGTGTGTGTGTGTGTGATGTGGGTATGCAATTCAATACACTTACGCTTTTAATTATAATTAGTCATATGTGATTGCATTTATATACTATATGTGTGTGTGTGTGTGTACATATGTTTGTGTATATATGTTTATCTGTTTTTTTACGTATAGTTTGCATTTTTTTAAAAGCTCTTGAATGTAGAATTTCGGTGCACATATTTTTTTTTTTAATTTATTATTATTTACCCTTCAATAACTCGCTTTAAGAAAATTGCTATTAAATTACCATAAAAAATTAGCTCTACAAATAAACATAACTAAAGTATACTATATACATATTTGCATTGATATACTAAAACTGCACATAAATCTTTACAAATAATTGGTTTGAACTATTTGGGTAATTTACTTCTTTTTTTTTTTTGTTTTGTTTCGATAAGCTCATACAACAAAATAGTCATAACACTACCTAGGTAATATGATAATAATCAATCAATGCAAATTAGGAATATATAAAACTTATTTAAAAAAAAAAACCTAGTGTGCTCAAATGCATAAAATTAATGAAATTACAGATTATTTGCATGAATGAATTAATATACAGTATTATTTAATGAATTGCCTATAATGCGAATGACTTTTTGCATGAATGGTTTCACAAACTGATAGAGATTACAATAATTTCGATATTTCGAAGTGATAAAACTTCATTAAACACGACATACGAGGTGTTACAATCAAAAGTACATATACAAACAAAAGCAAATGAACGTGAATATATTTCGTACATATCATAAATATACTCGGTTACCTTACAAAGGATTGCCTAAAGTGTACTACACTTACTTCAAAAGACAATGCATATAAAGAAACTAAGCTAATTGTTTTTTTTTCATACTTGAATATTACTTTTTTATTATTTTTACAATCCCCTAAGGACTAAATTAAATTCTTACGTACAAACATAATTACATTTTATAAATAGAATACAAGTAGACAAGTTGAGTATGGGTTTTTTAAATAGGTAGTTATATATTAATCGTTGTAATTGAATATTTATTGGAAAATAAAAAAAGAGTTATAAATGCGTAAGGCGAATTTCTTATCATTCCTTATCTCATACTATTTATATTATAAAGCAACGACTAAAGCATTCACTGGATTTATTTTTTAATTTTTTTTTGTTTCTTTGTTTTTGTAAAGCAAATGGAGTAGGTAAGTTTAGATAACTCGCACAATTCTGCAACGATGTTTTTTTATTTAAATACAATAGAATTTCGCAAAGATTTGTATTTATTTTCATATTTAAATATTTATTTTGGATTTTTTGTATTTTTATTTGTTTCTGTTTCTACATATAAGACACTAAGATAACGAAGCAATATTCGTTTAGGTAGTATTTAAAGTGAACTGCTCGGGGAAAGAATGCCATTGTATAATCGCAATGAATATTTTGCTTTCATATTGAGGCAAGAAGACAATTAATTATACAATACATATGCCAAAATGCCGTACCACAAACAGATGTACACATATTTGTCCATTCGTTTATGAAAATAATTAAAATGCAAGTTATATAAAATAAAAGTACAACCAAATTAGCGGTGAATATTGGTTTGCTAAAAATTTCGTCATTAATCTCTGACGTTCATAACAAATAATTACCCTGCAAAGTGTTTTTGTTTTTCAGTAAAGTCGTTTTGGAACTGTCACAATAGTTCAGTCGAAACTCTAGAAATTGGATTTGTAGCATAAATAAAACGAATGAAAAAGAAGAAAAATAAAAAGGAGATAATAATCACTCTCGATTAGTTAAATTTCCTATATTCGTATTATGTATCTTTCCTACAAAACTAAATACCAGGATTTGCAGCTTAAATGTTGAGATATGGCAAAACTAACGAGACTATAATAATTTTGGCATTGTCATCGTAAATTTTGGCAGTTTTAGTTTAGCTAAGCGTACACAGAACTTTTTGTCATACAAGTGCTTTTTGTATTGTTCTTCAAATATTTATCTTTGTAAAAAAATGTAATTTACCGCACAGATTTCCTTACTAAAGTCGAAAGTCATAACATGACTAGTGTCATATCTACGGCGCCTAAAACTATGATACCGAATATTGTTTCGCCGTTGTCACGCAGCAGTTGAAACCACACTCTTGCGCATAACTTTGTCATTTTTGCAAGAAAAGAGCTGTAAATCATGCGTGAATATTTCCATGCGATGATTTTCTGTTGCATTCATCACATGGCAATTGTTTTAACTACTACGCCTAAAAATATGTGGCAAAAATAGCTTTTAGGCCTCGAATGTAGATAACTGCCATTGTATTTGCTTTAACCCATTGAGTACAATTCAACGAAACAACAATGTATATATTCTGCATTAAAATTTTAGAAGCAGTAACCAGGATAATAGTCATACGACGAGTCTTGTTATTGGCATCGGAATAAGGTGGTAAACCAACAGCGTCGTCGCAGGACGAATTTCGTAAACGTCATCAAAAAATGGCTGTCATATTGCAAAATTGTCATGTGCCATACCTTGAGATCGAGTCATATTTCGGCATTAGTTTAACGCGCATGAATATTTGATTGGCAAAAAATGACTTGGAAATAACTGGCGAAAAGTTTTTGTCGAACGGTTCAAGAAACTCAATCAATCGCAGTACATCAAATGCGGTTTGTAAGATAATTTCAGGCGACTAATCATGGACAAATTAATATGAATCCCAAATTATGCAACAATCTACTGAGGGGCTATATCCAAAAGAGCCAAAGCCAACTATCACTTCGAAGCAAATATTCGCTTGTTTTTTAGGTATTTCAATCTTGAATGGATATAATGCAGAACCCAAAAATGTCTAAAAAAAAAGTATGCACAGTGAATTCAAGTTCTGAAAAATTGTTTTTGAAATATACATATGCTGAGTTCTTACAGTTTTTATTTTAAAAAATTTTATATTGATTTATATGATTTTTGTTATAGAGTTGGCTACATTTTACTAAAGAAAAGTTAACGAAGAAGATCCTACATGAAAAGTACTGTGAATAATTAAAAAACACCACTGTATACACAGTTTTTTGAATAACTAAGTACAATCTGTGGAACCAGATATGAAAATGATTACTCTATTCCACTTTTTACTAAAATGTTATAAAGACTTTTAAGAATATGGTGCATGTCATAACTATAAAACAGGACCTTTTTCCTACAACTTTGAACCTTTGATTGCGACAAACTAATATTTTACAACAAATAAAAATACAAAATCGTGCATCCCCCGTCCGCAAAAAAAAAACTTTAAAAATCAACATTCTAAAAAATTAAAAAGTAAAATACTTAAACATTTTTTTTTTGTAATCCTGATAAAGAGTTTGAAACTAGGATAAAAATTTGTGGAATTGCAAAGTTGTACAAAAAGTTTGAAAATTGAATTTTTTTTAGGTTAAGTTAGAACGAAGGCGAAGGAGTTCAATGCCCAATAAGCAACGAAATGCCGTGTTGATAAGAATGAACTGTACTTTTAACTAAAAATTTAATAGAAAAATAGTAACTGACAAATGATAGGTCGAAACTTGTAAAAAAAAGACCGCTCATATAGTTAGAATAAGCGCTATATATCCGAAACTATAAAGCACGAAGCTTGTGTCTATTGAAAATGGTATGTGAACTATTGAGGGCTGCTATCGGGAGATCTATGAATAAAATAAAATATAAAAATTTATGTTTTAATAATTAAATTAGATAGTAAACAAATGAAACGAATGTTGAATTTTATGATGTATTTTCTTTCACTGGCATTTTTAAATTAAAAAAGCAGGCCTAGAGCAGCTGTTTAACTTCAAATTCTAATATCTAATCCTTATTTCAATTGCCTAAATATTTACATAAATATCTGCAATGCTAGTCGTGAAAATAATAACTCGTTTTCAAAGTGACTGACATTAAAACTTCAATTGTGGCAGAATGCTATCATGAGAGGCTTTGAATACTATTAGACCAATCCACATTTTAAGTTAATCAAATGAGCAAATAAATTCAAAAATGTCAAAAAAACGGAGTTATCATTTTTGCACCCAACACCACAGAAATTTACTTAAGTTTGTTTATATGTATGTATGTATATAGCGTTACTTAATAAGCTTAAAACTATCAGGTACTGTGTTATTTAAATGCTAAAAATAAACTCAAGCTGCTGTACAGTTGCTTATGAACTTAGACTATGTATCGCTTAAGTTTTTTTTTCAATATTTTGTTTTAATCTCATTTAAGTATAAGAGCAAATGCTATTACTTTAAAACAGTTATTCTCTATGTAACTACACAGTTATTGGCAAAATTTATGGAGCATTTGAAGTACAATCTAATTTGTGGATTCGAGTAAAGTTTTCGAGTATTTTTTGTATAATTTTTATATACTTTCTTTTTTTTTTTGTTACAATTTTTATTAATGCTAATAAATGCTAAGTAGGCAAGTCTGCTTGATAGGTTTGTATATTCAGTTTTAATACGCAAGAAGTAGCATTTAAGGATTCAGACTATCTATTGTTTTTCTAGTAAGCTGCTGTAGTAAATAGTAAGTTTAATTGTATACTTTTTTACATAACCTTTTTGGTATATACAAATTTGGTGTATGCTCGCTGGATGTTCAATAAAAAATTTAAGAAAATCAAATAGTAGTAGTGTATATATATTTTTCGAACGAATTCTAAGCCGGTTGAAGAAAAAGCAAAAATGTTGCATATTTAAGTTGCTGGAATTCGAAAAAACTAACACATTTTTGCAATATGGTAGCTCGAACACAACTTCAAACCACAGATATGCTTTAAAGTGAAAATGTGAAATTAACATTTAAATTTATTATGGACCCCTTAAAAACCTGCTTTATTTTACCCAAATTCACTCCACCACCGCAATTTATTTCCAAACTTATTAAGTTGCCTTGCGCCCTCACAATTCATTCCCTTATTACTATTCGACCAACATATTTTCCTCTTCTAACTATTTCATGCTAATGTCAACGTGGAAATTCATTTACGAATATTTTAATCTTAAATCATGTAGGCAAAAAAAAAACGAGGGAAAAGATAACTCACAATAGGGATATTTTGCAAACACATAATTAGTTGCAGAAAAATGCGGTTATGTTAGTTGAGAAATTGTTTGCGAAAATCTGAAGTGAGATGAGCTCATACTGCATACACAAACCTATAAATCCCTGATCAAGACTGTGCTATCATATGGACTTTAGATTACTCTTTGAGTATTCGAGAAATTCGAGATTATATGCAAGTTTGATTGGATCTTTGCGCCTTTGCGAAGGCGAATACCGCAGACGATGGAACGATAAGCCGAACGGAATATAATGCTTTAGCCCTGTATTCAACGCGGTACCCGCGGGTAGTGGCAGAGAAAGATGAGGGTATTCTGCATGCTAGAAATACCAGGTGTAGAAGGAATTGACTTCACTTGGTGCCTCTAGTTGGTTTCACTTAGCAAGGCGTGCTATGTTGGAATTAGCCAATATCGTCTAGGCGCCTAGAGAGCCAATTACGAACTAGAAGTTAAAATCTAATGGGGAATACATTGACTCAATGCATCGACTCTATTGAAGTGGTAGTCCGATGCAGGCAAAACATTTTTGAAAATTGTCATACAAAGGAACTTAATATATGTATATAAGCATTTACAATAATTTTACTTAAGTAAGTTCACCTAGACAAATACCTGCTAAGATGTCCTTTTTGTGCACACATATTTCACAAAACCCTTCCATTTTCTGTGATATCGAAAAATTATAAAATGTTGACATAGACAATGTCACCGGTAAACCTAACAACGGCGGTCTCTGAAACGCGGACTGTGGGCACATCTGTGTATTGTATTGAGTACCGAGGCACAAGGGTTTAAAAGGGTACACCAGGCCAGATTACCTTGCAAAGCAAAAAGTCTCTTTAGAAGATTCATGCAAAGCGAAAATGCCGATCCCTCTGTACACAAATCACATACCAGAAAAGAGACATCGTGTGAAAATAAAAGAATGGCTTTAAAGCAACTTAAATGGTATTTATTTAACATTCAAAAAGTTGAAATTATTTTTTAATTGAATTTCATTCGTTTAACTGGCTGCCAGAATTGGACAAATTGTATTTAAAAACTTACAAGCTTTATACTTTATTTTTAAAAAGAGTTCTGTTGACACAAACGGTGACTTATTGACCTATGTACATATCTACAATTTAGAAATTTTTTTTCTCAATTACATGACATTTGATCTACACATTCGAATTATATGCATTAAGTACATCAAGCTCATAAAAAAGTAAAAATCGAGTAAATAAGGATATATTTTTGAAATTGTATACCAAAGTTCAATCTTTGCTATCAACAAGTACTTGAAATTTGCAAAAAGGCATAACTTGATATATAGACTAAGAAGGTATTTTAAAATAGTTTCACAAAAGCTTGAAGAACTAAAAAAAAGACTACTGGAAATTCTAAGGTTAACAATTGGAAAATAGGTTTACATTTTACTTAAACCAGCCAATTTTTTGACACTAACTGCATAAGACCAAAATTTATGAAAATGCTTAAAAACTCCTGCATCTTCATCATGAACAGCGCAAACCAAAGCAAGAAAAATACATGTACAATATATTTAATAAACATAGTACTTATGTGCATTTACTCTACGAGTACATAGAGATGTTTATAATGGATAAACAAAAAAAAACAAAAAACGAACGGCCAACCCTCACCTGTCGTCCAAATAGCGACGCGGCTGCCTCTCACGCCGTTCACACACTTCTTAATGCTTCTGAGATCAGTCTTTGAATTCTACGCGACTACTTATTTATATTTGAGTCTTCTTACACTGCACACACACATTCTAAATTTATTCCATATCTTACAATATTCATACTACATTAAACCGCAGTTGGTGGCGGCAGTAGCGATGAGTTTGACGATCTCAAATAAGGATTACCGTAAATGGCACTATAACGTGGATCGACACTCATCGGCACCGTACTCGAAATGACATGCGTCGCTGTGCTCTGATTACTGCAACTGCCATTAGGTGATGAACTTACCAAAGACGCTGTCGTCGATTGTAAACTCGGCAAACCATTATCCTGTCGTATTTCACGTGAACCGACAATACTACTCGATAGACTGCCATTCGCGCTGCCATTCGATAGAAATGACATTGGCATTGTTTGTTGTGGTGGTGTTTGTTGATGTTGTTGTAGATTTTGTTGCATATGTTGTTGTTGTATATGATTGTGATGATTATTTTGTAGTATCGTCGAACTGCCATTCGATTTTGTGGAACAGGTAGTTAAATATTGCGGCGGCGGGCTATAATGGGTGGAATAGTCGCCATAGGGTACATAGCCACCGGAAATGTCCACTTTCAAATCACTATAGTTGGATGTACGATCACCTGCCTCCATTTTGCAAGCCACACCACCATTTTTACTAATCTGATGTTCGCTGATCACATCGGCCGGTGGGAGTTTTGTGCGTTTCTTGCATTTAAAATAGACGATGATAATAATGATGAGGATCATGGCACAGCCGACGACTGAACTGCCACCGATGATGATCATCATTGGTGAAATGGTTTCTGATGTGAGTAAAAGAAAGATGGGAAAAGAGAGACATTTAAAAAATTAAAACTCTAAAAATTGTGTGAGTTTTTCACTAATCAATCATACAAATTCTACTAAAAAAAATCAACAATGCCAGTGCTTTGAAATTTATAGATTCTATTTAACTTAAAAAAATATAGTGAAAGGAAAATACTGCTGAATAAAAAGTACACCAACATAATCCTTGCTACGCGGTATTTTTTTTTTTTTTTTTGAGTCTTACTTATTACTAAGAAAACAAGAGTGAATTTTGGTTTTTTATTTCTTGTTTAGGAAATTAAAATAGTTGTTTGAACTTTATTATACATATGTTTAGAAAATGAAAATTATTTTTAACCCATCCGTTGTTAAAATAAATTAAAAATTACTTTCATACTAAAAGCAAAAAATAAAACTCTAAACTTAGCTTTTATTTTCTGAGTAAAAAATTAATTTAAAAAATAAATTATATTTTATGAGCAGTAAAAAGCTTTCCGCAAATAACTTTTAAATGATTCTTTTTTAATAACATTTGAACACATTTTTATCTTTTTGTGAACACTTCATGTAAAATCCAGCATATCGTCCCGTATTTTCATTAACCTCGAATCTACAAACGATTAGTTTTGCAGAAAAAAAAGTTTATACGACGAAAAATAATTCATCTTACCTCTAGATTCGCTGAAAGCTTTTCAGTGTTGCTACTTCTATAACCCATTTTCTAAAACAAAAAAGGTAGTTACGGGGCTTTCGCAGTAACGGAACGATATATAATCTCGTTTGATTATGGACGTTCAGAATTCTGAATGATTTTATTCACACAGACTCTTCATTTATTACAAAAAAAAATTCGAATACTCGTAACTTTTTCTTATTACCAGATTTCAAGTTCAGATCAGTGATGAAGTTGCCTCAATTGTACTTTTTGGTAAAATTGCATAGAAATAAAATCAGTTTAAATAAAGTTTCGCGTTTAACTAAACGACCACGCTGTGAAAATCGCAAACAAAATTTCGAGATCGACTTCAAAAGTTTAGAATTTCGAAACATGTCTGACAAACTTATTATTTTAGCATAAACTGAATTGGATAAGAAGGTTGTTTTTGCTGTTGTTGATACAGCATAAAACATCCCCCATAAAATTTTGGGGGAATGCTGGTGAAGGGACAGCCCTTGGCCGGCTATAAATCTGGGTCGTTCCGGTTTCGTAGAACCGACTGTCATGGGAACAAATTTTCTTACAATTTGGTTTTATAACATTATAGCCTTCCCAATTCTTAAGGTGGAATGACAAATAATGAGTCCACAAATTATTTTAAAAAAAGTTAACTATTGAAGGCCATTAACAACAACTAATTAAAAAAAATTAAATAAAGTAATGCATCCGAATAATACATACAAACAAAAAAATGCCACTCCGATTCTGAATAAATCTTCCGAATAATTTTCTCCGTTTTCCCATTTCTCATATCATGAATACAAATTTACAGGGACCTCTTCCGCTCTCCTCTTTTTACATTTGAACTTCAACTTTGAAGGAAGTAGGTAGATATCACGAATATCAGAAAAAGGCAGAAGTGGTTAATGTGTTTTGGGAATAGTTTCTCCAAATACTTCATAGTCATTTTGACAAGTCTTTTATTTTTTTGGGCTTAATGCTCTAAGAAACTTCGGGAACTAAGTTCAAAAAATTTTGTTCGAATTATTTATTTGCAGTTTAAGTTTAGATATATGGAGGTGAATAGTTTTTTATCGCTTCATGCCTAATTACAATTTCCAAATGCAAGAAGTCACTGTGGGAGTAATGAAAGCAAACCTTTTAAAACTCACATATGTATGTATGTGTGTATATAAATATCTTATGAGTAATATAGCTATAGGGTACACCGGCTAAATCGAACTTCGAAATTACTTCGGAAAATTTTCCCGAACGGATTTAGTTTGATTATTATAGTTCTCTGGAAAATTTCTAATTTTTTTAATATTTATTTATAAGCCAATTTACAAACATATTTGAAATTTTTTTTTTATTGAAAATTAAAAAAAAATTGGTACATTCTGTTATGACATTTGGCACAATTTCGATTAGTTTATATATCATCCCTGGTTCAGTAATTCGCGAATTAATTTAACTGTATTTTGATTTATTTTGTTTATAACTATATGCATGTACATATGTATGTATATTTTTATACCAAACCATTTTTAAACCTTGCGTGGTGTTAATTTTTCAACCCTAAAATCAATTATATGTATGTAGATCAACCCTTATTCGCGTTCAATTTCGATGCCCACTTGTCTCATTCGCCCACGCAATATCAACGTACGTAGTGCAAACATGCTTACATTTATCTATATTTATATATGTACATACATATGTATAGCTATCTATTTATATATATGTAAGTATTTAGTACATTGGAATACTCACTTTGCGCCTGCAAATTGATTTCCAACACATCGTTGCCATAATCATTCACCACAGTGCAATTGTATTTACCATAATGATACGCTTGACTGTCACGTATAATCAGCGTCGATTTCACCCCACCCGGTACCGGATCTACCAGTATCGAATAGTCGTGTCCGTATTCGGCACTAATTTCATGACCGTTAAATGTCCACGAAACGTGACGTGCACGTGGTACTGAAGTGGCCGCACATTCAATACGCGCCGTATCACCCACCCAACTGAATTGATAAGCGGCAGAGTAAATGGTTGGCGAACCCTTTAGGTAAACGTATGCATCGCTGGTAATCTCTTTGTAGCCTGGCACATTAGCTTTGCAATAGTAACGCCCGGCAGTCTCGTTGCTAACGGTGAAAGTGAGATTGGAATTGATGCCAACGACCTGGAAAAGAATGTATGAAATATTTAAAATTACAATACAATAGATTTTACTAAAAATTAATAAATATAAATTAAAAAAATGTCCAACAAGTAAACCTTTCCGAGAGCTTATACAAGGTGGCGCAAAAGTGATCACCGTACATCCATTTTTAGGGCCGAACCAACTTCTGCCAAAGTTGAAACGAACATTTTCAAGGTCTAAGATAATGAATAATCAATGAATTTCTTAATGATTTTTCAATTCATATTAAAAAATGAGCATTAGTTTAAATACTATCCTTTTGAATTCATCACACATACATACAAAAAATTTTTTTACTTTCTTCCCAAAGAGAAAAATATTAAAAGCAAATTTTTCTACAATTTTTATACTAATAAAATTTTACAAATGTTCGGCTTTTTTTGGTCGAGGTAGAACCGAGCCTGAACCGAACTTTATTGGTCGAACGACCGAAGCCGAAGTTGGTCAAGTTCCGTCATTCTCTACTCGATATTATTTGGTTCTACTTTTTTTTTGTTTTTTGTGGAAAACTTTACAGCTTGGTGACGAATAACTGTTACAAAATTGTTGGTTGGAAAGGAGAAGACACACATCTTAGAATTTTGAAAAGAAAATGTAGTATATTGTTACTCATTTTATTGTAATATATATTAATTTCGAATCGTTCATCCCTGTTCTTTTATGTCAGCTCCAAACTTTTCGAAAAAGCAGCACAAGTGGCGCGCAAAGCTTCGTCCGCTTTTTTACTCGATATCTTCTGTCGGCGTCATTTGTATTGCTCTAACTTTAAGAGTTTCATATTCTTCATTTTGCCCAATACGAGTAAAATGATACGGGGAGAAGATAGATGAAATAAAATCCGTAAAATCGCTTCTATATGTGCTATTAAAAACTATTGCAAGTAATTATTTTCGTTAATTTTGATGCCTTTCTCATTAAGAAAAAATAAATGGAAGCTGGCCTTTTTCTGAATGCACTTTACAGCTTACGTGCCGTCGAAGTAGTCGATCACTTTTGGCGTAGAATACGTCTTACCTTACGGTATGGGCACCAATGTCAGGTTTTTATTGTTGTAATCTCTATTTCTTTAATTATAAGAAAACGGCTCGATTAATTTTTTTTTTTTTTTTTTGTAGTCAAATGAAGATGTTAGCTTTCGTTTGACATACATTTCATGTTGGTTGATATCTTCCTAATATTTAAATTTCTCAATGAAAATTGTATAAACACATGCACACAAATATGTGTGTGGTGTTTGGTTGAGTGTTTGCTGTTGGGCGATTTGTATTGCATAATTTTAGGCGGGCAAGTTAAAGTAGAGTAAAAGAAGAGAAAATGCTGCCAAGCACTGCAAAGCTTATGTATATCATCCAAAGTAACTATCAAATAAAGAAATTAATTTGCTTGTATTATTTATCATTTATTGTTACATATGCTTTCTGTCTTATCGGATGGCGTATTCTACGTTAAACTTAATGGCCGTGTCTCTGACACAGCCTGCTTCTTTTTAAGACCATTAATTCATTTTTTTTAAAGCACTCGTCTAGCATTTTTTTTAATGATATCTCTAGCGATTTTCTCGTTTCTGGAGTTCTAATGGTAGGCTGTGGGCAAACATTTTGTTAACTATGCAAATTTCTGAATTTTTTTCCCCATATGTGTTGGAAAAGTTGCCTGCTTTGGCGGCGCAAGGTTTTTTCAATACCAGTACTTTGCATTGAATGAAAGTAAAGCTTTTTTTTTTAATTTTTAGTTGAATTTATATGTATATGAAAATCCATTGCCCACACCTTTATTTTTTTCTTTTTTCAATAGAAAGTGTCAATCCCTGATTAATGGGTACGTTCGTAAAAGCAGTGTTGCCGAAGCACTGCCATGTGATTGCATAAAACATTTTTATATGAACGATTTATATTCGTCAAACAAGCTGTACAACTATAATATTGCGTTCATGAAACGCATTCTATAATACTTTATATCCAACCGAATTTTTTCCACAATTTCTGTATAGTAAATTGAATGTTTTACGCGTACTCCAAACTCTATTTGCTTTTACAGGGACTGACGGAAACGAAGAAATTTTCAGGGACCAGTATTCATAAGTCTATTTTTTTTATATGCACGTAAATATCTATATCTATATGAATATATATAAGATATATATATTTCAATTCATTTACATATTGGAATTAATTTAGTAAAAGCACAGGAAACGAGCAAGAAAAAGCAAAACCAATATTTACATATCATTTCAATTTCTTCCATTCCACATGCTCGTTTTCATTTTTGTAAATATAATAAGCTTTTTATAGTTATCTAATTCATTTATCATTCTGCATTTATAGTGATATGGAAGGAGTATGGATTTAATTTCGTTTTCTAACCTCCTAGGCATTAAAATCTGGTTCTCTCAAACGAAAAAGGCACAAAAATGCGACTAATCTCAGGTTGGGAAGCGTTCGAGTTCTCACTTTTTCTACAAAGGTTTGAGTCATATAAAAGTAAAGTTGCAACGAGAATTTAGGTGTATAGCGAAATGAATTAGCATTAAATTTGAGGCAGCTAACGAAAATGATGAATAGAATGCCACATGGAAATAGCAAAGTAGTTAACTTACCCTATCACTTGGATGTTGAATCCATACAATATCCGGTGTTGGATTGCCATCCACTTCGCAACCTAACGAGACCAATGTGCCTGTGTCTGCCTCGATCGATTGTGGGTGGTGACGAAAGCTGGGAGCATCTGTTGAAAATAAGAATGTTAGGGAAATGTGGAAAAATTAGTTGTGATTGTTAGTAATTAATTAATAAATAATTAATAATTTACAATTAAATATTTGAATGTGTATTAAATGCAATGAAAAGAAAACGAAAAACTTCAACAAGTTTTTTATAAATAGCCACGATCTAGTTACGTAGATGCTTTAAAATTTAATAGCAACGGAAAAAATGACTCGAAGTAGGTGCGAATATTTATGCTATGTTTTTCCGCTTATAAAATAACAAAAAAGTAAATATGTTTTCGTCAGTTTAGTACAATTTTATTTCTGCCATCAAGTTCATTTTTTTTTTGCATGCTTGCTAAGGAAAGTTCTTTCTCTTACGGTATTTTTTTATAACAATAACTTACAGCTTATATCCAGCGTTTCGCTATCCTCACTCTTTCCTACAGTATTCTGCACCTCACATTTGACGATAGCATCATGAAATTTGCGGGTAACGTTGCGAATGACCTGAAATATTAGAAATAGAAGAAATTATTGTTAATATAAATTAACAAATGAAGTTCGTAGGAAGTTAAAAAAATGAAAAGTGTACACTTATTCAACAGTTACAATATTTCGAAAAAAGTTGCACTCCATTCCAAATAAGAAACATTAACCTTCATCCCGTCCTTGGCTAAGTCAAGGCGATATTGTTGAGAAAAACATTTGAATATTTGAACCAAGTTATTCGATTTGATTATGTTTTGATCCGGCATCTGGAAAGCTCTACACACAAATTTGCTCCAATTCGAGAGGTGTTTGATAAATGGTTCAAAGTTTTGGCTAATTATTTCAATATCTCTGGTTATGTTATAATACATTGAAACCTGGTATGGTTGGAAAATCCGGCAGTACTAAGGAAAACCAAGTGGGGGTGCAACAGAAAGAAATCAAGGTGAATGTGCGATTCTTCACTTGATTCGTGGGATAATTTATTTATTTATTTATTTATAACAATTTATACAATAATAAATTACAGTATAAAATAAAACAAAAAAGCGACACTAGCTACGAGGCTTTCGGTGGTGAGTTCGTGGGATAAAGATCAATAGAAGCAATACGTTGGAAAATGTTTTCTCGTCTTACAATCTGGTTCAAAATTTGTTGTCTCAAAGTCTGACAATTGTAGGCACAATGTGAATAAAAAATATGCACTGGAAAAAAAAACTTTTGCAATGCATTAAGGTCCCTTTGTTTCAATCAACATTTGAGTTCACCGAAAACCCAGTGCTCGTATCATACGTCGACAAAAGAGAGAAATGCTTTGCTCCACAAAATACGATGCAAATTTTGAATGCGGTTCAATTGGATGGAAAAGAATTGCCAGAAATTATTCAGTTATATAACAAAAAGAAGAGTTACGGCCCATGCAATTCAAAAATTTTGTTTTCTTTAAATAGCTTGGATACAATTGATAAAATATTGATTGACTCGTAAAAGAGAACACAAATCGATGTCCGCTAGCTGCATTCTCAAGCATGATACATAATTCAGTTTGAAATGCGTTCATTCTCTTCTAATATATGGATCCAAATTGGCAAAAAACCAAAAAGGCGAGTTTTGTTGTTTGCCAGAGCTTGGCATATAAATCATACATTACAATGAGAAACATCGTATGGCAATCTTCACTTTTCAGCATTTGAAGAGATTTACAAAATAACTCAATACAGTTCGTTTGCACAGATCGCAACGCCAGCACAACCTTGTGAATATCCACAGCTTCGCAGGACGCCACCACTATATTGAAAACTACTTGAAGAAGATATAAAATCGCTTCGCGCACACTAATCGACTAATCGACGGGAGGCTAGATGCCACATATATTAAAGTGGGAAATTAATATATAAAGCCAGTGCGCATAAAACTGTGAATTGCTTCTGGCAAAATTGCGGTTGTGTAAAAGGTTTTACAGATGAAAAACATGAAATGCATACGAGGGTAGGAAACGTAAGTTTTTTGAGGAGGAAATGAAGGATAAGGAGAAATGATATTTCAATACGAGCTCATTCAAGATCTCCTTTTCTTCATTTTTAGATGTAAATTCCGAAAGTTGTAATTGCGCTTTGACGCATTGTACACCCCACTAATTTAGGTTGCGGCATTCTAAACTTAGTCAAATAATTATTTTTAAATAACTAAAAAGAAGTAACTGAAATATCAACGGTTTCGATTACTTTGCTTTCGTTGACCCTCTCCTATCAACTTTCGCAGCTATTTGTTTCAATGTTTTCCTTGTGCATCAGTTTGCGTTGAATACAAAGTTAGGGGTTTAGTTATTAAAAATTGTTTTAAATAACGACTTTACTATCCAAAGAGGGAACAAGTTTGAACTCCTAAAAGTGATGTCTTTATATGGCCCAGTATAAATGGTACATGCGGGGCGTATGAGCAACATTTAATTATTTTACACTTTGGCCCCCATAAACCTTCTTTGTTTCTTTTTTGATATGCGTATGAAATGACAACACATAATGTCTCTTGAGCTGCAGTAGCTAAAGCCTCTGGAAAATGGTTGCTAATAGCAGTGGTTAATATGTAGCTTAATTTTCTTCGTCCGCCCGCCAATTAAACGCAAACCTAACTCTACAATATGTAGCAATGATATTCATCGTTTTTACTCTCAGTTAAATAATCATATGCATATCTCACTTTGGCTATAACTCTGAGTACGTATCCATGTTTAGAAGATGTGCCGCGTCGTTTGGTCGTAATAAAAAATCACAAAATGAGTACATGCTCATAAAAATAAAATGCAACGCAGCTACCACAAATTTACCAATTACTTCAAGACCAGCACGTTCAATGGCCGCAAAGACCAGCAGTAACGTAAGGCTTTTGCCGGTTTACAGCGCGCAGTTAGAGTGTTTTGTTTGTTGCGCCACCGCTGGTCATGCCACATAATTTAGCTACTATTCGACTTTCGTCGCTTTTAGTTGCATTCAACTACAACTCAGCGCCTTCTAAGCTTCTACACTAAAATTCAGGCTATAACAAAAATTATGAGAACCAACAGCCTGTTTTGAACACACACACACACACACACACATACATTTACACGAGTACTTATGCAATAGGGGAATGGACAATATGTGTGATTGTTGTTGCTGGCAGCTTTGGATCAACTAACTGCTTGCAAGTGGAGTAGTGTTAGCATTTGGCGACTGGTTAGCGATTCTAGCAAATAATTTATTATTTACAACGCGTGCAAAAGAACCAGAAGTACTTACAATAATTTGAGCATCTAAGGCAGTTTATGGCTTGGGTTAGTGAGTGTAGTAAAATTTTGTCTTATGCTACTTTACTATTGTAATAATGGCATTCACTAAAGTAGTGTGGCATTTCTTCTTATTATGTTTAAGTGTGTGTGTATGTGTACACACCCTGTGAGAAATGAGATTAGTTTTAAAGTAATGTAAAACTTTTTTTCTCTTCACTCTCAACTAATCGCAATTCCATACAACAAACTAATTTCTTTGGCGATGTCATAGATATGTTGAATATGCTTTTAGTTATTTTATTTGCAATTTAAATCAGGAACCGAAAATAACACTTATTTTTTTTCGATGTAATAAAAGTGCGTGGCAAAATATTATTGTAGAAGAAAGTTATCAATGTGCCTTTGATCTCTGGCCATTCTGGAGAAGAATCTCAGATTATTGGCATTTTTTCAACCATTTGGGCGAAAGTCCAATAATAATTGAAAAATCCGCACTCTTATTTTTTTAGTCCAGTAATAACAGTTAAACTTGGCCAAATATTTTTTAAGTCCGAAATAAATGTCATAATAATAATAAATAATAAACAAGCAGTTTATATAAACTAATTAAACAAATTTGGTATTAAACGAAAAAGGATTGAAATATTTAAACAATGAATGCCATATGTTGAAATATTTTTCAATAAGAAAATATTATTTGATTACAATAAAATTCAATATAATAAAGTTCAAAACTTGTTTGTTATTTTTTTGTAATGAATGAGTATACAAAAGTTTAACTCATTGTGTAATATAAACTACAACATATAAGTACAAGTTTCAAACTTTTTACAAAATGCACAAAAACTCATAAAATTTCAACAACAAAAAATTTTCATAAAACCTTCAAATTTTTTAATGAGACATATTAAAAAAATGTTTGATGCAGTGACTTAAAATTCCGGTTGACTTGTGACAATTTCTTTTTGCTTACTATGTATGTTGGACATTTTCCTCCATATAAAGCATGAAGAAAAATTTATTTTTGTATGGAAGCAAAAGCTGAACACCGTCAGTAAAAAAAAAAATATCAAAAATCAACAAGAATTTCTAGCCAGTTGAAATTTGCTTTACATTACAGTAAAATTAAGTGGGCTATACATAGCATACCCAAAAAGTTTCTAAAAATATAAATAATTTTTTTTTTTAATTTTATGAATTTCCTTAAAAGTTTGAAACTTTTATTTGTATTTTTTATGTTAAACAATGAGTTATGATTTTATAATTTTTTTTTTTTTAATTAATTAATAAGCATAACTGACCGACTATATTGAATTTTTTTGCATAAGATACGTAGGCACCCAAGCTTATTTCCATGCCAAGCAAATATCATTTTGTGATATTCCTCGTTTAGCTCATTCAGTTGTCTTTCATTTGATTTGCATTTTTTTTTTTGTATTAGAAAAGAACTTTCATTTCGGACTTTTTGGCCAAGTTTTATTGTTGAGCGATTATTTTATTTCTTTTCAAATAAATTAAAGTCCAAAAACAACTTTTCTCTAGCGGCTTTTATTATAAAGTTGTAAAACTGCGGATCTCTAATTTAAATTCAACAAAACAAAAATATATTCAATTCAAATTAGCACGGCATATGAAAATACAAAACCGAAAAATTTGTTTTCAGATAGGTTTTTTCATGCAACTGACTTATTTTTTCCAACATGGTTTCTATGCACACACACATACATACATGCAAATGCTTTTATATACATAAATGATCGCGCAGACCCGCCAAAGCAACGGCTTTTGCAGTATTTATAATTCGCCTAGCTACAGGAGTGATGATGATGATGGAACTCTTGGCCCGACAACTCGTTGCTGCAATTGCACTTTAATGTTTTTTTTGGTGTTGTTGCTGGCAGGATATTACATCGACACAGTGAGTGCTTGCGTCTGATGACGCGTTGATTGCAGTTAATTTCTTTAGTGAAGCTCGCAAAATCAGCTGCGAAAATCAAAGCAATTACAACGCCAGCTATCATAAAAGTCAAAGCAAGCGACGACAATAGCAGCCGAAATCTAATTACTATGGCATGATATGAAACTGAAACCAAATAATGCTAAGAACGGCTATGCAGATCATCTAATAAATTTTTGTATAGTTTATTAAGTAAAGTGCATGAGATAGACGTTGGATTGAGAAAATGATTTGACGTATTAGCGCATGCGCGAATTTTAATCGCCCTAATCTAACAAGCAGTACTAAAGTTAGAACTACACACCAGTCTTTTTAAGGGTTGTAGGTTTCGAAGTTATTCAGGTTTAATAAGCATTTCAGGCGTTGGAATTTGGCAACTCCATACGATAATGTTCAGGTCTGTTTGATCAATGCACTACTTGTATGGGAGGAATACACCAGAAAAGTTAAACAAAAAGTAAATTTAAAAAGTATGGAATTATCTTTAGAAAATAGAAGTTTTTATTCATTTTAGAAATATTTAGATAAATTGCACCATTTTTTGATCGTTAGCCCTCTTCCGATGTTGTTCGGCAATGCTCTTCATTTTCAGTGCTTTCATCGAGCAGACCTAAAACTGTACACAAAGTGTAGAAAAGAATTTTCAACGAAGTAATTTATCGATTACAAGAAATGTGAACCCGACAATCATAATTCTTCTTATTTCAAACATTTTAGTTAGTTAATTGTATTGTAGACCTACTTCAAGAACACATCAATCTTTTAACAAAAGTTTTCGTTAATTTTATTGTCTAAGTTGAATGCAAAATTTCCATAAATCGTTGCTAGAGTTATCGATTGCGACGTTTCTATATTCACGCACTCCAGAGCTAAATTCAAAACAGCCTTTTGTCACAATTGCACCAATTAAACTGGCGTGGAGTTCTAATAGTAATGGGGAGGACAAGAAGGACTTTGGATTTGGTAGGAGTCTAAGACGATTCTTTACTTCGAACCTACATTTGCTATCTGGAGGTGCTTTTGAGTATCTTATCAGCTACATATATTTAGAAGACACATTTGGGAAAACGATGCAACAGATTTGGATATTTCTTCTTCAAAAAACCAATTTCAATTCTAATATAAATTTATTTATCAGGTTGGAGAAGGGGCGCTAAGTTTAGAACTTTTCTAGGGTACCAAAATTGTTTGCTACGGTTCTGTTCTTAGCGGACTAAACGGAAAGGTTTAACTTCGTTCTCCAGATTGCTGCTATGGAATTTAATAACTGATATCCGATGGCACAAACTAATCTTTATGTTATAAATCTGAAGTTGTGAGAATAATTTGTTATCATATTTAAAAATTTTTTTTTTTAATTCATTTTTAAATAACTTTTAATCGTAATTTGGCAGTACTTATATCTAAACTTTGCATGACTTGTACTCGAAATAAATGTCACCTCATTCTCGGGCAATATGTTGCCATGGAACCTTCGATAATATTTGATTTTTCATATGAGAAACGATCAAAAAAATGCCACCCTATCAAATTTACTTGCATCAGTAATTTAATTCGACGGACGCAATAAAATTAGACAAATAACTTGAATTTAGGGTAAAAATTTAGACTTTCGAGCAAAACTATTGTACGAACAAAGAAACTACACAATTAAAATCAGCTGCACAACGTTCATCGTCGCGTTTGGTAGCGGATAGAAAATGTTCAAATTTGTCGGGGCAGAGTGCATTATTTTGAGAAAAGAGCAAACTACCCAAAAAAAAGTGGTGAGAAAGGAACACGAAAATTTGACAGACCCGGCGCGAGGCAGAATATTTGTTTAAAATTTCTTAGCTATTTATTTAACATCAAAAGTTATTTGTCACAAATCTATATACGATACTTTGCAAGTAACATTTTGTACATACTGATGTAAAATCTCGATAAAGCGCTGATGAAATTTCCTAAATAATAAGGAAGCGTTTGAGATAACTTCGATAAAAGTAAAGACTGATGAATTTTTTGTCTATAAAGATACTCCTAAATTTTCAAGGAATTTATTCACTTTTTACCACTGTGCGGTATCTCCACTAATTAACGCATCAAATGATTAGGATCGTAGCGGTAACGGAGTCTCTTCACCGCACTTACCACTGCTAGCTGTAGCAGGACAGCTGTGGCAAGCGAATCGGTTGCAACTCTGTAACAGTTTAGGCGAGATGAAATTCTAAAATACTAACGTTTTTACCAACACAACATTTATGTATATTGCAGTTTCTCGCTTGCAACACGTAACAATCATAGTAGATCGCATAATCGGTGTGGCAGCAGCAAGTAGAATAAACGAGAATAATAACCGCGGCATTTGCTCTAGAAATATGTGCGGCATATAAAAACACCCGCTCAGCAGGTTTTTAATGTAGCAAGTTGAGTTGTTGTATTGTTGTTGTGTGGTAAATGATTGGCTTGTGATATGCGAATTATAGGTAGTTAGGTATATAGCGGCAGCAGCAACAACAACAACAACAACAAATGCCACATTTGCGGCATTCAGCCATCAGCCATCAGCCGCCAGCCGTCAGCAACTGCAACTGGAACTGCCACTCCGCATTAACCTCAACCCAATTCGGTGCACTCCCATTCACTTTGTACCGCATTGCGCCATGCCAACAACTAGTAGCTAACTGGCTGGCCAGATATTTAATTACAATGCACTCCAATGCTACTCTTTACTAAATAAGCGCTCTACAGCTATTGCATCCCTCTAATGCTGCTCATTCAAATTTCATACACTTCATGGCATTTGCTATGCACTAATTTTTATTTTGCTTATAACCTGTATTTATTGCTTTTGTTGTAACTCACCATTTCGGTTTTTTGTCCACCAACAATTGGCTCGTCGTTGATGAACCAGCGATAACGCAAATCACTAGGATTGGCATCCGCTTTGCACTCCAGTCGCACCTGTGCAAATTCAGGTATACGTCCATCCTCCAACGCACCACCAATTATGCTCACTTTAACTTTTGGTGCGTACTTTACCTGGAAAAGAGAAAAGGAAAATATAAAAAACAAAAAAAAATACACGATTGCGAAAGTTGAAAACGAACATTAAGAAAATTACTAAGCGTATGAATGATACTCGTATTTAACCAGCAAATTTGAGTGGAAAGAAAAGCTCTAATTTAAACTAGTTACGTTCAAGCATATAACTGTATTCAGTTCGATTTTTTAAGCAGCACTGGGGAGGCCACACAGGTAGCTACTGTAGCTCTGAATATAAATTCGTACATTAGGGTGCCTCGGCAAAAAAAAAACAAGCCAAAATACTTCGCTTAATTATTCAGATTTACGTGAACTGGACCGATATGAAAGTACCTTCAAAAGCTAAGTTTTTAAAAACTAAGTTTTCAAATTAAAAAAAAAAATCACATAATAATGGTATAACAGTTTAAGTTTAAAATTCAGCATAAAAAAGGCTCAACGGAGTCATACACTCAAAACAAAAAAAATTATCTGAATTGAAAAAACCAGCTATCAAAAGAAGTAAAATTATTTCGCCAAATTATTAAGATTTACGTGAAAGTAACTCCAAAAACTGATTTTTTTGAGAATCAAAATAGTTTATGTCTGCATAAAACAATAAAAAACTAGACACCTTGGCAGTTGTTGGCTTGCCTATATTTATTTACGAATTGCGCTTGGTATATGTAAAGAAGATGGCAACTCTCTCAAAAATCTGGGCTTGTTTTTTGTCCGAACAGCTTGGAAAACAGTAATTTAATATTTTATATCCTCCATAATTTAATTGAATTTGAATTTTTAAAAAGGTGGCAACCCTCATTAATTTGTACCTGTAAATTGTCTCCTAGCGAAGCGAACGTTTTCGCACCTGTATTTTATTATTTCATATAACATCTGTATAACTTAACTAAATTCGATTTGTCAAACAAGTGGCAACCCTCTGTATGCTATAAGCCTTCTCCTTAGCTAATCAAAAAGTTAGACACCCATATTTTCATATTTCATATAACTTGTGTACAATTTCATTTAAATCGACTTTTCAAACAGGTGGCAACCCTACAAAAAACTTGATTTCCTAAAGAAACCGCTTGACACCCACATTTTAATATGTAATATAACTTGTGTATATTTTAATTAAATTTGACTTTTCAAGCAGGTGGCAGCCCTCTCCCAAGTATAAAATATACTTTACGACGTATTCTTATACCTAGCATGTATACATACACACCCCCAGGTTCCGTTTTTTCAGTGTAATAATGAAATTTTTAAAACGGTTGTTGTTCTTTTTTCGGAAGAATGGTTTATGTAAAACTTGAATCGTTAAGCCAAAACTTAATCGATTCAGATATATTGCGTTGTAAATAGATCCATATAGATCCCAATTTTTTTCTCGTAAATATCATTATTATGATTTCTTAGCAAAAATGTTTTAAATATTTTTATGCATCCTTTTAAAATTAGATTGTTTTTTCATCTCAGACAATTAAAAAAAAATAATAATTTTCAAAAACTATTTTTAATTATAAAAAACTCAATTTCTGGAGGACTTCTCAAATCGCTCCAATTCACATAAATCTCAACATTTTTCCGAAATAATTTTGTTGATTCCATAATGGAAAAATAGCACAGCTCTTTTTTTGGAGGCACCCTAAGATGAATATACACACATCTGCACATATGTACCTATTTCACTTCTGTGTGAAAAATATTATTGTTGTCTGCCTTGCGAGACCCTTTGCTGGTCGAAATGCATTAAAAGTCCGCGTATTTATGGCGAGCTAATGCACATTAGTATGGAAATTATTCATAAGTGAATGCAAATTAGGGCTTTTAATATACAGAACGCTATAATCTGTCTTTTCAATCAGACAATCAGCACTATACTCCGCTAGTAGTTCCTCATATGGCTGCTTCGAGAGAGTACAGGACGCCAAGTCACTTCTCGGGCACTTCAGAAAGGACGAGCCGGACGGAACCGAGATTCACCGACATCACCAAATCCCACGCCTTGAATACTGTAATTGCTTTTTCTCACTATTTATTTATATTGGCTCAAAAAGCGATGAACGGATGTCACCAAAATTTGGGTAGGATATTCCTTAGATTTGTGCCACGGACATCCGTTAGGTGGCGTATGAGTCGATATATTCAGAAAATCCGTATTTATGGTCTAGCATTGATGATATTAGAAAGGCCATAGTGCTGGTGCAATAAAAAATACTTTTAGGAAGACTAAAAGCGGTAGATGATGCCGCTAGAGGCGAGTCATTCAGAAAATCTCTATTTATGATCAGATTTCGATAAAGATGAGACGAGAATTGCTGTTAAACGAAGCGTATACGCTAGCATCGTTATATTCAGAAAATCCGTAAATACGGCCAATATTGCCAATATTAGAAGGGCATTGTGCTGTTACTATAAAAAACACTTTTATGGAACATTTGATGCGTTGGGAGCCGTTAGGGCCATTTTATTCAGAAAATCTCTGTTCTATATCCGATTTTTATGAAATTGGAAACGTATGATGTTGGTGGGACGAGAATCACTTTAGAAAATCTTCAGAAAATATATGGCAACGTAGACGTAGTCACGGGTATCAACTACTTTTTCCATAACTTGCTTATAACCGAAGGAAAGTGGCCCAATATCAGTATTCCTATGTCACAGGCCTATGCCTTGCTTCTATGAGAATCTCTTCAAGCCCACAAGCCACAACAACTGTGATTATCCTTCTACCTGCGCTTGTGAGGCAGTTTGAGTACTGGTAATATTCTTAAAATTAGAGTTCGTAAAAAATTCTGCCTGACATGTCCTCAAATATTTTTTCGAATTATACACAAGGTTACAAAGTACAGCCAATACGTCTGCACGTACCAATACGCCTGCAATTATCTTTTTTAACCCCTTTTGAAGCCAGTCAAATTATATTGGCTAGTTCTGTAAGAAATTTACGCTGAATTGCGATACACTGCAAGGCATGTCAATTTACGATGTTATCCTTATTTCAAATGAATATCAACACATATCCACACACACATATATGGTATGTATGCGCACACATCCAAATGCATATCAGCATTTATTTATTTCCGCCATCAACTACAGTCATACTCACCTCTACTCGTATTCTCGCCGACCGATACGTACGATCTGCTGTATTTTGCGCCTGACAAATGAATGTCGTATTGTGATGCTCCTTTTTCGGTGTTAACCGCAATGTCGATTGGGCGGTGAAGCGAAGCTCATCCGGCATCTGTAGAGTAGTGTAGTCAATCTCACTCGTTATAACATTGCCAAGTCCATCAATCCACGTTATCTGCAAATAAAAGTAAATACAGTGCACATGTAACAAAAATACATACTACATACATATATTTACATATGTACGTAAATACTTAAACAAAGAGTAAGTAAGTAAGTAAGTAAGTGAGTAAGTGAGTGAGGAGTGGGTGAATTGGTGAATGGGAGAGTGGGTGTGAGTGAGCAAACGAAATGAATGAATGAAAATGCCGAACAGAGAATATGCGGGTGTGAGAATTAAATGGTAAAAGCGTGATGACGTGTGGTTAGCTTTATGCTGATGACAGCTGAATGGATTGTGGGCGGATATTTACATGTACATATGTCGAATGCATTGATGTGGAGTGTGATACCAAAAAAAAAAAAAACAAAAAAAAAAAGCAGAAGAGAAGCATAACAAATTAAAACATAAATTTCGTAAATATGTCACGCTACCAAATAGCTGGATAGCTTTAACAAATCGCACAGATATGCGTTGCTGGCGTAAATGTGTGGGTGTTTTTTCGTCTACACATCCCAGATGGTAATTTAGGAAGGCTTTCTCAAGGGACACCATTCTAGAAGACCTAATCGAAAATTTTCTATTTATGATGAACACGTGAATTACTTTCTAAAATTTTACTTTTTTAGAATTACTTTTTTAGAAAGCATTTAAGACGAACTGCTTCAAAAGGACTTTTGTAGGTAGCAAAACAAGAGGAGCTTTCCTGGCATGCCCGAAAACTATGGGTAGCGAAAGTAGGAAATTTATGGCATTTCGTACAGAAAAGAGCGCGTCAATTCTCAGGAAGGCCTCTTGGAATGGCTTTCAACTCCTGAAATTATCTACTGGGGTGTCTACGAAAAGGTGGCAGGTAATAAAATTGTTTTTTTTTTTTGGCTGTTGCCGATTGGCGATGAATTCGGTTTGATTTTAAGGGCTCATTTTATGTGGAAAGAGTTGAATATACTGCCTTAATTCTCGTTACAAAACGAGCACCAGTAAATTTCTTGGTAAGGTGGAAATTGTGTATGTAATGCTACTCTGGGGATCGGCGTTTTTCAATTACAATCTTATTTGCATTGTATCAAATAAATTCTGTTCATGAAAACTGGAATGAAATAAATTTGACTTTGCTAACCTTTTGAATAGCTAGACGAAGCGTTTTAACTCAAGAATGCTTTGAAATTATTTTGGTTTTTGTTATTTAAGCCCCAATTTTTGTTTTTACTTTTTGTCACGTCTTCTTTAACATATACAATTTTTTCATCAAAGGAATTTTTATTACGACGCAAAAGCAAAACTCCATTCGAAAGAAAATTAGATACTCAACGAAAATTTAGAAATTTACGAATTTTACATTCGGATGCGACTCGTAATAAGACCATGAAATTAAACTTACAATACCCGTCGCATGTTTTTTATTTCAAATAAATAGTACTTGTTTTATGTAATAATAACAGTTAACATAATACTCTTTATTTTGAAAATATAAACGACTTGTATTGCTTGAAATAAAAACAACATCAAAATTTTTTATTTTTACGTATTTTTCTACTAATTCTTCATCTAAACATTTAATTTGTATGCTTTTCTAATAGAGAGTGACCAAATACTGATTTTTCGACTGGACCGAAATGGACTGCGAAAAATTTCGGAAGCAACTAAAATGAAAATTTTCTAATGAATAATCAGTGAAGTTACAAAAATTCCAAATTTTTTTATTGCTATTAAAAAGTTGCATATCACTAAAATTCATATCCTTTTCACTGCATCGCATAAATATTCCTACATATTTTTGTAAAAATAGCAATACAGATTTTACATTTTAATACTCGAAATTTAATAACTTTATATTGTTGTGTAAAAACAATAAATAGGATAACGCTATTCCCGCTTTGCAAGTGATTTCGTACATCAATTTAAATCGGCACTGAATAAGTGTTCGTTGGACACACTCGATGGAGGAGGAGACAGACATTTTAAAGCAATTTTTTTTAACAGAAAATATTGGCTTCAAAAAGTATTCAGAAATACTTTAAAAGTACATAAGTACATGTAATTTTTAAATTAATAAAAATTTACAAAGTTCGCCTTTTTTAGGCCGAAGCCGAACCGAACTTTGGTGGCCGAACGTGGCCGAAGCTGAAAGCGAAGTTCGGTCGAATTCTACTTTTAATGTACCACGCCCATTTTCTAACGTTTCGATTTTTTTTCTTTTTCTAGTTAAATTCTTCTTATGAAATTTGAACAAATTTGATGGTTTAGTAAAATAGCGAACATTTTGACCTTTTATATAAAAAGTGTGTGAGTCTACAATTTTCGAAATCATACTTATTGAATTGAAATGCAAGTGATGTACCAAATTTGGTAGAGGGTAATAAATTGGTTTATGACATAAATCTATTTAAAACAGGCACAGGTATATTTCAAAGATATCTTACAGATTAATTTTTTTTTGATTTTTGTAGAGTTCCGAGGATATGCTTATTGCCTTGACTTAAAAGGGCGCTGTCATGCCTATTTTCTAAAATTTGCTTTACTTACGTAATTTTTTCTCGAGGACATATCAAATATATATAATTTTAGAAAATTACCTTCTATAGTTCCTGAAATTTTGCATTTGTTTGATTTTCACAAAATAAGGTGGGCGTGGTTATTTTTAGATTTTCCCCATTTCATTTCCAATCTACCGATTTACCATGGGTCAAGGCTAAAAATATGTGCACCACGTTTCGTTGGCATATCTCAATATATACTTGATCGGTTGCTTTAGGCTGTTAAGAACTACCGTTATGTCAACGAAATTATAATTCTCTGCACCCTATTTCGCTCGGTTTTAAACGAGTCATCTTATAAAAAAAATAAGCTTAAAAATTTTGATTTTGCACACTTAAAATACCAATAAAGGACGCTCGTAGGTCAAAAGTTTATATGAGAGAAATATTCCCGGTTTTCTTTCACATAAAAGTGTTTATATACGTTTTTTTCCTTTTGATCGTTTATTTACGCGAAATTGCTATTTAAAACATATGCACTTTTTTGGTAAATTTTTCTAATTGAAATCAAGAGCGCATGGTTTTTTCTACTACAGATGTCCAAATTTTTTTACAGATCTTCGTTTTCATGGTCTTGCATTCCAAAAATTCGCGGAAAGCGTAAAAACTTTAACACTTTTGCACTTGTGGGTGATCTAATAGATGTAAAAGATATTTTACAAATTTGCTCAGCGATTTTTCGAATTTTAACTTTATGAATTTTATTTGAAAATTTACAGAAAACAAAAAAATAATTTTCGGTTTTAATTGCTGGTTAAATCGGCTGTTAATTTTTGAATTATAGACGACATTTCTGTGGGGGTCAATTACAAAACTTATAACTCCATTTTTTCTATTTTTGTGTTTTGTTCACTGATTTAATTTATTAAATATATAATATATAATATATAAGTATAATATCTGTTGAACGAAATTATCGACCTTTTTGATGATGATGACGAGGACCAAGATATCCCTTAACCACCTGAGCCCTATATCAGTTACGTAACCACCTGAGCACGGTCACAGTGACCGCATCGGATACACTTGAATTTGCTTAGGATTTTAAGGTTTTATTATAAGAATACATTTATAAAACTCTTTAATATATATTAAATTATTTATTTAACTAAAAAGGGAACAAAAACAAAACATATTTTTCTCATAAATGTGAACAATTGAATTGCTGGCACATTTTAACTAAAATTACATACTAGTTTACATATTGAGATCTATCCACATAGGAACAAAATGTTATATAAAATTCTGACTTTCTTTAAAGAATATAATAATATTCTAAAGACATAAAAAAATAATAGTTAACAAAAAATCAAAACTTCGAGAAGATTACAGGGGGTAAATTCTTACAATTTTTCACGACAATTTTTGCACATTTTGTTAGAACATTCCACACAGATTGGATTTTTACATATAAAACACAAATGAAATGTTTTTCGTTTCTCCTTGGGATCAAAAGTTGAACACGTTTTACGTGTTTCAAGATGATCAGCTTCAGAAACAGAAGGCAATTTTTCTTCTATTTTCAAGATCCGGCGAATAGAAGTTTTGATGTCACGAGGAGTGTGCTTGTTATTTTCTCGACGATTCATGTGTGGCATGGTCAGATCTTCTGCTAGCTGCTTCATAAATTTAAATCTACTTCTAGTTTTCTTGGCCTGATTTTGTACGCTCATGACATAAGTATTGGAAGCTGATATATCTAACAGACGATAAAAAATGCACAAAGGCCATCTTTGAGTTCGTCGCGCCGTGGTATAGTTCGCACACCTTTGATCCAATAAATCAACGCCAATTTTAGTTTCATTGTAGTATAATATTATTTCGGGCTTTTTTGTATTATCGTCTACGTTTGCTATATGGTGCATGCTGGAAATTAACACCACAGCACGGTTTTTTCTCGGCACAAAAGATGCCAAAGTAATATTTTTAGTAAAACCGAAAAGCGAGGTTCCAATTTCTCGTCGCCGATGTGGTTGGAATTCTGGCGGAATTTCTGTTTTATTTTTTTTTTAAAGTACCCACAAGAGATAACTTTTTATCTTTCAAAACATCGACTAGTTCAACTGAACAAAACCAATTATCAGCAGTGATGTTTCTATTCGACCCTTCAATTGGAGATATGAGTCGTAAAACTGCTTGAGTAGGTTTTGAAAATCGAGTTTGTTCTGATGTCAAATTGGTCCCGTCCGAGTCTTTACCTAAATATATGTAAGCATTGAGTAAATAACCATTTCGGGCATCTGTAAGGCACATAATTTTTAAGCCATATTTAGCGGGCTTCTTTGGCATAAACATCCTAAAACGACACCGACCTCGAAAAGCTACCAGCATCTCATCAATACAGGCACAGGTTCCGATGCTGTAAACCTTTTGGCAATTTTGAATGAAAGAGCTGAATAGCTCGGCGATTGGAGCAGAAATGTCAGTCTCCCGCCGTTGCGCTCTTGTTTCTGCATCATCGAAACGAATTGCTTTCATCAAAATCTCGAATCTATTTTTACTTAGAATGCAACGATATATTTCTCTTCCTGAGCCATCAGAACTATACCACGACGTATAATGTTCCCGATTGTCTTTAAAAATAGCTGTATAGAATAAAAAACCAATAAATGCTTTTAACTCTATGAGATCAACATCATGAACACAGCCTTGGTTTTTATATCTTGGTCGTAACTGCCTTATTTTGTCGTTGGTATGTATCACTATGTTTTCCAGCATCTCATCTGTAAATAAAATGCTCCAAAGGTCAAGAGGTGTTGTAGAATCATTGAGAACTTCATGATAGGCCGATTTAAGTCCTTGTCCTTGCGATACAATGTTATGCCGCTGAGTTCTAGTACGACTAGCAATTGGCACAGAAGACCACCGACAACGATTTTTTCCAAAATAGTTCCGATTTCTAGTCTGGAGTTGTGACAAGGGTAACTCGTTTTCTGAAGAAAATTCCTCAAATATACCTCCCTCCGGCTGTCCATCGGCACTTTGCTCATCAGAAGACGACACTTGCAGGCAGTCATCAGATTCACAGTCATCTAAAACCACAGGAACTTCCAAATCCTCAGGGTCTATATCACTGTAACTCTCATCCAGGGTTTGCTCCACATCCGACAGTTCCTCCTCTAACCAACTCGTAATATTTTCGATGTTTACATCCATTTTTACTCTAAAACAATAAACATAAACGTAACACACAATAATCACATAACTACCTGCACGCAGTCACCATGACCGCTATCAAAATATTTTTACTCACCCAAGTCAAACGAGCGCACTTGTATGCTTGCAGAGCGCACACGCGACACTAAACCACCACCAGAAAAGGTACACGAACGCACACTAACACGCGATAACGAACTCCTGCGAAATTAAAATTCAAAAAGTCGCTGCGGTCACCATGACCGCTGGCAGGTGGTTAAGGTGGTTGTTAGAGAGAGCAGTGATATTGATCCAGAATCGCCTGCTAAACGGCAACTGGTCAAATCATTAATTTAACTTATTTAATTTTTTTACTTACAACTTTTCATAACTAACATTTCAAAATTACATTTTTTCCATATTTTTATAATTTCTTTTTCAATGTTTCTTCAAAACCAACACTGAAAAAATTGGTACATAAGAAATGAGAAGTAAATTAATATTAAGCTGGAAAACGCAAGTTTTGTATTATGATTGTTTTCTTTTCAAATGAATATTATTGAAGAAACTGAGAAGCATATTATAGATCAAACAAAAAGCAAAAACGTCTTAGTTTTGAGGAAAATATGTTCAAAAAGCATGAAAAAAAATTAATTGTTGCACAGGTATTTGGCAATAATTCGGCTTTAAACGATTGAAAAAATATCAATTAGTCGACGAGTTATATCCAAAAAAAAACATATAAACAATATGCTGAAAATCGGCATTTGACTGCAAAGTTCGAAGGTCGATTAAAAAAAAATTCGAACTAACATAAACAAACGCCGCGATACGGGTCTTCAAATTTAGCCTCTATTTTCACACCCCCTCACTCTCAGAATCGACCTAACTTTTGCTAACCTGAATTTGTGCCACACTGTAATTGGATTCGAATATATACATTGTTATTGTTTTCTTATTCTTACACCACCACCACCACCACGACAAATACTTATTTACTAAACACAATTCAACTTTTGTCTTACCTCCGACGCTGGCTTCCCACCGACCGACACACACTCAATGTCCACCTTTCGATCTTCCGTTGTGTAGATCACTTCACCTTGGGTAATTTTCGGCGCCTCTGGCGGCACCAACACCGTTAACGTAGCAAATGTAGAACGTATGGCCGGCTGGCCTTCCGGCCCTGGACTCACTTGACACTGATAGCGTGCATCATCGTCCAACATTATCGGATAAATGTCCAACGAATAATCGCCCTCCTCATCGCTACCAATCATCGAATATCGTTCAAATCCACCCAAATCGCGTGAGGTGCCCAAACCGAAATCATCTTTTGTCCATTGCAGCACACCCTGTTTATTGATGACGCGACAAGGTAACGTTACACGCGCACCCACCACAGCCGATTGGTCCTGCGGTTCCATGGCGAATCGTTGATTCTGATAGGCGCCATAATAGGAAGATGAGGAGGAGATTGACGGCATGGAAGCAGAATATGCGACATCATCGAGCGTCGCAATGTCACTGCCAGCAATGCCATCGCCTGACAGGTGTTTAGCCTGCGTAATGCTGATCGATGACGATGTAAAGATGATGATGAGAACGATGATGTTGAGTGACAATAGCAATTGGCGTAAGTTGCCAAGTTGTTTGTGTAGTAACGTCATTGACATCGCCGTCGTAACAGGTAAACGTTGTTGTCTAGTTTTGGTGGTAGATGAAGTTGAAACGAATGCGTTGAACTGCATGACTGATGCGTCTGGTGTGGTATGGTATTATGCGTGTTGGATAAAGATTTATTTATTATTATTATTGTTGATGTGGTAACGAAAGCATTTGCGTGACACCGCTCAAAACATTTGAAGAATCCACACGAATTTCGTATCGATTTATTATTTTATTTTTATTTTTGTTTATCAATGCTGTAATGAAAAGAGTGGGAATATTAGAAAAGCGGAAATTAATTTGCAGGTAAAAAAATTATACAAGTAAACAAGTTTTAACATAATTGTGTTAAATGGAAATGAAAACAAATTATGTGTTTAAAATCTTAAATTGATCAGTTCCTTTTCTCTCTTTTCTTTTACATTGTTTCTTTTTCTTTACACTTTACAATTTTAATCTGACCCTTTTGCAGCCACCTATTTGGTTTAATACAGATATTTTTCTATCGGATTGCTTATTTTAAAAAAAATTCTTCCGAAAACCGAACGAGGATTCAAACTTATTTACTTTGTCCTAGCAATATCTTCATATGAATTGTGAAACACTTTTGTGGGTACCACTATGTCGTTATTTTATTCAGCATTCGTTGAATAATTATTTTTCTCGAGACGAATTTTGATAAAAACGTCGAATACCTTTCTTAGCAATTGAAAGTGTTGAAGGTGGTAAATTTAAGCCAGTCGTGGCTAATCATTCCAAACGAAACTCGTGGACCGAAAGGATTGCAGGAATAAAAAGATAAAAACCCATAATAAAATTGCTTAAATTAGAGCAGAATAGAAACCCTAGTTTCTAAGTTAAATTTCCATGATTGTTGCATCCAATAAATGAGTAATAAGTTATAAAAATAAAATTGACCATCTGCTTGACCATCAGATATCGCTAAAACTGAGAGATTGTTTTGTGTTCAAATAGCCGGACAGACATAGTTAAATGGACTCAACTCATCGTCCTCTACATTTTCGTATACACTCTCTACAAGAACATGCAGACAGAATTAGCAATATAATCTCATTCATTATATCAGCCCTGACTGTAAAATGACCGTTCGAACGACTGTCATGGTGCTTGCTAAAAAGAGACACTCGGAACCAACTACGCTAGATATAGTTGTACATATGAGAAAATGAGGAAACCGAGTTATTCATATTTAGTACTAGCTTTAACCCTCGGCTTCGCTCGTATGTCATTCGGCTTAACGTCATGGATTCGAATGCAATGGAAAAGGAAATAAATAATTACCCCAAAAGTAACAACCTAGGTGGCAACCAAACTCCCAAAGTATTTTAAAAATAAAGCTTTCTATTTTGTTTGAAACCCACATTTCAATATTTGATTTAACTTATTATATTATTAGGTAATTTTTTAAAGAGGTGGCAACCCTTTCCAAAGTTATGCATTTTTTATATATGCAGTTTGACGGCATATGGTAAAATGTCGTTTATTTTTTTTTTATTTTACTTAATTTGCACATAAACAGGTGGCAACTTTCTAAAAAAATTTTTGGGTTATGAAGCCTTATTGAGCCTTGCATGTAATTTTAGTTGGATGTGATCTAGCTTATTATAGTTTTAATTAATTTTTTTAAACAGGTGGCAATCCCTTCAAAATTATTTTTGAAATTACGCTTTTTTAAATTGTGTAGCTTGTAAAATGTCGTTAATTATTTCACTTAACTTAATTCGCATTTAAAAAGGTGGCAACCTTCTTTCAAAACGTTTGGGAAGTGAAGCTTTATTAAGCCTCATTCATTTGATACCCATATTGCAATATTTGATTTTGATAATAACTTTAATTGAATTTAACGTTTTAATCAGGTGGCCACTCCCTATAAGAATCAATTTTATGATAACCTATATAACAGACTATATGCTATGTATGCCAAATCTTATTCAGATATATCCAGACGTCATATAGCAATTGGAATTTAATTTATTTTTTTAATTGATTAAATTTTTTTTATCAGCTGGCAACTCGCTCAGTAAGAAGAACGAGAGTGAGCAGTAGAGCTATATGCTTGTATATTCGGTATGCGAAATGTATTTACTATCAATTGACTGGCGCTGTTCTTGCAGGTCACTGATATCAACCATCAACGCGTCTATTTAAAACACCAAAAGTGATCAAAGGCAGTTTTATTCATTTTAGCTTACCTAATGACTAGATAATATAATGAAATTAAGTTTCGTTGCCACTTGTGAACCTAGCGAACTTAGTTTAGTCTACTCAAAATTTCCTGAAAATTATTTTCTCTTTATTATAGACACGAGCGTTAGAAAATTAAGTACATACCAATCAACATTCATCTTTGTCAAACAAAATAACCAATCACAATTTGTGTGAACAGCCATTGAATAGAGCAAATACTGTGTCAGCAAAATAAGCAAAATTGAGAAGCGCCTCCCGACTAAATTTTAAGCCGAAATATTACAACAAAGGGGCGCACAAACTTGTAAAGAAATAAAAATTATGCGGTCTTCAAATGACAAGCAGAATATGTAGATGATCGAACCATGTGATAAAATGGAAACAAATATGCAAACATGAGCACGAACTCAAACAAAAAGCGCACATTTTTATACGCACATATCGGCATGTGCACACTTTTTACATACATACATGCGTATAATAAATATTCGGATTTATCGATTTAAGTGTAATCAAAAACTTTGCCCACATATGAATCTATTTACTTATCTACACTTTAAGCGCGCATTTTAGAGCGAAATGCGAAGGGTGTATATGAACAGTGATAGCAGTGGTAGACGGGCGCGCGACCGCCTAAAAGCAGACTACAGCAAATATTGTTGTTAGTTAACTCATTGAAAATTTTCTAATTTGCCTGCATAGCTACAAAGTTGCGGCAGTTGAAGCAGTTGAAGCAAAACGGAAGCCATGAGAAAGCAACATACGAAAAATCAAACATTAAAGCCTTTCCCTTTGCTATTCATAACCATCGAATTTGTACGAGCTAAAGACGGCGTTCAGCAATCGAGCCCATTGGGCATTAAATGGCATACCAGTTTTTCGTTGTCGTTTGCCGTTGCAATTTTGTGACCAAACATTTTATGGTAGAGTATTTATGTGTGTGCGCTTGTCATTTTACTATGTATTTGTGGCGCCTCTGGTGGTGGTTTCGAGTTGAAAGCACCGGAACTCTGTCGGTCACAACGTCGCTTTGTCGTTGCGACAAATATGAATATTTAAATTCTGCAGTTGTACATGCGACTGCAATAAGTTATGCCGCACACTCATACTAGCACAAATACTCACACACATACACACATATGTATGTACATATATATGCAAAGTTTATGTGCACATTTATGGCACTCTGCATTTTACAATCCAACTGCCTCAGTGTTTGCGCTGTGTTGTTGCATATTAAAAAATCGCATTAAATTCGAATTACGCAAAGCCCAAACTGCGACTGCGGCTACGGCTCCAGCCAACGACAACAACACAAACCATTATACCAGCAAAAATAACAAAATTAAAATGTGAAATCAAAAAAGTAGACTACAACATTTTGCGCTTTACCTACATATCTACTGTGATTCTTGCCACTGTTGCTACTTTTGTTGACGTTGCGTTTTAATAAAATTTGTCGCTTTTCCGAGTTCTGGCCCACCCGGTTAATTGACATGACTGTTTGCTGTGGCTGCTTGCCGTTGTGTGAATAACTTACTACACGTTTGTGTTTAAATTGTATGAATGTATAGGCAGTGCCATGGTCGGGGTAAAATGATACCTTTGCTGTGGCTAGCGCCGCGCCGTGTGACTGTGGCAACATAAAATTATAATTTTTTTTTTAGGTTTCCAACTTATGTGTGGCATTGCATGAGTTCGAGTAGCGGCAAGCAGTTAATGCTGCTGACATAATTTTAATTATTTAATAAGCATGAAAAATCTTCATTTAAGCTGCCATTAAATCATGAAATTTTAAACGCTTTAAAAAACTCAGGAAAAGTCGTAAGTTGAATCGTATTTGAATTTAATAACAATTTAAAAAAAAAAGAATTGTAAGGTGCAACATTTACTATAAAAATTTTATGAAACATATACACTGCGCGATTGTTTGACGCTTGAAGCCAATGAGTTGCGTGGGTCAATCTTTGAATTTTTTGTTATAGTTGGTTGGTTCATAAAATAGATATGGTTTACAATTACGCGTTATTCTTTGAATTATCCTGAAGAGAAATAGAGTTTGCCCATTGAAAGTATTCTATATACTACTACACACACTTATTTTTTACCGCATAAAATACAAGGGAAAACTTTGAGCGCTTTGAGTGACCTCTACATCCTTTGAGCGACCTCTAAATATTGCTTGACAAGAACGGTGTATTTTTTGATATGGAATGAAATTTTGACATTACTCTTTACGCATGCATTAGCCGAAAATTCAGTTTCCACGACGAAATCTCCGCCAACGGACTGAGACTGATCGACTTTTTCGGGCGGCATGTTTCCAGTGTATTAGACGTACATGCACTCCAAGGGCCAAATATCGACTCGGATCATTATCTTGTCGCTGCCAAGATGCGCATACGCCTCTTTGTAGCAAAAAAAAGGGGGTCTAAATACACAAGGAAAGCTCGACGTCGGAAAGCTGCAATCTCTAATAAAAACATCCCCACTCAGCTTCACACCTGATCACTGAGAGTACTTCTCATCAAACCAGAATTTGCGAACATTGGCAGCTCATTTCTCCTTCTCTACGTACCGACGCTGAGAAGTGGTTGAATTTCAGTGAACCCGAAAGATCAACGCGAACTGTTTGGGAGAGCTACCAGGAGTTAAAAAATGAAGAGAGACGTATTATTCGAAAAAAGAGAGAGTTCGAGGTGAGTGCGAAGTTCCTTAGATGCTAGCCGACAGGAAAAGTGCCCGAAAATTTTATCAGAAAGTACGGCGATTTAGCAAAGGTTTTAAAACCAGCAATAATGTCACCCTTGAAATCCAGCGAAGAATCTCTCTCGCCAACAACTGCCACTTTCGGCTGAGTATGCAACTGCGTAGTAAAGCCCTCTCTCGACGAACGAAAACCACGCCCATCATGCTCGTACTATCAACAATCGAGTGAAAGATTCTCCGAAAGATTTTTGAACCTTCACGTCTTTGCGACGGCAAACACTCCAGACGATGGTATGGTGAGCTGTATGAGGCTTATAACGACAGTGACATAGTTCAACGAATTAAAATTCAGCGGCTACGTTGACTAGGTCATGTTATACATACCTTCATTAAAAAAGTAGTTCGGCATAGAGACAGGTTATTGACTTAATGTCGGAGGCTAGTTTCTGGCGTAGTTACCAGTGGAGGCTGTATGCCCCTTCTGACGGCTTGGATGAATTTAAGTAAGCCAAGCAAAGGACACAAGTATTTGGAAGAAATTGATAGATAATACGGCGAAAGAATTTGATTTGGTCTAATTTTATACTACTCTTTAAACTTCTTTGACAACAAAAGCTTCAAACAGCTTATGAAACTCGTAATGAACAAGCTGAAGTTTTTTTACAGGTCACTGTCAACACAAGCTCGGAATTTGGTCGACTGAGTTGTGTCGTTACTGCGACTCGGCTTCGGATACTCCGATGTACTTGTTATTCGACTGTGACGTCTTATCGAGAAGACAAAAGAGATACCTGGGCTCATACAGCCCTGGGAAGGAATTCGTATGCTCGCTACTGCGAGACTTTCCAGGAGCGTTGGAGTTGGACGAAACACTGTAAAAAGTAGAGGGCACAATGGCTCTTTTAAGATGAAGTGCTAACCTCTATAATTTATATTTATCCATCTAACTTCTTAGTAAACCAGAGTCATATGTCGAGGAATACAGAATATTCCACTTCTATTACACAAGTTTACACAAAAACGGTACTTAATTAAAAAAGTATTTTAGAGACAAATGTTGGGTCGCTGAGCATGAGTTATTATTTTGCCATAAAAGCGAAGTTAATAAAAATTTAAATTGGCAGTTTTTATTTAATTTGTAATAACTTTTACATTTTATCTCCAATTTAAGCGTCTTTACGCTTCCCATTTTTGTAATAAAATTCTCTTTACAACAAATATTTGTAATCGTTTTTTTTTTACAAAGTTCATCTACTAAAAAAGAGAATGAAAACTAACAATTTCGAAAAGCTAGAAAAAGTCCTTATTGCGTGCATTTAGACGCTAGTAAAATGATACGTTTTTTGCTATTCGGGAGCTTTTGGTAATAATTGCAAAAGGAACTTGAGAACAGGGATTTTGCATTTTTCTCGAAAACTCATCTTTGGAAAAGCAAATGAGCATGTTCAGTGACCCAAATTAGTCTAAAACACTTTTTCAATTAGGTAACACTCATTTATCAAATATTTGCAAAGTCATGCTAGGGGCAAGAAAAAGGTATATGCCCGGTATAACTTAGATACAACCTCTTCCTACCTTTAAGTTACTATTTTCTTTGATTTGGTTGCATTTAGACTTATGGAATGGTTTTAACGCAATGTTTTTTGGTACCTCTATAAGAAATCAAGTCTTTTTTATTTTTCGTGACGAGTCATTACAATTTTTTATATCAAATAACGTTAAAAAATATATATAGTCACAAATGATATCCTTTGTATGTGCCATAACTTTGTAGCCTTACATTTGGGTAACTTTCCAAAGTTAATTTTTTTTTCTTTGAATACAGTATAGATCTATTTAAAGGCACGAAAATGCGTGCGATTTTCTTTAATTATTTCAATACATGCATTCCGTGCTTTATTTGCGGTGCTTAACTCCAAAAACTCATTACTAAGGTCATAAAATATTAAAATTAATAGTATTTGAATAAATTTGGTCAATAAAACAGCAACAACAACAAAAAATAAGTATTTGTATAGCACTAATATGTTGATAGATTTCATTTTGACACGAAAATCTCTCACCGGTGCTTAGTCAGCTAAAAAACCCACATTAGCCACTGCTACTATTTGCTTCGCACTTCATTCCCACCCATATTTGTGGCGGCTCTAAGTCTAACACCCCATGCCGTGCTTCAGCGCCAACTCAATATACTTTATTTACTGTTATTTGTTTCGTAAATTTTTTTAGTTCACCCATCCTTCCTCAGTAAATCTAACGTCTAATGTCATAAATCAACAACAAATATTTCTTACCAGAAGCGACAATATCCAAGTCTAACAGACAATATTTAAACTGTCGTAAAATATGTAGTTTATTTGTAGTTCATGCGAATAATATACAGCTGTGCAAACTCAAAATATTCTCTATAGATTTGACCTAATTTGTTGTAGAAAAGGGGTTATTAAATTTTGGATTGCTTTTTGCTTAGATGTGCCGAATGATGTGCAGTTTACAAACATAGTTGAGTTGTACAAAAACATAAACGTCTTGGTCTGTGGCGCTTTAGGAAATCGAGATGATATGTTCGTGTGTGGTTGGCCGTAATAGTTAATAGCTTTTGACAGCTAACATGAGCCAGTTATTTGGTAAATACTCATAAAAAGCATGAAAGCAATAAATTTCTTTAAAATCTTTCTCGGTTTACGTCTTTTAGCTATGACAGCGGCATATATCTTATGCTAGGTTTGAACATATCGCATCATCATCAAAAAAAAAATAAAGGTTCAATTGTGTGTTAAACGTGTGGTATGATGAGAAGATATGGTAATTTTTGGCAACGAATTATAACAACGACTTAAGCCAATAGTCAAAAACTAGACCAATAAATTTTTCCCATATAAATTCAGATACAAAGTTTATTGCTATAGTGATAATTAAAATTTTGTTCTTGTTTTTCATTCTCTCTGGTTTATCAATTAACCTGCACAACTAATAAGATGATTTGCATTGACTTTTAGAACTTCTTTCAAAGTTACTTCTTTTGATTGTCTTGGTTTAGCAAACATTTTTTATTTTGAAAGCTAATTATAATTTTTTTTTTAAATTCAATAACCCACATACAGAAATTCTGAATTCATTTGTAGGTTTCTGAAATACATTGGCCATTTCTGAAATCCATTTGAGTTTTTCTGCAATACATTTGCTTTTTTCTGAAATGCATTTGTAATATTCTAAAATACATTTGACGTTTTCTGAAATACGTTTGCGGTTTTCTGAACTACATTTTCAATTTTTCGAACTACATTTGAACTTTTCTGAAATACATTTGTAATTTTCTGAAATACATTTAACGTTTTCTGAAATACGCTTGACGTTTTCTGAAATACGTTTGTGCTTTTCTGAACTACATTTGCAATATTTCGAACTACATTTGCACTTTTCTGAAATGCACATATGTACATACATGCTTTTCTGAAAAACATTTCAGGTTTTTTGAAAAACTGCTAGAAAAGTAGTGTTCACGAGGTAATGCCTCTAGCCTCCTCCTGAAAACACAGTTTAAAGACGAAATCATCAGGGAGATGAATACCAGCTGGGCCATGGAACCCACCTGTAGGATTATCAAACAAGCTTGACCAAAGATTGATTTAAAGCGATCCAAAACTATCATTAGTCTTGACCACACTTCTCTGAGACTAATGGTCGGGGCATAGAGGGGAAGGGAATGGAATGTCTAACCAACGATTTCTGTCGCAGTTGCAATGAAGAGGAGGAAGTGGAGAGCATTGAACACTATCTTCTACACTGTCCCGCCCTGGCCAAGACCCGAAACCAATTCTTCCGTAAGTAGTTTCTAGCCCTGTTTGACCGACCTGATCTCTGCGAGCATTTCCTATTTTCTTTGCTAAGCGTGGCGCACTCGGTGGTGGTTCACCTTCTAAGCGAAGGAAGGAAGTAAATGCATGGCTCCCGCCAGCGGTGTCCCAACGGGCTTTAGTAGCCTGCGTCTTTGCATTTATGCAGCCGCTCTATCCTAACCTAACCTAACGTAACTGACAGTGAAAATGCTACAGTGTTATTTTCTGTACTATTGAAAACATTTTCCAAGCGACATTTTTTGTATTAATTTAACAAAAAAAAAAAACATTCAGTAATATAAATCATAAACATCAAAATTCTAATTTGTGTAAATTTTTTTACAAAACCTCATACGCGAACAGCATCACCTCAATATTTTCTTTTAATTGGTTTTGGGATGCTTCTTCAGTTATTTTATTTTAGTTTATGTAATTGATAATCAATATATGCTTGTGCTTAATTTATTTATTGTAATTTTAATAGTAAGTAATATATAAAGTAATTAATAAATAATAATAATAATAAAAATAAAAAATTATTTGTTTAACACCAAAGGAGTGAATGTATGATTCCCGGTACAGATTAATTTAAAAAATTCATTAATTCTGCAATAAAAAAAATATTATCTGGTTTGATTAAAACAGCTAGCAAAAGAAATTGGTAAGCGATTGGCGCTAAATAAACATTTATTACGTTTGACGAAGTTATAGGCCATTTTATGTTGGGTTTTAATCATTTTGAACAAACTTTTACTCAATCGGGAAAAAATATCAAATTCGGATAAAGAAAATCTTCGTAGGTTCTGTTTTCAGTGTAGGATAAAAAATGAAATGAAAACAAAGTATTAGAATAATCAAGCGTTTTAGGAGGTACATATTTTATTTAAATACTAACAATAAATGCACAAATATTTTTTCCCTATATTACAAATTATTAGTCAATAAAATGTGAGGGTTGGAAACATTTGCCATCACCCCTTGACAAGTTTGCTTATGCCTCCATATGTATAGGGCTTATTTGATAATAAACCAAGTTAGAACAGGGAATTTTTGTTTTTCCTTTTTAATTTAAGAGAATATACTATAACTTCACCATAGCTTCTGGTTGACCATTTTCTGGATTCACCCATATCTCAACAATTTCTACAACAGGTTTCAACATTCGGCTTGTCATCAGAGTCTTTTAAGTCGCTATGACCGTTATATTTATATTTTCTAATCACGGTAGCACAGCAAATACTCAGGAAAGCCTTAGTCAGATGGTTACTAAGGTGATTGAGAAGAGATAATAGAGCTACCTTTTAAAATTCTTCTAAACCCCTTTAATAATTGTGCAGCATTTTTATTTTTTAATTCGATGCATAGATCAAGAAAAAAATTGCCATTTGTGCGTTTAATATTCAGTTATATACAATACATAGGTACATTATATATAATTCACAACGTACCCCAAATGCTTTAAAAAAAATACTCAAATATGTCTTTAATATTTTTAAATTGCAGACACATACGACTACCACCCTTGCTATTAAATAATGACGGCAACCGCAAAAGAAATTAAATGAAAAAAATTACAAGAAAATTAACCGCAAAAGGCGCTAAGAGCAATAAAATGTCGACAATTAAGAAGCGACCGAAATATTTATTTAACGCTGCAACAGTAGGTACGAAAAACACATAGACAATTAAAATTGAAATCATAAAAATGTTCATGCGTGAAAGCCGGAAACTGTGACATATCTGAGAGCAAGCGACACAAATTTGTAAAGTGAAATTAGTGGAAATTAGGCGGAAGTTGGCGTAAGGCAGATAATGCGTTTTGTTTTTGCTACTAATATAAAAAGCATTAGTGCAGCATAGCCATAACAAAATCGAAATGTTAGGGAGTATTAAATATAAACTATTTAAACTACATTATTTATTGAAATAATTTAAATGAAATAAGTAATTGTTTGTTCATTTTCTCTTGTTTTTCGCAGATTTTCAACTGAAATTGGGAATGTAAAAATTTTATTTTATTTGATTTGTGATAACTTCCCCAGTTTCTGTTAATTTTCATAATGAAATTCTCTTTCAAGCAGACATTTTTAATTATTTTTTTACAAGGTTTATTCACTAAAAAGTGTAAATAAAAATTAACAATTTTCGAACAATTTTCTTAATTTCTTTTCGCATTTAGATGGCATTAAATCAAAAAGTACTATTCTTATTTATTTTAGATTTATTTGCCATTATGGTTTTTTTTTAGCAATAACTACAAAAGGATCCCGAAAACAGTTCCTAAAGAAGAGTTGCTTTTGAGTTTTATTTTTAAAATCATAAATAACAGTTATTCTTGGTTTTCATTTTTATAAATGAAAAAAAAAACAGTTAGTTTCGCTTTTCATCTTAAACGTCATAAATAACAATTATTTATTAGTTTTATTTTATAAATCACAAATACCAGTTATTGAAGACTTTTATTTATAAAAGTCACTGGCTTTTATTTTCTAAGTCATACATATAAAAGTTAACTTTATTTTTTGCAGTAAATATTATGAACAGTAAATAATTTTCTGGTTCCGCAAAAACTCTTTTTCTGCAAAAAATTAGAATGCCTTTTATAAGTATGACTTAAAAAGTAAATGCCAGTGAATGTTTTATATTGATAACCTTTTTAAAAAAATGTATAAAATAAAAACAATAAATAACTGTTATTTCTGATTATAAAATAAAAATCAAAACATAATTTTTATTTGAGATTTATAAAATAAAAATACAGAATAGCTGTTTTTTAATTCCGCATAAAAATTAAAAAAAAAATATATATATATTTTCAAATTTGATTTTCAGTGAAATAAGAAATCGATTATATATCACACTTGATTGTAGAAAACTTATTTCATAGCGAAAAGCGAATCTCTGTGTTTTAACTTTGCAAACTCTCGGCGTACGCATTTTGCGGTTACGTAGCCTTCAAACCCAGCTGACCACAAGCCATATATGTAGCACAAAAAAGCAGAATGTTCAGTTCGCAGTTCACACACAATATGTAAGTATGTTTATATGTATGTCTGCACGGTATGAGTATATGAGTATGACGAGAGTAGATATGAGTAAATTTACCTATTCAATTAACTCTGCTACCCTAAGCAATTTGGCTAGGCAGGTGTATTTCCTATGGTATTTTTCTCACGCCAAGTCGCCCGGTGCACTGAAATACTTTCGCATGAATTTCTATATAAATCTAGCTGTGTCTATATAAATACTTAAGTATACATACATATATGTATGTAGTTGGTATGTACGTATGTATGGTACACATTTGCTATGTGAATCGTAAAGTAACCGCTAATAATAGAAATCCACTTTTAATGACCTTCCCGCCACAGATTTATTACACATTTTTTTAACTCTAACATGGAAATCTATTCTCCGTAAAACATTACATACATTCTCGTACATTACATACATACACATACTACATATATATATCTAAGACAAGTAAGGTCTTACTTTATGGATTTAGAGTTGCTTGTAACCAACTGCATCCGGTGCAACAAGTTGTATGAACGGCGAGCGCGCATAAAATGCTAATTTTACTAGACAACATACTCTTCAAAAAGTTGCAAGCATTTATTAAGCTTTCTTCAAGCAAAAAGAAATAGCGAAATTTAGGGCGTTACGTTATAAGGTTGATTAAAACAGTAGCAACATGACTTTGAAGTTACAGGCAGGCGAAAATCAATGAAGATGCACGAAAAAAAAGACGAAATTCTAAAGCAGAAATTTTGGCTTAGCATTGACCTTCGCTGTAATTTTATTATTCGTTCTGTTGATTTTTTCTACGCTTAACATTTTGGTTTTGCTCTTGATAATAAAAAACCATTTTTTTGTCTGGTTTTAAGTATTTAATTTTTTCATTTCCTTTAACTTTTTTCATTGTATTTCACTTACAATTTTTCTTCTTCTTCATGTTTTGGCTACATTGACATTTACACCAGTAAATTATCAAATTGGTTGTCTGCTTTTGTGCGCCGCCTGTTGGCTAGTCAAAACATTCTTTATTGTATTTTTTGGTTTGTCTTGTACTTTTATTTTATTACTCGAATACTTAAATTTAATTGCATTTGCTTTAAAAGTGTGTGTTGCTTTGTTATTGGTCTTTATTGTTGCACAAATTGTTGAATCTTAAACATTTGGGGGTTTCCTTTATTCCATTATAATTGCTTTCTTATTTAATTTTTAGTTGGAACTTGTGTAGTTTACCTGAATGCTAATGATGGCTATCTACAATTTAACCCCTTGTCTACCGTTTAGGTTTAATAGACAATAGTGGAGGCAATGTAAATTTTCGGGATTTTACTCGTTCTTCATTTGTAATTTCGGGATAGTTTTTTGAGTTTGTTAAAAAAGTGCTAAGCCTATAATATTATTTTAAATCAAAACATTTTAGCAAAGAAATATAGTATTTAGCTAGAGATATATTTATTAATCTTCAACCTAAGAAAAGTAAGCACAAAAATTGGCAACCTAAAGTCTTTCGTATTTTAAAACAAAGTACACATATATTTAATACAGCAGGAACTGCCTATATAAAAAAATAAAAGCACTGCTTACGATCTACATTAAATACATGTAATTCTAAGGTACGTACATAATATTTAAACAACAAATAATAGTTTAATGCATTTATGTAAAAATTTTGATAAATAATTTAGTTTACCAAGAGCCGGACACTAACATGAAGTATTTAAAATATATTGCGAAATAGCTTTTTTTAAAATTAAGTTTCTATTTGTTTTGATTGAAGTGTAATATTAAAAAAAATTAAAGCCTTGATAGTGACCTAAATTTACTGCATACAAAGCCGGGAGCTGAGAATCACTGTTGGTGATAGAAATTGAAATGATTCCTCTACCTCAATCACCATCATTAGAATAAATATAAATTTCCTTAATCAAAACCTGCAACTGACATCCTAAGTTCCTATATAAATAAATATTTAATACTTTTTAATCCTCCAACTTGCTTGGTTTGTTTCTCTGGGCCCATTTGTTTGTAACCGAGTTGGAAAAGAACTCTAAGTAGGATAAGAAATAGCATGCAAAGCAACAACACTACCTCGGAAAAATATGCGAGTTGAGCCAGCTCGGTAAAATGATATCCGATCTGAGATGTAGTGCTGGGAAGTAAAAAAAACTTTGCTATTGTGAATGAGCCGGAAGAAAAGACATGGGAAATTTTAGTTTAAGGCCAAATTCATTTTTATTTGCACAATATTTTTAAATATATAACTAAATCAACAACAAATTTGGCATCACAGCTATTTGCAGTTCTTAAATAGCACGAAATAAATCTCATGTTTCATGAAAGATGCTACCAGGGTTGCTTATGCAAGTAAAGGAAATTTTATCCGAGTTGGAGCGTTCTTTTGCAAGTCGGTTACAATAAAATGGGCCCTCTGTATGCTCTATGTTATTTTTTGATTATTTTAATTAATTCACTATTGGTTGTCTAAAATATATGCACAAAATATAATACCGAAAATATTATAGAATTGAAAAAACCGAGTTCACCAACACATGGCTTCAATACGCCCGCTCTGTACGTACTGCCATAGTTTTATGCGGTCGACAAAGGGTTAATGTAATTTTTCATTCGAAGCTCTGTCTAAAGACATTTTAGTTCTTGCACTACTACAACTATGTTCGTTCAATTGAAAGACAGTAGCAACGTTTTTGGCTTTTTGTGCTGTCAACAATAAAATGTAGTAATTATAATTTTATATTAAATTTAATTCAGTTGAATTCGCAAGGAAATGCGTAATCTCTTGATTTTTTATTTGGCTCTTTCCTTGTTTTTGTTATATAAATATTTCGTGTTTTCTTACAATTTGTCGTTTTAATTTTTACTAAGTGGCAGGCGAGCAATATACCATTTCGGCTGAAGGCCTAGTAGCCAGTGCTGCGACTTTATGTATTTATGTAATAAATATTTTATTGTATAAATGATTATAAAATAAAAAAATAAAATTAAGATTAATTTTTACTATTTTCTCTTGTAAGTTTGAAAACAAGTAGCTTTTGAGTGGAGTTTTGTCACTTCTGCTACGTTTAACTTTTTAATGTTGTCGGGGAGATTATTTTCATTTATATTATATCCCAAGTTTGTTAAACACAAACATTGTATTGTCCAATGCAAGGAAACAAGGAAATAAGTTGGAAGGATAAAAAAAATATTTTTATATGGAGAAAAAAGCGCAACATATTAGCAAAAAAAATTGTCAAAAATCCGCGGTAATTTCTACGCACTTGAAACTTCCACTCTATTGTACTGAATTTAAATGGGCTGCAAAACTGTATACCCAAACAGTTACTAAAAATGTTGATAAAAAAGTTAGAAAATTTTATGACGATTTTTTTTAATTTTAAATATTGTAACTTTTATTTATATGGCTATGTTATATAATAAAAATACTTTTATATAAAATTATTACAACTTAATTAGTTAAAACAAATGACAAACAGTATTACATTGAATTTTGATGCTTAAGATATGACAATAAGGTAATCATAATTAATAGAACTATATTTATTATAAAATACTAAAAATCAGCGTCAGAAAATAATCATATTTTGATTGTTTCGGATAAAAATAAATTTCAAAAATTCATTCAAAACATAACTCAAATATATCGATTTAATCCTTATGCCATGTGCTATACAAATCTCGTTTTATTCAATTTTGATCGTTATTTTTTAATTTTTATTTTTCAATCAAAATTAATCGTTTTTCTGGGATTTCGTTTCTTCCTATGATTTTTATTCGATATATTGTGATTTGAATTTTTTCGATCAAAAATAATCTTTATTCTTGTATTTACCATTTTGCCATCATAATAAATACAAACAAATTTGTCAATTTGATCTTAATAATATGTTTTATGATACAAAAAAAAAAATCGATCAAAAGTGAACAGGTCTCATATTTCAAAAAAGGAAGTCTCAGATACATATGACAGGTCAAAATGGGATGTTTCATTTGATTAAATTTTGTGAAAAGTAGTTAGCTTTTACTTAAATCTTATGCCATAGGCCCTTTAGGGTTCTAGTTCCATCGAGATGAATGAATGGGATTGATGGTTTGATATTCCGCCTGGAATCACCATATATAAAAAGTACACTGACGGTGCCAAGATGGAACAAAGGGTTAGGGCGGGGGTATTTACAGACTTCTTGGGAGAAAGGAGACCTTACCACCTGGTTCAATTCGGCAGGATTTTTCAGGCGGACGATTTTGCTACCACTAAAGACTGTCGCGCTTTAAAGCTAAACTGCCACCTTAATTTTCAAGATGAACGTACAGCCGAGCGGCCATATTGGCTTAGGCATCTTTCATAACCAAATCGAAACTGATTTAATTTGGGTTCCTGGACATCGCAGTATAGCTGGAAACGAGGCAGCCAATATGCTAGACAGAGGGGGTTTAGTGACAACCACAAATGAGGTACCGATTCCAGTCTCAATAGGTTGAATTAATAGGAGCATCTACCACCACCGTCTTCAGCAATCTGCTTAGAGATGGCGCATAGGGCCAGGATGCAGAATTGCATAATTAACATGACCCGAATATGACCTCATCAATCAATTAATCTTCTGACGAAGGGTCACCCTAACGTCCCGAGACTCGTAGCAGTTCTCACGGGACGCTGGCCGATCGGAATCCACGCCAGCAGACTTGGTTTTGCCTACAATGATTACTTCAGAAGTTGTAGGGATGAACAAGAGACAGCAGAGCACCTTCTGTGCAGATGTCCGGCTCTATTGACGTAATGTAAGACGGCTCTGGTCATAGCTTTAACAACATTCTAAAATTCATCAGCAACGTTAGTTGGTTTTAAAACGAAATAGTCCGGGGTTCTATGGTATTAAAACGGCACTCAGTTGCTAATTGGGCGTTGAGCTCCTTCGCAGCCATTCTAACCTAGTCTAACCTAGCTCTCACCTTAAAGTGTCGCTTTGATCTCTACTTCAAAAAACTACTCAAAAAACAGATTTGCAAAGTCGTTAGCGGATTCAAATGCTTAAATAATTTTCAAGACTTTTCAATACACCTGGTCACTCTTGCATGTAACAATATACAAATGTCTATTGAATTTCTCTATGCTTATGCCATTGCATTTTTTTTCCATCACAGCAACTGGCGTCACACATAATACCACCAAAATCCTTGCATCGATTATAAATCAATTTTTCGCGCTCACAACTTTCAAAGCCGGCTGCTCCACGCACCTACACAACCAAACCAAAGGACACACTCCTCCAAGGTCCTCTTCTTCTACTTGATCTCAAACGCCTTGAACTGATAAATACAATTACGTATACTTCGGCAAAAGTTTATTGTTAAATGACACTAACTCCGTTGGAGTAAAGTTGCCACAACTTCTTGCTGCCACTTGCAGGATTTACTGTAACATGCTGATAGTTTATTGCATGTCGCCCAAGGCGCTTGGCAAACTAACAGCTTTGCTGTTCTACAAGCCCCTCTTAGCAAACTGCACGCCAGCCAACTTTAAGCTGTCGAAGCGACGTTCAATAATAAGTCGGCAGATTTGCTTTGCAGCCAGACCACCACCAACAACAACAACAACAACAACGACAACAAAGCAGAAAAAAATACTAGAATTATGCTCTTGCAGCAAGTGTTGTTGTGGTGGTACTAAAAGGCGAACAAAAACAAAATCACAAAATTATTCGCACCAGGTGGGTTTTATTGATTTATAGCAGCATTGGCCACATTGCCAGCGCAAGAAAAGTTGAAAACTAGTGCAAAAAAAATACAAAAACAGCGAAGAGCAAATGAAAATTGTTGTTGAAAAATCTTGTATTAAGTAGTTGCACATGTCTCGAAGACGCTAAGTAAAGATGAACTTGTCTGCGGTAAACAGCATAGAGCAAACAGCAATTTGCCAAAGCAAAAAAGTTAAGACAGAGAAAGACCCTTTTGTTGATTGCCACCTCTCAAAGAAGCAGCAAGCGAGGAAGTGAGACGGCTATATATATATTTACATTTACATTTTTGCACGAATCTTAAAACAAAGCAATCGCTGGCTGGCTGGTAGCAGGCAATGTCTCAGTTTGCAGCCAACGCACAGGCTCCAAAGGGAAACCACATCCGTTGCGGCATCCGTTCGGCCCGTCAGCAGCTCTGTCATCATCAACGGCTTGTGGCAGCTTGATTGGCATAGTGTTGTAGTTTTTTGTTTGTTTGTTTGTTTTTTCTTTTTGCAATTTGTTGCTCTCTTAAAGTTCCTTAGTGCTGCTGTTGTTAGTTGCATTTAGCTACTCTGGTATAAATTCGTATGCAGAGGCGTTTAGCTTGTCAATCAATAAATGAACTCAAACTTTCAATTTGTTTTTGTTTTGTTTATGGTTTTTTGCTTTTGGGGATTAAGTTCCACCACACGTAAAATGTCATTGCGTACATGCATCAAACAAAAAAAAGGAAAAAAACAACGGTAATTTCTAGCTACATACATTTACTAAAATTCAATCGGCTACAAAATTGCATACTCGAAAAGCCTCTAAACATGATTTTTGAAACTTCTAAAATTTCGATCTGACTTGTTTTGGATTTGTTGAATTTTTGTGGGTTTTGTTATAATGTCTGAAACTTTGATTTACATAGTTTATGATACATAATGGGCTATATTTCTATAAAAAAAAATTTTTTGAAAAACCTTGGGGATATTTATAAAAAAAAACAGTGTGCAGATAGTAATAAAAAAATGTCTTCAATGTTATTTATAAGTTCCAATATGGAGTCGATTTGTATAACGAAATAAACGATATTTTTATATCAAATATCTCGTTAGCAACTATATTGAGCCTAAGAAAATGGAGATGACACTATGCCGAAGCCGGTTTGTCATCAAATCAAATTTGTCGAGCGAGGACGGAAATTCGTTAGAAGAAATATCTACTGGTCAAAGCCTTGATTAACATTGACAACACAAATTTATTAACCCATAAAGTCCCAAACATTTTCGGAAAATGCACAGTGGAAAAACAAAGTGCACTTATTTTGCTTGTCACATTTTTATTAAACTTTGTAGGTTCCTTGGATAGCTGATAACAAACTGAAAGAAATTTTCAAAAATTCAAAATTGCGGATGAATTTTAACAAATTGTCAGATTTTTATAAAGCTTATTGTCAAAAGGGTTTTTGAGTCGATGGAATCAGTTCTTAAAAATTCTAAATTTTGGTATCCAAAGGTCAAAATAAACCTTTATTAAAAAGTTAACAAGAATCGTCTATCATCTTTATCATTATATTTAGTTATCAAATTTGCTTCAAAAGAATTGCACAAATATTAATTTGTTATGCTTTATAATCAGCGACTAAAATAACCTTTAGATGTCCAACTTCATTAGAATCTGAAAATATGTTTTTAATCCATCCGCCATTTTTGGAGAACTGATTTAATTTTTGTACTCAGCGGCTCAATGAAGGAATATGTACCATATTACATATATAGACATCTAACAATTTCTTCATAATTCATTTGATACGCCATTTTGAATTTTTCTAAACTGACTCCCGATTTGGGATCGGAAAGCCCAAAATACCTTCACTATGAGGTGTAATGAAACTTAAAAAATCACAAGGCATAGGGACGTTTTTCCTCCTAGAAACCGTAAATTAATGGTTCTAGAGAATTAGAGAAATTCGGGAATTGTAATTCTTCAAGTTTCCGGAGACGCTTTATTTTTTTACGGGTGTTATAGCAAATCACAAATGTAAATTTTCATTCAGAAAAAAATGTTTGCTTAGTAAAACCATAGAAATCGACTTGGAGATTTTAGGACTAAAGTTCACAAAATGAAGATTTTACCTCTTCGTTAACAATATTCGCTACACAATGATTTTGAAATAAAAGAATCTTATAAAAATGAGCGTGGCAATTTTGGGACTAAAGGTAACAAAGGAATGCTAAGAATTTTTTAAAAATGGAATTGATTTGCTAAGATAGGAGTCTAAAATGCCAAATATAAATTTTGTTTATTTAATTTTATGTAGCAAAATTTGTGAGTAAATTTTTTTAAAATTCGGATCTAGGTATATTTTCCTCAGTCATTTCCGTTCCTATCCTTTTTTTTTGTGGGTCCTTAAATATCACATCTGACTTTTCAGTACCTCAATTTGTTGCTTAAGAATTTTTTTTTAATGTTGTTTTTAACAATTCGGTATATAAAGTAAGTTTTCTGGACTACACCGGTTTTTAAAGCTCTAACCAGGACTAATTTCATGTATAAAGGGTTTTATAATAAAATAATTTTTAGAGGTTGGCAACGTGTTTTGAAATTTCCCTAAAGCTACAATTTTCTTATATGGACAGGTTTTTTGTTTGATAAATTTTCCTTTCTTAAATTTTCCTTCCTTATAAATCCTTATATTTTGTAAAAGAATGTTGTGTAAAAACTGCGCTTAAACTTTCTACTAAGCCTGAAGCTCTGAATGTTAACGACAATTTAAAAAAAAAACTAAAAATACGCATCTTTTTAATTATAGTATCAATTATTTAGAATGCTTCCTTCTGTTATAAAAAATTATATTCCCAATTACCTCAGATATTGAACGTAGCGTTGTTGGCTTCTTTTCCATTCGTATGCAACAACCGTTAGCAACGTATATACGTACATACAAATATATTTAAATTTTATGTTAAAGTAGAATAAGTATGAGAGAAAATTAATTGCAGCCATTCCTCCAACCATTTTATTTCTCACATTTTTCAGTAGTTAGGCAGATATTTTCTACTACTAACTATCTAAGCAATCGATCTTTGTACATATGAAGTAAGTAAATACTTAGTTGAGAATGCTAATGTATGTGTGTGTGTGTGTTGCATTTTCAACTCAAACGCTTATCGATTCGATTAGATTCTTTTCACAAATTTTTTATTATCGGCATCTTCCAGTTACACCAACTACGACTACATGCATCCAAATAATTGCATCTAAAATACTAACATAAAACTTGGACATTTAATTTCTACTACATACACATGTAGGAATATTTTTGAGTATGTGTGTGTGTATGTGTTTGTAAAGCATTGTTGTTCAAATATCTTTGGGGCTAAACTTGGCAAGTGGCTGATGTGCAGTTTGTTTCGTACCACAGATGTTTCACTTCCCATGATTAATTTTCTAACAAACAATGGCCCGATGAAATGCGTGTATTGATTTATTTTACAAAAAGAAATAAAATTAACCCTCATATGGTCATAGAAAAAATATACCTTCTGAGTAGAATTTCACACAAAATCTAACTTATCATTCATTTACAAGAAAAATTATTCAAACAGTTCGATTACGATTTTTACATATAAATAAAAATAATATTAATTTATTGATTCATTGTTAACCCTTAGCCAAACAACTTTTGCCTGCCAGATATCGTCCAATTTAAATCCATAAATAAATCAGCATTTGTGTATCGTCAAATAACTTTTTTTACGAGGCTCTTGTAATCGTAGCTCAGTATTCAATATTTATCAGATCAGATGTTCGGTACCTTGTATGGTGGCAGAGTTAAAGGGGAAGGAAAGAAAAAATAATCGCAGGAAGAATTGACAGCATGATTTTAAAGTGCAAGTAGAGCTTCACACGAGGTTTAATTTTTATATGGATTTAGAAACCGTTATGTTGCATCTTCATTAAACGGACATATGCAAAAGTTTAGTTAGCCGAAAATATTCTAAAAACATGATTCTGAAATACATTTGCACTTTTCTGAAATACTTTTGTGTTTTTCTGAAATTCATTTGAGTATTTCTGAAATACAATTGTAATTTACTGAAATTCGTTTGGTGTTTCTGAAATACGATTGTAATTTTCTGAAATTAATTTGAGTTTTTCTGAAATTCATTTGGCCTTTTCTGAAATACAATTTCCAAAATACTGTTGGAAAAGGGTAAAACAACGACATATAAAAACTAATTCGAGTTTAGGCAATTTTAAATTGATATTTTCACATTCCTTCCAGTGTTCAGCATTTATTAATATTTATCTAAAAAAAATACTGAGTTTTTGAAATTTTGTTTAAGGGGCAATGCGTAGACATCAACTTTGTTTAAATATCTTCTATGTTAACAAACTAAAATAGTATTAAGGTTCAAAAATTTCCGTACTCTAGCCAAATACGAGTAGCATACGAGGGTTAAACCAAAACTAAGTAGAGATAATTACTTTGTGATGTCTTATCATTGAAATCTCAATTTACCGCACAGAATTGTTGGAGTGAGTAAGAAAAAAACCGACATAGTTGGGGCAACAACAATTGCTATGCATACACAGGAATGTAATACGAAGAGTATTCCAAATGAAGAAAGAAACTGGTTGAGATCCGTACTAGGGGAGATAAGTCAAAACAAAAAAAATGGAAAATGTTAGACAGTTACTATAGCGGGGTTTACACAATGCAACATGTGTGACAACTTGGTGTGTAAATTATGATTTATTTTGAAAAAAGGCATAAACATTTGTTAATAAAATTATTAATATTTTTATGTTGTTTCTTTTATTAAACATTTTTATTTGTTCTGACCACGGTTGCCGGTATAGCCGATTTTTTTCTTAATTAAAAAATTAGGCTCGAGTAGACGAGTGTTAAGGGTGATCGCGTTGAGTGTCACGAGTTCAAAATTCTGCCGGGGCAAGTAACATCAAAAACTATAAAAAGCTTTTTTCACTGTGAAGAAAACGTTCAACTTCCAAAAACATATTATCTGTTCGGACTCTCAATCTTGCATAAAAGCTATTATGAACATTTCCCACAAAAACGATACAATTTGAGAAATAAGAGACCTTCTCATACGCCATGAAAACAAAATTAAGTTGATGTGGATTCTCGGCCATGTCGGTATTAAAGGAAATAGTCGAGCAGATGAAGCAGCTAAATTCAGCACACTTGCGCCAATTATAAAAAAAAATCAACACAACACAAAACCGATATTTTACGAACCATATCAAAAATTTCATTTACTCACCACACAACTAGACTGGAATCACTACCAACACCATTACAAAAGCGTCAACCCATTTAGAAGACCACCTATCTACCCTTCAAACGTCTCGAGAGCTCACTTGCAGCGATATATCCGTTTTCGAACAAGACATACACGTCTAACTCACGTACATATAAGTATTTACCGGCAGCCCTGCACCAACCTGCCCTATATGCTACCAAGCTAATATTTCAATTTACCACCGAACGCTAGAATGTCAAATAATCAATAACATTTGCAATAGCCATGACAAAACGATGATTCAGTTGCTGGAAAACATATCAGACGAACACATTTCCACCTTTATAAAAATTCTTAAAATATGCAATATCTACTTTGATTCCTAATATTTATAAACCTTATACGAAACCAGTAATCGTAATAATTCACCATTTATATATAAATATGCTGAATATCTAAGTTATTAGTGCCTAAGTACTTTTAAACTTTTTGTGTATTTAATTATACAATAAAGCTTAATATTTAATAAAAATAATAATAATCACTGCCAAAAGAAAAACACTAATCGATTTCTTTTTTACCCAGACAAAAATTTTCCAATAAACATTTAATCGTAATTTTTGCACAAATAAAAAAAAAAGAATTATGGTTATTTGTGATTTTTATTTTATGTATAAATAATCTGTAAATAACATTCATTTCTAATTTTTATATTATGTATCTTAATTGTTAAAATCTCTGACTGCATTTGGTTTAGTCCTATTTTTTGCAATATTGACAACATTTTCCATGTAAAAATTTTTTCGTTAATTTTTATAAAAATATAGTTATTAAAACAACACAAAGCATAAAAACCAATAGTGTATATGTAAAAAAAATTTGATGAAACAAGCTTTATAAAATTTACGCTAAAATGTCCAAAATGCAGCATATAACATGATTTTTATTCATAATGGCCCAAGGCCATTAAATACCAGTTATATATATATATTTAATTAGCTTCAAATATGAAGGGCAATAAATGGTGGAAATAAAATGAATGGAATTGGATTTTGATTTTAAAAGTATTTTTTTTTTTAGAATCTTTCCCATTTTTAAGTGTTTTATTTTAGTTATTTTTAACATAAAGTAACGAAATTTGAAAAAAAAATCGTAAAAATTCTGCAAATAAAACTTTAAAACTAAATTTGAAAAATAATCCATTTTAGACAGCTATAACTCAGCATGTTTTTAACCAATCTATAAAAGTTTTTGGTCGTTAACAACGCATTAATTTTTTTTCGCAATGGAGCAATACAAAATTGTTAATGCAGTTATAACAAAAAAAAAAAAAAAACACAAAATTACCGCCATCTCAAAACCCTGCCCGTACAAAAAATTAAAAAAAAAATGGAGTTTGAGCTCAGAAGGTACATACTAACTTTCCCTATTTTCGATTTTTGTGAATTCTTTTGCCAATGTAACTGAACAGGAAACAGACGCTCACAATACTTTCGAGAATTGATGTTAGAAAAAGATTATTTTTAATTCGTATACCGAGTTGAAAATAAAATAAAAATTTTTTAGTTACTACAAAGTAGACTGCACATATTTTTTAACAACTGGAAATGGTCTGGTTTGAAAGTAATTGGTAATTAGTTTTAATTAACAGTTTGAAAAACTGATTTGGAAATAACACATTTTATTGCAGCTGTAAAAGGAAACTAATTTTGATGTTCTTTTTGTCAAATATATTTAGAAGTTGTTAAAATCAAATGCAGAATCAGATAATTGACTTGCGCCTAAGACAACGCCAAGATAATAAAGTTTGTTGCTTACAAGAAAAAGGAAAGAATTTTAATTACTTGTAGTTGGCAAAAAAAAAATGTAATTTGCTTTTAAAGTAATTCTGTTTCCGACAGGGTGCATATTATATTATAGTGGAGTTAATACATACGAACATACATATTGTATTTATTATATCTACATATGTACATACATATATGATCATCAACCCGCCCAACCAGTTAGTCTGAACGCGATGCGAAAAATTTACTTTGCGGTCTCTGTTATTGAAATGCCGCAACAACAAAGATAAAGCATAGTAAGTAGTTGATATCCACATGCACCCCGAGATGCACAACAGGATTTTCTCTACTAAGACTATGCAATGCTATGCTTCCTTTTACTCGAAATGCGTGCACTGGTCCTTATCCCTTTCACATTCTGCGTGATTACCTGCGACACGGTGGCTTCTCTTCGCTTTAAGTGCACCTCTTTCGGGGTAGACAGGCGACGCTTATTTTGAAAAGTCGCATCGAACAAGATAAATAGTCAAGTGGCTGGGGAAAATCTACCTACTTGTCCCATTCCATTTACATAGCTGTTGCCTTGCATTTACGGACGAATTATTCAATATTTTGTAAATATGTATGCTTTGTGTGTACAAATACATATGTATATCGAAGATCGAACAAGTGTAGCAACGGTGGAAATATATGGAAGATAAACAAAAATAAAAACAAAAAAAGAAACCACAACACAAATTCTAAAATCTACAACATAACACACGCATTGATCGGTTAAGAAGTTACAAGTTGCAACAAGCCTGCAGGGCGCAAATAGTCGCCGACTCAAGAAGAAGAAGATTATGAGGATACCGCGCTTGGTGATGATGATGACGAAGATAATGCTGTTGCAACACTCACAGAAACACACACCCATGCACACACACAGATAGATACAGATAGCACAGCACTGAGATCTTAATGGAATGACAACGAGCAGCAAAAACCAGTTAGGCGGGAATATCTCGAATAATTTGAAGGTGTAGGCAAACAAAGATTTTGTTACTTGTTTTCTTTTCTTTACTTCTTTTATTCTAAATACAACATGCAAGTGTCCTGAGCACGCACAGTGGGGCGCTGTGGTTAGACGGCAAGTCGCAGCCGATTGGCAAATCTATGAACAGGTGCAACTTGGAGAAGTCGAGATTGTTGTTACGTAGTATTTATGAAGCTACGTAAGAGTTGGAAGATGTTGAACGCATTTGTATACATATATGTACATTTTTTATGTGAGTAAGTGGTGTGTACAAAATACCAGTTTGCCGCTTAGAAATTGTGGTGCTGATGCAACAAAATCGTAGCGAGGGAAAAGAACTAATGGTATAGAAGTGCTGAGAGAGAAAACCACTTTGGATATGCGATTGTTCCTTTGTGCAAATAACAGTAACAAGCGTGTTGAGTTGTTGTAAAAGTGTAGTTGGAAAACAAAGTTAGAAAATTTCTACTTCTTTCCTTAAAGGCTGACGAGTGAAACAAATTTTTTAACTGCCTATGAGTACGAGAGTTACATAAAATAATAAATATCCTTAGCTATTTAAAATATAAATTTTGAAATGAAAACCTGTTTTGAAATTTAATGTTGCTGGTTTGAGTGAAGATTTTATTATACTACTAACGAAAACCCGGCAGTTTTTTATTTATTAATTGTCCTCCTTGTGTCAAGTTTGACTTTAAAAATAAGTGGAAACCCTCTTGAAAATATACCTACAAACTTTTTCAAAGCGAAACAAATGGTTTGACACCCATATTTTATTATTTCATATAACTTTGGTATAATTTATATAAATTAGACCTTTTCAGCAGGTGGCAACCTTCTTTAGAATCAGTATATATAGCTATAAATCTTCTACTTAGCAAAACGAACCGTTTTGTACCCATATTCTATTACTTCATATAACTTGATTACATTTTTTCTTATCAAAAGAAAGCTTGCTTCTTGCAAACGCGAACCATTTGGCAACCGTATTTTAATAATTCATATAACTTGTGATAATTTAATTAAATAAATTCGACGCTCCAAACAAATGGCGACCGTTTACAAAATATAGGTATGACTCCTCTCCTCGCCGAGACGAACCGTTTTAATATTTCATATAACACGTGTGTAGCTAAATTAAATTCGGCTTCTTCAAATATTATCATAACTAGCTATAAACCTTCTCCTCAGCGAAACGAATCGTTTGATACTCATATTTAAATATTTTGTAATTTATAATTTAGGAAAACTTGACGTTTCCAGCAGGTGGCATCCCACTCCAAATTGAACGTCTGAACCTTTTCTTTGTCGAGACGAACCGGCTTAATATGGCATTTATTAGGAAAATTGTTGCTATTTTCTTTTTGCCCCATAAAATATTAAAATATCCAAATATTCTTGTATATGGAAGTTTTCTGCGTAAGGTCGATTCCTCGATTTCCAAAAATAGTGTGTAAAAAATATCAGTATCGCATATCAAAAGTGTTGATAAGTGAATTTAGCGTACCGAAAATCTGACTTCTCGAAAAGATAGCCTTGAAAAAATGTGTGGCCCTATGCCGATCGATTAAGAAAATCACTTTTTATACCAAGTACACACGACATCGAAAACCACTTGACTCATTCATGGTTTTCTGGGAAAACAAGCTGAAAGTACATGTTTTCGCCCTGGAAAAACTCTCTAACTTTATTGCGAACCAATAATGGTATTCTCAAAAACAACTCAATTTTCGTTTTTGTTTTTTCATAAGCAACTCTGTGTTCGATAACTTTTTGGCAAAAACAATCAAAGATTTGCCGTCACTAGTTTAGAAAAAGAAATAAGAACAATAATAAGAAAAAATTGGGGAGGAGAAAAACTGAAATATTTATTAAAAAACAGCACAGTAGTGCACAAAAAAAAGAAAGTCCCGAAGAAACGCCATCTACTATCACCACACACCGCCTATTGCTTAGGTAGGATTTCTATGCAGTGCAGAAAAATAGAGTGAAATCCCAAAAGTCCTAGTTTGTGTAATAAAATTCTATGTGAGACTTTGTCAAACGCTTTTGAAAAATCTATGTAATGTAAATACAGTCGACTTGACGTCCAGCCGATAATGATGCGATGCAGTAATTGCTGAAAACTACTAAACTGGAAACAGTAGAACGTCCAAGAACAAAACTGTATTAATTATGCTCTTAGTCGCAAAAACAATTTCTTTTTGAGAATGCATTCAACTAATTTCGAGACAGTGGAGAACCGCGAAATGGGCCTATATTTGTAGACATCTTTTTTTTAAAAACATTTAAAAAGCGAAGAAATTTATGTGGGCTCGCATTCATTAATGAAATATCTTGAATACAAAGATTTATCGAAAATCACTTTCCCCGGAGTGACAATCGCTGGACAATTTTTAAGCAAAAACAGCTGATAGTCCAACAGCAACAGTATGAGAAGAGGGTTTTAAGCTTAGATACCATCTGAAGAAAGACTCAAATTTTCAAAATTGATCGGCAATTATGTGTGGTTATCGAATGTTTGTTTGCTAGGTTTAATTATTGATCCTTAAACTTTTTGAGTTTCAGGTCATAGCGGGGTTTTATTTCAAAAACCACGATCTATTTTCTTTCGCATAACTCGATATGTAAGCTTAATTATGCGAAATAATTTTTCTATGCCAGTATTTGCTATTATAAATTCAACACACACACACACACCTACAAAAGTATCAAATGAGAAATTAGCCACTTCAGTTGACGTGATTTTTAATTAAAAGCAAATAATTTAATCTGCAAAAAACACGACAACAAAACAAAATATGCAAACCAAATGCAAATTACAGCCCACACATACGCATAAATTTTCTTTTATCGTTTTTTTACGCTCGCTACTCAAATTTTTCATAACTTTTTTTGCGTTTTTGTTTTTTTGTTTTTTTTTCTTTTGATTATTTAGTATTTTTTCCAGTAGGTCGACTACTAATGGCTAAATAGCTGCGTTGGAATGTGTCTATAAGCTTTATTGATGTTATTTTTCCACAAAATGCCTTACACGACTGCTGGGGTTTGTTCACTGAGATTTATCGCCAAACGGCGTATAATGAAGTTGTTAACAAGGCGACAGCTTCTTCGACTGACGGCTGTCGAACGTCGCAACTCAAAAAAACTTTACTGCCAAAAAAATGGTACAGCGTCTGTCTGCTGACTTGACTGACTGTCGCCTAATAAGTTTTTACTATTTTTGAAAGACGCCTATTTTGTCTTTTATTTAATTGATTTTTAGGCGTCAGCAAGTCCAAAATATTTTGTATTTATTATAACCAAATTTGGCAAAAATTAATCTAAGTTTATTTGGAAAAAATTGTTTTCTTTTTAATCATTTTTTTTATTGCTTCTCTATTCAATGGCATTATAGTAAATGTTTGTTTTAAAATTTTTCGATTTTTACTCTGCTGCAGCTGCCAAAAATGGGTTGGGTGAGTTTGAATAGTAGATTTTGACAATATTTTATGATTTGCTAGTATTGCAGGGTTCTTTTTTTCTATAAAAACGCATAGTTGATTTTTTTTCAACTACATACCTTACACTTTGTATGTATGTATTTATGTACGAGTGCTAATAAAATGACACAGATTTTTTATTATCCATACTTTATTTTTTTATTATTTTATAACTCTTTTATCTTTACTCTTTTGTGAATACGATCGCTAATGTTCGTTGTTTCTTTGCTGTTGTTATTTTTGGGTTAATATCTTTTTGCGTTTACCTTTTTTCACTGACACTGAATGTTGGTTGCAAAGCACAAACTACCAACTCTGCCCACAGTAACTCACAAAAGTATTTGCTTTGAGTTTTTTTTTACTAAATTTGAAACGGTTTTATGGATTTTTATGGATCCATTGATTTTCTAATTAAAATATAGTTAATTTTATAAAAAAAAACCCAGCCAAATCAATGTTTCACACTTTGCAAAAAATTTAGAAAAATCCAACAAATTTTCATCTAAACTTCAAATTTCGAGTATGCTGAAAAATATGCAGTAGCCCAGTAAATTTTAGTCCAATAAAGTGTAAGTTTTTTGCGACTAAAAAAACTCGTTGATTTTTTAAATTATTTTTTTGCTAGCGTTTGCGCCCATTTTCTGTTATACATAAAAAAAATGGCTGAACGCCGGTTGCAAAAAAAAAGTTATCAAAAATCAACTGGAATTTTTAGTTACTTGAGACATACATTTTATTGCTCTAAAATTAAATCGAACTTAAAATTGCATACTCCAAAAATTTCTAAAAATCCTGATTAAAAATTTGAAGCTCAGGTGAAAATTAAAGAATTTTTGAAAATTTTATACAAAATGTGAAACCATAATTTGTATAGTTTTTGTCATAAAATTCACTATATTTTTATAAAAAATTAACGAAAAGATGTAACAAAAAAAGTATTTTGAATTACGTAAAAAAAAATTGAGACCCCAATACTATTGTGAGCCACTGTATGTACAGCTGACGCGTGTAAACCAAAATTGTGTGACAGATATCAACCCAAGACCAACGCTTTGCATAACTTGTTAATTTTTTTTCGTTTGTTATTTTGCTCTTTTTTTTGGTATACCTTATTTTATTGTCAAATAACAAAAGTTTGTCTAAAGGCGTGTGTGGGCGCCAAATAGTTAATGTTAATGCCAAGAATGTGGACGATGATGTGCCAGCGAACCAGTTAGTTGTCGGAGCTACCTTAATTTATTAGAAAATTGTTTTTTTGGTTTTTTTGTTGTTTCATCCACCTTGCTTTTATTGTGTTAAATAAGTTTGTATGTTAATATGTTCGAACGAAATATGTGAAGAAAGAAATCAAGACAATCGAGAAGACATAGTTAAAATAATAGCTAAACATTAAACTTAACAAAAAAAAAATTAAAAAGAAAAAGATGCATAGCTAAAAGCAAAAGCTATCACCTTCGCTTCTGTGTCTTATGAAATACACAAAAATTAAAGAGATGAGTAATATTTTTGAACTCTTTTGGTTACAAAAAAACATATATAAATATAAGTCTGCCGCTCCCCTTACCATAATTTGGTTGTCCATAGAAATAGTAAAAGTTGCTAAACATCTGATTAAGTACATAGTGAAAATGAAAGGTGTAGACCACGCCCAATCATCGCTAGCATATAATTTGAAGATGACTTCCCATTTGGTAGGAGGAGTAGTGCGCTTGTTTCGATTTTTTTTAATACCATTAACATGAAAAAAGAAAGCTGTAGAGCATATAGCGGTTTATGGGAAATCAATCTAATGAAAAGATAGAAAACCAAAATTTAGCGCTAATAATGATAACCTTAAATACAAAAGAAACGTAACTCAAATCTTGGAAGAATTCTGAATCAGCGTAATTAACACCAAAAGAAGCGTAACCAAAGTTTTTTTAAAGCAAATATGAAAAGGCAAAGATACAACTTTTTTTTAGTTTTATGACAAAAAAATATATATATAACTAATAAGGAATTTTTATCAAAAAGTCCCAGCAACTAAATATTATACACCTATTGATATCTTTTGAAACTCTTTTTATTTATTTCCTCCACTATTCTAAACTGCAATTTAGAATGCATCTGTGTTTGTTAAGCTTCTCTTTTTCTCTTTAATTCAGCAAAACCCAAATTTTCCTAAGATTTCCGATTGATTCGAACAAAGATTAGATACCAAAAAGAGAGAGGCACTATACCAAAACCTACTCTGCCAATAACACTTAGAGCAAGTGGAGAAGAAAACTGTAAGATCAATTAAGAATACCAGACCCATGGCAAAGAGGACTTGGAACTGCTTTACAAAAATACTGAGATAGATCTCAGCTATCGTACGACCCATCGCTTGGGTAGGAGGAACCAAACAATGGGAGCTATTACAGAGTCCGGGTGGCCAGCGTTAGCATAACTTTGAGAAACTGTCCATTCATATGCAGACCCAAACAAAGAGTACCATCTCGAGTATGTCTAGTGTCAATATCGGGGTTGAAAGGTATTTCAGTCGTGGGATGATTGACTTTCTTGCACAGCAATCCGAAGCCATGGAAAAGCGGACGTCTACCTTCGAGGCAGAAATAAATGCTATTGAATAATGGTCATACTTCAATACCAACCGCAAATAACTGAACCAGAATATTGTCATATTAAACTAGTGATGAACAGCCTTCGCAATCTGAGAACACTTGGCCAGACCAACCAAGTTTGGATACTCTGTAGCTCTTTAAAAAAAAAAATCAGACTTAGTAATGACGGACAAACTGACAAGAAAGGAAGAATAAACTCCCATTATCCGCACAAAGCACTTCTGCGGTAAAAGAAAGTGGGTATTATCTATATAATAATAATTATAATAACAACCATGCAACAGAGTTTCGGAACAGTAAAGAATTTGTTTTGTGTATTGATTTATAAAAGAAATCAATTGCTTCTTATAGAGCTATTTTTATTAAGTGGAAAAGTTTGGTTAGGTTAAGCTGGTTGGCCCCACGAGAAGCCTCACATAGACCAAATAGGTCCTTTGTGTTACCAGAAAAAACGCCAGACCGATAAAAAGCCTCGTATTATAAGCTGGTGATGACCCTCTTTAGAGGCATGCGCCGCAAATGAGGGAATGCGCCGGCAGTAGACCCACTAAGTTTCTGGATTCCTCTCTTTTCAGAGAAAGTAAAAAACTCGTCAGCCTAGTATTGTATAATTTGTAAATGATTTCTGCAACCCTAAATACCTGTATTTCTTTTCACTCCCTATCTGCTTGGTGATATTGCAGTAAACCGGAGCTCCAACTGCCTTTTTCATTTTAAACCCGTACGTGTTCATGTGCGTCGTTCTTCTTGTCATCCTCACACCCCTGAGCCACCCATACACCTCCATTGTAGTCCCAATAGAGCTATCGAAGCTCAGGCAAGGGATCACATAGTAGGTTCTTCCGGTCAGACGGGGCGCTATCCGGTTATGACCGTACGTTCTAAACTTAAAAGTTGTGAACTCAAGGTATCTGACTGCTCGGGTTGCCGTTGGAATCTGCAGTGTGGTTTCGAGGACTGCATTTTTAAGGTTCGTAATCCTCGTGTTGTGAAGTGAAAAAGTCAAAATTTGAACAGTTTGTCCGAATGCGCATGAGATAAAATGCAACAATTATCGCACAACCTGCTTTGCCGCTTTGCCATCTCGGCATCACCGAAAGCAGCTTTGTGGCTCGCTGTTACTCTGGCATCTTTTGCGTTTTTCCATAACAATACACAAGCAGAGGAGAGAGAGAGATAAACTAAAGTAGCGCTACTTATCGCAACCACTTTGACATCAACCTTAATCTTAAACGAGCCGATTTGTTGTTGAATACAAATAGTACATGCCTGTAAAAATTGATACAAAATTATTTTCGTGGTTTCGGCATTTGAAGCTCTGAAAATCCTCTGATGGCATTGGCCATATTTTAGTTTTGAATGGATTGCATAATCGGGCTATGTTAATAATTTTGTTTTCTTCTTTTGCTTTGACCATTATTTTTTTTTCTCTAGCTATCGGCCTTTCTTTTGCGAGGCAAAATATTATTACACTTCTTTTTGATTTTACCATTGACATTCGCTATGTGTTACTTATATAACAATAGATTAGCTGAATTAATTAAAAAGCTTTCGTATTACCCATCCTCTATCTAATCTTGTTAAGAATATATTTATAACCTTGCCTAGCTGTGATTAGTCCTTTTTGAGCAACAAAACTGTCAATGACTTATCTTCTTCTTCTTCATTGTTCTGGTTTCTTGAAGCAAATACGCTTAAACTCTTACAATGAAGTACCGTAAGATTTCGATTTTGTATTTAAACTGAATAAAAATCAAAGATCCTCTAGGTGTTGGCCAAACAAAAGGATATACGCGGAATATGACGGAGTATACTCAATGAATACATAAACTACAAAAGAACTGCTATAGATTTATTCGAGTATATACAAAATATATAATGTATATATGTAAGCACACAGTATATTGTAAATTATTATACAGGGTGTGCCATCTGTTCCTCCAGTATATAAACATTGAATAAATGCGCCATCTGTCAACCGCTTTACTTTCTTAGCCACGTTTTCGAAACTTCATACTAGCACAATTTTAATCCTAGACCGCTTCATACCGAAAGAAGGCGCCGAATAAGTGACAATGTACATTGCAAATATTCCTTCAATTCTGCTAACTCAGTGTGCATATCGTCCAAAATATCGCGCCAAAAAAACTCCTACCGACAGGACAATTTAGGCGCTAGCTAAAAATTTGTCTGTTCGCGGTTCAAACCTACAATCCATCACTCCCAAGACGTTCCAAAGAAATCACTGATGAGGTGAATGAGAGACTACTGCGGTCGATCCAAGTGTCTCGTATCGCAACCGAGCTCAGCAGCTGAACATCAGTGGAACGAGTTTGTGGCGCATTTGAAGGACCTTCCTTACAAAATGTAAATAACTCAGCGGTTGTTGGCCACAGATATGCCGCGTCGTATAGAATACCGCAAAACAATCGGCCGACTATTGGAAACCATGCTGGACTTTTGGATGCGAGTTTAATGGCCGATGACTATGGACGAGCTCAAGATCAATATACCTGCCGAAATAGCAGCTTGAAGAAGTGATGGAGAATGGAAGTGAAGGTTTCCATTCTATTTTCCTGTGTTGGTCAAAATCGTTTTTATGTAATTGATCTTGAGTTGTATCAATCCATGGCGGGATTTCCACCACTTTCGTTCCATCTCCGGGAGAGCCACATGGTAGCTCCACCTCTATTCATAATTTTTATTAATGATATTAGTAATTAGTTTTATTCCGCAAAATGTTTGCTCTACGCAGATGATTTTAAAGAATTTTCGGTAATTAAAAACTAGCAGACTTCAAAAAGATATTAATAAGCTTTATTTATGGTGTTTGAATTTGAGGCTATCCCTGAACTTTATTAAGTGTTTTCAGGTAACGGACTCAAAGCTGTATAATATTTTGCCTACCAGTTACCAAATTTTGACTAAAGTTTTTAATTCTCTTTGTGACACAAAAGACTTATCCGTGGCATTTGATAAAAGATTTTCTTTCAACAAGCATGTTAATGATAGTATGTCAAACGCGGGCTCTGTGAGGCGATACGCCTCAAAATTGTCAGATCATTATACCCTTAAAATACTATATTTATACCTCATTTGTTCGGCCGCATCTGTAATACGCAGTTTTTATTTGCAAGTCTGCTATAAATAAGGTAGGACATGTTCAAAATTTTCTCAAATTCTCCCTTCGTTCTCTAAACTTTATGGTTCCTATACCGTCATACTCATCTCGTCTCTTACTCTTAACCGTTGTGTCGATCATAGAGCCCACGGGTACATTTGCATCTTTAATTTTGCTGTATCTTCCAAACGGTTAGTCCGATTGACCTGAAATTTCATGATATCCTCAACCATACACTTTTGCATCATGTGGAAAAGTTTCATCAAGATTGGAGCAGGAGTTCAGTCGATACAGCCCAAATTCAAGTTAGTGGAGTGGCGTCGACAGCTGATGTACCCGGGTACTTGTATGAAAATTCATACAAATATATAGAAATAAATGGCAAAGTTCACTTTATATTGCTATATCTTCAGGTCAATTGGACCAACCGTTTGGAAAATATAACCCAGTTACTAGAAAATGACCTAGCGTCAACAGCTGAAATTCATACAAATATATAGAAATAAATGGAAATATTTAGTTTATTTTATGGAAATTTGTTTATTTATTTATAGAAAATCATTATATGAAAGTAAAAAATATATTTTATGCACAAAATAAATTTTTAGGTCTTTACACTTCAAAAATCGCACATAAACTGACTTATGCGGGCATGTGCTGCAAATCGTTTTCGCATGAAATTGCCAACGAAACAATACGACACATACGTGTTTGTGTGTCACTTTCATGCGAAAACGATTTGCAGCACATGCCCGATGCATACAAAACTACTCAAAACGAAACCTGCGCAAAAAATCATGTTTCTGCCTGCAAAACTGGTTGTACAAGGGTAGGTAGGCAAGATATTCCCAAATACCCTTTTGTTCCTATTAGTAGACGTGTTTTCCTACACATTCAAAAAAAAAATGTTTACATTGAACAAATATTTTATGAGTTATAATTATTCTGCGCAGGTACTAAAAATAGCACTATGAGCAAGAGGGGTTGATTTTAAATTCAAATATAACGGAATTCTGCGAATGAAAATTCAATGTTAATTATTTTTCTTGGTAAAAAGGGATCAAATTACAAGGATTAAAAAAGAATTTGGAAATTGTTAAATTTTTATGGATTTTGGCAATTCCCATTTTTGGTAAAAATGGATTATTTAGGTACCAAAAATTTTTTTTTCCAAATTATGATAAAAGTTTTGTTAACTAGACAATATTTCCAAGAAATTAAAAAAAAAATAACCAGAAAATCACAAGAAACCAGGTAGTAGTTAATATTTGTATATCAAAAGCAACTATCTGCCATACAAAACGTATGAAGTACCCAGGTACATCTACTGTCGATGTGGATAAAACCCAACAGCTGTTGACACAACGGTTAAACCGTAGGTCGGTGGAAAATCTCAGATCGGTACTGTCCTATCCTTCATGTACATCAACAATAAAAGTTCGATTGATTGCACCTATTTGTTAGCAATAATAAATTTTAATATTCCTAGGCGATCTCTCCAAAGTTTTCACCCATTTTATGGATGTACAGTTAGAACGCAATACGCTAGCAATGCCCATTCGAGAATAGAACGACATCAATAATGCAGGAGTGATAAATTTTTCATTCTCAAGAACATTTTTTTAAAATCTTTTGAATTCGTTTCTTTAGCTTAGGTGCTTTTTTAGTCTGTAATGTTTTTGTAAAATAAATGTTTTGTTAAATAAATAAATAAATAAATAGATCCCCGAAAAAGAGCACAGTTTCCGGTGGACAATTAATCGATGTTACTTTTAAAAAGTAGTCCATATTAATTTATAAAGGATTGAACTAAATAAAGAGAAGCACCATTCTTTGCAATCTTTTGTTACTTTAAAAAAACTAATGGCACACCCTGTATATATATTCGTATGCATATGTGTAATGGCATACATTCGGCACTTAATCACGACCAGGACGACGGCCTGGCCGCAGCGCGGTATTATTGCCGCTAAATAACCAGAGAAATCTCAATAAATGAGATACAGCTGTAAGGACTATTATTAAAAACCGTGAACCCTCGACCAAGTTATGCACATACATATGCAGCTACTCACATACATACACACGCATACATGAATAAATACATTTGATATTATATAAAATGCATGCAGGCTTTGGGTTAATGAAATACAGAAGAAGGATAGCGAGCGATAATAAAGAAATCGGACCTATACGAATATATGTAGATATATTTTAAATATATATCCAAAAATAATATATATGTACATCATGTGTATGTGTTTGACTTGCGTGACTCTGAAATGTGGGGCTATTCATGGCCTGATAAACCAACTAAGCCAAGGCATTTACTTATACGATGGCAGCGGCTGGCTAAGCACAGGCGTCTTTCGGCAGAACGTTGAGCAAAAGCAGCACAAAAATAAATAAAAAACACAACACAAGTATTAACAGGACTCTTTAATTAAGGTTTCGGCGTTGCTAAGAGCAAACAGCAAACAATGACAAAAGGGAGCAAACGAGAAGCATTGACTTTTCAAAAATTCAGCATTTACCTATAATTTGTTGTAAGCAATCAGAAGAAGGTACAACCTTTTCGCGAGTAGATGCTGTCAACAAAGGGTTGGGGCTCATCAACTCACTCGCTTGGTAACTAGTTACGCATCAGCATGAAATTGCTGACTAAAAGAGGCGGCTATAATCTGGCAATCGCGCCGATCACGCGCACACAAATTTGTGTTTCATCATTGGTTACGCTTTGTGGCAATTTTCTCCCTACAGTCCAAAAATGGAAATTTTTAACGCATGTGAGTCTGTACGTGGAAAGACGAACAGAAGAATGTAAGACAGCAAAGCTTTGAATGAAAAAAGCAACATTTTTAAAACACTCAGGTGTTCAATGTGCAGATTGAAAGGCAAACGCAGAGGCATTCGTTTTGCATGAATTTGCAAGGGCGCGAAATGAATTGGTTCTTGCTTATTGTTAGTTCATTTATATTAAGGTTTTTTTTTTATTTTTCCCCTCATTAGATACTTTGCAATAAATGAAGTAGAGAAAATCTGTTAAAAGGAAAGTAAACAAATTAACGTGCATGTCGGCTGAGCAGAGGAATGAAAAATAATTTAAAAAAGAAAAAAACCAAACTGTACTCTCTGAGGGAAACGGCCTACTTGATTTTTTTGTTACCAGTAACGAGTTAACAAGTCGCAAACAAATCTATATACCTATCTTACCTTATGTACACATATGTATGTACATATATAGCAGATATCGTTGTTGGTTCATGAATAATCTATGTAACTAATGACAATCTGTCTTTGCAACGTTAACACGTTGACAATCAATTGCAGAGGAAGTGAACGAGTCGGAGCCTAAACAAAAAAGAGGCAAACAGGAAGACAATAACAACAATTGTTAAATTATGCTAATATGAAATGTGTTCATTTAGTGAGACACAGCGCCACAGGGGCACACACAAAAGTGCACGCGGGCGCGCATAGCACAGTATACCCTACCAACATTTATAGGGAAATTTTATCGTCTTTGACTCCAGTGTCACTACTTCAATACTTTTTAAAGTTTGAATAATGATAAATGTTTGATTTTAATTAGAACCAAATACGCTACTACAATAGCATTTCATTTAACTTTAAGGTTTCTCCGACTATATTTTGTGTTTTGCTGAAATTTTAAAATTTGTGCTATGCGTTTCATTCTCGATTCATATAATAAATCTATATTATAAAAAAAAATGTAGAAAGACATTTCTGTATACTAAAAACTTCTTCAAAATATTACCGAAAGTGATGCAGGGAATGAGACATAAGTCGCATTCGTTTCGCCATCCGTTAGCGAGTGAAGAAGTGGCGAATCGAATGCAATTAAAAAAGGTTTGGGCCATTTTTAGAATTTGTGTCTGTATGATTGTCTTTTTGAACTTACTAATCTCCGAAAGTACTAAATGGAGTTTTATGAGGGCTTTAACGAGTGACTAGACAATAACTTCGTGCATAACATAGGAAGTATTTTATAAAAAACATTTAATGAGGAAAAACATTTTTTTGTAGAAATGGCTTAGAATCATTTGATTTTAAATATTTGTATGTACATATAGCTAGTAAATAATAAAGATCATTAACAAATTTTCAATTATTATAATCAAGATATTTAATACAATAATCTAATAATGCATTATTTGCCTCTGAGTCCACATATGGTAGTCGCATATTCTTCTATTCTAACATTCCTGCTCTGATTCGTTCTGTTATTTGAGCGGTTCCTGTTCTTCCGCCCTTAAAATTTTTTATTTCTCTCTCATTGTCTATATTTTATTATGCCACTTTCAGTTGCTCTCAGTGCTGTAGGCAAAATTTTATGTTCGATCATCCTTGCTTAAAATGCGAGAGGTATTTTTAGCACGGTTATATTAGTTTCAATTGTATGTATCTATCCGTTTTAGCTTGACTAAACTACAATAGCTACAGAGCTACAAAATATAATAATAACGAAAGAGTTTGACGAGTACATTAGTTCAAAATTAAAAATTAGCATATTCTTTGCTGAAATATTTGGATGGGAAGATGTTAAAATTTTACTATTGGCCGCAGCATTGTGGATCCAAAGTGTAAAAGCATTGTTTTTATTGAGAAGATAGATAAATACGAAAACAGCAACACAAGTTTTAATAGCAGATATAACCAAAGAGTTAAAAATATAAAATATATACTATAGAAACTAAAAAACCACGCCCCAATGGCAGATAGAACTAAAGCCCAGAACCTAATATTTAATATCAGTACGTGTAAAATAATTAAGAGTAAAAATCTATTTCATTTATGAAAAGGGTAGGGTGTTCGAAATTAATAGTTAATTTATAAAATAAGCGTAGAATGATCGGCCCCAATTAATGAAAAACCTTTATTAATTTTTTTTAAAAGCAAATTTAGTAAACCAATATAGAACAAAGCAGCCCACGCTTTTTGAAATTAGTACATCTATTCTTCTGTTAATTATTTTGCACTAACTTATATTAAACTTTATTTTCTACTTTTTAGTTCTATTTGTCATTAAACCGTGCTTTTTTTTCGTTTTTTAAACTATTATTTATTTCTTATATACATTTTGATGTTAAAATTTTAACAAGAGCTATATTAAATAAATTATAGGATGTAAAAAACAAGTTATTTTAAAGATTTGCTTTTAATTTTAGTTATCATTAGTGGCTTCTGCGTTGGAAAATGTTCACAGTATATGTATGTATGTTGTATATGCTCTCATCCAAACACTCACGCATTCCTACTTACATATTTAAGTTCACATCACAACACGCTGTCTCCAGGCTTTTCATTTTTAAATTTATTCCCAGTTTGCTCTAAACCGTTCTTTGTTAAGTATTTTGTATGTATGTATGTAGGTACTCGCTATTTTCTTGGGGCAAGCCGGATATCGATGACTTTGTTTTTTTTCGTGTCTCCGCAAGTTCGTTCAAAAGCAAAAAAAAACAAAAACCAAGGAACAAAACAACTTGCACCACTGTAGACATTGATAAATTTAAATCTTTTAATTATCAGTTTGTGTCACTACTTGCCACATCCATACATTTGTTTTATGTATGTATGTAGGTAAAAAGCATGTAGGTTTTTTCTCTTTTGTAAGCAAGTTTGGATTGCAGGAAATGTAAATATTCTAACGCTGAAGAAAAATATTTATCTACTTCTTCCTCGCACATTCAGACAAATATCGGCAGCTACTAATTAGACTGGCTAGCCGTTGTGGGATTCACTTTTCAATTACAAACACACACACATATATAGATATCTATTTAGACGTGGGTGATCTTTAAATTGCTTTGAACTTAAGAACTCTGTGTATGTATTTGTAGGCGACATAATCTTTTAACAATGAAGAGGTGCATTATTTAATACTTCGGTGAAAGTAGCGACGGCCTTCGATAAAGGAAAATAGGTGTGCTTTATTAATGTAGACAAATCTGACTTCATAGTAAAATAATTCAAATAGTTCACAACGCTCTTAGAGCTTGTAAGCGAGTAAAGGCTAAAGAGGATTATAAGGTTCATGTTCCTTATAAAAAAATATTTAATGCCATTGAGAAAAAATATGCACGTTGATTGATAAGTAGCTGATATTCTTGAAATGTTCCGGCGAAAAAAGTCACAGCATTATCGCTACCCACGTGGCTGGAACGCTACACAAAGCCCCAGTAAATGAAAAATATAGAAACAAAACAAGCTAATTATAAATCTACCAGATGGTACGCTATCGAAAATAAAAAAGAGCACTAGCTCTATTCACCCAACCTCCGGATGTGGCATAGAGATAGGCTATGGATGTGGAGATAGACTATGAACTCATTTGACCGCTACAGGTCTACATCCTAACTATACTTTGCGAAAATATTAAGGGACTGCCATGCATTATCGAATACCCGATTGGTACCTGGCTTCACGGTTAATCTCTATACTTCAAGTAGGAGTAATTGATACCAATTAGTTTAAACTCAAAACAATGGAGAAGATTACCGACAATGAGTTTAGATCAACACTCTGCTGCGTGAACCGCTCCACCCTGCGAAGATCCACTGGTACGACCTTGTACCAAACGACAACGGAAATTCAAAGTCCCTTTGATTTCGATAAGATTGTATTATGTGACTTGCTGGACTTTGAGAGAATATTTGAGAATGCTTCGCATACAAGAGTATATCAAACATTAGCGAAGGAGATATTGGACTGGAGGGGATTTCAGACAGAACAACGCTATACAAACTTATAGAGCAGTCAGCCAAACAAACCCTACTGAAAATAGTCGCCGAATATAAGAATTCTATTAGATGAGCTCCCCAGGTTCGATAAAGCTAGGGTTACCAATTTTGAGAAGTAATTTAAGATTGAACTAGAGAACATGGTAGTCTGGAGTACGCTCAGAGTTAAAAAATATATCCATGCTAGGAAACTGCACTAGTACACAGATGGCTCAAAGACTTCACAAGGCATAGAGACCAGAGTTTTCGGTACAAGAACGAGCGCATGAGTTAGAATCCTCTTTAGTGCTTGAGTGTACAAAGTCACTCAACTCTCTAGCAACACCGAATCATATTCAGCTCGGCTTAATTTCCCAGTGACACAAATTCTCTTGCGTTTCGAGTGCCTTGCAAGAAGTCGAGAGAGACATCAAGTCTTACCCAACTTTCAGACTTCCCTAGTGGAGCTGAGCTAGACAACAAGGTTTATGAATATAAGGCGTAATTCAGTTAGGAATCTTCGGGATCGGGAGTTCCAACTGAGCTAAAACCGAAAAATTCATCATATTCAATCAATTCAATTAAATTTCAAATTTTCAAAGCTACTGAAAAATGTACATTCAATGTCTCACGTGCACAGACTGATAGGTACTTAGCCTACAAAAGAAAGAGGAACATTTTGTAATAGTGGCGATTTATTCCTCAACATTTTCCTTTTTGAGTCCGGTACACTTGGCCCAGCGATTCTTTAACCCATCTGAAAACTACGTTTTCCCGAGGTATTCAAAGTAGTGACTTTTTCAAGTTTGTAAACAAAAATATGTCGAATGGGGCGAAACGTGGAGAATACAGTGGTACCATCTAGTTCGTAGCCCAACTTGACAGCGTCAAGCACTGCTCTGAAGTGGTTTCCCGGTTGCGCTTGTTGTACGGAGTGTGCGAACGCGGCTCCCATCACGTCGACAGCTTTCTTATGATCAAAATTCTATGCAGGACATCACCAACTTGATCTTTTCAAATGCGTACTGTCTCAGCTATCTCACGCACCTTCAATGGATGGTCTGTCTATAAGATGGTGGATTTTTCCACGTTCTTCTCCGTGATAGCCGGTTTCAGGACCCTTGGCCGTGGCTCATAACCATCGAAGGAGAAAAGCTCAAGCCAAGCCAAACGCTCTTTGATTTACCTTCTACAAAAAAAAGAATCGAATCACCGACAGCTATTGCTTAATTTTTCTAAAGTTCGCGGGCACGCCAACTTTCACATACTGTCAAAATAAAACAAAATGAGAATCGAATTTTAAAATGAAAAAAATATGCTGTTTTGGTTCTAATTTTTATTAATTCCAACCATTGCAATAATAAGACTTCTCCTTAATGTGTTCCAAATTTATCATCTAAACAATAAGTAAAATTTTCTCGTTTTTATATCAATCGATTAAAACTTTCTTTGAAACAAAATAAAATTAAAACGAAAAACCGCAATAGAAGCACAAAAAAAAATAATCAGCTACGAATTGAAAAGTCGAAATTCAAAGGAAGAAAGTAGAGAGAAAAGTTGGAAACTCAAGAAAACTAATGACATGGCACGAAAAGATGTTGAGGTCACAAGCTGTACGAGTATTTGCGAATAGTAACTGAGTCAACAACAACAACAACTGAGGCTGTAAAATCAGTGCCGCGCCGCTGCTTATCACTTTTTGACATTTAATCAGCAATAAGCTGATGCCAAGGGTGAACTATCGCCCACAGAGCAAAAAGCCAGTTAAGAGTTAAATAGCAGTAGCATTAGAGCTTCGTCTGCCAGCTGATGTCACCGGATACGTAGTATTTTGTCAATGGGGGTCCCAACTGGCTGCCAGCAATTTTCTATTTTCACTCCATGGGTAGGAAAGCAGCAATCTCGCAAGAAGCTGCTACGTGGCCACCAAAGCTGATGCTCGTTTATAAGCTAAGCGTTTATTTATGTATTTGTTTGTCAAGTTGAATTGAATTTATAACGGCTTGTGGCGCCAACGTTTGCAATTTATGTTGTTTTTCCTTTTATGTACATATGTATGTGCTTGGCATCATGAAACTAAATAAGAACAGAAATTATTGCAAAGGAAAAGCGGATGAAATTTAAATTGCGCTCCATAAAAAAATCATCGGCAAGTGGGTCAATGGATTTTATTTATTGGAGGGCGCCAATCAATGTTAACTAAGTACAAGTGAAGTTGAAAAATTTATTTTGAATAAAAACGTCATAGGATTATTTGTGGAGATATCGTTTAAGCGGAAGCTATAATCAGGATTCCGCTTGATTTGCGGGGCTTAAAAAAATGCTAATCAAAAATGCAGCCACTTCAAACATACAATTGAAAGATAATAAAACTGCACATCCATTTTTACTTTCCATTCAAAGTTAGGAGATTATTTAATGCACTTTGTTGCCTTTAGTCTTTAACTCTTTTGGCGTTAAGGATGTCTCAAAAATTATATTTCAGGATATTGACAATATATGTACATATGTACCTAAAAGAAGAGCAACTCTATTCAAAAATATTTTTTTTAAACCATTTCATTTTATTAGGTACCTATTTTATTACGTTAATAGTCAATTTGTATATAATTTTCGAACAGCTGGTAACTCTCAACATTTTTCCGAGACTAAATTTCCCTAAATCTCTCTAAGTTGAAATCATTATAGTAAAGCTTCATATATTTTATAAATTTATTTGAATTTTAATAATTTATACAGGTGGCAACCCTCTCTAAATAAATTTATTGACTGAAAATTACTGAAACTCTTTTCGTATGACCCCAAAATATATTAGAAATTCAGTTACCTTACGAATTAAATTAAATCAACGTTTTTTTAGTAGGTGGCAACGCTCTTCATAAATGTTATCGAATAAATGAATTCGTTTCACAACAACAGCAACCTTAGAAATTGATTTAAATTAATATTTATAAACAGGTGGCAACACTCTTTAAAAACATTTGCATTACTAAGTTTTTGTATCCCTACTTCCGATGAATCGCATGCCGCGATACTTGCTTCAACATAATAATTTCATTAAGTTTACTCTTTGAAGTTAGTGGCAACCTCCTCCAAAGGTATTTTCAATATAAAGTTTTATAAAACATTCTCCATTTAAGACCTATATATCATCATTTGATACGACTTATAGTTCTAATTAATTTTTTAGGCAGATGACAATCCTCGCTAGAACTATTTTCAAAATTGCGCTTTTTTAACTTTTAGTTTGGTACTCATATGGTAAAATTTCATTTATTTTTAATTAAACTTAATTTGCTATGAAACAGGTGGTAACCTCCTTTTTAACTCATCTGAGAGACGAAACTTTAGTAATGCACATATTGTAATATTTAATTTCATTCATTCTTTTAATTCCATTTATCCTTTTAGATAGGTGGCAACTTCTTTTAAAAAAAATTATCCATTTATGCGTCAAATCTTATACAGATAAAACTAGTCTTCATACAGTAATTTGGGATTTAAATTATTTATTTAATTGACTATAGCAGGTGGCAACATTCCAAAAAATAAAGAATTAATATGGATAATCAATGTTTGAAAATGTTTGTTTGGCAATATGCTGAAAATATTTTAATATTATAATTTTTGATGTTGGGATTAACATGGCGATCCATCCAGAACTTTTTTTCATTCATTGTTCAAATATCACGTGTGGCTAGAGTCATACTGTCAGCTCATTTTTGTTCAGTATTGTTTGACAATTTATTCTGGAAAGGCTCACAACCCAAATTATTCAGTTGTATTATGGAAACCAGCGTTCGGTGTGATAAATTTTTCAGTCTCAGTGTACGAACAAAACTTGAAAGCGAACGTTACTCGTGTGGTTTGCGAGATATCAGTAGCAGTGCTGGAAAGAGTGATTGAAAATTGGACCTTCTGAATGGACTACCCACAGCTTAGTCGCGGCCAATATTTGAATGATATTATTTTAAAAAATAGGCACCGGATATATTTATTTACTGTTGTAAAGTTTTCGATAGCCAGGTATGTTTTATGTGTTTTATTTAAAATTTAAGAAGAGTCTAGAAGTGGAAAAAAACATTTTTTTCAGGGTTTGTCGAAGATTTTTACGTGAAGAAATTCTTTCAACCTAAACTACAAAACTTCTCATATGCCACTAAATACAAAATAAAAATTTTGAATTGTGTTTTTTATTATTTTTATTTATTTAAAATATACAATATTTATTTATTTATTATTACTTTCTTTAAAAAAATATTTGAATTGTGTTAAGAATCGAACATAATACACGAATACTATATATGTATAACAAGCTTAGTTTGTAAATGTGCGCTATATTCGTATATGGTATGAGGTCGTAAAAGAAAAAAAGAAAACACACTATACATATTTTAATTTAATATTAGTTTCTTGTAATTTTTTGTTTAACAACCCTTAACACAATTCAAATATTTAGTTTAAGAAAAAAGTAATAATAAATAAATAAATATTGCACATTCTAAACTCGCCTAGAATTTCCAAACAAATTATCTCAAAGAGTCACCAACGAAAAGCCAAATAGAATGCATGAGTATTTTCTAAAAAGTTATTCTCTACAATTTTGTTAATTTATTTATAAGTATGTATTTCTACAGCACACCCACACAATTCGACCCAAAATTGCATACAAATACAAAATATAACTTTTTATAAATTTACTGCTATGTTGTGGGACAACATAAGCCATTTTTTAATGTTTTGGGTTTTTTATTTTAGATATTTTTACTTGTATTTCGTTAGCTTACCAACCTCAATGTCGGTTGTTCAACTCTATTTGCAAGAGTACGAAACGCTCACAGTACTTTGGGAATAATAGAAGTCTAACATACAATATGTATGTATGTATGTATGTATTGTATATGTAAAAAAAATCTACTACAAAAAGTGAACCAATGCGATCCGATTAGAGACATCTACAGTAGAACACAAGAAGTCGCATAAGGCACCAAGGGAGTGTGCACGCCATTCAAATAGACTGCATTCGAGTTGACACAAAACCAATATTGTTACCCATTGCCTTATAACTGTCAACATCAGCTGTGACAACAATTGTGGCAGTAGCAGCAGTAGCAGCAGTAGCAGCAACACCAACACCAACACCATCGGCAACAACAAATGGAAATGACAGTAGTGACAAAAGCTACTACTTACATACAAAACATTTGACAATTTGTACTTTTTAGTGGCGAACGAAGTGACAGCCAAATACATAGAACAAATACGGAGAACTCACAAGTGAAAGATGAGTAGAAGCGGGGTTTATGAAAGGAGTAGGTGGCCACCAGACAAGCAGACAACCAGACAGCCAATGCGACATAACATATCACAATTATATGAAGCTTTATGTGGCATTGAGGAGAATATGTGTTGTAATATCTATTTGACTCTCAGGAAGTGGTTATTAAAAAAGCAAAAAGTACATCTAAGTGTCAGTCGCCGTAAGTGTTTGGTTTCACATTCATTAACTGCAAATATTCACAAACGGGTCTTATTGGCCTTGTTGCGATAGGGAAACCAGTGTGAAGCTTCAAAAAAAAAAGAACATTAAAGTACTGAAGTACTGTTTTATGAGCATTTAGTAGAATTTTTCGGAGCACACTTTTAAAATCAGACACTTTTGTACTGAATTTCCAATAAAAAAACTCTTCTGACTTTTTTCAGAAGCATAACAAAGCAAAACATCAGTAGGAAAGTATAGCGGATGTATTATCTTCTTCTTAATTGTAGATATTACCTCCAGGGCAGCTTTGATCGATTCCAACAGTTCTTAAAGTTAAGAATCAGTAAGTTCTGAAAACTTGCCTTTCCCAACCAATAGTTTAACATGCTTTCGAAAAGGCGGAGCCCGAAAGTCTTCCGTATATGAAGTTATAAAAAAAAACTTGAGTCATAAAAACAAAGCGCTACTGGTTTTTGAGGTGTGCGGAAAGGGCACCCATTCCTTGTGTTCAAAAAAATTAGTACCAAAGCAATTTTGGCATTTAATGGTTGTCACTTTTTCTGCAAGAAAGAATGAAGCGAGCATATATTTATGTTGCAAACCTGGGTTCCATTTTCACAAAAAACTTTATAAAACCGTAGCAAAGTTCTTATGAACTCTGTACTGAATATGCAAATTTAGCTCAAGAAATTTATTTTTGGATATTTTCTGATTATTTTATTGACTTCAAAGTAAACACAATTATGCAAATTTGTAAGTTTCTGAGAAAAATATCCCATTAGTAACCCAGGTTCTATAAAACATAACCTAACCTACCATTCAAGCTCTGAGCTTTGTTCCGACCACTATTAAATCTGTTATAGCTACAAAGTTTGGCAACCCAAAATAATAAACACTAAACTGAGATTTGTTCGCTGAATTATTGGACAATAAATGAGACCTTGAAATTCCATGAAGCCGATATAGCCCATTAAAATGAAATGATCATTGAAATAGGAAAGCATTTCAAAAAAATTATGAGAGACATTATTCACTGTAGACAGTCGCAAAGAATAATCAAATCAACTAAAAGAAAATTGCCCAAAATAATAACCAATAAAGCAGTATTTCTGTCAGAACACCGTAGCAACACAGATTCACATTTTCCTATACAAATGTAACATATGTGGAACAATAGGCAAATGTATCATCATCGTCATTACACGTCAAATGGATGACGCAGTGATGACAACACGAACCGCGTGCAGATGGCCTAACTGTCAAATTGTATACTCAAAAAGTAACAAAAACGAAGGGTTGAACAAAAATATAATTACAAAATATTTATTTAAAGAATGTGTGAATGAAAAATTAAGAATTTGGCTAAAAGTTCTATTTTTGTTCGTGCAACAAATTAGAAAATATGAAGTATTATTTCAAGTAAAATAGTGCCAGAAATATTTAAACAGCATCCCTAGCTCTGGCTGCAGCACGCCAATTATGCGAAGTCCTGATTTTGCTTAAATATAAAAATATATATTTATTTCACTATATGCGGATATGTATGGTTGTTTGCATGTATGGAGGGAGACCGAATTGAATGCACTCAAAAGTGTGTATACATTTATGAAGAACTTATGTGCAACATAATTCATTCATATTTGTCACAGCAAAAGTTGAAGCTAAGTAGTCATATGCAGTTACAAAAATGTTTAAGTATTTATAAATGTAAAATATAATTTGGTTAAATGTACATATGTAAAGCGTTTAGAGCGCATTACTAAATATAATGTAGTTTATAGTTTGGTAATTGGTTTTGTGTAGCTGAATAGGAATTCAAGTATTTAGAAGTCGATTATCAAGACTGCACAATGTGAAGAACCGTAGTACTTTTGGAAATCAAGCATTCAGTAAATATATGAAAGTTTACGAAGACCATTCTGTGCTACAAGGAATAACAACTTAACCCACTTATTACTACCGTAGTTTTAAAACAACAGACCAAAAAAAAAATCTCTGTGTACATGTGGATAGTCCCGTTATATTTACTGTGTGTAGTTCGATAGACTAGCATTGTACCCATCTTCAGTCAGTGTTGTGAATCCGATGTGATAGTTGCTGCACGTGGTATTTTGAGGCTAATCCAGAAGTTTTTTAACATGAGTTTTTCGAAGTAAGTATGGAATACCAGATATATTTATTTTTTAGATCGCTTAATAATTAAATTAGTTGCACATGTGAGCTACACCAAACTGCAAACAAGCTTGTAGTTCAACCGTTTTGTCATAGAGAAATTAGCAAATGAATTCCGTGTTGTTTATAAACGCCAGTAGTAAAATATACTACTATTGCCTTGTTTATTTGTTTGCTTTAGACCTACGAGAATGCGCGGTCTGAAGCTGCATGAAATTGTGGAAGAATTAGAAAGAAATGACGATTGTCCGTTTCCCGACGCTATTACAATATTTCCACCAGAAAACTGTAATGCAGATGTCACAGATGAAGATTCTGGGGATGCAAATGAAATATTGTTGAATAATTTACCTGGTTCGCAGCTACGAACTCAAACCGAGTATGATTCTTCTGAAAGCGAAGACGACGATTTGCCGCTACATCAACTTGCTAAACGTCTGCGAAAAGATTCAGATGTTATACGGGAAAATTTAGAGGTACCCACTACTTCAACACAAACAATTTCTCAGCCAACTGCTGAAACTGTTATCCCCAAAAATAAAGAATATAGTTGGTCATCACGCGACATGCAACCCAGAAGTACTAGTTGGAATTACATGGAAGGAGCGACGTTTAAACATACTCCCTTGTATTATTTTGAATGTCTATTTGATAATAGCAGCATAAGTATGTTCGTAAAATACACGAATATGTACGCCACTCAAAAAAACAAAGTAGGGAATGTGACCAATGAGGAAATGCAGACTTTCTTCGGAATTTTGCTGTTCAGTGGCTATGTTATCGTACCTAGGAGACAAATGTATTGGGAGAATGGCACTGACTGTGGTATGCCCATTATTTTCAACGCCATGTCTAGAGATCGCTTCACCTTTATCATGTCTAATATCCATTGTTGTGATAACTATAATTTGCAACCTAATGATAAATTTGCCAAAGTTCGTCCACTGATAGATGCGTTGAATACCAATTTTTTAAATTTTGCGCCTTTTGAAGAAAATCATAGCATCGATGAGGCTATGGTGCCTTACTATGGGAGACACCCATGTAAACAATTTATACGCGGCAAGCCCATCCGATGGGGCTACAAGTTTTGGGTGGGAGCAACTCGACTGGGTTACATCATATGGTGTGAACCCTATAAAGGGCAATCTGGAGAGGATTTGAGCCAGTATAGAAAACTTGGATTAGGAGCCAGTGTAATCCTGCAATATGCTGATGTTCTTCGGAAAATTAACAACCAGGCACCATTCCACTTGTTTTTTGACAATTTCTTTACCTCGATACCGTTGATTGATGAGCTAGGTAAAAGAGGATTCAAAGCGACTGGAATGATAAGGGAAAATCGCGTCTCCAAATGTCCTTTGCCAACCAACAAAGAAATGCAAAAGTTGCACCGAGGTTCCTGCATATTCAAATCTTCAAGGGCTGAAGAAATCATAGTTTGCAAGTGGCATGATAATAGTGTTGTAACAGTGGTATCAAACGACGCAAAAGTAAATCCTGTGAACAAAATAAAAAGATTTTCGCAAAAAGAAAAGAAATACGTTCTTGTTGATCAACCCGATCTTATTAAAGTCTACAATAACAACATGGGAGGGTTGATAGGTCTGATCAGAATATAAGCCTTTACAGGACATCAATTAGAGGCAAGAAATGGTACTATTCGCTTATTTCTCACTGCTTGGACATGACGCTTCACAATGCTTGGCAACTATACAGAGCTAACAATGGTGAATATGATCATCTAAAATTCCGCCGGAGTGTAGCGACAGGTATTTTGGAGACTTACAGGAAGGCAGATCAACGGAAACCTGGGCGTACATCGAAAGCTTTTCACGAGACTTCACGTTTTGATTGTATAGGCCACATAGTCAAATATCGAGAAGGCCAACTGCGTTGCGCTTTTTGTCACAAACATGCAATTTTTTTTTGTAAAAAATGTGATGTTACTCTTCATCCAAAAAACTGTTTTGAAATCTATCACACCCCTACATAACTTTTTTTTAACTTATTCTTATGTACACCTATCCCAATAAATAAATACTAATAAATAAATAAAACTATGAAACTTTTTCAAATCGGTCGTTTTCTTCCTACATTATAGTTATAGTAGTAGGTCATTTTACTATCGTTGTTTATAAACGACACCGTTTTTCCGAGTTTTCATAATAGCTAATTTTTTTTAAATATTTTTCCTGTTTAAGTTAGTAAGTATTAACTAAGTTTCCAAAAAATTATTAAGATCAGACACAAAAATATTTTCAGTAATATCTGGGTTAAGTCGAGGTAGTAGGAAATCTTATGCAACAAGCAAGGAAGTTTTCTTAATATAATCTACTTTTTATACTTATATAGGAAACTGTAGCCGTTTTCTTTATTACAACTTAGCTCAAAACCCGTTAAAAGAATTTCGATTAAATTTGGGCAATATATTCCTTACACCCGTTGCACGAACAAAGGTTACATTTTAATACGTTAGGTGGCGCATGAGTCGATATATTCAGAAAAATCACATTTATGGTACGATATTGATGATATTAGAAAAGTGTGCTGCTGATGCAATAAAAAAAAATACATTTATGGAAAGTAAATGCGCTAGCGACCAGTTATTCAGAAAATCTCTATTTATAAAGTAATGTTTAAACTTTAAAGAAATAGAGACATATAATGCGAAAAATACTTGTATGAAAAATTACTCCGATAATAGCGCAGTTTTTATTTAAATTTTGGTGAATACGAGACGAGCGCAAATTATAAAAATGTATTTATGTAAGATAAACAAATATTTTGTAGCTTCGGAACTTACCTTAGTTTTGTGGTTTAAAATAGGCGCCACATCATTATACGCAGATTTGAAAGCTGCAAGAAAAATATTAAAGAATACATTAGTTCAAATTTTAATAATTAAAAATGCATATGTCAAACAAATAGGTGAGCAATATACTATAGCTTACTGGTACAAACATATATAGTAAGTTGAACGCTCCAGCTTTAGGTTGCGGTTTTCCCAAACATAATAAAAATTACAAAGTGTACACGGTGCAAATTTACTCTCCGCGAGACATAACCGAAGTCATCGGTCTAATAAAGCAGGAAAATTCTAAGAATTTTTAATTTATCTTCAAAATATGGACTGAGGGCACAAAAGGACTTTTTATACACTTAAGTTTTGTTTACCTGATGAAAAATTTGTTAATTTATCTTAACAAAAGCCGAAGTAAGAGTCAATATTTAGAAAGCAGTGTTTTTCTTTATATTTTGATTTTAATTAACGCTGTGTTCGACTTTTTATTTATTATTATACATATATTATATATATAAGTCATCAAAATCTATTATTTTGTGACTTATAGCATAAATGTTTTTTTCAAAACAATTATGGATGAAAACAAAATTTTTAAGTTTTGAAATATGTAACTATCTCGGAAACGTTTCGATACTTAGGGAACATTTCGAGATTAAATCAGGACTATTTCGGGACTGGTTTTCAAATGATTCTGAACTTGTTTACAAATGGTCCCAAAATAGTCCCCAAATCACCCCGAAATAGTTTTGTATTTCAATACTCTCAGGACGTATTCAAGATTTAAAACTCAACCATCAAATAAGTATCGTTCTCTTGGTTAAAGTTCAGGTTTTAAAAGCATAAAGTTTGGTTTGTTTTTCTTAAAATGGCAATCTCCCGAGTGTATTTCTGTCATGAAAAAGCCTCTTATAAAAATCATCCGCCATTAGGAATCGGTGTAGAACTTAAGAGCCCTCAATTGTTGAACAAATTAGACTAAACTTTGTAGCGACGACGGTAGCTGTTACCCAATTAAAGGGTATTGTCTGTTATGAAATATATTAAATAAATAAACAAAATTAAAAAAATACTAAAAAACAATAATAATAAATATCAATAAATAATCAGCACTAGGCACTTACTGCAAAGCGTCTTTAACCCAAAAAAAATCGCGTAAAAGTGAGCGTATTTTTCTGGTTTTCTTCTCTCTGCTAGTTTCTGCTGGGAAAGTACAGAAACAAATCAAGGATAACCTGACGAAGCGATATATTTTGATCCCGAACGCTCACAACTAGAACGATTGAATGAAGCCAGCCATTTCAATAGAAAAAGTATAGTCTTCCATCAAGCCAGGCCTCACACATCTCTACTGGTTCGTCAAACATTGACTGCACTTGACTGGAACGTTCTGCTACATACATAGCTCAGATTTTGAGTCATCTGACTATAGCTTGTTTCGGAGTGTGCAAAATTGTCTTGATAGAAAAATTTATTGATTGAAGAGACGCCAAGTTCAGCACAACTTTTTCAATAGCCATCTAACACAATGCCCTTTAGGCGGGCATACACTTATTCTAACTGTCAGGGTGTTAATAAGGCCTTAGGGTCTCTAACGGTCAGGTCAAAACTGGTCGGAGAGTACCCGACTTCTCTCTCAGCTGCCTCTAGATACTTTGATATTGGACTGATTTAGGTGCCGGATCATAGCGACTTACATGGAAGTGCAAGGCTGATGAGCTCACTCGGCAGGACACCCCTGAAGTTATTGGTTCAAACAGGGAAAGTATAGGAGCTTCTCTACCCGCCTACGGACTTCTATAGGACAGATGGGCTCTATTTCGACTCAGCGAGTGTAGGGCAACTACTACGACAGGAAGAATTGCAGGGAACCTTATAGCCGGTGGTGGACGGACATTCGAAGGGGCTCAGGTCGTTAACAGAGCGGCAGCTCTCGATTCCCGTATGAGTTTAGGCTGGCGCTTCTCGAAAAGCTATTCATGCCGTAAGACTAAATATAGTCTTGGACTCTTTTTGCCACAGAGGATGACGAGGTGGAAGCATCTTTTTATTTTTTACTCAGCTGTCCTGCCTTTGCGTAGTTGAGGTCCAGGTACCTAGGCTCTTACTTCATTAACACGCCAGAATAACTCCCTGAGGTGAAAATTAGCAGTCTTCGGGACTTCATTTTGGGTACGCAGCGTTTCTCCGGTTAATAATCTTTTGGTTCCGGTATACGTTACCGTTCTAACAACTGGTGGTATCACATTGGACTTCCTTAACTATGCCTAAGTGAGTTTCCTCTACGGAGACCACCACATCAACCTAACCTAATCAAACACAATTTCCCCACTTGGTTAACAGCTTGCATACTTAGATTCGCTTTATGAAAAACATTTCTTCTGGGTTTCTTATAAGAGAGTTTATTATCAAAATTCCCACAAGGATTTTTTTCTATTTTATTTTCTTCGACAAAATTTTAAGTACATTTTTAGTTACGTCAAATACCCAAGTTCCCTTCAAACTCCTAACCCCAATTATTCGATTAAAATTTTTAATACATTTGCCGACATTTGCCTACGATTTATACTTCTCAATACTGCCTCACATTACACTCGTAAATACACACATATCTAGTGTGTAGATAAATCTATTAAAACCCCAAAATAAACAACTGTGATCGGCGTACTTATTTTATTGATTTCGTATTCGAATGAATAGAGAAAAACTCAAACGAAAGTGCACATAAAATACTAAAAAAAATTATTTACTTCCTCACTGACTGTTGTTTTGCTACGAAATTGGTAATCTAAATACAAAAAATACAAGAACAATTTAGAACGGCTAAAACACCCCTCAACAAATCAAATGTTTAGGGGTGGTAGCAAAGAAAATAAATGGCAAGAAATGCTCTGCACGCCGGGTGTTTACACGCTAAGCTTTAAATGACAGAAAGTTATAAAACAAAAGGAGGAAAAAGGAGAATAAGTAAGTAAAAATGCCGACAACAACAAACAAGGAAGGCAAGCGCGCAGCCGGTCAAGAAATGGAAGTGGGTTTGGGGTGTACTTGCTTTTACTTTAAAGCTCAACGTCCCCAACGTTGTTTCGAAGCTTTGCATGAGTCATTTCGTTGAGTAGTAGGAGTGAGTATTCTAGAATAAGTAAATGTATGTGTGTATATCTAAGCATAACTGAAAGAGTGGCAAAAAGTAAGTATGTAAAACAAGGCAACAAAATACAACACCACACAACACAAGGATGACTTTAAACGCACAAAATGTAGTTGCACAGAAAGGACTGCAACAAGCTAGGACACTGAAGTAGACGGCGCAAGGCATATGGAAAATGGATAATGGATATGGAAAGGAATGAAATTTACATACAGACATACATACTAATAAAACAAGTGGAAAAGTGTGAGTTGTTTCTTTTTGTTTGTTTTTTTTTTTGTTGCTGGTTGAACGAAATATTAAAAATGCTACAAAAGTTGTGGCAGGAATTCATAGGGGGTTGCTTGCATGCGAGGGCGGGTGGTATTTATACAAAAAATACAAACATACTTACACTTTCAAATAAATATGCGGCGGTAGTAAAATGGATTGGCGTTGGTGAATGGGCAACAGAGTGGATTGTGGTCAGAGTGTTCGAATGGCGGAAGAGACACATTCGGCTGCCAGCTGCGTTCAATTTGTAATATTAAAACGATTTTAGGTAAATTAAAAGCCAGCAAGTAAGGTTGTTGAAGAAATGTGGTGAGTGAGTGTGCAGCTGCAAAAGGTATACCATAGAAATTCAATAAGCGAATTAGAGTGGCAAATAGCAAAAGAGGGTGTGAATAATTTTGCTTGGCATAATATCCTAACTTAAACGCATGGCGATTTATTTACATTATTCACAATCGGTGACCGAAAATAACCGTTATTTAAAATTTGTAGGATCAAAAAAACCTTTCGGAAAAATTCTAATCCTTATTGCATGTGCTATACAAATCTGACCTTATTTTGATTATGAAGATTTTTAGTTTGAAATCATCAGAATTTTGTAATTTTTATTTTTTCGATCAAAGGTAATCGTTTTGTGTTTTTTTTTTTGGATTTACAATTCTTCGATCATAACATACACAAACCATTTTGTCAGTGGTTTTAGGATAGAAAAAATATCAGCAAAGACTTGATCGAAAAAATAAAAAATCAAGAACAACATATGTATATTGTGGATTGAAAAAAAATCTAAGAATAACGTTTTTTTTATTTAAAAAATAAAAATCACAAAATAACGATTAAATCAAGATTTTTTATACATACTAAGCCGTTATAAAAATTTCACGATAATTAGTTTTTTTTAAATCTTTATAAAACTTTAGTATGTAATATAATAAAAAGCGTATACGCTTTAAACTTTGTACACAATTATAAAAGTTCAACAAAATTTTAATGGGAATGTTCAACTTTTTAATTTAAATTTTTTTGAAAATATGCAGTTTTGTAGTTCGTCTCGTGTGATTGAAAATTCCGATTGGTTTGTAAATTTTTTTTTTTAATTTCGGTCTTGTACACTGCTTTCCATATTACCTATGAATTCTTATTTTTTATGGAACTTTTTTGCTTTGGTTTGCGAAATTGCTTTCCATATAAAGAATAATTTTTTAATAAATACCCGTTGATTTTTATTATTTTTGTGCTGACAGTTTTCAACAGTAAACTTAAAAAAAATTTTCGAAAATCATCAGAAATATATAGTACAATACGACAAAAATGCAAACAAATTTTTTTTTGAATTTCTGTCAAAGAATTTAGAAAATTTTTGGAAGTTCTATAATGTTTATACAAAGTTTGATGTTAGTTTTTAACTTAATAAAAAATTTTCAAAATTTGTTTTATGAAAAACCTTGCGAATGTTATTAAAAAAATAATGGACCGGTCAATTGTTTGAGTAACTGTACAAAATACTATCATATACAATAGTAAACTTGCGCTCCCAATTTTCGTTATATATTTTTAGGTCGTCTAATTTTATTTAATTATGTAATTTTGAAAAAATGTATTTCATTACCATTAGCTGCTTAGACTAGTGAAATTTAAAAAAAATTTTAAATAAGCTTTGGAATTGAAGGCCAAATATAAAAATAAGTTGAAAGCCTCTTTTGGTTGCGGCGAAAGTCAGGTTGTGAGGAACAAAAGCGGATGGCTGCAATAAATTTTCGTTACTTCATAAATCTATTGAGGCTGGGCTATTAAAACTATTTCTTTTTTTTTGTATTTTATTTTATGTGAGAAAAAATAATAGTATCTCAAAATTGCAAATTTTTGCGCAAAAATTATGTAATAATGTTAAAATCATTTTTTTATATTCATGGACCGAATGAAGGTTTCGGCGGAGCCGTATACAGCATTTCTAGAACTCTTTCACTACTAGTTCTCAGCTTCTATTTAACACAACAAGTATTTAGAATTATATTGCAAACTTAAATCTACATAGAGTGCAAATTTGATATACTAGACTTTAGCGCAATCGGCAGGTAAAATCGAATCAGCATTTTTAGTGTTAATGGCAAATATTTTCCGTTATCAAATGGACTGAACACATTTCTATACAATTTTCAAAATTTTTAATCAACAACAATACCACAATACAAACTACGTACCCGAAAAGTTTACAGAAATTCTAAGGGAGAGGTACTAAATTCTGCTTTTCAAAATTCTTTTGGATGAAAATTCTGTAAAAATCAAAAAAAAAATTCTGTCCAGCCTAAATTCTTTTGGTTCAATATTCTGTATTTAAAATTCTGTATGATCAAAATGATGGAGAACTGAAATTCTGTATATTAAAATTCTGGAATCAAAATTATTTTCGATCAAAATGCTGTAAAAATATAACCAAATAAGCAGATAACCTGATAAGCACGCTTACCTGAATAGCACATTTATTTTATGAATAATGGAATTCCGATTGTATAGAATCAATGGTATATATACATACGGCAATTAAAGAAAAATTCAAAAATTCATTCAAAACAAAAGTTATTACATTATAATGGCGAAACAATTATTATATTATTAAATTTTTAGCAGTTCGCTTTAGAAAAGAAACATGCCTTAATATAAGCCTTTTTTTTGTTATTCTTTTAATTCTGTTGTTTGCTTTTACAGCCTTCTTCGTTTGACTAATTTTGTGACCATTTTGAAATTTCTGAAGCTATAAATACATACAAACATATGTACATTTGCTTTATGTAAATCTGTTTTGATAATATAGGAAACCATATGGGTCAAGACAAGTCATGTATTGGGAGTATTTTGTTTTGCAAAACTCTGTATTGAAAAACCGGAAGAGCATATGGATAAATAAAAAAAGTGCGCACTTTTTTATTTATCCATATGCTCTTCCGGTTTTTCAATACAGAGTTTTGCAAAACAAAATACTGCCAATACATAATTTTGATTTACAGAATTTAAAATTACAGTGTTCCGCAATACAGAATTTTAACAGTACAGAATTTTGAATTACAGATTTTTGAATACAGAATATTGAATACAGAATTTTAAATACAGAATTTTGAACCAAAATCATATTGTACCCAACCCAAATTCTAATTAAAAAGTTTGAAAATTTGATGAATGTTTGTTGAAATTTGTTAAATTTTCATGAATTTCGTATGAAGTCTGAAAATTCCATGTACATAGTTTATGTTACAGAAAGAAAAAAGCAACCTTATTGAAATACATTTCTAAATCAAATCATCTTTTTTAAATATCAAATTTGAATATTTTTTCAGTCCTGCAAATCTCGAGTATCCGAAGTAGTGATGACATCGATCCCGAAAGAGTGCGGGATCACGATTTTTATGCGGGCTTGGATTCTCTAATTGAGACCATTATCTGGTGCTTGAATGAAATAGTCGCAAGGGTTGACTTAAAACATTTTGGAAGATTTCCCCTCAAACAATAAACCCAATAAAAAATCCACTCAATATAAGTAAATATTTATGTATGTATGTATAAATGATTACATCGAAAAATTAACGCATTTTATTAAACATACCCTAATAGCCATGCACTACACAAATAATACAACCATGCAAATTCCGTACTAAATGTCTGCTAGCAACTTTACACCATCCGCGACGAGAACATGACAACCAACCAACTTGCTTAGGAAAATGTTCTACAATATCCTTTTTGTGTTATTACTAGTAGATTTATACATACAAACATACACACATCTACACGTACGTGTGTGAGTGTGTGTGTACATGTGGATGGCTGCGGTAGTGAGAGGACTTAATATTGAGGCTAACGTTCTTGTTATGCTTTTCGTCAGCTTTGCGAAAAGATGTCTGGGCGACAAGGCGACGCCGAGCTTGTGACGAAGACGTTGCATCATCGACCAAGAAGACGGTTGTGGTGATTTCAATGGCTTTATGACACAATTGCTCGCGCCAGTGGCGACGATGCTAAGAGACTCAAAGTCACCCCTCACACTACATGTATGCAGGTTGGGTTGAGCAACCCTTCAGATTTGTTCTGCAAGTATGCTGTCGACTTTTGGGATGTGAGTGGGAAGGCCACCACGAAAGATGCTTTGCGGCTAAAAGTCTTAAGGCGTTCGTCGGACAATGCGAATGTGCAGAAGATTGCGGAGTGTTTAGAGCAATCTACCATGTCTGCGCTAGCAAGGAAGGCAAGCAACAGCAATCAGAATAATATATCCGGTCAGAAGAGGGGCATGTTGAATGTATACTTAGAAAGTTGCCAGGCAAATTGACGATTCAGGCGGGGATTGGTATCAAAATAGTTTCACTATATAATGCAGTACAAAATATGATACTGATAAGAAAATATAAAATGGACCGATGCAATGGGTGTAAATGCTTAGAATTGTTTGTGGGGTAGAAATATTTTTGGCTATGCGAGTGCACAGTAATTTTCAGAATGCATATTTTCACATTATGCGACGTCAAATGGTCGCCGTGATTATGCGAAAAATGTCAACCTGAAACTGAGCAGATCTTGAAAACTAAAGCAGAAAAACAAAATATTAATTTTATCTTCCGATTACTTAAAAAATCTCGCAATCCGTAACTTGTTTGTATTAAACTAGTTTTTACCCACGTCTTCGCTCGTACTGCATTTGACATAACGTACTGCATTTGCTATGCTTTAACATATAGCATAAATAATTTTACAAAATACAACAAATTTTATTTAAATTTTAATTTACTCTCCATTTTCGTACGGAAAGTATTTAGAACCTAATCTTTTGGGTGTTGCCCTCGACTTTAAGTGATCGAGAAGGTTATGCTCAATGAGCACTGCATGCGTTTGAAGTGAAACCGTGAGTTGATGGGTGGGGAAAAAGGGGAAATCATAGAATCAATACGTTTTCTACGTTGTCCTCTCTTGTGATAATAGTAGCTTGCTTTCTCATCTGCAGGTTGCTTATCAGTACGGCGGCAATTCGCTTTTAGTTCGAACTTACGTGACGAAACCCCTAACAACTCTAAACTGTTTGGAAACTCCTTAGATATTTTGAGTTTAATTAACTGGCAACCCTAATTAAAATATTTTCGAAATAAGGCATTCTTAAACTTACTTTTTTTTTGCCACAAGTGTCTCAAGTATGTCAGTTAACTTAATAATAAAAATTCAACAAAACAGGTGGCAACCCCCTTTAAAAATGTATTCGCGTAAACTCTTTCGTTTAACACTAATATTGTAAGAACACTATGATTTTATTAATTGAATTGAATTAATCCATTTGAGCAAGTGGCAACCCTTTCCAAAAATATTTTCTTTAGCCTAATTTATTTGATTCCCATGTGCTTAATATTTAAATTTAATTTATATTTTAAGTCAGGTGGAAACCATCTTGAAAAATGTTTTTGAAAATAAGCTTTCTTTCTTCGTTTTACACCTATATTGCAATATTTAATATAAATTTTAATTTGATTTAATTTACCCCTTTAAAAAAGTTACAAACATTATTAATTAATTAGTAAATATTTTACGTATTACGAAATTTTGTTTCACTTATTAAATTAAATTAATTAACCTTTAAATATGTGGCAACCTCCTTTCAAAACATTTTCGAAATTTCTATATTATAAACTCTTTACAAAACCAAACCAAAATGAACCAGTTTTACTTTTTGAATAGATGGCAACCATCTTCAAACAGCTCAAAAATGTTCGAAATGTTCAAATGTACTTAGCATTCTTTCGCTTAAAACCCCTATTTTATTATTCCCTATAACTTGTGTATAACTTATCTAAATACGAGTTTTCCAAAAAAAAAGCTAGCTTACAAATATTTTTAAAATGCCAACATGTTAAATTTCTTTGTCATCCATATTGGGATACATATTCCATGTGACCGAATTACCCTAATGCAAGTTGAATTTTGTCTTTGTAAAGAGGTGGCAACTCTCATTCATGCAATTTACGAATTTAGACTTTTCAAACCCATTTCCGTCGATATTTTTATTGAAGTTATCCATTTAATTATTTTAACAGGTGGCAACTCTTTCCGTGTTCTCACCTAGATATGTATGTATATGTAAACGCTTTCCTCATAGGTTTCTTTTGTTTCTACAATCGAATCAGAGTCTATTGATATCAAATTTTAGACAGCTTTATTTTATATATAAACATATACATATATATAAAGATTTATTCGAATTTAATTATTGAAACAGGTGACAACTTTCTTAAAAATATTTTAAAAAGTGTGTTTTGTTAAATTTTTTTATTTTTGTGTAGTTAAATTTGATTCGTTTGATATCGACATATTATAATATTTATTTTATCGAATCAAGTTAATGGAATTTAATTTTTTCGAACAGCTGGCAACCCCTTTTTAAAAATAGTTTTTTTAGTGCGCTCTCTTAAGTCCTTTTTCATATGACGTCCGCTTGCCATATTTGTGTTGAAACCTATTCATTTAGCTTAACTTCTTAAACGGGTGGCAACTCTCTCTGTAAGGCACTGCAGTAGCATCGCAATGATAAGCGCGATATAAAAGCGATAAATGATATACGAGTATAAGTTTTGAACTTAATAATAATAAAAATAATATTGTAATAATAATAATAATAACAATAATAGTTAAGTATTATTGAGATGCTGTTGTTGGAGCGCATTTTCAAAAAATTGTCATCAGTTGACATATCACAAAGCCAATGCCATTGCCCCATCTGACATAATGGCGACCGCATTGATGACTGTCATGTTATAAATACACAATACACATAAAAGCGATTGATTGTATTAGTATGAGTGTTTGTGCAACAAAATTGCGGCATGCTGTTGGATTATAAAATGTGACAAGAGCAACGCAGAATGATAGGCAATGAAAGGAAGCAGGCCGCATAGCGTCATATCTCGTTGGTTGTAACTACATAGTTATGTGTTGATAAGATACCCATGGAGAAATACATAATTGCATATGTGTGTGCTGTCATAAAGAATATTTGCATTAAATTAAGTAAGCTTAAACAAACCAATCGAAACTGGAATTGTGAAGCCCATAACTGATTTTGAAGCGGTAAATGGACTAAAGGAGCGAGTGAGAGTAGCAAAGCTGTGTTCGTGTGTGTGTGTGTGTGTGTGTAATTTTAAGTGCTTATTGCTCAATCATAATAATATCAATGTAGCGGAAAAACATTTCAAATTTAACATGGAAATCAGCATGAAAAGCTCTCAGCATACTACCAATTTTTAATGCTGATGATGCAGCAGCGGCTTAAAATCGTTATCATTTCAATTAAAAATCTGGATGGGTTTTTTTTTTAATGTCATGGATGACTTTTACATTTACTGTTACAAATGGCATCCAATTTGTTTCCATAATAGGGGTTTCAGCGAGAAAAGCAACATACAACAAATTAAACCAGTTCGCACACACAGACATTTGTGCATATGCATATACATGTATGTAGATTCATAAACATGTAGGTACATTTGTGCGCAAAATAATAAGAGTGTCATCGAGAAATTGTTTCATATATGTAAATATTGTGGATTAAATTAATTAATTCATACCAGATTTGCAGGCAAGACAGGTGACAGCCTTTATGTGCATTACAGATTTAATTTGAAGTAACTCATGTCCTTATTAATGTGCATTAAAGTTCGGGCACACTAACGTAATTCATGGCTCATTCTTAATTTAAGAGAAAATTACGATGCAACTAAGTATTTTTGTCAATAATTTAAAATAAAATGCGGTATTTTATCACAAATCAAGAACCAAATCACGAACAAATCAGTGTCGGCTGTAGATTTGATCGACTGTTATCGAAAAATGTGTTCTTCCATAACCGAACTGAACGAAGGGATTTAAAAATATTAGCATTTTACACAACTGCTCATCGATTGTTACTGTCTCTAGAAGTTTTCTTTCAAGATCTCAAATTTATCGCAATAAAATTTGAATATAATAAAAATGTGCATAATCTCTCACATTTTTTCCTTTTATCAACAAAGAAGTAAGCAACCCTGTGGCTACAGAACTGACAAGATAAATTAGGAATGACAAATGTGGACGCACTTTGTTTATGCAAAGTAATTTGGACGAAATTAGGTAATTTACGTTGTAGAGTGTCGGGATTTTAGCATCGCGTAACCGTGTGCAAAATTTGCATCTGTACCAGCGTGTATGTATGTATGTATGTAGTTTACCGAGACCGGGAATAATCGTATGCTTCTCAGAGACACGATCTGCTACTCACACGCACGCTTAACGCTTCGTTTTGTGCGTGTGTTTTGTTTGCCTGCCTGTGGTCTAAATACACAATTTCTGTTATGGTGAAATCTTAATGCGCATTTGTGCTTACTAATGCAAATTAACCTTTTTCGTCTGTCATGTCTTTTGGTAGAACTAGCTATATGCTCGTAGATTTATATCCTGTATAGAGTTACGCTAGTCGCCGTTAATTTCGAGGCCTTCAGGTAGGCTAAATATCCGATCGATAGTAATTTTTAATTTATTAAGTAAGAATTATACAAAACAAATTCCAAAATCTTCAAGATTTCTGGCCTATATCGTGCTGATTGATAATACGTAGGTAATTTTGAATTATTTGCAGAAGAAACTGATGAACATCTGTCATATGTCGGGAAAAATGTTAAATGACAATCAGATTCCGTTCACTGAAATTTTTTTTAATTTTAAATTCAATTTAATGTACATTTGATGAATTGTTCTTTATATTTTCGCTTCCTCTTTTCAGCCTCGTTCATCCCGTTTTGGAGCAAATATAAACAATTTCCCTAAAAACATTACCCGGGTCGGCTAATAGAGGAAAATAAAACTTAACATAATCTGCCATATCTGTACGAAATCGGAAAAAAATCGATCAGACATATTAGATGAGGAAATAAATAGTATTCCCTTCACACCTTGGTCAGAAATCTGTAAGGCTTGTCTAAAATTCAACTTTTTATTCAGAATATATCCGACTTGATATGAGGAAATTACCGATGGTAATGAGGAAAACTGTTGCTTTGCTTAAATTTTATACAAAGATTCACATTAGTAAGGAAAATAAACTACAGTTCCAAATTTTGAAAATTAGATCTGTCCAATTTAGAAATCCATCAAAGAAATTCTTTTATTAAACTTCGTTCATAATATTGAATTTTGTACAATCTTTGTATTTCCGTCATAACAAAAAATAAAATATTAAAAATCAAAATAATGCCAAGAAAATACAAATCTTTTGTTCAATCTCGTGAGTGTGCTATTATTATTTTAAGCACAACTGTAGATATTTATATGCATACAATGCACACGCAAAGAAAGAAAAATTTAAGTCATCGAATTTGACTTGTTAATGAACCGATTGAAATTGTTGAAAGTCAAATTCATTTAAAAGCACAAACAAATATTTTAAATACAATAAAATCCCCCAAAACAAAAACTATTCGAAAGCTGTGTAAAATACATGTATACATACAGAAATTTAAATTATATGTAGTACATATGTGTTGTTAGTGTTGTGTGCCATTAGCAATTCAAACCCATAGTACGTACAAACTGCCCAAAAAAACAAAAAACAAAAATATTAAGCAACTGAAAGCTAATAAATTAATGACACTTGCCACGAGTCAACCAGTTGAAAAATACTAGAAATGAAAAAAAGTATATATAAATATTTCGTATGGCTACAAAAACACTTGGCGTCTAATTCACATTTCGATTCAGCATAAGATCAGTATCATTTAATTTTATTTGAATTTATTGTGGCAGTTGGCCCATTTCATAGTGTCGACTGCTTCGCAAAACAATTAATTTTCGTTGGCGGTTGGCCGAATTTGCTTAACTTATTATTTGTGCGAGCCTGACTGACTGGACTCAGCTAAACTATATACATAAATACTAGATTCAACTGTTATTTCATTTTGGCAGCTGAATTGGAATTAATTATGCGAGTGGTTGGTTGGAGTCAATTTAGTGCAGATTAATAGTTGTATGATGTTCAATAACTGTCGAATGGCTGATTAATTTTTATTAAAACATAGAAAGTAGATATGTACTACTATACTTTATATGCGAACGCAGGCATATATGTTATGTGAGAGTGAGGATGTATCTCAATTCGTTAAAAAGTTAGTACTTAATGTTTCATGGGTAATAAAAAAATTTTATAATTTCTAAAACGAAAATTCACACGATTACAGTAAAATTCGCTGAGCTTGCTCGATAAATAAATTCTCAATCAAAAAGGGGTATAATTAGAAGTTTGAGAAAATTTTAATGTTTTTTTAGCTAAATTGTTTAGGCAAATTATTTTTATGCATATAATTTTTATGCAAAATTTTAGAATTTCAGTGACCAGTTTCTCATAATTCAATGCAACCTTAAATGAGCTTTATTTCAAAATTCAATTGTAATTATTTTGCCCTTTGCGTTTTACGCAGATACAAAAAAAAAATTCAAATTTCGGACAAAAATTTTGGAAAATTAAACAAATGTTTACCTAGTTTTAAAACTTTATAATCAGTGTTTTTAGATATTTTTCGAGTATGGCGTTTATTTTTTTTACATAGCTTAAAGAAATCTAAGTTTAAACTCACTAAAAGTACTTATTAATTGTTGATAATTAATTTTCTAAAAGTTTTAGGAATGTTCGTCTAATTATACCAAAAATATCTGAAAGTTCTGAATATGAAGTTTGAGATTTAGGTCAAATTTTTTTTTGAAATTCAAGTTTTTACTTAAATATTGGAACATTTTGGAATATACAGTTATGTGAAACAAAGTAAAGAGACAATATTTTGATCAGATTTGGACATTTTCGTTTCGTTTTTTGCGTATTTTTGACATCTTTTTTTTGCTGACATTGACACACTTTTTCTTCTATGCAAAAAAAATTGTCGAACCTACTTTGTATGAAAGAAAAAAATTATTAAAAAAAAGAAGAAATTAATGGAAATTTTAAGCTGCTTGAAATCTGGGCTACAAAGCTGCAGACTTAGAATTTTTATAAAAATTTTATGAAATTTTGAAGTATTTATTATATAACGAGCTAGAGTTTTATAAACAAATAATAAATATAAAATAAACAAAACTGGTCAAAATGTCGAGCCCCTATTATATTACTATAAATATATCTACCTATAGCTATCCAGACTCCTTCAGGCTCTTACAACAAACCGTTAAGTGAGAGTACAAAAATATAACTTTTGTTGAAGAATTTATGGAAATAATTATACAATAAAAACGTTCGTTGAAATCAGTTCAGCATTTGTTATACCGTATAATATAAATGCATTTAACAGAGATCAAATAACTAGAGGTAGTAGATACGTACTCTAAGTCTTACATAAGTAGCTCTTTCACGATACATCGATTGTATCTACATATGTAAAGTACATATTCGTTAAATGACATCACAACACAACCCAAATTCTATGTAATACCTACAAAATGTACTACAAGCTTAAAGCCCAACGAATTACAGCAACAAATGCAGTATTAACTGTGTCGTTTTAGTAGAGAAGCTCACTTATGATTTTATTGAACAACCATTCAACAGTGCTGAGTGCCGAATTGTTGTTTTTCTTTTCCGACCTCAACAAAATCCACTGCAAACGTTAGCGTTCGTGCGTGATAGCTGAGTCCCATAGGGGCTTAGCTTCACTTCATCAGAAATTTTCCTACAGTGGGCTAAAAATTCGATGTTTTGCTCAAAAATGTCAGAAATATCGCATATAAATCGATTTCAAATAAAATTTCCTAACAATTTTTTGTCGTACATTTTAGTCTGCATTGCACAAAAGAAGTTGAATGGAAGTTAATTAAAAAGACCGATAGGGGATATAATTTCTATCAAAACTATGTAGATGTATTAAATTTAATTAGGGCATGTTAGAGCTTTCCTTTGGATAAAATTGAGCGCGAAAGATAGCTTAATAAAATTGTGTACACAAACTTAGATGGGGGGCATTTTAACTTAATATTGTCCTATGAGCATAGAGTTGAGTGGAATTCAAGTATGCAGTATTCGTTTGTTTTTGATCTTCTGTTTAGTATTATATTCATTGGAGTACAATACATAATACTAAATTGTCACATCCTTTTTTCGATACTTAAATACTTGCCCTTTACTTGGAACAAAAGGAGCAACAAAAATAGTTGGGGTGCACGGAATAGCTCCTCTCTATTTATGACCGAAATTTTTACATCGTTGTAAAAGCTTTACTTCATAAATGGAGAGAATAATTACTATAAAAAAACTAGATCAAAATTATGCATTCTAAAATTATATAAACTGGCTTTTTATGAAATAAGCTGTGGCTTTCTTTGAAAATACTATTTTACATCGTAAATATTTCCAAGCATTTATTTATAATTTCCATTACAGCTTCATTAGATTATTTTCTCAAAGAAAATCTAATTAATAATTGTTTTTTGTTTTGATATTTCTCAAAGAATACTTCATTGCAAAGGCAGCCTTTCAAAGTCAGCACTTGTGAGTGTTAGCTATTTTGGAGCAATAAAATTTTGTTTAAGAATATAGAACAACAAATGTAGACATCTTTTTTGCAATGGTTGTTGTTTGCTGAACAAATTTTTAGTACACCATGACTGAGTTTTTTTTATTTGCGCCTAAAGGGTTAAGCGAGTAGTAAAGGGTGTTTGTACCACAAGTACAAAAACTTCAAATATTATCGGTTTGATATCTAAGGAAATTTTGTTTTTTATAAAAAGCTAAAAATTTGATGTCCACACTTTAGCGCGCCATTATTTCTCCTTCCGCAACTTTTGTTCATATAATTTCCGAAGCCATTATAAAGTTATTATTATTACTTAGCGATGCTACTTTTGGTGGATATTCGATTAAAATGATGAAAAAAGTGGTGGAAGGAGGGAAAGGGGGAAGATCAAAGTGTAGACATGTATTGTTTAACGTTTTATAATTTACAAAATTTGATTATCCATCCAATCCAAAATTTTTGTTGTACAGTGTTCTAATACAAAAAAATATGGAAAATAAAGAAGAAAGCAAGTTTTTTAAGTTTTTGTTAAACTTTATCTTTATGTAGGCCTAAAAAAAATGTTCGCACTTATTCGCTGTTTTTAGTTTAGCATGTGCGTTGCTTTGCAAAATAAGAAGCTGCAATTTTTCTTCGATTTCTAGGAAAACTGCCTTTTTTGCAAATAATTTTGAAATTTATTATCAATACTGATATATTTACACTTTGTAGGGGAGCAGTCAATAAAAACAGAAAACAAATCGCTGCTTTTAACTTTTCAATGTAAATTCAACTCAGATCACTTGTTAGAAAAAGTTCGATTGGTGCTAAGTGGAAAGAAAAATTGTGAACATTTTTCAAAATTACCAATTGTATAAATGATGTTAGTACTCGTAACTAGCTGTCTGGTTTTCTTTTAAACGAATATTAAAAGAACTTTTAATTTAGATTTGAAACTAAACGAAAATGTCTCCCCCATGGTCACATGGTCAGCAAGGGTTAAGATTTTTTGTTTGCAGAATTTTGTGAAGTCTTGCGGCAAGAAATAAAAATCTTATAATGATTTTTTAAATTTTCTACTTATTTAGCCATAATTAATTTTTCTTAAAAAATATGACAAATTTCCCATAAAATGTGGAGTGGTCTAAAACTATCCAAGCGCCCTGTATTTTTTAACCCTTAGGAGTTGTTCGCCTTCAGTGAGCCTCGAAATAATTTATGGCTAAAATTTGTGTAGAAGATATAAACCTTGTTATTTTAATTAACTTTAATTAAATTTTTATAAAATAGGAGATAAACAGCTTCACAAATATGTAAGATAAAAATAGGAAACATTTACAAAAATCAACTATATTTTTCAACAAAATATTGAACCCTCAACGCACTGTATAAAAACTTGTGATGTGACGGGGTTAAGTGCTCTTGGTAGTTGACTATCACGCACAAAAACTATTGTTTCGAGTTAGTTTGGTAGAGTTTGTGATATTTTGATTTTTTCCGGACTAATATCACATAAATGCTAACATATTTTGGCGACAAATCGGGAGGAAAGTTTTAGAATATATGAGCATTATTGTCCTAGTTTTGTATTTAGTTAGCATGCCCAGTCACTCACTTAAACTTACTAAATATCAAAAAAAAAAAAACATTTTGCTTAAGAACAAACATTATGCCACAACCAAAAATAACGAAACACTCCCATCTACGAGTATTAGCCATGCAAAGCGTAAAAAAAGAAAAAAAAACAGTCGACCAGCAATGGAAAACCAACTGTGCAATGCGGCAAATGTCTGAAGCTGCAGACTGCCGTCAATAACTACATAACTAAATGCAAGTAGTTATTGTCAACAAAAAAAAAGTTGTATGAAATTAACGGCAAAGTAGACGTGTAAAATTGCAAGAAATACAGCAAATCGATGAAAGGATTTCATATAGAGCGAACTCCAATGAAAAAAAAAAACCAAAATGCGATGCAGAATGGAATGGACAACGAAGGCTTGAATGACAGTCATTGACAGAAGTGGCGACGACCATACCATACCAACCAATACAAATACAAAAACAAAACACATAATGGCCTATACATTGACGCTTGTTTACCGAAATATCAAGCATATGTTGTTGCTGTTGCTGTTGTTGTGTAAGTAGACAGACGCAAAAAGTGCCAAAAGATTGCAAAATACAGATGAAGTGTATTTTGTAAATTGGTAACAATAAATGGCAATTTGCGGCTGGTAATTTTTGTTGTTTTTTTTTGTGATTTTTTTTTGTTGAAAATGGGCAGTTATTGAATACAAAAGGGTCTTGTGGCTACAGGCGTTGACTGTTTTTCTTAAATTTTGCTGCCATTTTTGACAGCCGACGAATGAAGTATTTTTGGTACTGCATGCTAAGTTTGTTTTTAGTTTTATTTCATTGAAATATTTTTTTTTAATATTCTATGTATATTCCTCAATTTTATGTATTTTAATTATTTGCTTTCACATTATTGTTTTTGTTTTTGTTTTTTTTTTTTGTAACAACATGTGTCGCTAAGTGATTTTGACATGCAACCTGTACGAATGATTTTGGGTTGCTTATGAAATCAAAGTGCATAGCATAGCATAGCACTCTTGTTAATGCAGGTCACCTATTCCCACTGACCTAGCGCGTTATCAGCAACATTATGGCGCTGTTTATGCTTTGCTTGGGGTATGCTTGATGCATACATGTAATGCGAGTATGTATGTATGTATGTAGGTGTGTACATACCCTGTCGGAAATGGAATTACTTTAAAACTTTTTGTTTAATGTTAACTAATTATGAACATTTTGCAATTTCAATTATCAAAATCGGTTAGTTTTTAGAGAGGACATGCGCAATTATAAAAAAAATATTTTATGGACGGAAAAATGCGATTTTAACAGCAAAATTAAAATCAGTGAAAAATAACGAAAAGAAATTTTTTTGGTAAAAAAAAAATTGTCTCAACTTTTTTCAAACTTAGGTTTTAAAGTTTTTTTTCAGAAGCGACTGTAATTTATTAAGCTCGAGGCTAGGTTTTTTTTTTTATTTTTATTTTATTTTTTATTTGGGAATAGTATGAGAAAACAATTTTTTTTTCTAGGTGGATTAATAAAAAAAAAGAATCTTGGCCTCGGGCTCAATAAATTACAGTCGTTTCTAACAAATACGGCCAAAAACGCGATCTTTTTATAATTTCTTAACTTCAAAAAAGTAACATAATTAAAAAACTTAAAAAAATGGCAAATTCCAACAAAAAAAAAATAAATACTTTTAAAACAAAAATTAAAAAAAATTTTTAATTTTAAACTTTGCTTGTTTAAAAATAAATAAAATATATACATTTGTCAATAAAATAATAATTAATAAACTTGGGTTTTTTCTGCATTTTTCCCGACAGGGTTGCATGAATTAACGTATGTATGTATGTATGTTTGTTGGCTTGCTGCTCTTGACTCTTTTAGCAGCTCTTATTGCTCGCTTATGATATGGAGTTTTTTTTCTAAAGTGCTCATGTTGCAAGCCTTTAAGTACTTGAAGCGAAGTATTCTAAAATGCAATGGCTATGGATGTACCTTTTACACACATGCTTAGAAAATTACATATATAGTTTATGTGTATGTGTGTGGGTGTTGGTAAGCGTATTTGGCGCAGCCACTTGAAACTTTTTAGAGTTTCAAATTTTGTTGCAGTTTTCTGTTTCAAAAAAAAATCGTTTATGGGGTTGAATGATTTATCTATGTATATACATACAGACATACAGTGACTCAAACAATTGACCACATTTTGATTTTTTGTTGTAAAATTTTTTCATTGTAATTTGTTTTCGTACATTTTTTTAAATAAAACTAAAGCTCATAAAACAACAAAACCCATATAAATCAGAATTTCAAACTGTAAACAATTTATAAAAATTCAAAAACTTTCAATATTTCAAAAAAGAAAATGAAGTTAGTGTAATAACGTGAAAATCTAAAGTAGCTAAAAACTCCGGTCAATTTAAAATTTTGTTTTTTAATTATGGGTCCGAAAATAATTGTTATTATTTTCTCTCGGGAGAAAAGGCTACACTAAAATTCTATTTATTCTATAATATTTTTTTTTTTGGTCATCGCAACTAATACATATATATGTATGTAGGTACATATAAGTGAAAAATATATACATAGGTTTTGGTTATGAATAACTATTATAGTAACAAAGAAAATTTGTTCGGTTACCGATAGCCATTATCGATAGTAATACAATTTTTTGGTTAACGGTGACCAACTCAAAGACAACATTTTTGTAGTTAGTGGTAAAGTTTTCCGATATTATATAATTAAGATTTTTTCATAATTTAGACTTCAATGCACTAACTGTTGTCAATTTTGAAGAAAAAGCATAAAAGCAATTGTACAGAATTAACCGTTACCTAGTTATTTTTGATTATGTACACATATTTTGTTTTGGGAATTCCATTCTCTATCTAGCAGAATAACTGCATACAATTTTATACTTACATACTCGTACCACAAAAAGTTTAATGAGTTTCAAATGTCCCATTACTCGAAAGTTTTATATCTCAATACTAGGACTTCGTCTTTGGTTCGCAAGACTTTACGAAGATTAAAAGTTGACTTGCCGTCAGAGGATGAGACGACAACATATCATCTCAGATGTCCCAGACGATTCATTGCGATCGTTTATATTTGTAAACCTAAAAAATGAGTCCCACTACCATAGCGAAAATATATTCACTTTTCTATTGTTGGCATATTTAACATGAAATGAACTGCAGACTTTTTTAACTCGCTTTTTTTGCCCAAATAAATAAGCATGAAATAAAAAGCAGTTTAATTTAAATAATATTTTATTAACAAAATTATTAAAGATTTCTTACAAAACTGCTTACTTTGAGCCTATGAAGAGAGCTCTCACAAATTTAAGTTTTCTAGAACATCGATTACCAGTCGTATATAAAACCTTTTAGGTAACCGTTCGGTACGGTCAAAATAATTATGGATAACTAAACTATTTTAATATTTGGTTTTTACATAACTAAATAGAACAATTCTATTGATTATAGTGACCAAAGTGAATCATGTTTTACGGTAATGGTTAAGTACAACCAATGTTTGAGTACATCAGGATAAAAGGTTAAATAACACTTTTCCCTCATTTCTCTTATAACAGTTATTAAAGAACATAGAACCAGGGAACTTGTAAGTTCAAGTACAAGTTCTCTGATAGAACTATAAGAAGGGGCAATAAGTTACTTTTGATTTGCTCATTCATCAGCAGGTTTCCCTAGTTTACATACTCGGTACCTTTCATGCGGTACCAAGTAGTTTTAGTATCGTTATTTTTGAACGAAATTCTGCGTAGGTATGAAAAGAATAAATAATCCTATCGAAACCCGATACTGTGCTTTATGGCTACTAGCGAAAACCTCGAGAAGGTATCAAAGTCTATTAAATTGAGAAAGTTACATTATCGAATTGCTTTACTAAAGTCGAGTGGAATTGTGAACGATTGTGCAGTGCAGATATTTCGGCGCGGTGTAAAAGTCACTGAGCAACACTATTATTATTCGCATTAAAAATATTAACATGCAATATTGAAGATATGAAAGACTATCTCTATTATTGAGGAAAAGAAACAAAGAAGTAAAAGAGTAGAGTGCAAAGTATTGCTTTGAAAAAAAGAATGTACTCAGGCCAGAAAATTTAAAACCCATTTTCGCGCCCAGTCTGTAGATGTCAAAGACAAAAATATTTCATTAAACAAATTTTCTTAAAATATACTAACTTTCTTGTAATCGTCTTCAATGTTTTATCTGTGTTAAATACCATTCATCTTTAAACATATGGTTTTGCTATGTAATGGTGTGTTTTTTATTTTTTTCAGATCTTACTGTATAAACGTTTATTTTATTATTTCCTCGATAATTTAGTTCCGATATTTTTCAAGTATTGATACTTTCTTCCGATATTGCTTCTAAATAAAAATATCGATACTTTCACTATATATCTTTTCATCCCTAGGCTTCGGATTGGAAAACGCTAAAGCTCATTTTAACCCCAACTCTATAGAACACGCGAGGTTTTGAGCATTTGGAACGCATATCGAACGCTCTAATTAAGAATGTTTGAATACAGCACGAAGTATTAAAAGTATAAGCAGTTATTGCAAAGAAATTATGATATCAAATTATTCAAACTCGAAGTTTTAATCACGGGATTATGTTTCCAGCTCAACCAAGGGGCGTACAGTTTTCCAACCAGTTACGGTTATGCATAAATTATTATTTTTTATTTTCATAACCAATCTATGTACGAGTTATTGAACAAATGATCACATCGACATATTGAATTAAATACTAACATATTAGTTTTTACTATTATTTTAACTTAACTACTAAAAAGAAATCGATTATTTTTTCGACACCAGCAAAGAGAAAAGACGTCATACTTTAGAGTTTCAAATAAGGCTAGATACTGGCCAGCTTCTGGCAATAGGAGAGGAATTGTGTTCCATCAGGAGAACACCAAGTCACACACATCGATAATGACTCGCCAGAAACTTAGGGAAGAAGATTCGCAGGTTCACATGCTACCATCTTATAGTCCGAGCCTGACACCAAGAGATTGCGACCTGTTCCTGTCTATGGCAAATGATTTTCCTTGTGAAAATTTCGCCTCAAAAGAAACTTGTAAAAGCCGACTATCCCAGTTTTTTTGCCAATACGAACCAGAGTTTCTATGAGAGTGGCATTACGAAATTGGCTTCGAAATGGCAACAAGTTATCGATTAAAGCGGTGCCCGTTTGACCTAAATCGGATCATTCTAACTATGCTAAATAAAACTTTGAATTTAATGCAAAAAAAAACATTATTTATTTTCACAAATTAAAGTTAAAAAAAATGTGCATGAAAAACATCAACTGTTATTTTGAGCCACTGTATGCAGTTGTGTGCACTGTTTCTAAAGATTATTTTGTTTCACTTCATTTGTGTTTTACCTATGCATGCATATATTTTTTTTTTCTTGCATTACTTACAGCCACTTAATGCTACGTTATCCGCAATATGGCAAACTACTGCCTAGGCATTGACTTCGTATTCCATTGTGGTAATTATTTAAAAATGTCAAGTATTCTTTTTTAAAAGATTTGCATACTAAGTCACTGTGTGCAATAAATTTGTATCACTTGGTATGTATATTAAGGTTGCTCTCCGTTTAAGTTAAAAACAATACTTCCATTATGTAAGCGTAGTTTTTCTTAAAATATGTTTTTCAGTAGCACAATATTTTTTATCATTTCTCAGATAAACGCACTTTATTTAAAATGACAATGCTCTCAGCCGTTTTAATTCATTTTTTTGTGGCATCACTTTTGCTGTAGTGGTTCGGATAATTCTTATCGCACTTTTTAATTTTTACACAACTTGTTTTTATTTCTTTTTTTTTTACTTCTAGCTTTTAAACACAAACTGGTTTTGAAGCTCCTTTTATAACGTGTTAATCAACGTACTTTTTCGAATACAATTTTTCCTCACCTTTTTTTTTACTTTGAATGCAATTTATGTAGATGTATTTCCTTCACTTTTTAGAGTCTTGATTGTAAGCTCTTAATTTTTATTTAACAGTATATTTTTTAATACATAGCATCATAACATAACATCATAAAATATAATTTGCATAATTTGTTTTTGATGATAGTGTATTTTGTTAATGAAAATTTTGTTGATGATGTTTGAGGGTTTTGCGCTCTCAAAATAGCAAATAAATAATTCGTTGCTTATGCACCTCGATAGTTTGGTACACAGTTTGTTTTCATCCAATTAACATTTGGTGGTAAGTAGCACAATTTTCGTGAAGCAACTACCAGCTCAACTTATCACTTAACACAAAATCACCTATCTAGCTTTTTCGCATGTGTTTTATTTGAAAAATAAGTTTTCGTCGTACTTCACGGATATTTTTTTTTTTGGTTGTGTTTTTAGGAAAATGCACGCAAATTACATTTCAACATGCGCGAAAAATACTTCCAATACCAGTAATCGTAAATACAAAACCGCACCGCAAATTATTTGAATAAATAATCGCCGAATAACCGAATCAAATCGCGCGTGTGACTCGCGTCAAGGTATCGAAACGAAATGTACGCCACCAAAGTCGAACAAGTAATGAGCGCTCACTCCAGACGTGCGAGCACAACAACCCAAACGAATGGATAAGTGGAGTTAAAAAACATAAAACACCAACAGCAATAACATGAGGCAATCGAAGCTGCCACAAGAACAGCCCAGCACAGCATAGCCCAGCACAGCACACGAACAATAATCCACCAAACAACAACAGACGACAACAGTAAAGCAGGCAAACAACGAACCGGGCAAACAAGACGCCAACACATACTATCGGCTTATTGCTGCCTATGGTTTGTAAATACACACACACACACAAACACACAAACCGATGAATTTATTATATGTATGTATGTATTTGTGTGAAGCAAGGCAACCAACCCACCGAAGAGGCGCCAAGAGCCAACAACAGGCATTCAAACCGGTGTGGGGCTATGGTAATGTTGGGTAGAAATTCACCCAAATATGGTATATGAAAAATACACCACATGTGCGCTCACGTGAGCGCCAAATCCACTGGCGTCTCACTGTCAGTAAAATACCAACCACAATAATGCAAGAGCGCATACAGGCAAATGTGTCGGAGGAGCAGAGGCCAAGCCACAAACAAAATAACAGGACATAATGCCGAAAAGAAAAAGCAAAATGTTACTTAAAAATTTGTTTGTAAGGAAATAGCTATAATGAAATTTGTGTTCTGCAAACGTCATGTCAATCAAATTGATTCTTTGAGCAGACACCTTGAACAGAAACCTGGAGCAATTTCGAAACATAAAGCCGCAGTTTAGATACCAATTATGTAAATAGAAAAAATTGAATCAGATGTTCTTCTCTTAGCTCTATGTGCTTAGAATTTCTTTGGTATTTCCAATTAGCAAAAAGGATTAAAAAATAATTTGGTTTGCAATATGCAACTCTGTGCCAAAAACCCAATACATATACATAACAGCCGCCCACCAAGCAGCCCAATCAGATATTGTGTGCACCAAATAAATTTTCGTTCGCATAATCATAGCCTAAACAAAGCCAAAAATGTAAAAAAAAAGAAAATCCAAAAGTATTCCATAAAAAAAAGTCGTTTTTATTTCACAAAAGAGCATCGAATTATATTTGTAAAGAGAAAGCCGTAGCTGAAAGAGAACGTCCATTGTGTTGTTCATGCATTTTGATTTTTTTTTTTTGTCATTTGGTCTTCAGATCTGGTTTTGGTGGTGGAAAATGCAATTGAGTCGCTCATCTGTTCTCTGTTGTTAGTAAAATTCAGAAAAAAACGTATGTGTTACGCCACCCCACACACCTCGTTGCAATGGCTTATCATCAGGGTTACCAGATGTTAGATTTCACACCAGTTTGATGAGATATATAAAAAAAAACAAAAACAACCTGTAAGTAGGCCAAACAAATTTTCCGAGCCAAAATATACGTGCCCCATTATTTGGACCAAAACACAACATTTTTGAATTTGGTCGATTGTCTGAGAATGGAAAGCATCTACTACTAAAACTGCATACCCCAAGATTTTCTAAAATTCTGATTAAAAAGATGGAAACTGTTATGAAAATTTCTTGAGTTTCATTAAAATTTGCACAAAAATTTGGTGTCATATGGAAAGAAAATGAAGAAATGCTGAATATCAACATTTTCCAATCAGCAAAGTCTGTTTTCATTCAGGAGACTACCCAATTTCTTATTTAAAGATTTTCAACCATTTTTTATTGGAATCTCGGCCGGGTAAGTTACATACAAAATTGTAGACAAATTTTTTTCTAATGGCGGTCGGGCCTCTGCTGGAAATGGCCAACCACCGAGTACATTTCTGCAAACTTCTGAGCTCAATAAATTAAAGAAAAAAGTGTACTCAAACAAAAAAAAAAAATCTGGCAACCTTATTCCAAATTGCAGTGGAGTTGCACGCTTGTGCTCATTTGGCGGCTCTTTTTCCCGAGTTTGTTGAGCTTCTTTGCTAGTAGATTTAATATTTAGTTTCGCTTTGACTTTTTTTGTCGTGACTTGTTTTATCCTTTATTTCGGGCCGTTGTTGTTGTTGTTGGTTTATTGAGGAGCGCAACGAATGCTATTAATATGACACGAATTGCAGCTTTAGATGCGCCGCGATAAAATGTATTGTTGCCACTGTGGTAATTAACAGTGGATTCGTTTGCTTAAAACTCCAATAAAGATCAATGGGTTAGAAAACAGTAAGATTTAGTTTCAGAAATTGAAGAATGAGTTATAATGCAGCAGTGTCGATGTCGATTCATAACCTAGAATTTTGCAAAAAAAGATAAGCGTTCCATGTCCAGTACGATCACGTGAAAGATTAATATATGTATGTCACTTATAAGTTTTTTCGTATATCTACATATTTCATCAGATGTAACCAAAATCGCGTGATAAGAGATGGTGTGAAGTCCAATATATGCTAAATGCTAAATAATACCTTATGTTATTAACTCATAGTATTTGAAATTTTCATCGTGTTAAATCACATTGTAGTATTCGATTATTAAGCCATTGGGATAGTATAAATATGCAATGCAAATTTTAACTAATTTTCTCGATATGATTTTTCGTCATATGATGTGCTGTGATGTGACATCATATGATGCTGATTTATGATGTGATCTAAGGCTCGATTGAAATTACTTAGGATCCTGAATCAAAAATATTTGTTAGCATAATGTTCAACACATTTAAATTATACGCCCTACACACTGTTGCGATTTAAGTTAATGTGGAACAATGAATAGCAATGCTGTCGTTGGGCCAGGATTAAATTTGTCACACTCTGAAACAAACAGGAAGTGATTCGCAGAAGAACTGGCTTTCAGGCGAGCAGCACGAGCTCTCTGCTCCAAAATTGTGGATTGGAAAGGTTGGTTTTGGCCAAAACCGGAGCATAAAGCTGTGGAGGGGCTTGAAACGTCAGATAAACTCTACGACGTTAAGCTCACGAGCTTTTCACTATATCAAAAACTCCATACTATGAGGGGCTACTGACGGGATGGCATAGTTTGGGAATGACCAATAATTGAGGAGGAGAATATTCACGATGCTGGGTACAACGTCTACCATGTACATCACGGCTCCAGTCGTCAATGGACAAATGGCCACCAGTTCTTGAGACGAGGATTCAATGCAACACAAAGAACACATACCGGGCTATTCTGATGTCGTTACAGTAGTCACCACGGTTACAACTGACCACCTTGTGTACAAATTTAAAACATTGGTAATCGGAAATTCTTGATACCGCGAGAAAAGTTACACAATTTTTTTATCTGCCAGTAAGGAGGTTTTCATAAATATTTACAAATGAAAAGTTAAAGTGGAATTAAAGTCAGTTTTAGTTCTCACTTTTAGTTTTTTGTTGTTTGGAAATGGAGCAAAAAAGGTGTTAGAAAGCAAACGGCTGCTAAAAAATTTTTTAATCTACTTAATAATATGTATAAATGTATGAATACATAAAAATATTGTTATTTTTCCTGGCCAAACTTATTATTTCAATAATCAACAGCGCTGCCCATAAATTTACATTCACCACAAGGTAAAACTTTCCTTGTCAAAAAGTTGCCTAAATGGCCGTTACAAGTATTGGTTACAAAATTGTAACGAAATTTATGGTGGCAAATTATGGTAATAAAATCATTAGAATAGGCTGGATAGACTTAATCTATGAGGCCTATTGTTGTCCAGCCAATATAACCTAACCAAAAGGGTGTTTTTTTTAGACTGATAGAACTTCAAATTGAAATAAAACATATGTGGACCATGAAATTCACGAAGTGCTTTATAAGTTTGGCGAACAGAACACTGATGCTTAAAGTAAATTTCCACAATTTGTAAACGCAACAACGGCGTCATTCTTTCCACGATGATTTGTCATAGCTTACTGAACAGAAATGTCAAAACGAAATGTCATTTATCAGCTGTCAAGTGACAGGTATTCCTTCCCTATCGAAGTCTAAAAAAAACACTCTTTACAATCGCCACCGCTTCTCTTAACCAACCAGCCGAAATCTCCCATTTCTATTTTTCTATTTTCATTACATGTTTATTAGACCAATTATGTTTTCTCTAGGAGAATAATTATTACCACACAAAAACTCCGTTTTGTTGTTAATTTTATGATTATACAAACGTGGTCGTGCTGTATTCAAACCTAAATGTTTATTGAGTTTAGGTATTGTCTATTATAAGGTGGCTTCTGTCAGACAAAACTTGCTCCTTTTTTTTCTTATAGTTGGACCGCCACACTTTGTGCCGATAATCGCATCACTAATGAAAAAGCCACTAATCGATGAATTATTAATAAATTTGTCAGCAATCTAGCGCATAATTTTATAATTTTTCTATCAAAATTCTATAGAATTAATACACTGTGCATCTGCTAGGGCTGTCAACAGTAATAGAGTTGTAAAGCGCATTCTTTGTCTTTGTACAATAGCTAAGAAATTATGTGAGCAAGAATGCGATTAATTATTCCGTATGTAACTTATGTTCGATTTCGTGCGTAGATACATAGATAAGGATTTGTAAATATGTACAATATAAATGAATTTATTTGATGTGGTTATAATTTTCCTTCATTTCTAATTGTTATTAGTCACACTTCTCCTACTTTTTTCGTAATTCGATTAACATAGTTTTAACATTAACAGCTTCATCGAGTGATCGTATCGCTGCTAAGAGCAGACCACCAACGAGCAATTAAAATTATAAGGATAGAGAAGTAAATTTTATTATTAAAAGATTAAAGCCTCTGTTTTGGAATATAAATTTACTTAAATTTACTATTTTTGTTTCTGAATTATTTGCTATTAGCGTAGGTATTTACATACTCAAAAAAAAAAGAAAACATTATATTTTCACTTAATAAGCAACGTACACGTACAACTGGGGTTTATTACAGTTATAATATCAGGTAATTACACTCATCATTGACAGCTTCTTGCATCGTGCAACTGCGGTGCATACTCGTATAATTTTAGCAACAGTTGTTTGCAGCATCCAAAAAAAGGTACCTTCAGTTTCATTTTTAATTCAAAACAAAAAAAAAACAACGAAAACAAAAATGAAACTAAGCCGTGGCAATTTTCGCATACAAAGCCAACGCAGGCCAAGTCAATAACACCGCAAGTATTGCTAGCAGTATGTAAGTAACTTTGACGGACTTAATTTGGTATATGGGTCCTTTGCTTGTGGCGGCACAACAGCAGCAGCTGTCGCCAGTTTTGCTGTGCACTTTTTTATCCATTCCCCACTACACCTGGACGCACTTCCTCAGCCCCAGCGGTTTGCACCAAATGCAATGCGAAAAGGTAGTAGGTACCAAATCAAAGTCTGTTGAAGTGAAAAGAGGCCAAAGTATTTTTTTTATGAATTCACACACACACACACACATAACACATTACATATCTTCTCATCCAAGTCCACCCGCGCCACCATCTACTTCATCTCTTGTGGGGCTCACTTCGTTGGCACTCGCCGCTTCGACATTTGTTGCATATGGTCAGATTTTACGTTTTTTTCTTATTTAGTTGTTTTTTTTTTTTTTTTTTGGTTTTGATAGTCTGACATTTGTGGCTTGCAGGCTGCTGGCGGTCAACCCATTTGCAGCATGTGGCATGAGTGTTTTATGTGGATTGTTTTAATTACTTTAAAAAGATTTCGTTTTGTAAAATTTTGTGAATATAAACTCGTAGAAATTGGATATTTAGGTCAAGCTTCCAATAGTTTAGTATTTCTTATGTTCAATAAACCTAATTGCCAGAAATCTTTAGAATTCTCAAAAAAAAAAAAAATCTGACGCATTTTACTTCTATTTCTATTGTCTTCCCCCTAAATTTGATGTGGAAATATTCCAGCATTTTGGGGTTTCACGCTCTTCACAATTTTTCAACAATTATTACTGACGCGAGGACTGAGAATTTTCTAAACAAAGCGATGGTCCGATTGAGGAAGTATAATGCCGTTGAGTACGGCTCTGTACAATCCTAGAGTAGTCGTTTGTCTTGCGGAGTTTTCGAAAAAAAAAATACCCCCGATAACGTGGATTTTTAGTACCCATATATGATAATTCAGATCATTCTCATAACCACGGCGATGAAAATGAGCCTCGTCATTTGGGATGATTTTTGATGAAAAGTTGTATTTCTTGTGGTAGGAAACACGGGCTTGACTTTCATTGGCTAGCAGCTAATGCACTATCTGCACTTTGCAAAGCAATATCTTCAAAGTGTTCAACAAAACTATCTGTAAAGACCTCGGATTGATGCCTAATTGCATGACAAGTCGTTTGGTCGATACTCTCAAGATACACAAACGCGTTCACTTTTTTCGTTGACAGGAACCGAAACTGAGCATTTCCAAGGTATAACTAATAAACCAATGAATATTTCTAAATTTTACATTTTCACAATTGTTTAAAAAAAAAGCACATGACCATAAGTATTTGTTATTGTAAAACTAACAACAAAAAACTTATATTTTTAACGCGCGAAATTTAATCATTCTATATTATAATTTTATATTATAATGTAGAGAGCAAAAATTGCATTGAAGATGGTACAACGCCGACACCGGTTTGTCTCCTAGCTAAACCTGACAAAGGGATGACGAAAAATCGTTCTAATATACATCAACTTATCACCCTGTCGGGAGATCAAAATGAAATGAACATAAAAGCCTATCGGCATTTCCATTTCCCAAAGAGGCCTGCAGCACTCAAAAATTACTCACAGTTTTTTTAACAGAATACTAGTATTCACAAATTATTTCGTTATTTAAATTTGGAAAATTTGCTTGGCACTTTATCAACCTCTATCAAATTTGGTGAGCAATTTGCATTCCAACCCGGTATGGCAACTTCACTTTCATTTTTATACGCAGAATTTAATTAAAGAGAAAAATACACAAAAACTGAACTGTGGACTTTGGTGTGGCACTACCCCATTTAGAGCACCTTATCTCCGGAACTAATATGTATATCAAATTCTGCCAAATTTGGCGAACTTTTTAAATTTTAATAATAAAAATAATAATAGTAGTTTGGCCGAATGTTTTTTGTGAAAAGTTTTTTCATGGTAGAAATACACTCGGATGATCGACATTGTCTGCCGAGGGGCGACCGCTTTTAGAAAAGGATTTCATATAATTTTTGATGTCACTTATCCTGGTCATAACTCGAACCGGGGGCACACAGAATAAAGTTAAGTTTCACTTTCATTTCATTCATTTCCCCCGGACAAATCTTCCAGTCACTTTTGTATATCTGAGAAGATTGTCGAGGCATAGAGTATTGACATTTTCGATTCTCAATACATCTGACTCAAATATACTCCATTTATGCTCAGCATAAGCAGATACAGAAGAAATGCTCTATACCAACCTCATTCCTTCAAGCAAGATTTGCACATCGGCTCATCGATGATGCCTATGGTGACGATGAGTTGCCCACATGGATTGTGCCCTGTAATCAATCAAGAAGGAATTGCTCCACCACCCTGTTCGGTCTTTACCGAAATCACTTGATTGTTTTTGCGTCCTTTGCATGACATCCCCAATGCATCCAACAGCACCTAACTGTCCAATGGGGTCTGCCAATGACCCGCACTTAGCCAATTCCTCAGCCAGTTCGTTCCCTTGAACATCGCTGTGTCCCGCCACCCACAAGAATTCTAGCTTATTTCAGTTTCCAATAGAGTTCAGCATACACTTAGTTTGTTGCATAATTTTTTAAAAAGTGCGTGCAGTCTCCAAGGGCTTTAGTGCAGCTCTCACTACAGACTCTCATTCGGTATCCACGCCACCTTTCGCCAATTATTCGGTCCACCACTTTAGGTGTAGTAAATAAATCCGAATGGTACCTAAGACAGAAAAACATCTGAAATCGCCGTCCAGGTGCCAACCCAATTTTCTTTTTTAAAGCCGTCAAAGTAAAATGTTTTCGCAGAGCCCATAAAGACAGTACATAGATCTGTCTATTGGTAGTTTGCCATTCGAGGTAAAAAATAGAATACCCTCTACTTTGACAACCTTCCAAGCAACTTTCTGTATCTGGAGCTCTCATCGTCCTGACACAAGCCCTGAGAATGTTGCCTCCTCTTGAATCGTTAAGTTCAAGCGTAGCAAGTCCAACAAGGCATTCAGATGGTGTAGGGATACGAATATATCTCCAACACAACTATACATTCACACATACATGCACACAAAGTTCATCAAACGTATAAATATATTTTCTATTATTCCTATTTTGTGGTATACAATTAGTTGTTACCCCCAATGATTTCCAACTATGCACTTAAAGTGCCAACGACTCGGAGGAGTATGTCATTTTGTTTACAGAAATTTCAACATTTCGACAAGTTACAATCAACATGCTTATCATACACACATATGCATAAACGTATGTATATGTGTATGTGTATGTGTGTATGTGTATATGCATTTCGTTTTTCTCCATAAATATTGTGGTATGCCACATGCGCTCACATTTTCATTAAAAACATTTATTTAGCGTTGCAATTATACAGTGAGGAACCAATTCATAATATTCCCCTAACTAAATACAACCAATGCATTTCCACATTATTTCTCACTTCCCACTTTTCCCACTTACTAGATGCAGTGCATGTGAGTGGCGGGGTATGTGGTGTGGCACGCAACACCAATTGGTAACTGTTATATCTAAAAGTGAAAAAAGTACATAACACCTTAAAATGTTAATTTTTTAAATGATTGCGTACGCACTTCAACACTTCAGCATTGAAATCCGCACGGATAAACAAAATGGCGGATGGATGGATCTGGATGGTATTAGTGATAGTAATTATGGATGAGCGAATAAGAAAAATTGTACATATGTACATGTGGGCTATATAGGCCAGTTACCATCTATGGGTTGCACTCGCTAAATGGTAATGGTAAATTTATCGCGGTTTATCAGCGTGAGTTTTTTCACTGTTAATAGGTCATTGACTTTTTTGAATAAAGTATTCTTTTTCGGTTCAAAAATGGTTTGTTTCTCAATATAGTTTATTATGACCTTGCAAGTGTTTTTTAATACCTTTATACACTCGATACCTTCCAAGTAGAGAATTATTTGAGTCCAACCTCTTTATTTTGAGCCGAAACCGAAAACAGCTGTTCCATTTGTTCCAAGTGTCGCGAATCGAGATTTATTTTGTGTCAAAAAAATAAATCACTGCCCATAACTAAATAGTACACAATGTTGTTCGTTTATATGGTTCGGTTAGATTTTTAATTTATTTGATTTTCCATTGACTTATGTTTTTAAATGACTTTAGATTTTATTTATTTTTTTAATGCAATGATATCTAGGTATTTAGTACGTCAATAATGCCTTCATAAATAACTTCGGTTGATATTTACTTTCGTAGAATTTCTATTTCTCACAGTTATTAAGCTTAAAATCTGTAGCATAAATTATTGTCTCAGTTATATATCATAAAAGGGTGTGTTAGGGAAGTCCAAAGGAGTTAACCCTTTATGATTTGCCGTGCCTTTGTGATCTAAGCAAAAGTTGTCTTGACATTGGTCTCGTCAGCTGGTCCCGTATGGGCCCTTTGGTCGGATGGATCTGACCTTCTCGTTCGGGAGTTCTGTACAGGAGAGCGAGTTATGCCAGCAGAACGGTTCCTCTTGTTCCTGCCCTCACCAGATCCATTTTGCCTTGACCATGGGTAACAGAACTCGCCTTTTGGCTTCACTTTCACTGGCCACTCTCGAGCAATAGAACTTGAGATATTTCTTACCCAGCCAGAGAGCGTTTTAGCAGGCGTTGTTGTGACGACAGTAGAGCTTCCTCTTCATCCAGCGATATTGGTTCATCTGGGCCTTCTGAATTTGCATCTCTTTCGGCATTTTGGTAGCTGCAGAGATTTGATCAATATTATTATTTAAGTTAATTAATTCTTGCATAACAGATCTCACGAATAATGGGCGAAGATAGAGTTCTGCGGAGGCAGATCCCCGGCACCTCGAAAAGGCTTAATAAAACCAGATGGCGCCAAGTGACCCCGTTAGAGGACACACGTACTTAATGCCATTCAATCCCCGTCATGGTACGATGCACATCTGGACTTACGGATTTTATCAAGTTTTTAATTTAATTTACAATTCTTTTTGATGCTGCTTCCTTTTTCATAAAGTAGCTCGGCTCGAGCTCGAAGAATTGTCTATCTAAAAGTGGAGAATCTTCGTTTGAATAGAGAGCGCCGCTGTCACTGTACGTACGCCTAGTCGCTATCAAAGAGTGCCCTGATATGACAGACAAACTCATTTTGACTTTGTGCTTATTTAGTTTATCGGATTTATAGTTCCCCTCTATGCCACAATGGTCTGGAAACCACATCGCTTTTGGGTGCAATTACATCTCGTTAAGAGATGTGCGGCATCCCATGGCTACCATGGAGGTAGTCGACTGTTTGCCTGCTGACTATTGTGAAAATATAGATGTCAACCTTGAAACTCGTATCCCAACTCGCCAGTTGGTTTTTTCTGAAATTAATTTGGATTTTTCTGAAATACAATTGTAGTATTTTGAAACATCTAACTCTCCCTTATCTGAAACGATCACATGATTTTAATTAATATCTAAAATTTAAGGGTTCCATATATTTTCTGTCTCTTAATGCCTCGGGTCTTATTAAAAATTCATTCGTAGGTTGGAAATGACCTGCGGAGGGTAATCACAATTAGAATACAGCCTTTCCAGCATTTGATTTTTATTCGGAAAATAGACGTAGTTCTAATCGGGATCTTATTGAATTAGCTTAATTTTCATTGAATGAGATAAATATCTAAATATGGAAGCTAAATTTGTATGAAACGAAAACAATTCTCAAAATAAGAAACATGCCTTGGTTGTTGTTACCACCCGAGCTGCTGCTGTTGCAACTGTTCGGTAATTTATTGCAACAAAATGTGGTACATTTGCTGCAGAACACACCGCTGTGATTCACGTCTCTCACATTGTCTCCCATCCATTTAGAAAATACCATGGCAGTGCGGCAATGTATCTTACGAAATTGTCAACGCCTTAGCGCAATATCTTTCACTATCTTCACTTTCGAAGATTACTCACTTACCACACATTCATATGTACATGTTGGCGAACACAAATTGGTTGCGGAAGAAAGAAAGTACATACACACACACCCACATACATACATACATACATACATATATAGGTAAATAAGTATATACTAGATAAGAGTGAAAGGAGAAGCAGGCGCTTGTTGAGACTTCGGTATATTTCTTAGTTGTGTAGATAACTTTGCGTGAGTGTAGATGCTACATTTTTCATCGGAGATTATTTGAAACGCTTACAACATTGTAGTAAATTTCTATACTCATACGCATACTCATACCTAGATAAACTTATGTAGATACATGGGGCTTGGTCTATGGGTAGGTTTGTATAAATCGAGAATACCAAGTAAATTGCTATGCCTACTATTAAAAATATAAAACTGTGACTTCTTTCAAGGGAGGACGCGTGTGTTCAAATGTGTGGATGCGTGTGTGTGTGCAATGCGAGGATCAACAAAATTTGTGGAAATGCATTTCCAAAAGGGGGACTAAAAATATTGGCTTGACTACAAATTCATGTATGTATATATGTTCATACATATATTGGCGCAGATTGCGTATGTGGGTGTGTAATTATATAAATGAAAAAATTAAAATATCAGTGAGGCGTAAGAAAAACAACAATAGACACTGAAGGATAAACAATGGGTAAAAGTGTAACAACCATACACAAACATTAAAACCGATGAAAATGCAGTTGGGTATGCGAAGGTCTGCTAAAACTTTCCTGTAAACGCACCTACATATATATATAAATGCATATATATATATATATACATATATATATTAGTTTTCACATGCATACATGTACAGTTGTGTGCACAAAAATAGTAGCAAAATATTTTGATAAGTTTTTATTTCGTTATTAAATTTTTATTATTTTTTATAAAAATTCCAGCTGAACCGGCCCCCTTTGCTAAACTTTGTAGGGTATACATGTTCTGAGATTGAATCAAATTGAGCTGTGAATAAGGGTTTTGTATATACTTCTAGGACCAGTGCCATCTATCGGTTGGTTTTCTACATAAAATATTTATATTACTAAGGATAATAGATTTAATGAATAGTTATGAATCAAATTAGACAGTAAATAAGGTTTTTAGAAATATCTCGACACCTATCGGGATGAATATTTTATGCACTATAGACAGCTTTGCAAACATATTCGTTAAATTTGATTTAAATTTTTTCGGTAGTTTTCGGGTTCCTAGACTATATACCAACAGATATTCGTGGACTTTTAATATATAAGATATAAGAAAAGTCGGCAGACGTTTGCTTCCCAACACTTATTTATTAGTTCTCCATTGCATATGTAGCCAGAATCGCATTTCGATTTTTTGCACATAAAACATGTGTATAATTATAAAAAATCTAACTTTTCAAACCGGTGGCAACCTTAAAAAAAATATAGTTATGATCCTAAAGCTTTCCGAGACGAACTCTTTGGCAATCGTATTCATATTTTATATACTTTGTGTATAATTTAATTAAATTCGATTTTTCAAACAGGTGGTAACCCTCTTCAAAACGTCTTTTAAACTTCCCCTTAGCGAGACGAATGGTTTGATATCCTTATTTTACTATCTCGTATAACTTGTGTATAATTTAATTAAATTTGAGTTTTCAACCTTCATAAAGTTGACTATGAACTTTCTTGCATAGACGAACCGCTGCACAGCCATATTTTAATCTTTCACATAGATGGTTTATATTTTTATAAAACATTACTTTTCGAACAGATGGCAACCCTCTCCCAAGAAAGTTTGAAAAATATTTTTTTGCCATACTTCGTTGGATTTTTTTTTGAATTGTAATGCTTTTTTTTATAGAATTAGCATTATTTAAAAAAAAATAATTAAAATTAATTAAGGAAAGACAAAATTTGTCAAAACTAATATCAAAAAAATACACAAATTATTCGCATCAGGGGAGAAATGTTTACGAGTAAATTCGATCCACATCATATGACACAATTATCAAAATGTCACATAAAAAAATCACTACAAATTTATTAAACACATCGTTTTATGAAAAAAAAGATCGCAATACCAAAAATTCAAAAATCGTACAAAAAGTCAGCTGCAGTTTGTAACCACTTCAATCTTGCATTTTATTATAGTACAATTAAATAGGCTATATAACTGCATACTCGAAAAATTTCTAAAAGCTATTCTACATTTTTTTTTTAAATTTTAATGAAATTTTGAGAGTTTCCATAAATTTTGCATAAAGTTTGAAGCACAAATTTACGGAATTTTTGTTATAATATGAACTATATTAGTATGTAAAATTTCCAAAAAAATTTGTCACGAAAAACCGCCACCATTTGACCGGTTTCGCCCGCCACTGTACATATATAGTAAAAATATTAATTATCAGCAACGTCAAAATTAAAAAATGAATAATTCCAAAATAAATGAGATATCTATCTACTCACACATCTATATACAATACAAACACGCTCGACATCATGTATATCTGTGCATATGTTAATAAAATAACAAAGCGAATCGTCCCCAAGACATTGCTCCCCTTGAGCCTTGAACTTCAAAAACCATCAGCGCATGTACTATATACAAATAACATAGAACGAATATAAATAAAATGCCTTCAATACTTTTCAATTTTCATATATTTTTTTTGGGAACAGCAGATTTTCAGCAACTGTCTGCAGCAATTTCCAACTACGACGGCAGTCGACACCTAACCCCTACTATGCAATTTCTCATCTCACATTTACTTGGGCTGTGCAATCGCATATATGTGTACATAATATACATACATATCCATATACACCTACATGAAGAAATATTATTTACATTGATATGGGTGTGGTTCTTCCCCACCGGATGTGATGGCACTGTTGCTTTGATTTTTTACGTTTACTTATTCGCCTTAGCCTCGATAACTGCTCCTTTTTCTTTCGATTTATAGCTCCTTTGTTGCTGTAGTTTACTGTATATCTGCATATGTTTGGAGATATTTTTAGTTCCGCCTTTTAATAAGGATAGCAATGCATTAAGAAAGTCTGAGAATTTACCAAGCATTTAGTATTACTGTTTGCCATTCGATCGGAGTTTTATGGGCGCTGCGGGAAAATCGTATTTGTTTGTTTTTTTTTTTTTTCAAATAAGACTTGGTAATCGTACATGATAAGAAATATAGTAAGGTTTAATAGCTAAATATTTTTGAGATTTGCATTTAGGCTGATCATAGAAACGAGGCTGTCGGTTTCTTTGATTATGAGGTCTTATGCTTACAAAATCATATAAGTTTTTACTATTTCCAAAAACAAAGTAAACTGTTCTCTATATCAGAGGCATTCCATTTGAAACTCGGAGAAAATTTATAATCATAGTGAGTTTCACCTGCATGTAGATTAGACCGCATCACAATGTATGCAGTGAGCAAAAGTTTAAAATTTGCCGCTCCGGTTTAGGCACTGACTTTGCGTGGATATTAAAAATGGTAAATTGTTTTTTTTTCTCGGCATCCTGTAAAAACAGCTAAATGGGAATTTTTCTTATATTAACTTTATGTGAACTTCGATTTTGAAAAATATTTTTACTGGATTTCCCCCGCGAACAACGAGCAATATTTTTTTTATTTCAAGATATATATATATATATATATACACTTGTGCTCATACAATTAAGTTACACCGTAGTACTACATAAACATATCGAAAAAATGCTGTTTTATTACGAAAATGTGCAGAGAAACGTTTTAAATTAAAAGGATAGACTTCATATTCAACGTTTTTACACATTTTTTAAATTTAAGAGTATTCAATACATTTTAATTAATTTTAATATACTTTTTCACCATATCTTTCGTGCTCATATAATTAAGTCACTGTTAAAAAAGGCATGTTTAATCCAACTTATTGGCTTTTCATTAAAGACCAGCTAGTACTTTGTTGGGAATCCTTTATGGCGTATTACTGCTTCACATCTCCTGTTCATGGATCGGACCAGGACCTCACATTGCTGTGGAGTGATTTTACTCCATTCGTCCTTAATAATCTCCCATAAAGAAGCCTTGTTTGCTGGTTTTCTTGCGGCAACTGCTCTCTTTGGGGTTTAGGTCTGGGCTTTGCGCCGGCCACTCAAGAATTTTAATGTGGTTAGCATTAATCCAATCCTTTACGACCCACAAGTGTATATATATAGGTTTACGAGTTATAGCTTAGGTTAGGCTAGGTTAAAAGTGGCTGTTCCTTGAAGCTAATCTAGATCCTCTGGGATCCACTGCAATAACAGAACGACAACAACTTCTTAATTGTAATCTGCAAAGCGCCGCGTGCTTGCCATGAAGCTACGAGATTTCCTAATCTCCACTTGATCTATGACCGCAGATAACTGAATCTTAGTCTCGCGAAAGCAGGGCAACTAAGCATGAAATGCTGACATGAATTCCACCACAGCATCCTCTAGGGAGTTACCGCAGAATAAGTTACTGCTGATATTGAGGTGCACCGATGGGTCCCCATTGAACAGACCTCTGCCAGCACCCTAATAATTAAAAAGAGCCGTGGCCTGGATAACAGTAGAAGTTTGCATGACCTTTCTAGATATAATTTTGGGCAAAACGGCTCCGCGACCCTACACATTCTAGTAGCTTCCCAGACTTTTCCAAGCTGATGATCGCAGGGTCAGATATAGGCACGGGATATACATAATTAAACATAAAAGAAAAAAAAAACAATTTACTTAAAGAGTTAGAATTTCCGACTTTTGTCCATCTTCATTTTCATTTCACACCACTGTGTGCCGAAAGAAAGTAGGGAAGGTAGTATTCACAGTGTAGCCTACCTATCAGAGCTTATTAGAGTCAGTTCAGCGCTTAAAAGACGCATCCCTTGTTGTAAATAGTAGGCCACGTGAGGCAAGAAATGTTCCCGAAGCATGTAAAAAACTTCGCTGAGGCAAGATAGCATACCCCAGTAGCTGCCAAGATTGAACAAATCATCACATTATAAGTAGATCTCTCGCCTTACATTGCTTGGAACGGCACAACAGGGAGGATGATTTCTACCTTATACAAATCCAGAGCGATTGTGGTACTTTAAGTTTTATCGCCACCGATTTCGACATGAAGAGAAGCTTTATTTTGACGCGGAGCACGCATTCTTCGCATATCTTCGATTTGGCGCATTGGAGGGCAGATTTAATAAAAACTTAGAAGTGAAAGCTTAGTCAGGAAATATGGTAATGTTGACGAGCTTAAAAAAGGCACGCAGCATGGATGATCTATAGTCCGTCACTGGGAGTGAGAAGTAACAGTAGAAACTAAATAATCGTAGTTCAGTCACAAACAGTAACACGTCATTCAAAAATTTAAAGGTATTAAGAACGCTTTTAGTTTAATTGAATATATATACAAAATCGTTTGATTATATCGGGTGTTTTTTTACAGGTTTGTTTTTCGAATAGAGATAAAACTGGCATTTTGTGGTCAAATCTGGCAACTCTAATGTCATTTATGTTCAGTTTGGTTTGCCATTTCATCATGAACAGGTTGACAAAAGAACAACGCTTGCAAATCGTGCAAATTTATTTCGAAAATAATGGTTCAGTTCGCGAAGTTTACCGCGAGCTCCGTCAATTTTATGGTCGACATAATCGTCCATCAGAGCAATTAATTCGGTTAACCATGGATCGTTTTCGCACTACGTTTACTCTATGTGATAATACGCATCCGCAGAGACGTCGAACAGTGCGCACCGAAGAAACAATTGCCGCTGTAGAGCAAAGTGTTGAAGAGGACCCGAATGAATCGATTCGCCACCGTGCACAGCAATTGGAGCTTTGTCCATCAACTTTATGGAAGATTTTGCGCAAAGATCTTGGCTTGCGACCTTACAAGATCCAGCTTGTGCAAGAATTAAAGCCGCGAGACCATGCAATGCGTCGTGATTTTGGTGTATGGGCCGAAAATGAGATTGATCTCGATGCTGATTTTCATCGCAAAATTTTGTTCAGTGATGAGGCTCATTTTTGGTTGAATGGCTACGTCAACAAGCAAAATTGCCGCATTTGGAGTGAAGAGAATCCACATGAGACCCTTGAAACGCCATTACATCCACAAAAACTGACTGTTTGGTGTGCTCTATGGGCTGGTGGAGTCATTGGGCCATACTTCTTCCGTAATAATGCTGGAGAGGCAGTTACCGTTAATGGAGACCGGTATAGAGCCATGATAACCGACTATTTTGTTCCCGAATTGGATGGCATGAATGTGGATGAGTTGTGGTTCCAACAAGACGGCGCTACATGCCACACAGCGTACGTCACAATCGATTTATTGAAGGAAACATTCGATGAGCGCATAATTTCGCGGAATGGACCTGTAAATTGGCCACCAAGATCGTGTGATTTGACACCATTGGATTATTTTCTTTGGGGATATGTGAAGTCGCTCGTCTACGCCAACAAACCAGAAACGTTAGGGGAATTGGAAGCCAACATTCGTGGCGTTATTGCCGACATACGGCCCCATATGCTCGAAAAAGTGGTTGAAAATTGGACCTGTAGAATTGGCTTTATTCGAGCCAGCCGCGGCGGCCACATGCCCGAAATCATATTTAAACATTAATGGCATAAAATTATCCTTCCAATAAAGCCAAATTGATGGACCTTAAAACGATTTTCTTGTGTTTTATTTCAATTCGAAGTTCTATACCCCTAAAAAAAACACCCGATATAACGTATAGTTAAAAGAAAATATTTTACGCCGATTACAAATGGTAGATAATTATTGTTAAAAGCTAGTTATTTTCTTGTTGTTATTCAATAAGAGCAAATTCCCACGGGACGTAATTCACTCTTCAAGTAATTTGCTAATTAATTTTGCAATTACCCTGTTTACACGATATTTTCCGTAATACACTTGAACAGCTTATTGTTTCTTTTTCTTTAAATAAAGACGATTATATCAATTCATTTTTCCATTTTAATTATTGTTTCTTCCTTGTTCATTTTAGTTTTGGCAACGATTTATTCACATTTATCGAGGTAATCTGGAGTAAATCCTCTATAGGTGAAATAATTCGCCCTTAAAATTTTGTATGGGAAATGGTCTAATTAGACACCTAATTTGAGGTTAAATGATAAATAGGAAGCGAACGAGGCACGTCTCGTGGGAACATGGTATAAGCAAGCAGAAAAGTGAATGTCAAATTGAAGTATTCGAATTCCTTACGATTCTTTCTTTTGTGTAATAACTCGCTGACACACGCGCCTCTACAAAGTCAGATACGGTAGCCATAAGAAAAACAGAGAGTGGAAGCTCTTTCAATCCTCATAAGGTGTAGAAAGGAAAAAGAAGTTATGAGTATTCATCGAAACGCTGAAATGCACCGCAAATATAAAGCCTGAATTTTTATAAAAATTAACTAAGTTTACGAGGTTTGTGCATTTGTGGGCATTTACGTGTTTCGATGAGTACCCATATTATTTTGAGCTAAGTAGAAACGCAAAGGGCTCCGTAAGTCCGACAAGGAGACCGACGGGTCAAGCTATAGATAATGACAAGGTATCAACAAACAAACAAACACACTTTCAATGAAGAGTAAGGTCAGTCTCACGGAGCGCCTCGGAAAGAACAGAAGATGATACCTTGGTATTCTTTGACTCTTGCATGGGCCTGCAGGCTACTATAGGATGAAAGTCCACTCTGAAGGGTAAACACCAACTTGATAACCCGGAATCGATGCCCAAATTAAATTTATTTTTGCAGAGAAACTATACGTCTTGAGGGAAAACTTTTCACAAGGTTTTAATGCGCATACATTGAAGTTGTTTAAAACATTTCTTCAGGACTTGACATCAAAAATTATAATAGAGAATATTGCCTGTCTCGTAGGGCAAGTATACCTCGTACAAGGTGCATGAGTAGCTGCCAAAATCTCTGACCGACTACAACAATCGAGTATTTTGTCTTCAATAGAAATGAATTGATCCATCGTAGGGAGTTGTTACGAATTCACAATTATATGGAGGCTTTTTTATCCACGTTTTTCATTACATTAATTATTATAAAATAGAAAATTATGTATTGCAAAAATTCTACAACAAATCCAAACGGATTGTATTGCGAGCGTTTGAGTGTGAAAGTCTTCGAAATCGGTTGAAATTTGAAGGAGATATGTCCTGTATCATTTTTTTAAAACCGTGTTTCGAGAAAAGCGCGTTTAAAGTACCTATCAAGAGCCGCATATAAGAGCTTATTGGACAAAGTTAACCTCAAAAAATCATACGGAAAAAGAAACGCAATATAAATAAGAATTCAAGCAACTTACTCTTTGTGCCAATAACCACCTCACGCGACATTGATTTTTATTTTTTGAGTTTTATTTTCCGCTTAAGAAATGATCGTGATTTCTTGATTTAAATTTTTTGCTCAGAAAAAAATATTAGCTATTACTTCAGGTTTATTTATTGTTCAAAAAATAATACTTAAGAAATAACGATTATTTTATGATTAATAAATAAAACTCAACAAATAACGATGAGAAGTTTTTTTTTTAATAAAAGGTATAACCGTTACGGTCTTTGGTGTCTATACATTCTTTGAGTGTTTGAATTAGCGTTACGTTTTACAAAAAACAAAAAACAAAAAACAAAAAAATTATATCATGAAAATTATGTATGATTTCACATTTTCCGTAATCGCAGGAATATAAAGAATCAATTTAGCTAATAAAAACCGATTTTTTTAATCTCAAGGTGGCCCAACCCCTTAAGAAATATGACAAACGAGCGGAGGCAAAGCACCTATGTGGCATGTTAATCATAAAAACATTATTAAAGGGTTATCTTTTTGGCTATCGTTTATTTTATTTAACACCTGCTCGAGATTTGGAAGACGTTGAAAAATAAATATAAAAATAGATATCCGATATGATTACTTTTAAAGCAAAAAATCGCAGCTTTTCTCTCAGTGTATCGGCCGCTAGGGTAAATGAAATAAGGCCAAAGCAACTACAGCACACAGAATAACAGCTGCTGCGAAGCAAATCAGAGGAAACCAAAGAAAAAACAAAAGAAAACGGACAAAGAAAATAAAAATTAAGAAAATAATACAGACCTCAACAGACGGCCAGCAGTTAGTCTGAAAAAAAAGTTCAAGGACAAAATAAGCAACAAGCGCCACGCTTTTGCACTTCCGAAAACAGTGCGCAGCTAAATAAAACTATTAATAAACGCAATACGCATACATACGCAAATAAATTAGCGCAACCGAGCAAACACTTTCACACATTTGGGGCGCACATTTGAGTGCAATGCAAAAACTCATTTGAAAATAAAAAAATATATACATATATGCGAATATAACCAGATCGTTCAGGCTCCAGATTTCTGATGTGGTATGCCACTGCTGCTGAGACTTGAACATTTTTGTGGCATGCAGCGCCAGCGACTACATACATACATACATACATATGTATGTATATCCACTGAACGAACAGTCGTGTGCACGCGTCGTCGTCACTGTGTGGTGGTGGTATGTGGCAATTTGCTGTTTCTACCAAAAATAAACGTAGATCACCAGCTTTGCAACACCAGTCTGTGTATTTGACGCGAGGCAGCGGCAAGGCTACAAATGTGCGGCACTTCTTTGCCGCCTGCCACTTGACGCTTTTGACAGACGTAATCCACTGACATTCCGCCCATTAGTGTTGCACGACCGTTTGCTGCTATCGCAGCGCAAGTGCCACACGTGAAATGTGCAAGGCAAGCGGTAAGCGGTAAGCTGAAATTGTCGCTATAGCCGCCGCGCATCCAGCCATCCGAAAGCTACACTCCCCACAGCTGCTGTCTGCCACTGATGATGCTGCACTTTGGATATACCGTCTTCTGTGGCATGTCGCCTTTTTTGCATACGTTGCTCAAAAAACAACAACAAAATACTAACGAAAAAGGAAAATACTTAAGAAAGAGTTAAAAAGAAAACAACAACAAAACAGCAAGTACAAATAATATAGTTTGCTTGACTGCATTTTCCAGGCAATTGCTGCCACTGCTGGTGTTGGCCACCCCAAAGGCCCGACAACGTTCATATTCGCTGATTTTCGCCTTTAACTGCACCGCCGCCGCCGCAGCCGTAGCAGCCGCAGACAAGCGCGTGTATTTTTAGCCACGACATTGCGTGCAGTTTTCGCTGTTAAAATCTGTCTCATTTCAATTTACTTATTTCGTTTTTGTTTTCTTTTTTTTTTTTTGCTGTTGCTAGATTGTGCACGCCTGTTCATTGCATTTCAGCGTAAATTATATGGAAAAGAAAGCAGTAAAAATACAAATTTGCAGACACGCTTTGCTCACTAAATTAACGCGCTCCTGCAGCTGATGTCTGACACGCGCTGACGGTGGAATTTAAAAAAAAACCCCAGCGGGAATTGTCTTTAAAGTGTTATACCTTATATGAAGACGCTTTGGATTAATATATCTATTGAATATAATCATTGTGAATGCGCTCTCTCAAAGTAAAGATAAGACATTTTCAGGTGGGCTGCAACTAGTAACTCTAAATGAAATTACATATCGTATATCTGATATAGTATATTGGAACGATTTTCTGCCATCCCTTGTCGGGTTTGGTTTGAAGCAGGACAGACAATAACTTATTTTGGTTTTTTTTTTCGAACTAAAAAATTATTGGCAAAAATTCATTCCAAACAAAACTAGAAGATATCTACGTACATACATATGTGTATAATCCTGCCATACAAATCTAATCTTTATTAAGTAGATTTTTGGTTTTAAATCATTGCATCATTGTCATATTGTGATTTATATTTTATCGATAAAAATAATCGTCATTTTTGGATCCTAATTTTTTCGACCAAGTTTGATCGTTATTTTTTAATCTACATATATTTTTTCGATCTAAATAATCATAATTTTTTAAATTAAAATTTTTCAATCACATTTGATCGTTATTTTGTGATTTTTATTTTTTCGATCAAGCTCGTAATTTTTGCTATTTCGATAAAAGAATATCGCTATCTTTGAATTCAAAATTTTTCGATCGTATTTGATCGCTATTTTGTGATTATTATTTTTTTGATAAACAAAATAACCGTTATTGTTTATTTTTTATTTTTTCGAACAAGTTTGGCCGTTACTTTGTGATATTTATTTTTTCGATCAAAATAGTCGTTGTGTACGGATTTTTATTTTTTCGATAAAGTTTGATCGTATATTTTAAATTTTATTTTTTCGATAAAAAAAATTTAAAATTTCCGATCATATGTGATCAATATTTTTTGATTTTTTCTTTCGATCCGAGCTAATCAAAACAAAAAAAATTAAAATTAACTATCAAATTAGTCCGAAAAAAGGAAAAGCACAAAATAACGACTAAATCATGATTAAAAGGAATAATATAACCGCCTCGGTCCCTAATTTGGAGACAAACGAATTTTGGCATTGTGTCATCATCAGTATAAATTTCGTGATGGAAATTCGTTCCAATATGCATCCACTTATCATACTGCCGGAGAAACAGAAGAGCAAAAAAAAAAAAAACGTGTTTTCCGGTTTAGAATTGGCTTATTCAAAATAGCAAACATTTCATTTTTTATGGAACACAATTTGGTTCCTCGGCTGGCTTAGCGCTAGGGCTTCCTGCTAGTCCTGTTTTTCAAAACATTTGGTGTCGGTTTCTAGCTCTCTCTCTCACAAATGGATTGGGCGATATTTCTCCGATAGTCCTCAATCGTTAAAGGATTGTTGGCATGACTTCAATCCTTTACGCCAGCGCACAAAGAAAAGTCTAAATCTGCGTCAAATCCCAGCTCCGGGCTGACCTGGAGAATTCAATTGACCGAGGTAATGTTGCGGATATTAGCCTTTGGATTATGAGCGATATGATTCCACCTGCGCACGGATATTTATAGCAGGGGAAAGATTTCATAGCCCAGGATACCTGCCCTTCAATTATAATATCTTCGACTGAACTTCCTCGCCTAGTTGTGTCTGGCCTTGTCGCCCTGCAGTTGGATATCCTTTGCATCTCGGCACATCTAGGAAAGTGTACGTCCCGCCATAAAGAGTTCGAGTGTTTCAAAACTTTTTTCTGTGCAACCTTCTTCTGGCGGAATTTTTAGAAAGTGTACGCCCATTAAAAGTTTCAGTGTTTAAAGGATTTTATCTGCGTTACCTTCTCCTAGCGGGATGTTTATGGAGACATCTTCTTAATCGCGTGGATTCTGGGACCTATTCGAGATCATCCCAAAAGTTAGACGGCGAAGATTTCTAAGTTTTTTCTGTATCTTAATTGATGTTGTAGCTTTGACGATAACAATCGCAGTTTCTTCACCTCTGGTAAACTCTGCTTTATTTGAAGATTTTCCAACCTGCTATTCTAAGTAGCCATAGGTCGTTCGTGGTGAATTGACGATTGATTGTATCAAACAATTGTAGTATCTCCACTTTGTCCTATGAGAGTTTCTGAACGTGCTTCAACTGTAACTACTTGTGGTTTGCATATCAAAAACTTTCGAGGACAATGAAACCCAATCGAAAATACCTATCTTAAAACAATTTTAAAAATTTTAAGAAGTTCTAAATTTGATATATATCCGAGAATTCTACTGAAATAGATGAGAAAATTGAAAGTATATACATACTGTATATGTATTATCCATTATGTTTTGAAAAATTTTGTATGGAACCGATATCGCCTGCTTTTTGTTTTACCTGAAATACAATTGTACATGCAATCCACTTCTTTACAAAAACAACTAGCTAACGTGAGATATTTATAACAAATTTCGCTTCATTTATGTAATTTCCCAACTGGGCAATTTCAGTTCAAAAGTCCAGAACTTACACAAAACAAAGCAAAATAATTGAATATAGCGCGAAGCAATGGGAAAGACAATAAAAAAATAAACAAAACTTAGACGAAACCAACGAAATATGCAGCGTCTGCAGCAACAGCGACTGGAAAAGAGTTTTCTTTCTTTCCACCCAAAAATTAAAAAGACATTTGCTCGTACGCTACGCGTGTTAGTTTGCGTTTTTTATACATTCGATTTTGTGTGTACGTGGATGGCTCTGCAATGCTCATCCATTGCTTGATCCTGCTGCTAGTTTATTATTATTTTTTAGTTTTCGTTTTTATACCTTTCATGAGAATGAAATGGTATATTAAGTTTGGTCCGATGTTTGTAAGTGCCAGAAGGAGAAGAGATAGACCCATCAAAAAGTATACCTAAATGATCAGGACGATGAGCTGAGTCGATTTAGCCATGTCCGTCTGTCTGTCCGTCTGTCCGTCTGTCCGTCTGTTTGAACGCAAACTAGTCCCTCAATTTTAGAGCTATTTTGATGAAATTTGGTGAGCAGGTGTCGTTGTACAAATGATTAAACATTTGTCGGAATCGGCCAGATCGGGTGACTATAACATATAATACAACCGATTATTCAGATATTGAATTTTGCGCCATAACTCCTCCATTTAAGCAGCTAAAGGCTTGAAATTTTGCAGAAATATCAGCCATTATTAGCTACGTATCAGTATTGAAAATCATGAAGATCGGAGAAATATAACATATAGCTCCCATACAACCGATTGTTCAGATATTGCATTTTGCACCATAACTCCTCCATTTAAACAGCTAAAGGCTTGAAATTTTGCAGAAATATCAGCCATTATTAGCTACGTATCAGTATTGAAAATCATGAAGATCGGAGAAATATAACATATAGCTCCCATACAACCGATTGTTCAGATATTGCATTTTGCACCATAACTCCTCCATTTAAACAGCTAAAGGCTTGAAATTTTGCAGAAATATCAGCCATTATTAGCTACGTATCAGTATTCATCAAGATCGGAGTTCACAGTGTAAATCGGCAAGATAAATTCAGGACAAATATTTATTGCGAAAAGTAATAAGCTCAGCGCAATATCACATGAATCATAGCGTTAAACGTTTGGGAACTATTTACGGATCTGATAACTGTTTTCAAAGACCGACATATGTAGGTCTTACATATTAATACTTAATTATTTGTATTTTTTAAATGTTGAATATCAAGCGTCGATACGATATTAAAAATATTCAAAAACCATTCCCTTCTTAAAACATAGTTCTTTTTAATTGCATAAGGAAAAGCATTAAATAATTTATAACAATGCCTTTACTAGAATTATTTTTATTGATTTGAAGGAAATTTTCGCTTTTAACTATAGGTAATACGAAATTGTAATACAATAACACGTTTTTTACTATTCTTCCATTCATGAAAGGTATGAAGCCTTCGGCATAGCCGAAGACAGCGCTTTTTTTACTTGTTTTTTTTAGTTTGCTTTCCACAGACCCAGCGTGCAGTGAAGCAAGCTGGGCGCCAACTTTTTCGGACTTTGCACTACGTTTCTTAATCCTCGACAGATTTGTTGGCGGGCGTACTCCCAGTACTTATTTAAAGTAGTAAGTATTGGAGTCGTACGTCTCTCCGCCCGGTTAACTGTCTGCACATGCATTTGCTTGTAAGGCTATAGTAGTAGTAGCAGTGTGCTTGCTGTCTGTTTTTTTTTGTTTTGTCTACTTGTCAGTCTAATAAGACGACACGACACCTAATTATCGCTGGCAAGTCGAGTGTGAATTCACCAAAAGGCGTATTCTGTAACCAATTTTTTTGTTGTTGTCCGTCAGACATTTCGCTTTTCCTCACCAACTACTTCGGCTTCATCGTATTATAAATGAAAACGTTAATCAGCTCTGCTGGCGAGCAATGGCCGAATGCGAAGGGTTCAATTCGATATGTAGTGGACCTGTGGTAAAGGCGTACTTGCCGTAGGTACAAACATACAAACTATAAGTAGACTACCGCTCACCGACCCAACTGTAAACAAAGGACGAGCCCTAAAGAAGTCTACTAATCGCTTTGGCAGGATATTTTACTTTGGTTTTCAAGGTTGCGTCAAACAAATATACCACATATAGTCTTTTGCGAATTGACTATCTTCATTTGGCTTGGAATTTAATTAGTAAGATTATGCCAAATGTATGTTGGTGAACTAAAGGAAATCGAATACTTGGGTAAATGGATCAATTGCAGGTGAATAGTAGAGAGAACTTATTCAAGAATGTGGGGTGCATTCGTTTATATAATATGGTGTGTGTATGTGGGGAAGGTATGATATTTTGGCTGCAGGTACATTAGGTTTATCCTAAAACGTAAGGGTTTGGATATTCAACAAAATTCATAGTAGCTTATTTTTGAACAATTTGGAAAAACAACAACAATCAAGGACGGAGGAGATCACCACATCTTTTCATCAGATTTTTTTGTAGTAAGATTTGAGAGTCGGAATATAGGTTAGCTCACCCTTATCATTGAAAGATCGCTACCCTTATTCAGAATTAGCAGTCCTAACGAGGACTTCCGAAACGATAACCTATTTGAAATTTGGCACCATTTTTGTACTGTTAACACAACAACTGATGGTGGCTTATCATTTGCCAAGAAAATAGCAAACCTTGGTAAAGTCTGGAAAGAAAAAGAAGTCTGATGAGGAGATGTGGTGATCTACGAAATAACTGACCTCGAGCTCAATAAATTACACCGGTTTCTAAACGTATAAGGCCAAAACAATATGATAAATAATATAAGATTTTCAGAAATGGTTTTGCATATTCGTAGGTATTGCGGTGGAAAAAGATGAAGATAATCGTGATTTTTGGAGAAACAAAAATATTCTTAGCGATGAGACTAATTCGAACGGAAAATGACTTTGAAGATGCCACAACGTCGAAACTAGTTTTGCCTCCAAACAAAATTTGGCAATGGATGACATCAATAAACCCCAAGAAAAAAGTAAAGTAGGCAGGTGGTTACATTGAACCAACAATGATAGAAAACAAGAAAAGATTTTTGAGAGAATTTTTTATGTGACGTAATACTGGTGCAATTGCGAATGAGAATTTGCATCTTGGTGAACAAACTGAAAATAATCGCTCAAGAATACAGTGGTCATTCGGCATAACAAATGATATAATTTTCGAGACCTTATGCTATATCTAAAAGAACGTTATAGCGAAGTATGATTTTTTTTTTTATAATTTCAATAAAAATAAGCAGAGTAATAAACAGTTATATCAAAATAGATTTAAGTTGTAAATAAAATTATGGAAAATTATCAGAATTTAATTATAGACAGCGAAAATCATTATTATATTAATTCTGTTTTTGCACTCCATGAACAGGAAGTTGTAGTAAATATATTTCTGTACCTGCAAATCCTCTAAATGAGAGCGATTTGTGGTGAGTTGTGTAGAGAATGTAGTTGCGAAATTTTACCCGAACTTTTTCATCTGGAGAAAATCATGAAAAGTGTCGAGCGATCAAAATATAACAAAAATTGTGTGTCAAGTTGATAGCGAAAAATATTAAAATATCAATTTGTAGCAGTTGAAGGAAATCAAAATGGACTTTTAATTTGAAAAAAATTAATTCAGAAAAAATGTTATTCGTGTTCCCGCACTTGGCTGTTAATCTTTTTCTTACTCTTTTCACAGGAAAAGTACTGGATATTCATTAAAATTTAAGAACGAAATCACGTCAATACTTCCTTACAAATGCCTTGGTCATTTAGCAAAAACAAGCGCTACCGAATTCGATAAACCGAGGACTGTGTTTTAACCAACAGTATGTACACCCAGGTCTCTTTTTATGCGGATTTTTTTAATGCGGATTTGAATTTATGCGGTTTTGAATTTCTCGATTTTTTGCAATTGTGTTAAAGTTTTCCGTTGAGAATGTTGTCATCACTGGTACTGTGTCTCAGTTTTGGTTCAAGAGAGAGAGAGCAAAAGAAATGAGACTAAAAAATGCTGCAACTCAAAAAAAGATGTCCCATTATTTTCCCAGAATAGACCAACCTACAGACAGGAACCTTGAAAAACGGGGAAGAACAATTCTAAGTAGTGATTCCGATAATATTTAATTTGTTTAAAACAATTTATAGCTCATGAATATAATTTATTAGCTACTAAAATGCATCTTTATTATATATTCTACATACATATTTTTAAATTATTTATGTTTAAATTGAAATTAAAAAAACTATGCAAATAAACATATTATATGTTCACATGGAAAATAATAAGTTACGTATATTTCATCTTTAATATGTAATCAAAAAATAAATACTTTGTTTTCTGAAATTATTAGATTTCTTGGATTTTTTTATGCGATTTCTGCTTTTTTTTACAAGGGAGTTTTAAATTTGCGCGGTTTTTGGATATTTTGGAACGTATCCCTTGTTTTTGTATGAAATAAGAACCTTTTTTTATGCGAATTTCTTTTATGCGGATTTCTCAGGAACTCATCTATCGCATAAAAAGAGACCTGGGTGTTTATCAATATCTCCGAAATTGTTGGATTTTATATATTTTCTCGCTATCAGTACTACCGATTCTGCTCATTTTTTAAACAACAAAATGGTTGATGTTTTCTCGCATTTTCTTTTATAAAATTTTTTTTTGTAAAATTTGTTAGAAATTTGAACATTTGACTAATTGTTCTCAGTTTTTGAGAATATCCGAATTTTTGGAGTTTTTCAAAAATGTGTACTCTTGAAACTGCATCTTCGTATGTACCCAGCTGATTTCAAAAATCTTCAAATTAAAGGTGATTTCTACTCAACATGTACACATGGCTTTCATTCAAGTTGTTGGCTTGGAGTTATATAACGATTCGTTGATCTTAAAATCGATGCCCTGTGGGTAGATTTCACATATTTTGTAGAAAATTTAATTAAAATTTAAATGCAGTGAATCGTTTGTATTTTATTTATAACGAAACGAAATCTTTAATTTCGTTTACGTTTCTTACAAACAGTCAAAATTTGGCTATATCTTGAAAGTTATAAGTTCTGACTTCATTTTCGGGCACAGCGAAAGCTTTTACATAAAAAATAATAGCCAGATGCCAGAGGTCGAAATAATTATAGGCTATAGTTACTATACACTCATTTTATGTCAAAGTGGTTTCCTTTCCAGTGGTAGATAATTTGTTTTTTTTTTTTAATGTTAATTATGTTTTTCGAATACATTTATAATAATGGCTTAAATTGTAAATTTGGCTAGTTTTCCCTTTTGTCATTTGGAAATATATGAAAGGTTGTCCCATCAAAAATTACAACAAAAAAAATTCCCATATATTTTCGGAGCAACCTAAACAAAAATCTTCTGCACGTTCATTTTTATGCCACTTAATTGTTTTAATCAAATACTGTCTACAGTATATTGGCTTGAAAGAGTTATATTACATAAGTTACGCAAGTCATTTGATATACGAATATACGTACATACATACATACATATATGCGTAACTACGTATTTGAGGTGGCATAATTAGAAGTAATAGATATTATAGGGAAGCCAAAAATTTCAATTAAAAAAGGAAACCCTCTCACGCAAGTTTATGTATGGGATATTATCTTGAGTTTACATTGGCTTTGAGGTGTAGATTTTTGCTAGCGAATGGGTTGTATAAAAATATACCAGAAATGAACAACACAAATTATCGAACCTGTGGAAGATCCAGACCGAAGAAGTATACCCGAATTGCCAACAGTTTTTTTTTACATAATCTCTAGTAAGTTCACATTTAACATGCATCCAATAATTAACCTAGAAGATTTTGATTTGGTCGCTATGCTTGTAAATCGAATGTGACCATCATTATGAAAATGGTCTTAGTCAACATTAAAAAGAAAAAATGAGTTTATCACTTATTTCGCACTACATTATTTTAAACTAAACTAATTCAATGTAATTTTTACGATATCGTCAAAAATAAAAAAAAAAAAGAATTCATTATAAAAGTGGTCTAAGTCACAGTAGATCTCAAATTTTTGGTATCGGTCCAATCTTTTCTATCGAATGATGAAAAAGCAAATTACTTCTACAACCCCGAGCAATATTATGAATTCTTAGAAAAGTGTAGTAGAAGAAATACATTTTCCATAAAAGTAAAGTCGCAGCGGGATTTTATTTCAAATCACTAAAAAGATCAATAACAAGTAAAAACAGCGCTGTCTTCGGCTATGCCGAAGGCTTCATACCTTTCATGAATGGAAGAATAGTAAAAAACGTGTTACCTATAGTTAAAATCGAAAATTTCCTTCAAATCAATAAAAATAATTCTAGTAAAGGCATTGTTATAAATTATTTAATGCTTTTCCTTATGTAATTAAAAAGAACTATGTTTTAAGAAGGGAATGGTTTTTGAATATTTTTAATATCGTATCGACGCTTGATATTCAACATTTAAAAAATACAAATAATTAAGTATTAATATGTAAGACCTACATATGTCGGTCTTTGAAAACAGTTATCAGATCCGTAAATAGTTCCCAAACGTTTGACGCTATGATTCATGTGATATTGCGCTGAGCTTATTACTTTTCGCAATAAATATTTGTCCTGAATTTATCTTGCCGATTTACACTGTGAACTCCGATCTTGATGAATACTAATATATAGCTAATAATGGTTGATGTTTGTGCAAAATTTCAAGCCTTTAGCTGTTTAAATGGAGGAGTTATGGTGCAAAATGCAATATCTGAACAATCGGTTGTATGGGAGCTATATGTTATATTTCTCCGATCTTCATGATTTTCAATACTGATACGTAGCTAATAATGGCTGATATTTCTGCAAAATTTCAAGCCTTTAGCTGTTTAAATGGAGGAGTTATGGTGCAAAGTGCAATATCTGAACAATCGGTTGTATGGGAGCTATATGTTATATTTCTCCGATCTTCATGATTTTCAATACTGATACGTAGCTAATAATGGCTGATATTTCTGCAAAATTTCAAGCCTTTAGCTGCTTAAATGGAGGAGTTATGGCGCAAAATTCAATATCTGAATAATCGGTTGTATTATATGTTATAGTCACCTGATCTGGCCGATTCCGACAAATGTTTAATCATTTGTACAACGACACCTGCTCACCAAATTTCATCAAAATAGCTCTAAAATTGAGGGACTAGTTTGCGTTCAAACAGACGGACAGACGGACAGACGGACAGACAGACGGACATGGCTAAATCGACTCAGCTCATCGTCCTGATCATTTAGGTATACTTTTTGATGGGTCTATCTCTTCTCCTTCTGGCACTTACAAACATCGGACCAAACTTAATATACCATTTCATTCTCATGAAAGGTATAAAAAGAAAAGATGCCACTGGCGAATCCGTCACTAGAATGCAGATTTTGTGTATGAGATTCTTGAAATTAACCTTGCAAAATGTTCTATAAAACTTCTTTAGATGATTCTTAACTCCACATTTTGGATCTTTCACCTAAAAGAGGAAGACCAAAATGGATTGCTTCCATTTTACAACACCATTAGATCATTAACAGAAGAAAAACATAAAGATATTATGAGTTTACTCTATGCATCCTTCTAGTTTTTCAGGAACAATTCAAAAACCTTAAAAATTTCAAATGATAAAAATGGATTAATGAATTTTTTAAAATAAAATTAATTTTTTTTATTGCTTTAGGTCATCTATGCTGAGTATGTTCAGCATAATTTTGAAAATGGTCCAATTCAAATCAAGCCTTAAAAACAACATGTTAGTATGAAATTCAGACGAAATTCCATAATCATAAAAAATTTTCATTTACCAGGACTAATAAAATGATAAATTAAAATGTCGTAGAATGTTAAAATAATTTTTAATGTGTTCAAATGCAATCCATGAAACATATCGACATAAGAAATGCATGACATGGACCACTAAGATAATTAAGGACGCATGCATATATAGATTTTAAACTGAGTTTTGATATGTTACGTACGGACATCGAAGGTTGTTAATCGATTAGACCGTGTTGGACTATTTAAATAAAAAAAAAACAGACCTCAAACAGATTCATTACTTGTTCAGAATTTTAAATGTATGGCAATTACCCCAAAAACCCTAATCATTCGTTAATTTAATGAAATAAAAATTAAAATATGCATCGGATATTATTAGGTTTTACATCTCAATAAAAACAAACTCTTACTCTTAATAAGGGTAATCTAACTTTGGCAAAATGAAATTGAGGTAAATATAAATTTACCTAAATTTAAAACTAGTTCCTTCTTCTAGCCACCCACATCTTAAACTTGTATAGGAAGTGTTTTGAACTTACGTGGGAATTACTAAGATGAAAGGTACTATCGCTGGCCATCTGCGGTGTTTTAATCAAAATGTACGTGGGGGTATGTAGTTTCGATTATTAGAATGCGGGCAGACCCACTCTTTTTGTTTTCACACAACGGAACGGCAAAGGGATCCACTTAGCTTGTTTCGAACACTCGATGAAAGCAAAAAGTCGGAAACGAAAATTGAGGAAAGACAATTATTTCGGGCGCACTCAATATCTCTTTCATGATGACGAACTTCTTTTTAGTATTAAAAGGGAGCATCTATCAAAAACTAAACTATTTCAATCGGAGTGGCTTAGCAAAGGAAAAATATGAAAATATAAAACTTTCTTTAAAAAATCAATGAGGAAGTTCTTATATGGCTTGAAAATCTGTACGTTATGCATTGCTTTAAATCGGACGTGCGATTCGAAAGTTATGAATTTTCAAAGCTCAAAGTTTTGTAACCTATAACTCAGAAACCAAAACAGTAAGGAAGATATACAAAATAGTATTTCGAACTGAAACTAATGGCATTTTTTTTTGTACAAAAGAAAATTAAGGGTTGACGCAAATAAAATGTTCGGATGCTTACAACTTGAAAGCAACTAGACCGAATTGGATGCTTCTTTCTGTGGATTTGTTCGTAGTTGCTACGCGGAGGTTACGAAAAAAGAAAGCTCGAAAAATTCGCAACAGGTGGCGCTGTAGGCGCACATTTCGCTTTTCAGTTGAATTCAGTTACAGTCCAACAAGTGACGTTAAATCACATATTGCTAAATGACGAATGGACCGATTTTGATAAAATTTCAGTTTTAGTAGAGAGTTGCCACCTTCTTGGAAACTTATATTCAATTGAAGTTATCAGTGCATTCAAATATTGCAATATATGTATCAAACGAAAGCTTTATCTTTTAAATTATTTTATATGAGTTTTCTAAAATATATAAATGAAAAGAAATTTTACGATATAGGTGTAAACTAAAAGGTTTCAAAAGGCTTCATTTAAAAATAAGTTGTATTTTTAATTGCATTTTTAAATAAATTGGCAACCCTGCCACCTCTTTAATAACTGATACTCTGGATAGTTATCAGCTTTTAGCGCGGAAAGGTTTAAGGCATGATTTGTTTGCTTAAGAGAGGGTTGCCACCTGTTTCATAATTGTATTCTCTCAATTTGAAGACTGTAGCGAATCGCGTCGGAACAGCTTGTACATATGTATACTTATCTACATCTATGGAAACATATTTGATTGCGTTAATACGAACTGGGAGTAATCAATGTTTTTTTTCGAAATCTCGTTTTTCAATTAGTAAGAATCGGTTAATGATTAGTCTAATATTTGTAAGTTTTTATGGAGGCCTCTACAACTTTGCCATTTAAATATGTCACATATTCTCAACAAAATTGGTTGAGAAATACCGAAAGCATTGATAAATCAATCAAAGTTATAATATTATAAGATATCGGAATGTTCGCTTTTAAAATTTACGCGCAGGACTATGAATCCATAATCACTGTTTCAAAATTTTATTGGGGGAGGGACAAATATAATGTAAAGATTACTTAATAGTTACGAAGACTAGATTTGTGAAAAATGCAAATGGAACGGAGTTTGACTTTTTCATTGAAATCAACTAAACTTTCGTATCTTATACTCTTTATTTACTTTTGCTATGCGATTCCATCTCACTATCATCTGTTTTACTGCAGTTTTGATGGAATTTCAGAAACGGAATTTTTACATAAAAAACTTAAGTTATTTTAAACTTAGCCTGATGATATTAAGCCGAAGGGATACAAAATTAAATACTGTTGATTAGTTATTTTTAGAAGTAATTTGTTGATATCAGAATTTATTACCGCATTCCCACTCTAAATATTTTTAATATATTTAAAGGTTCACATATAAATGCAAATTAGTAGACTAAAAATTTGGATTAAAAAGTAAAAGTTTTTGGTCTAAATATTTTTCTTGTTTTTAATTTAAAGTTTTTAAACCCAAATTTGATTATAGAGGTCATCCTTTAACGGCAAATACAAAATTAACTTTAACATATATTAATAATGATTGGAAATCTGAATGTATACACAAAACCCTTGTTAAAAAATTCAGTTTACATTTATTTACGACTCGTAGCTGTCATGGATTATGAAATAATTCAATTATTTTAATATGTTCATTAAAATATTCTGCATAAAATTCTAAATAAAAAAAAAATTGTTTCACGTAAATAATATGGCACATTTTTTTGTCTTAATTAAATGGAAAAAAGGTAGTATTAAGATTTTTTTCGCTATTTCAATGTTAATTATATTTTTGTTGAATTCATAAAGAGCGCAACAAAAAAGAAATATTAATGAATACAAATCACACTTCATTTAGCAATGTTTAATTAAATTCAAACTTTTGATAATACTTCTCCTGAAATAATTCGTGGCTTGCATTCAAATGTAGATATGCACAATGTGCAAAAAATAATGAGGAAATAATTTTAGTTCAAATTTATGTCAATTGCTTTGAATAATAGAAAATTTTCACATAATGTAAGATGGTTGGTATTTCAAATTAAATCATTTCAACCGTATAATTCTTTCCGCTTAACATATTTGCCATTAAATAAGTATGCCGAACTTATTTTTAAAATTCACATATTGAAAGTATGTTAATTTCACTTCATTTCATTCGCTTTCTATTTAAATCGTCAAACACTTTGTTGCGCCGCAAGCACAATGGAAGTGTGAAAATTACAAACGCAATGAAATAAAAGTATTATTATCGTTATTCGATTTTACAATCAACGCATATACATATTCACATACATATAAACACATATAATAATGCGCACTTTTTAGGTTTTTAAGTTAAAAAAATTTAATAATAAAAAAACAGGGGCGCTAATGGCTTGCAATCAATATGAAATGAGTTTTTAATTAGAGTAAGTGTGGGTAATATGGTATACCAATTTGTGTTTTGATTATAGCCATAAAAGGATTCGTGAGAAACGTTCAAAACTGAATTGCTTCTAGTATTTTAATATTCACAAGTATAGCCCTTGACGGAAAATGCATTATATTATATGGTTGGGAATGTGTGCTGAAAAATCTGAAAGAAGTCAGAAACTGGCATCAGGAAAAACACGCGGGTAATATGGTATACATGGTCAGTCTAATATGGTATACTATACCATATTAACCGCCCAATACATGATCAATAAGGGTGAAATGAATGTTTTGAAAAAAAGTGACAATTAAATATTTTCGATGACTTATTACGTATCTATCATAAACAACAAATCAAATAAAATTAAATTGAAGAAAAAAAATATGGGCTGCTGACAAGTTATATTATGTACACTCATCTTCAAGTATACTAAAAAAGGCAGCAACGTTTTGACGTGTTAATCCTTTTGCCCTGTCAAAAAAAAGTGCCAGTTGGTGTACGCAAGCTTAAAGTTTTACTATGGCGTTTGCAAAACCCATTCAACCAGTCTCTGCCTGCATATTTTGCTAACACATTGAACTTGTTATATTAATATTGTTTTTAAGTGCCACTTGAAATGCAAGGGATCGCAAGTCCAATCTACTTAGTCCCCAAAAGCGAGATTCCATCTCCAAAGAATATTTGGCAAGCTCGCTTTCAATTTCTGCGCTGAACACAGGTTTCCTGCCTAATTTTCTGGAAAGCAGCTCCTCTGTCGGCTCCTGCAAAAATGTCCGACATGCAAAATTACGCGTGCTTTGCAACTGAGACCAAACCCTGCCGTTGTGAATGCCGTTATTTTTTTCATTTCTTTTTTTTTCAACATTCACAGCTGATGGCATAATTACTGTTGCCCACGGACTAAGTAGTTTTGCAAAAAAACAGGTGTACCATATTACCCGCCAGAACCATATTACCCACACTTACTCTAAGATTTTACCACAGATTCAGTATGTGTATAGAACCAGAGACCATAAAGGTTATCATTTTTATTTAAAAAAAAACTTATGACTCAATCGTTATTTTTTGATTTTTATTGTTTCGATAAAAAATAATCGTTTTTCTTGGATTTACGATCAAATTAGGTCGATATTTTTTAATCTTTATCTCTTCGCTCAAATTTGATCGTTGTTTTGTGGGTTTTCATTTTTCCAATAAAGAAATAATCATTATTCTTAGATTTTGATTTTTTTCGTTCAAGTTGAATCTTTATTTAAAATTTTTTATTTCTCCGATCAAGTTTGATTGTTATTTAGAGATTTTTATTATTTCGATAAAAACTAATGATTAATATTGATTTTCGATTTTTTGGATCAAGTAGGATATTTGTTTTTTATCTTTTATTTCTTCGATCAAGTTTGATCCTTATTTAGGGATTTTTATTATTTCGATAAAAACTAATGATTAATATTGATTTTCGATTTTTTGGATCAAGTAGGATATTTGTTTTTTATCTTTTATTTCTTCGATCAAGTTTGATCGGTATTTAGTGATTTTTATTATTTCGATAAGAAATAATCGTTTTCCAACAATTTTTAGATCATAATATACGCCAATCATTTTTTCGACGATGACAATAATGATCGACAAAAAATATCACCAAGGCAAACGGATTAAAGCGATATATTCGAGTTTTGTTTTGAACGAATTCAATCACTTCGGTCCCTGTATAACTCAATTGGTGTGAATAAATTTACAATTTTTTGATAACATTTTAAGATCAAAATATTTCTTCAAAATTTTTTTATACCCGCGTGAACTAGGGCTGAGGTATTGTAACTTTGTTCATCTAACGGTTGTTTGTAACAGCCTAAAGCAACCGATACAAATGTAGACATATTTATATATGGCAAAATTTTCATAATGAAACATTGGATAGCTCGTATAAGTATTGAAATATCTCAACGAAACTTGGTACATATAATTTGCTCAAATTTGGTGGGGTTGCAAAACAAGAAATGCGTGGGTATATCTCCGAAACTACCTCACCAAAACAAATTTGTCACATGATTATTTCAGCCAACATTATTTCAAAAATTGTGGAGATCGGGCAAAAAATCACGACCAGCTCTCAAATAACTGCAGTTTACAGAAAAATCTAAATATTCAATATTTTTTAAATCATGGAGCAAAATCGATAAAATTTGGTACGAAGAATGTCATCAGAAAGAGATATGAGTAAAAGTCAAAGCCAGAGAAAATTTTCGTCGCACGTTAAAAGTACAGAGTGCACCTTCAGTTCCTCCGGTATGAGAATGTTGAATAACTTTTGAAAGAAACAATGGATTGCAAAAAATTGTGTTTTTTTTTTTTTTTTGTTTAGCTCAATCTCTAACAAATCATGTGGACTACTTTTTAGAAATAACATCGATTAAATGACAATCTTTGTTTCCGTCACTTCTTTGAGCATCTCCGTCGGTAGCGCAGCTATTTCGACGCGCAGCATATTTCGAAATATGTACTGGTATTGAGCACGTCAATGGTACTCGGCTTGCTGGTGTAAACTTTACTCTTTAAATAATCTCAAACAAAAAGAAGTCCGAGGTGGTTAAATCGAGGGTTCTTGGTGGCCGCCAGTCAAAATCGCCTCTTTTCGATATCACACGTCTAGAGAATTTTCGATGCAAAAACCGCATTGCTCGGGTTGCTATGTGGCATGGCGCCCCGTCTTGTTGAAACCACAAGTTAGTCAAACCTTTTTCACACATAAATTGTGTCAACATCCACCGAAGCAACGGCTTCCTTCAACTTCGGAGAGGCCGAAGTATTTAGCACAGTTTTTTGACGAAAGCGGCAAGTTAGGGTTGCCATTTCTTCGAACGCAGTTCTTAACTTGTTCGTATTTATTATTTTACAGAAGTATTAAAACCCCGCAAGCTTTCATAAATGGAAACTTTACTTTAGAGTTTGAACAAATTAGTTTCAAGAAATTAGTGGAAATTATTCCCCGATAAAATCTACATACAAACTAAGACAGCAGAATTCTGCAGAATATAAAATAACAACTATAACAACAACTAGTAAACTATTTGTTGTTTTACTATTTGTAGAATTACGAGCTAATAGTGTAAATTCTATACATCGCATTTGCATTTTTTTAAACTTCATTTAGTCATAAACACTTTTCGAATTGAGAATGTACAATACTTTGGAAATTTCTTTTAATAATAGGGGTTTGTCACTTTCATCTTAAATTTTAATCATTCTGTCCCTATTCAATGAAATTATTTCACAGTTCAACCACTGCTTTCGACCTAAGAATACGGCTATCGAATGCTTCTTGCGCTTACGGTTTTTAAAGCCTTAATGCAGGTTGATAGGTTAGAGCCTAATATGTAAATAAAACAACGGAAGGTTGCCATTTTTCTATTAAACATATGGTCAAAAAAGCAAAATCAAATATTAGGTATATTTGTTGCTAGGGTTGTATATTTTTGTTTAATCACTAAACGAGTATTTAAAAAATTTTGCCTTTATAGGACATTTATAATAATATATAAGTTCAATTATCATCTTAGCCTGGAAAATTCGTTAATTGATTAATTGCTGAACTTAGTTTTAGTTCAATTTTACACTACTAAATATAAATAAATATAGCTCATAAGAAAAGATTCTAGATGAATATTTTGTGGCATTAAAGTATTATTAATTTCAAAATCAATTAACACCTTAGATTCTTGAGAAAACGGATTTAGAAATCCAGTAAGGCAAACATTAATATGTAGCTATGTAAATCACATATTTACACACGTAGTTAGTATAGAAATCTGAGGATAGTTAATTCCAATTCTACATACTCCGTTATCAGTTTTATAGGAGCAAATTTTTAAATGGCAATGACCTTGAAATTTCAGCTATGGTGAAAGTAAATTCAAGCAGCAAATTGATATGCCACTATTTAAATTATAAAATATGGCACACTTTTCTCTACGAATAATTTTCAATGTCTTTCCAAAAAAGTTGAAACCATTATAAATACTTATCAAAACGCGTTTTATCACCACTTTTTTTCTCCGAATTAACCATGCCATGCGAGTGAAAAAGTGAATGGTTTGCTCATTGAATGCGAAAGCAGAGATTTGTTGCTAAATTTCCAACTTTCGATTCCACTTGTGTGTAGTGGATTAAAGTTTTTTTTTTACAGTCACTAATTTTCATTACTGTAGTATCAAGCATAACAAAATTTATACTAAACATTGTGTGTGGACAATATGTGTGAAAATTTATATCAACTAAATTAAAAGTTAGCCCAAATGAGTGCTCTGCTAAGTGAGGATGACCATTGGCTCTATTTCAAGTAACACTGTTCTGTTTTTGTTTTTTTTTTGCGAGCGTTCATTATGTTTTTGTTTTGTATTTGATATACATAACCAGTGAATTTCGAAATAAACATCATGCAAGTCAAAAAGTGTTATACGACGGTAACCAGAGAATTTTACAACCATCACAAAATTATAACCCTACTAGTACATAGTATAAACTTTTGACTATTTATTTTTCTTTGTATAATTTAAATTATTTCTTTATACAAATATAATTGATTCTAAAACAAAATTCATTTGAATTCCACTTTCAAACATTGTGGAAAAATTTAAAAAATTTCAAATTTTTCAATGAGAAAACATCGGTATGCAGATTTATAGCCCTTTTAATTTTAGTATAATTTCAAGTGAATGCAAATTACTGTTGATTTTAAAAAAAATTACTTGCGGTGTAGCGCTGTTTTTTTTGTGGAATAAATTTTGTATGTAAAATTAAAAACAATCAAAATTAAATAAAATAAAGAAATAGTCAAAAGTCAATAAGTGGAAATTGTATAATTATGCACAAATATACAAAATAAAACTTTTTCAGAAATGTTAGTAAAAATTATACAAAATGGTCGATAAACACTTGAAAATCAATAATTTGATTACAAAATGTTTCTCACACAGAGACATTCGAAAACGGTGAACTATGTTCAGAGATAATTACAATAACAACACATTTTTTGCAGATCTGAAAAAACCCTAAATTTAGATATACCTCAAAACTGTTATATTTCTTTATATTCTGACTTCATATTCAGATTCAGTGAAATATTTTATATACGAATTTGTATAAAACAGCGCAGGTCAGATAATGTTTTAAATTTTGTGAACATTTCCGAATTTTTTTTTTAATATTTATTAAATTATTAAAATTTTTTAGGGGAAAATATTAAGCTACACTACGAGAGAACGACTGAACTTCAGCTGCGGCTTCGGCATGTTCGATTATGTTATGTTATAAAAACTGACAAGTGTACGACCAAAGTTCGGAACTTTTTTTGCCGAACACTTGTCTATTTTTATTACATAATTTTTAATTTTAGTTTCACTATTTTCATAGGGTAATAAGGTTATATTTTGTAGTAATAATTTGTAGAAGAAATTATTTCTTAAAAAACGAATTGGATACTTTTCTTAATGAACATCTAAAGATAACCATATAGCTAGATGGTTGGTGGAATAAAATGCGCACACGCACATTTTCTTTTTTATAAAAATTCGTTTAAAATATCTGCTTTCTACCGATAGAGGAAATAGATTGCAAGATTAAAATGCAAAAATTGCCCGAAAACTTGATGTTCGGTCGTTCTCTATACTCTACCAACTAACATTGGATTTCACTTTAGAATTCTTATGTACTTAGTTCTCTAATGTTTCTCATATCAGAAAATTATAAAACGCCAAATATCCGTCACATCTCCGCTCGCACGAGTGTGCTATGTTTTCGTAAAGAAATTTTTTAATGGGAAAGCAATAACAAATTAAGTGGGCAGAACCGATGAGAAAACGCCATAATTTTTGGCAGTTTACCTCGTAAGTAGTTCATCTAAATAAGTGGCTCCAAGTATTTGTAAGAAATGTTAAATCAGGAAAAGGCAAATTTTATGAGGAATAAAACGAATTTTGGTCTCAATTCATATATTTTTTATGAATATTCACATTTAGTTTTCCCTGCTATCACCGAATTAGAAAAAAATGGCATTGCATCTATGTTCATGTACTTAAGGCTAGTCTCAGTCTGTTGTTTTATTCGCAAGCTGCTAAATGGTTGATGAATAAAAACCGTCTACTATCTGCAGTCAAAAATTATAAATTGCTTAAACTAAATGACTTTTTACTAACTACTTGCAGGGATTTAAAATAAAAACCCAGACACACTAAAACACATTTTTAGTTAGTTGGCAAGGATGCCAAAAACGGCAACTGTCAAAAGTTTGACGTTTGTTCATCAAATTACAAAAAGAAAACATAACAATAAAAATTTAAGGAAAATGAATTATTATGAAATGCAGTAGAAGTCCGATAATCCGGCACGTTCGGGACCGGCTCGGTGCCGGACTACCGAAAATTCCAGTTTATCGAGCGGTAATTATAAGAACAATTAGGTTAATAATTAAACTACAAATACAGTATGCAAATACATACAACAAAGTTTATTTTACATTCCTTATAATGTATGTACAAGTACTGTAAAACATATTTTACTTAGATTTAAAAAACTCACGATTGTCTTTTTGCTTTCTTGACTTTTGGCGTTTAGTATAAAATTTATTTCTAATGATATGGAAATCAATATCAATATTACTACATCGGTTAGTTCTTGTTCAACAAGCTCATTCTCGTCGATTTGAAGCCACTCCTCTACCTCATCTTTAGGCAGGTTTTTCAAGGGATTGTCAGCACTTCTAACGACATCCATAACTTTGGTCAGAGCGTCTTGATGGTTTTCTTTCTCATCAGTCTGTAGAGTTAGGTCCGATGCAGGGTTTTCAGCATTTTTGGAGTGTTGTATTTTTTACCTGGTTCCAAGACAGTGCAATAGCATAGACGGCAGCTTTTACTGTAAACTTTTTTTGAGAATCAGTCACGTCACAGTCGGCATTTAACAGGCCTTGAATAAAGGACTTTCTATAAAAGCATTTAAAATTTTGAATAACCCCTTGGGTCCATGAGTTGAATCAAAGATGTTAGGTTAGGTGGGAGCAGAGTAGCAATAATATTTCTAGAATCTAACTCTCTACTGCCGGGTGGGATTTCAAAGTTTCAGCTTTCAGTTTCAAAAGTTACGTTTGCTGCGATGTGAGAGGACACAAAACAACAACGTACAAAAAATGGCGAAGACGCTTCGTGATTGATTAACGGAGCTGCACTGCACCTAAATTTGTTGTGACAGCTGAGGCTAGCCGGCCGCTAATTGTTTCCGAAAAATACCGAGCGCTTCCGGATGATCCCGAACTACCCCGAAAGCTTCCGAATAGCTCTCGATCGTTTTTATTTGCTTCAAAGACACACTTTTGGAGAAACCCAAAATTTTTACAATTTTCCGGAGCGATGCCAGACTATCGGGCATTACGGTCTGGTGGATTCCGGACTAATGGACTTCTACTGTATTTGAATAAATAAATACTGTCACTTTACATTAAGTTCATTGTTCCTACATTTAATTTACTTTAAATCAGGCAATACATAAGAAGGTAGATGTGGTAATAGGTAACTAGCTTTGAGTTTGCCTTTCGTAGAAAGGTAGATAGTAGCTGGCTGCCAACTAATACAGATGCAACCAGAGCTGACTTTTTTCGGCCATCGTCATACAAAACTTCTTACCTTTTCTGAATGAAACTACACAATTAAAAGTCAGCACTAGTATTTCCTTAAACAGATGAAACAGTTAGGTTTAAGCTACCTTCACTTCCTATTACTTAGCTTCAACACCATTAGGTAAATGGAAGTGTACTCCATTCAAAATTTAGTTTACCACCCTCCTTCTCAGCACGCTAATCACTACCACTTAAGTCTCATTTGCGCCCCACTGACAATCTGTCGATTGAGCTGACGAGGCGTTAACAGCGCTACTCCTTTGTGACGAACACGAATTTAAAAAAAAGCAAGTATGTACATATGTATGCACAGCGGACACTGTAAAAATAAAAAACGCCTACAAAGCCATTAACAATTCACACTTCAACTGATAGCCGTTGCAAATTAAGAAAAATGTACTAAATTTAAAAAAAAAAATTAATTTAACGCAGTCCAAGAGAATTTCGGTGAAAGTATTTTTCTTTGAATTCGGTAAAGCGAAGAGATAAGAAAAAGAAAAACTTATCGTAATTAAATTGCATGGAAAACTTGTACGAAGTCAGCTTGTTTATTTTCAAGTTCATTATCAACACGCTGCATTGCGCTAAACGGCGAGCTAAAAGAAAACAGCTGCTACCAACAGCCGAGATAAGTTGAATATCAAATTCGAATAAGCGTTTGACGGGGCAACGTCCCAGCACAGCACAGCACAGCACAACACTGGACTGCTCCTCATTTGAGACCTCTTCCAGCCTAACAAGCGTTAATCTTACTTGTCGTTTGTTGTTGTTGTTTTTCTTTCTTGTTTGTGCAATCAAATTTATGAGTTCACTTCGACAGTTGAAATGATGCGATGCGGCATGCCAGGCTCGCATTCATAATTCGAAATCCAATTATGCGTGTGAAAGCTGAAAAATAGAAACATACATATGTACATACTTTATACAATACATACATAGATCCTATTTATAGCCAGCCTTCCATTTCTAAAGCATTGAATTTATGTTACCAAAGCTGCGCTGAAAATTTATTGAAATCATTGCTAGAGCATTACCGATATAAATATAATTTAAAGCGACACATATTTATGGATGCAATCGAAAAAAATAGGATTGAAAACAACCATTAGTGATAACCAGGGCGCGGATTTTATGGCAATAAAAAATTTGAAAAAGGCAAACACAAAATTAAAAAAAGGCAGAAATAGGCATTTTTTTTTAAAAGTTCACAATAGGGCAATATCTTATCCAAAAGCAAAACGAAAATAGGCAAACAAGACTTTTTAAAATGAAATGATTGAAATATATATCAAGTTTGGTGTGATTATATAGTATAATCGATACATTCATATTAATAAAAATACTTAAAGGGAAGTGTTGTAAAAACATAACACGATCAGGTGTTTTGTATAATTTTCTGGCAACATAGACCTACGGTTGTCTCTCATCATTGATTTAAAGGAGCTGAAAGTTCTTTCCACTTCAACTGAAACTAGTGGAGTCCAGTTCAAAGATTCCACATCTGTTGGTGTGATATTATTGGGCAGACTGCAATTCGTTCCACTCACAACCATATTTATTTTTCTAATAACTTGCAAATCAGTATTCTTGGCAAGCACACTAGTAAATTTTTCACGTACAGATTCCCCAACAGGTCCAACTGCTTCTTTGAGACCGATCTCAAGCATATCCAAAATTTTCAAGCCATAGTCTATTGAAGATCCTATAAATTTTATAATGTATAAGTTTTTGAATAGTTGAAACTGGAATGAATTTTAATTGATTCACCGCGTTTTTGTAGCTTTTGAAGAATACCGCCGTCTTGGTCAACTATAAAGCCAAAATTAGTTAGAATATATGCCAAATGTGATCGAACTTCTCCTTTGCTTAATAATTTTTTTGTAAAAATAATCGAAGCTGCATCGTCATCCAAGTCCATTACAAACTGCTTTATTTTCTCAAAATGTTTTGCATAGTAAATTGCTGCTTCTAACCACGTACCCCAACGAGTCAATACCTAGTGAAATAATAATGGATATTATTTTATATTAAATTATTAAATACATTATTTTTGTTTATTACCGGTTTTGGTGGTAAAGGTAGTTCCGGATGTTTTTCTTTGAAAAGATGAATCCGCTCGTTGCATTTCAAAAATATCTTTTTGGCATTTGATATTAAGCTATCTACCTCAGGAAATTTTGAGCGAATTTTTTCACACAATCTATGCACGCCATGGGCAATGCATGTAATATGCACCATATTGGGGTAGAGGAGTTTCAAAGCTTTCCCACTTTTTATCATGTATGGTGCAGCGTCAGTCACAAATGCCAAAACTTTTTCCCTTTCCACCTTCTCAGGCCACAAAACTTTGAGCGAATTATCAAAAACAGTTGCAATTTGCGATGCGTTGACTTTATCAATAATTTCTGAAGTAAGCAAGAATCCACGTGCATTTTTCCGCAGTGCTCCAACAACAACATTACATAAAGCTCGATTTTCTTTATCAGTCGTTTCATCAATTGATATGTAGATGTTGCTGTCACCAATATCTTTTCGAATTTCTTTAATCACATTTTCGTGCAGATTGTTTATGTAATTTTTCCGCACTGTTGACTCTTCAGGAAGCTTCTTACCGGTATATTTTTCCATAAATTTTTTGAATTCAGGTTGTTTAAGCTTATGTAAAGGAATATCACATGCTACCATCATTTTCGTTAAATCCTTTACGAATTCATTTTCGACATTGGTATTTTCGGTGAATGGTGTTACAAACTGCACTTTTGATGATTCTTGCACAGCTACTGAGGACTTATGCTTTGCAGTGGCCAAATGCTGCTCAATGAAATATTTTTTAGAATGATTGACTTTTGTATTGCATTGCAAACACAACAAAATTTTACTATCAGTTGAAAAAACATTTTGTCCATACTGATGCACAAGTTTGTGAAGTTTATTAGAATTTGAGGAGCACGTTTTTGGCATTTTTAAAGTATTTATTAACACGTGTAGGAATAACAGTAAATTTATTTTTAAGCACTGATCGTTTACCAATTCTGAAAACTCTAAGAGCAAAAGAGACAATCACAGTGAGCGGTTAACCTAAATATTTAACTAACAGCACTAACACATGTTGCATCACACATGTTGCACCGTAATGTTCGTAGCATTGCTAAACCATATGCTTTCGTGTAACATGGATGTTAATTCTCATTTCAGCTTTTATTTGACTAGTTAGTTTGAATAGTTAACCAACGTTGGTTGGGGGTTTAACTAATAGTAAACCAAGCAGTGCGAACAAAAAATCATTGGTTAAACCATTGTCAATGGCTAACTAACGACTGTGAATCCGGCCCTTAGTCATTTCGATCAGACGTTAAGCAGTGGTGTTAGAAAAAATTTATAAAAAAAGAGACAGAAAAAAATGCAATATAAGTAAAATAGGCAAAAAAGGCAATATACGTAAAATAGGCAAAAAAGGCAATATACGTAAAATAGGCAAAAAAAAGGCAAAATAAAATTACATACTTAAGATCAGACTTTCATAATTCGTGTTTATATTCAATTAGTTTTACTATAGGATCAAGCAAATAGAATAGGCAAATGCCATAGAATCCGTGCCCTGGTGATAACCAATATGTAAAACACAAAGGAGTGCTTCTAATAAATGTGAGTGCAAATATATGCGTTGTACTCAGTCATATGGTACGTGAATCAGGGCCGTAGCACGCAATTAGTCACTGGGGTATTTCATACAGAATTTCAACAACTAAATTTCCATACATTTTTTTTTAAATTTATAAGGGGTAGACTTTTCTTTGCTAACAGCCGTTCAGTCTTTTCTGGTTCACTAAATTTCGCAAAAATAAGTTTTTTGCTTGGACTGCCGAAAACGACCCAGCGTCGTTCCAACGAAAACGGGGAAACACATTTTTAATTTTCAGCCAAATATGTTAAACAAAAACTTTGTCTTAGCGGATGGTTTTTTGTAGAATATAGAATTTCCTAGAGTGACAGCTGTCAAACCAGCCGTCAAATAGTACAGCTGTCATTTACGCACAATGGCGATGGCTGCACTGCAGTTAAGAGAAACATCCCAGTGGCATTCTGAAACTCAATTAAACTCTTGTAAATTAAACAAGGTTTTCTTCTTTTCAAGCAGTATTTATTGAAATCGGTTTTTAAAAGCAATTTTATTTCAAGAATTCCGAGTAAGGAGGAGTGGAAACTAGATTACTAGAGTATAGTCATTTACAGATGGATGGAAACTCGGGAGTAGGCATTTTTTCACGAAACCCTCTCCTGCAAATTTCCATTAGGTTATCAGACCACTGTACCGTATTCCAGGTTGTTATGGAAGTTGCAGAGAAGCGTGGAACCGGAATTCGAGAAATAGACATCTTCGTTTTTAGCGATAGCCAGGCTGTAATCAAAGCTCTGAGTTCGTTCACGTTTTACTCAAGCATCGCGCCGGACTGCCGCATATCTTTACAGGAGATGGCCAAGTCGAATAGACTGTGCCAGGGACCCCAGCCACAGGAACATAGAGGGAATTGCATGATAGCTGAACTGGAAAGACAGTGCTCGTAGTCGTTCATCTGAGCGGGCTATACGGAGCACGATGACTCGACTTAAGGCTTCGCTTACTCGTATGGACTATATTTGCTAATACTGTGGGTACCGACAAAGCCATCGCCACTGTAGAGCTGAGTGGGACCGAATATCCAAATTGATCGATTCGACGCAGTTCCCAATAACTCGGACTTTGCCCTTTGGAGAAACGCCTTTACAAAATCCGACCGTGGGGTAAATTGAAGCTAATATACCATCGTCGGTATCGTTAGTTCAGTGAATGGTACAGCCCGGTACTATGAGTATCAATCATCTTCAGTGATGAAGCTAAAGCTAGATTTTCCTTAGGTAAAATTTTTTCCAACAAAATATGACACGAAACTCCAACATGTTGATATTTTATAGTTTTGCATTGGCTTGGAATCGAAATATGTCGAAATTTGGGCTGTTTACATTCAAGTGACAACTTTTGATGTCAAATTTGATCTATTGAAAACCTACCATAAGTAAATAAACAAAATTACCTTGTTTGAACGACGAAGTATTCAGAATAGACTTTGCAGGCTCTCTTGACACCACAAATAGTTACTATATAATGAAGTTTGCATGACGAAGGCATCAATTGTGCCTACTTTTTTTTTTAAATATAAGAATATAGAATCAACGCTGCCTATCCCTACATCAGTATAAAACGCCTAATGATACAAAATTTTGGCGACCAAATCAAAGCAAGCAATAGGCCTGTCAATTGAACTTTAGTGAGGTACAGCAAGTCAATGGGCTAAGCTGATAAATCAGCTACGACTGATCAGTTGAAAACCAAGTGAAAAATAAACCACTAAATGTCATAAAATGTGCGAGCTCCCAAACCAAAATATTTGATTTATTTTTCCAGGTTTTATTGCAAATAAAAGTAGGATACCTCTGTCTGTCTTAATATATGTTTGTCTTAATATATGAATGCATTTATATAATTTTGCGAGTATCTACATATATTGATAGCTCCATTTTTGGAAATATAGTTTCAGAGAGTTTTTCTAAAGGTAATTTTCCGACAGGCCGATCTTCGCAAGGAGAATAATCGCTTAGAGCTGATTGTAAAATATTTCCCAGTATAACACGACTTGGAGATTAATGAGAAATATCCTGAGGCAGTTGTACAGTTTTAATTGAAATGCGTATTAGTTGTTTTTTTGTTTTTCTTTATAGATCTTTTACCTGCAAATGTTGTTATCAGTAAATTTTATTTGAGAAAATTGTAGCCCTTACGCTCGCCAAATAAGAATGCCAAATATTGACTATTAGATAGATAGATATTATTGTTGAGGTTTGCACTTCGACCTTTCGATCCATTGTGCCCTCCGTACTTTATAGTACCTCATCTAACCCCAACGCTCTTAGGAAGTCTAAGATGATGGTTGGTGATAGCGAGCGTACAAGTTCCTGATCGGGGGTGTATGAGCCCAGATATCTCTTCCGTTTTCTTGAGACGGCTTCACAATCAAAGAGCAGGTGCATCGGGGTCTCCGGGGCCGAGTCACAGAAGCGACAAGACTCATTCGACCATATTCCGAGCCTGTGTAGATGGCTACGCAGTCTGCAGTGACCTGTAAGAAAACCTGTAAGTATCCTCAAGTGGGGTTTTGAGAGGTTAATAAGCTGTTTTGACCGTTTGCTATTATACCCTCCCAATAGACATTTCGCCTGGCGTAACCCTACCGTCTGGTGCCAGTGTCTTTCCTTTAAGGTATTTTCCTCTGCCCTGAGCACCTCCCGTATGGTGTGTCGACCTACCGGCAGGAAGGGCTCGGGCCCTATGGGTGTTTTTTCCGCTGCACCTCTAGCCAATCGATCGGCCTCCTCGTTTCCCTCAATGCCTTTGTGACCAGGGACCCAGAGGAGCTGGATGTGATTGTGGGTTGCTAGAGAGTTGAGTTTTTCTACACACTCAAGCACCAATGAAGATCTAATCTCATACGAAGCTAGTGCCTTGAGTGCTGCTTGGCTGTCACTTGCAATGACTATCCGCTCATTGCGATAGTTCCTTTTTAGGTTTACCTCTGCACACCGGAGGATGGCGTACACCTCCGCTTGGAAGATGCTTGGCATCTTACCCATTGGCACAGACAGGTGTGTTCTGGGACCGAAGACCCCGGCCCCTACACCCTCCGGAGTCTTTGATCCATCCGTATACCAGTGTTGGGTGCTTGCTTTGAGGTGCCCCTCCAGCGAGGGTGTACTCCATGTAGCTTTGTTTCCTAATTCAATTTTGAATCTTTTTTCAAATTTTGTTACTTTGATGATCTCATCCCTAGGAAGCTGAGCAAGAGGAAGCTGGATGCTCAGCTTCTCCATGTTTTTGGATGATATAATCTTACCTTTCCCATGACCTTCCCTACTTATGTTAAGTAGGGTTCTATTGGCCGACTGTTCTACGTTAATGTGCAGTGGTGTTAGGTCCACTATCACTTCCAGCGCCTCCGTTGGACATGACCGCATAGCTCCCGTTATGCATACACATGCCAGCCGTTGGAGCTTGGTAAGCGACTTCCTCACTGTTGTCAGTGATGCCCTTGAGACCCATGCCACTGCACCATACGTTACTATTGGCCTGACTATCATGGTGTACATCCATCTAAGTATGTTCGGGCTGCAACCCCAGGATTTGCCCGCTAGACGTCTGCACACCATTATTGCCTTAGTTGCTTTGGATGTTGTCGCATCCACATGTTCTCTCCAGAGCAGCTTAGAGTCCATTGTTAGACCCAGGTATTTCACCTTGCTTACCACAGGAACTTGAGTACCGTCCAATGAGATTGTTCTCATTGCGGGTAGCTTCCTTTTCCTAGAGAAAGGTATAATGGCTGTTTTCAGTGGGTTAATATTAAGCCCCACTCCAGCGCACCATGCCTTGGTCAGGTTTAGTGCTCTTTGCACAATATCACATAATGTGCTTTCGTATTTGCCTCTAGCTATAACGACAATGTCGTCTGCATACCCTTGACAGCGAATTCCATTATCGGTCAGTTTTTGTAGGAGTTCATCTACTACAAGACTCCACAATAAAGGAGATAAAACTCCCCCTTGTGGGCAACCTCTGCTGGTTTTCAGCTGTATTACCTTGTCTGCTACACTAGTTTCCGCCGTTCTAGTCTTAAGCAGAGCTTCTACCCATTGACAGACGGGCGCTTGTACCTGCCTTCTCTCCAACGCCTTGCATACCCCCGTATGTGAGGCATTATCGAAGGCGCCTTCTATGTCCAGAAATGAACATATTACGGTCTCTCCACAGTCAAATGCGCTCTGTATCTCCGTCGTTAGCTGGTACAGGGCAGTGTCCGTGGACCTTCCCGCTCTATACGCATGCTGACTGGAGTGTAGTGGCTTCCGCCGCAGAGTGTTTGACCTGATCTCATTGTCTATGATCTTCTCCATCGTTTTCAGTACAAAGGAGGTTAGACTAATTGGTCTGAAGGACTTCGCCAAGGAGTAGTCCCTTTTCCCAACCTTGGGTATAAATATTACCCTGGCTCTCCTCCACACAGTTGGAATGTATGACAATGCAAGGGAGTCCCTCATTATCTTTACCAAGTGTGGGATAATTTGATCGCCGCCCTGTTGCAATAACACTGGCAAGATACCATCCACCCCTGGAGACCTATATCGTTCAAACGAGTTCATGGCCCATCTCACTGAGTGTTGCGTAAACAAGTTTTTAGCTAGTTCCCAGTCAGATTGCGATGGTCTCATTTTCCCTATATAGGACTCAGATTCAGGCGCAGATGCATCTGGGAAGTGAGTCGACAACAAAGTCCGCGCTCTTTCCTCTTCACTAGTGGTGTACGTACCATTAGGAAGCTTGATAGCTAGTTTAGTTTCTACCTTGTCTTTGGCTAGCGCTCTGTGAAGCCTTGCCGCTGCCGGCGTGGAAGTGATGTCTTCACAGAAGCTCCTAAAACTTTCCCTTTTAGCTTTCCTGATTTCCTTACTGTATGCTGTTAGGCTAGCTGCATACTCTCCCCAGCATCCATTGCGCTTAGCTTTGTTAAAAAGTCTTCGCACTGTTTTGCGTAAGGATGAGAGGTGCTGAGACCACCATGGAGTCTTGGATTTCTCCTTCGGTTTGGTTTCAGGACAGCTACAGTGGAAGGCATCAATGACGACGTCATTGAATCTTCGCACCCTGTTCTCTAATTCTATACAGTCTGTCTTCCTTTGAATGTGCCCTATACTAGGCAGATTTAGGCTTAATGTGTTGCTGAAATTCTCCCAGTTCGTTCGTCTGGGGTTCCTGCTTGGATTACTCTTCGTTATCATAGCGCTCAGCTTAAATTGGATGATTCTGTGATCGGACAGAGAGGGTTCTGAGGAAACCTCCCACTGCGAGATCAGATCGTCAGCCAGTTTGCTGCTGAGTGTTATGTCGAGTACTTCCTCTCTAACTCTGGTAATGAATGTTGGTCTGTGCCCAACATTATGTATACTTAGATCACTGCTTATAATATATTCTAATAAGGACTCACCGCGTCTGTTGGTATCGGTGCTGCCCCACTCCACATTGTGTGCGTTGGCATCACACCCAATAATTATCGGCAGCTTTGCCTTCTCGCAATACCTTATTAAGTCCTGGACTTCTTTTGGGGGAATGGAGTTGTCCCCAGCAAAGTAAGCGGCCGCTAAAACTACGTTTATGGAGCTTTTGGCTACCTCCAGTCTTATCTGCACCGCTACCAGGTCCTGCGTTAAATATTCTGTAATGCAAAAGTATTCAATATTGTTCTTAAGCACTATACAAGCTCTAGGCCTCTCAGATGAGAGATCCCATATTACCTTATTCTTTGTTTCCTTCAGGCCCCTTACCTGGCCTTTATAGACCCACGGCTCCTGCACCAGTACTATGCCCAGATCTTCCGAGGCAAACCTCCTCGCTATAACGGCCGAAGCCGCTCTAGCGTGATGGAGGTTGACCTGGGCTACTGTCATGAGCGGGGTCATTACAATTGTGGCTCGTCCACCTCCGAGAGCCGTAAATCGCTCTCGCTCCTCCTATCGAGCTCGAGTTTGCTCATGTCGAGCCCCTCGATCAGCTCCTGTGTGGAGGGAACCTCTGTGCTCCCCTGAGCAGCGTTACTGGGAGGAGGGATGGTCGATGAAGGCGGCGCAGAGGTTAGAGGTTTTAAAGAAGAGTCCTCTTCACTCTGCACCTGCTTCGAGGCTGCTTCGGAATCTTCCGCGACCTTTGGTCGCCAGGGCCTTATGGTAACGAAGCTGAACCTATAGTTCAGCCGATAACCATCCCTCCTCATTTTACTGAAGGACTCCTCGTCTACACCAACGACTAATCGTATGCCGGTGTCCTCCACGTTGCTACTTACGATACGCCACGCCGAGGTATGGATACCCTCATTTTGGGCGTTCAGCAGTCCGATGGCGTGCTCGATGGGCTTGCCCGCGCTCCTAGGGAGGAATACCATCATCATGTGTGTAGGAGGTATCTCCTCTCCTCTCCTCGTGCACAGCTTCGTACCTTTCCAGGCTCCAAGCGTGGGCGTCACCTCCGCAAGCCATGCTGCAGTATTGTCGTCTTTACAGTCGACTAGTAGCAGTCCTGGCCGGAAGTAAACTCCACAAAAAGCCAGCGGGTGGGTCCATCCCTTGAAGACCTCGTCCATTATGGCCTCTTGCAGGTTTGTCAGGTCCTCTGAACTCAGCGTTACCGCCGGATAGTTCTCGGGCAACACCGCCAGCCGGATACCTTTGAGGGCATCCGAGTAGCTGGTGGGCTGTCCAGTCCCAGCCGCCGGCAACACCAAATCCTGAGTTCCCTCCTGGCCTGCCGAGTTCGGTTGTGGAGGAGGTGGGTGGGCCCGCTGCCTTTTGGAGTCGGGTGCCTGTGGTGTTATTTGCCCGCTTCTCCGCTTAGTAGCGGGTGCAGGTTGCTGATTTGTTGTTGTTGGTTTCCCGCTTCTCCGCTCTACAGCGGGCGCGGGTCTGTGTTTTACCTTTGGTTCCCCGCTTTTCCGCTTATCTGCGGGTGCGGGTTCGTTTTCTATTTGCATCCTTAGTCCAGCCATCTCGCGAGCTGTTTCAGGAGGCTTTCCCTGCTCCAGGTACCTTAGATACCACTTGACGCCCGATCCGGAAAGCCCAGATCTCCTTCGGTCATCAAGGGCTCCTGGCTTCCCTGGAGAGGGCAGATGCGGTGGTTTGCCCCTTCTGGGCCTGCGCCTTCTGACCACCCTAAAAGGCTCGCTGGGGTTGGAACTGGGGGACGGGTGCCTTTTTGATGATGTTGCTGGGGATGTTGAGCGCTTACTGGAGGCAGATGCCCCGCTTGTTGGCTCGTGCCCAGATTTGCCCGTGGTCATATCCCCACTGGGTACCTTCTCCCGGTGTCTCGCTACATCCCTACTTGTTGAGGGCCCGTCACTATCGTCCCGAGCGTGCTCGGCGAAGAGGGCTGCCTCTGCAGGGGAAAGGTCTGAGGGGAGGGGGTTTTCCCTTCTCCCTTTTTTGTTGCTGTTGTTTTTTGTGTTGGTGTTGTTGTTGTTGTTGTTGTTGTTGTTTTTTTGTTGTTGCGTATTCATCTTGTTCTTACGACCGCTTTCTCACCGAGGCAATACTCACGGTCTATGTTTTATATTGGGGAACTCTATCGTCCGCCGCGCCATCGCCCCTTGTCGCGGTAAGGCCACCGTTACTCCTCGATTCGGCCCTGTGTCGATGAGGCGCCGTTATACTACAGCCGGTTGTCCTCCTGGCTGCAAACCGTCCAATGGGCACGGTGTCGCTTAACACCCTGGATTAGGAGGTGGCAGTTCTAGGTCATCGTGCTCAAGCGGTATCTACCATCCAGTTGAGGCATCGCCTGTCCGACGGTGCCCCCCCTCGATGGCAGGATCCGTTTTGAGCTTCGATTAAGCCCCTGCACCACGTCAAGGTGCCTGCCCTAGCAGAGGAAATATTGACTAAGAAAAGAGTGAAAAATTTATGTACTGTATTGGACGAATTTCCGTCATCGGGTTCGGGTCAAGTTCGGGTTCGTTGTTGTGCCATCTTCAGTGTCATTTTACGAAAATTATTCCAATATAGGTAAACTTTTTCACCTGTCAAAAAACAGAAGATAAAATGAAACAAAGATGTAAAAGCTATTGGAGTGATTTGCTACCGGTAACGAAAGTTTAGCTACCGATGCAGAATCTACCTGCTATCTTTTTTTAATTCAAAAATCCTTATTTTAATTCATGCTTTTTAATTTTTTTAAAGGCGTGCCATCGAAGGCGAATCCATACAAGGTGGTGTTATAAATACAACTAGAAAATTCCTATGTATTTTGTTTTTGTTTCTGCGTAAGAGTTGTCAAAATTTAAACACATTTTGTTTTTGTTTTTACGGCTTTTGAAAGCTCATACGCAAAAGTAAAAACAAAATAAATGTAGGTGAATAAAAAAAAATCAAATTAGCTGCTCTTATGCCATCACCTTCTATAAATTCGCCTTGCGTTCCATCCAACCCTCAAACTTTTCCTAAATGTTTATTCATTGAAAAGAATATTTTATGAATTGGAACATTATTTAGCAGAAAAATTTAACTTTTCTCACTGGGTCGTCATAAAATGGCACCAAACTACTCGGGATTTAATTTGCACCTGTTTCATTAATGCCCACAGACCATAACTGTTTGGACTTCGAAATAACTATCGGTTCTTTTTTTCATCCCTCCAAAAATAGTTGGGACTGAGCCGAAAGGCAGAGCTGCTGGTGCTCTTCTAAAAGGTAGTTAAATAATAATTCTATTAATTTTTTTCTGTTGACAGTTATTATAATAATAATAATAATAATTGGAACCATTTGGGCGTTCAAAAAAATCGACTTTGTTTCGTCTAAAAAAATAACCTATTCAGAGTAAAGCTCTTGCACCTATTCTAGGAATTATTGTAATCAATCTATAATAAATAACTAGTGCTTTCATATTGCATAACAAAAAACATGCTGTTTTCTTATTTTTTGAATCCGTGCATATGGTTCGAACCCCTTAACTCCCGCTGGCGAATGCGGCACTGTCGAATATATATGCACATACATATGTACATATGTATCGCCTTGTAATAAAAGAAAAAAAAATATTCTAAATTAATTGTCTTCAGATGTCTTCATAGTCTCATGAATTGTTACATATGTTGTATGTAGGTATGTGTGTACATGTATATGTTTGTTTGTTCATCGTAACGACTGTAAGTACCCCGCAAAGGATTTGTTATTCTCGCTTGAAAATAGCCTCATGACAATAGTAATCAAAATTTTGATTTTCAGTATTTGAAACACTGATAAGTAAATAAAAATAGATAAAAATAAATCAAAACTGTCATAAAAGTTAGTGCTTATATTTTTCCCACAGATTAAAAAGTGGCCCAACAACAAGAAACCGTAACTAGATGCATTTATTTGAAAGTTTGTTAAAAATTACTTTATTGATTCGATACCAAGAATAAAATAATTGCGCAAGCTGTTGAAGTGAGCGCTTTTTGGACTGAGTTTGTATAGTTTTAAGCAAAAAGGGATTTGCTTCTCCTAAGTTATATTTCTTGCTAACAAATTTGAGAAACGTGGTTTAAAAAAGGTCGTTTTGAAATTTGAAGAAAAGCACGAGGGGTAATGATTCAATAATGAAAGGTTTGCTACATTAGCAGCTCCGCCCTCCCCCTCTTTCGTCACTTGCCATCTCCTTCAGTTAAAACCACGTTACTTCTTTCGAATTTTATATGTGAACCTTATCAAATATTTTCAAATAGTAGTAAAACTTTAACTTTTACAAAAACGCATGGAGCCGGATATGCGCTGATATTTTTTCTCGAAATAGTGAAAAGCCTGACCTAAGTATTTTAAGAAAATTCAACTATTTTATTATAAAAGTTAGAATGCATATTTATATTTCATTAAATCGAATGAGTATGTAGATGATTAGCTAGAATAGTTGGTCCTTTGTCAGACCAAACAAATTATTTTGTAATCTTACCAACAAGTTGGCCACTCTAAATTCATACTTAACTGCCATAACCCCCACAGCTTCGTCCTTTTACAGGAATTCGTAATTTTCCGCCTTATTAAGCGAATCAATTTATAAATATGGAGCACTTAATCTTTGAATAAAAATTACAAAATAACCATTACCGAACAAGTTTATTTGATGTCATAAATAAATCAAACGAAAGTCAATGAAAAATTTTTGAAAAAAAAATAAACATCAAGCATAAAAAAAAGACACAACGCGTTCCCTAAACGCTCACACACGGTACTCTAGAGGACTTTCCTTTCACTCCATATTCGAAGCGATCCTCAAGGTGTCCCCTTGCACTACTGCACTCCGCATTTGGCTGGATGTGATAAGATTTGTCCCACAAAAAAAAAAACGAGATGCATGTAAATCACAGACGTAAATCAAATTACGGATGCCTCGAGAACTGGGAGGGAGTTTGAGTGAATCTGTTCATATGACTCAGAATATTACATGCAGTTCAAACGAGTTTGTGTTCTTTTAATTTTATAAAAAATTTACATTTTAGCAGCACAGTTTCTTATATTTATCACTAAATGTACAAAAATTCATTTTTCTACTTACATATGATAATGGTATTTGTTAATTAAAATCAATGTTGGTCTAACCAACGAGCTTCCAATCCGTTTAGTTTAGTTTGATTTTCCCTCATTAAAGTGTTGGTTCGACACTTTTTTTTTAAGTCTGAATGAAGCTAAGTTTACAGATTGGTAGAGAGCTAAAATATTGTAGAGAATTATTTGGCTTAAATATGCGGAACACTTATTTTAGCATTTCAAACAAACAAAGAAAACAATGCCGCACTCCTGTTATTTTGACTACGGGTATTTATGCAAAGTGAAGACATATCGAAAATGAGTGATTTTGGGCCAAGATTTTGAGTGGCCATTTCCAATTTTAATTGACTTAAATGGTTTATAAAAGTAATAGAAAGTGAGGAGTTTTTGAAAAGTGGAAATATTTTTAGTAGGGTGAAAAACTATTTTAGTTGGAAAATTTCTTTTAAAGCTCAAATAAGCCGAGCACAAAGCAAACTTTATACTAATTTTCAACGCACTTCCCTATATAATTAACTCTATCGTGGACAAACCGGCAAACGCCGTTAAATTCGTGTAAAAACAAGCAAATTTATATTAACTAATGTTTTTCTAATATTACTGTCCATTGGAATTGTAATTATCTCAAGCCTGTTTCCGACAGAAACAATGCTACTGTTCCTTTATGCAAACTCGAAGATGTTTTGATTCACAGATTGGCTTCTTACGCGAGTTGTTTTTTTTTTTTTTTTTTTTTTTTTTTTTTTTTTTTAGTATATGAAGAAGTGTAAAAATCAAAAAGTAGAAAGAAAACTACATCAAAAGAAGTGAATATTAAAAACTTAAGTTGCGTTTTGTGTTCTTATAGACAAAAACGGAAGGATACAGCAAAAAAAAAAGAGGTGGAATATATCAACTTGTTCAAGAACTCGAAGATGTATCTGAAGTCGATCTAGAAGCAGGCCAAACTTCAGACGAGGAATCCGACATAGGAGATGAACTTCCCGAGTTGCAATAATTCTAATGAAAGCTCAGATGATACCTCAGAAGACTAGCCAATATTTGTTGTGAGGCGGGGACTGTAGGCGAGTGGTTTGAAAACGTCAAAGAAATATCGCAATTTAATTTTGATGTTAGAAACTATGGTGTGGAAATTTTCGTCCTAGCTTTGATAACACGTTCATGTCAGACACAAGGCAAACATTGCTTGATTCAACAAAGAATCGTCCACGTACTCGAAATGCATAAGTTCCTGAATATTTGCTTACTTTCACGGTCAAATGAAGGCTGTCAAAATTTGTTACTTATGTTCATGCGGTATTCAGGCATACCATGACTGCTCTCAGATTTGAACAGCTCTTGGGTTAAATTCTTCGTACCACACTTGAAGGATTTTGTTAAATGATTTTCATAAAATATCAAATATATGTTTACAGAGTGTTTACTAAATTTGCTAAAGATTGATACAGTTGTTTGGGAGATATACCTAAAGTGAGTAATGCGACGTCTATTTCAAAAAATTTTAGTTTCCTATTGCTTCGAACCGTATCCTGCATATTAAGCTAGATTTTTTTTAATTATAGTAAATGTCAAGTGTGTCCCGAGTGTGGATGAGTTTTGTGAGGAAATTTCGGAGATATAACTATTTTCTCTAAAGTGGGCGTTGTCATGCCCATTTTTGCAATTCACACAAGGACTCCCTTCTCCAATCTATCCATTTTATAGTTTCACAAGGGAGAGGTACTAAATTCTGCTTTTCGAAATTCTTTTGGATGAAAATTCTGTAAAAATCAAAAAAAAAATTCTGTCCAGCCTAAATTCTTTTGGTTCAATATTCTGTATTTAAAATTCTGTATGATCAAAATGATGGAGAACTGAAATTCTGTATATTGAAATTCTGGAATCAAAATTATTTTCGATCAAAATGCTGTAAAAATATAACCAAATAAGCAGATAACCTGATAAGCACGCTTACCTGAATAGCACATTTATTTTATGAATAATGGAATTCCGATTTTATAGAATCAATGGTATATATACATACGTCAATTAAAGAAAAATTCAAAAATTCATTCAAAACAAAAGTTATTACATTATAATGGCGAAACAATTGTTATATTATTAAATTTTTAGCAATTCGCTTTAGAAAAGAAACATGCCTTAATATAAGCCTTTTTTTTTGTTATTCTTTTAATTCTGTTGTTTGCTTTTACAGCCTTCTTCGTTTGACTAATTTTGTGACCATTTTGAAATTTCTGAAGCTATAAATACATACAAACATATGTACATTTGCTTTATGTAAATCTGTTTTGATAATATAGGAAACCATATGGGTCAAGACAAGTCATGTATTGGCAGTATTTTGTTTTGCAAAACTCTGTATTGAAAAACCGGATGAGCATATGGATAAATCAAAAAAGTGCGCACTTTTTTTATTTATCCATATGCTCTTCCGGCTTTTCAATGCAGAGTTTTGCAAAACAAAATACTGCCAATACATAATTTTGATTTACAGAATTTAAAATTACAGTGTTCCGCAATACAGAATTTTAACAGTACAGAATTTTGAATTACAGATTTTTGAATACAGAATATTGAATACAGAATTTTAAATACAGAATTTTGAACCAAAATCATATTGTACCCAACCCGTTTCACAAGCCTTTTTTTCATTTCAACCTTCCTTGGGTCGAGGGCAATGTGTTAACCTAGTTTCGGTGAGATATCCCAATATTCGGTTTATCTGCTGCACAGGCAGACGAACGGACGGACACTTTCATAAAATTTAATAATTAGAAAAAACTCTTGCGGCTCTTGATTCTTTAGATGATTTGAATTATCTGCCATTTGGATTTAACAGATTAGAAAAAAAATTACACCGGAAAATAACATACTAACCAAAATTTAGAAACAAACATCTTGTAAACCCTTTTTTTTGTACAAAAATTGTATTTGCTGTCAAAGCTGATTTATTTAAATTGTCAAATAAAAAAACAAAAACTGATGTAAAAATAGAAATCATAAAATAATGAACATAAATATTCAAATTAAATGTAACGGTTTCAATTCGGTTGGTATTGATATTCGAAATTTATCGTCATGTCCAGTGAAGTACCCAAGCCGCGTACTAAAAAAGTCGAGCTCTATGCTTGTGACTTCGAAATCAGCGCGAGAGTACCACGCGAACTCTTCAACCAATTTCTTGAAAACGAGATCAATTATCTCGGCATCCGAGGTTGGGCGCAGGAGATCGAAGATGGATGTATCAAGGGTCGGCTTGAGGGAGGGCTATCTAAAATTGATAAACTCAAAACTGTACTAAGAAATTCGCCGCAATTTGGATCAAAAATTATTGGCACGGTTTTTGGAGAATTGAAAAAAATTAAGAAATACAATTTTATGAAATTCGAAGTTATCTGTTAAATTGGAGGGGTTTGAAGAAAAAGTAAAAACTAACAATACCAAACAAGTAAAAAAGGCTGGAGAATTCGCAAATACCGAACTTCACAAAATTAACACACATTTGGTTTATGCATAATCTATGTATGTATGTATGTACATATGCATAAGAATTATTTTTGGTTTTGCACTAAATACGCTGCCGTACTTCTCACTATCTGCTGTTGTAAAAGATCCTGCGGTTATATTCTGAAATCAGAGGCGCGGGTGCAAATCAGATTGTGAAGCAAGGCCGTATTTGTGAAAAGACGAATTTAATATAAGCTACAAGATTGACCAAAATGTTAAAGAAATTTGTGTATCTGTATCTATGTATGTATGTTAAAAAAAAATAAACCACAAACAAACCGAAGGACGAGTGTTTTTGTGTGAACCAGGACGCGCCTTGCTGCGACTTTCCTCTAAGAAGATTAGTTCACTCTTTTACTCACTCAATCAAACTGAAGCTTCCGAATTCATCGAAATCAAATGTTTTTGCAGAATATTGAAAGTTTTTTGGTTAGACCAAATGCATTTACAACTATTACTACTGTAAGTATGCGATTTTCTCAAATCTTAGATTTTTCTGCACAAGATTGTCAGAGTTGTAGGGGTTTTTGTCCCAACTCCCTACCGATATCTACACCAAGGTAACTCTGAACTTTTGTAACTTTGTGTCCTCCTCCTCTACGTCACGAAAACTCCTAGAGCAGTGACGCCAGGTGACCGCTGGGGCACAAGCCATGATTCAATTGAATCATGGGCACAAGCTATATGAAATATTAAATTATAGTATAGTAGTGTCGGCAAGAAGGTTCATAGCTAACTATCTATATGGGGTTGTCACGTGTTCAAAAAGACGAATTTAATTCAGTTATATACAAATTATGCGAAATATGTAAATATGGGTACCAAAAAGTTCGATTCGCTGAGGGCAAGACTTTTAGCATATAAAGGGTTGCCACCCGCTTGAGAAGTCGCATTTTGTCAAATTATACACAAGTTATATAAGATTGTTAAATATTGGTGACTAAGGATTCATTTTGCTGAGAAGAAAGTCTATAGCTAGCTATATTTTAAAGAAGGTTACCATCTGCTTAACAAGTTGAATTTAATCCTACGACTAGTGTTGTGGTCTGATAGACCAATTTGAAAAATTTTGCTTAGAATTTTGGGGTTTCTTAACATTTTTCGGCAAACTATTTCTGTTTAATCCACAGAGACTTTGTCAAAAAACGTTATCGGTGGTGTTAATTGAATCTATTGCAATTTAGATCGACATATAAGTTCACTAAATAGACGAGTAATAACCTTGACTGTTGTTTAAAAATATAATAAACACTCTAACACATTTGGTATATCCAATGAGTTTGTTGAGTAGTCGCAAGTATACAATACTTTGTGGTATGTTAAACCAAAACATATGATCAAACTCACTTCCAATCACCAGTAGTCGTAGGGTTAAATAAATTTACATAAGTTATATGAAATTGTAAAATATGGGAATTAAGACATTTAGTATTGCTAAGAGCAAGTTTATAAATATATTTTGAAGCGGTATGAGTGTCAAATTTTTCGTTTTGGCGAAGACAAAAGGGTTGCCACCTGTTATATGTGACAGGAACTGAAATCCATTCTCTGTTTATATAAAGGCAACTAAAAAATAAATATACATAGGTAGGGCAACGTTTGCCGATTGTCTCAGTTTCCGAGACCTTTGTGACAATTTCTGCCCCTATCTCACGACGGATTCATATATATTCACCTTAAGCGTGTGAATCGTTAACGGATTGTCCATTGTCACTATCTAAGGATGCATTAATTTCTGGTTAATATATCCGCCGAGATGAAAACGTAATTCGTCAGAAAAAATGATTTTTCGACCGAACTCGATGTCCATTTCTTTAGCCTCATTTCCTAATATAGTTCAAGCGTTGCTTAAAGCGATTCATTTCGTTACACGGGGATATCATACTGAGTTTCTGTCAAGATTTTCAGCGGGAAGGATCTGTCACCGTCATGTGATTGAAAAAAAAAACCCTGTAAAAGAAACGAAATAAAAACAACAGTGTCACAAGTAAAGCCCACAGTTTTTAACAAATCTGTTTTAAAGCGAGGTGCGAAGTCTAAGCAGTGTATTTTCGTTTTCCATTTTCGTCACTGCTTTTAGAAAAATAAGACCATTTGCTTTAGTAATTCAATAAAACTCAAAACGCGGACTAGTGTAACTTTTGGTGATAGTTGATAGACTAGTAGAGGTAAAGAAATAAAAAAAAAGTTTAGTCGATGGGTTTTATAACAGACCTTTTTCACCTACATATTTCAATAACAATTCAGATTTGTTGTTAAGTAAGTTGCATAAAGAATTTAGTTTAGGCAATGTACAAAAACCAGACCTGTTAAATTTCAAGTACAATTAGTACTCAATACAAATACTTTTTAAAGTACTTATAATGAATACGTAATGGTTTTCTAGCTACATTGAAATTAGAACTCGAGTACAAGTACTTGTAATTGGAAAATATTTGGAAATACCATCAAGTACTGAAGGTACTCGAAAGTACTCGAAAATACTTGCTGAAAGAATCGCAATCCTTCTCCAAGTATTTCACAGTAATTGAAAGTAATTGAAAGTACTTGGAAGAGGATTGAAATTCTTTAAGCGAGTATTTTCGAGTACTTTCGAGTACTTTCGGTACTTGATGGTATTTCCAAATATATTCCAATTACAAGTACTTGTACTCGAGTAGTAATTGACACAAATGTAATGTGCTTGAAAAGTATTAAGTACTTCTCTGGAAAGCCAAAGTCCTTAAATTGCTACTTAGTACGAATAGTACTCATGACTTAACAGGTATGACAAAAACATCTTCGAATTTTCATTTATGTAATGACATAAGGTACAATTCAATTCATTTTTTTGTACAAAATTTTTTACTCGTAAAAGCTTTGAAAGTATACATATAAATATATATTTCAATTATTTTACTGCCATCCTTTTGAGTGAGTTGCTCTATTATTTTAAACACAGAGAAGAATTAAACCTGCTTTATTAAATATAAGTATAACTGTTGTATTATATAATAATCATAGCAATTGACGAAATAAAAATTTGAAATTTTTCTACATACATATCTCATTTGAAAATCAAAACAATTTTATAATCTTTCATTCGGCAAATAACAATTAAAATTTACTGTTATGTCCAAAGAGGAATTATTTTCCTTTGATTTCGATTTAAAGGGTAATTTTCCAAAAGATATGATTACCAAATTTCTGGAAACACAAGTCAGTTTGCTGGGATTACGTGGCTGGGCGAAAGAAGTTGGCAAGGACAGAATTAAGGGGCATATTGAGGGCGCATTGCCGAATTTGGATAAGTTTAAAAAAGTCGTCGAAAAAGCAGAACAATTCGCATCGCAACTCAGCGAAGTTGTCTTTACCGAAGTGAAGAAGATAGAGAAGTACACGACGGAGGCTTTCGAAATAAAAAAATAGAAAATAGCACATATGTAACAATGGGAAATCAGTAATGCAACGGAATGCAATTTAAAAAGAGTTGGCCACAACTTGACTGTTTCAGGACAGATGGAATTCACAGTCAGCCGCATGGTGGAACAAATTTTGAAATATAAATATTTCGGAAAATAAAGCAACTATAAAATCATATTGTTATGATATTTTTGTAAAAGTTTATATACTTGGCGAATAGCTTGGGACATGGTATTGATTTGACAGGCCAACATTTGACAATCTGCTTGTCTAGAAACCAGACTATACTTTTTCGTAGGAATTTGAGAGTAGGGGTTTTCACAAAAAATATGCTCAAGTTTAGTCAGGCTTCTGTGTAAAAATTTTGTTGGCCTGTGTTAACAGAAAACGATGATGGCATCACTCATTATAATTCATATAACGTAGTGCCGATAGGCCAAAAACGAAATTCAGATAAAATTTGTTTTTTCTTTTGGTGAGTGAATGTCAAATTTCAGCTACATATAATTTCCAAAAGGAAATGGAAAAAAGTATAAATGCCTCTAGGCGGCCGCCGTAGTCGAGTGTGTAGCGTGTGTGCGCTTCATTCGGTGGGGCCCGGGTTCGAATCCTGGCCGGGGCAAGTGACATCAAAGGTTATAGACAAAGTTTTTTCTAGTAGCGGTCGTCCGTCGGCAGGGAACGGCAAACCTCCGAGTGAATTTCTGCCATGAAAAAAACTTCTCAAAAAAAAAAAAACAGTTCGCCGTTCGGAGTCGACGTAAAACTGTAGGTCTCTCAATTTGTGTTTCAACAACAATACGCACATTACAAATCGTAGGAGAAGTTCGGCCAAAATCACTTAAGCGGTTATAGCGCAAATTAAATAGAAAAAAATAAAGGACTCTAATTTTGTGAGGAACCGTTCGTCTACCGGCGTACGTATTTATTTCAAATAGACATTTGTTGTTGTTTGCAATGAATTAAGTTTATTTTTAAAACTTAAGCGAATATTATTTAATTAGCCCTTCGTCGATTCAACGAGCACTGTAGTTTGGCCCTTATGGTTTCGGAGATATACATAGTTGCACCTAAGTTGACGGTGCCGCGCCTATGTTTTCAAAACCAAATGTTCTATGGTTACTGAAATATATATATAGTTTTCTTTGGATTTAATAAAACATCGTTACGTGGGCGTGCTTATTATCCGAGTTCGCCCATTTTCAATACCAACCTACAATCTCAATAGTTACTCGAGTTATACGAAGCAAGGACGGACGGATAGGCAAATGTGGCTTAATCGATTTTTAATTGCATTCTGAACATTTTGGTATGTATCTATGTATCTCTGTCGCTTAGGGTGTTGAGTTTTATATTTTGCTCAGAAAATAATCGTTATTTCGTGAATTTTATATTTTTTTTAAGGATTAATCGTTATTTTTTGAGTTTTATTTATCGCTTTTATATAAGCTTTTCACTGAAATTAAGTTTTTTTCTGAGAAACAGAAAATAGAATTAAAAAAATAATGATTATTTTATGAGCAATAAATAAAACTCAAAAATTAATGATTAATGATTAAAAAGTTATAACTGTTATGGTTCCTGGTTTTTGTTTGTTGTCTTATATACATATGTATAAAAATCTCGTGTCACGTTGTTTGTGATCGAACTTCTCCGAAACAACTGGGCCGATTTTTATAAAATTTTGTTTGTATATTTGGTAAGTATGAGAATAGGTCGCAAGGTATATTTTATGCTTGGAAATGGCTTTTTATCTGTTTGACAAGTCAAATTTTATTAAAATATACACAAGCTATACGAAATAATAAAATATTTATGCCTAGCGGTTCGTCTCGGAAAAAAAGGTTTATAGCCAACGTTTATGAGAATTGCCACCTATTTTATTTTATTTTTATTTTTTTTTTCCCCGATTCGGCGAGAAGTGTTGCACCTATATTTCGAAGAGGGATGGCCACCTGTTTGAAACGTCACAATTTATTTAATTATAGACAAGTTCATAAAATATTAAAATAAGAATATCAAACGGCTCGTTTCGATGAGGAGCACGTTTATAGCAAGCTATATTTTTAAGAGGGTTGCCACCCGTTTGAAAGTCGAAATTAATTTAATTATACACAAGTTATATGAAATATGCAAATATGGTTGCCATATTTCGCTGAGGAAAATGCTTATTGCATATAGTGGTTGCCACCTGTTTAAAAAGTCGAATTTAATTAAATCAGACTCAAGTTATATAAAATATTGAAATATCGTAGTCAAACCATTTACTTCGCTAGGAGAAATTTTATGGGTATATTTTGAAAAGGGTTGCCACCTTTTTTAAAGTAACAGTTTAATTATGTATATCTTGTGTATGGTGTAAAATTTTAAAATACGAGTTTCAAACGGTATCGGCGAGGGCGACAATAATATGCTTTTATGAGGGTTGCCACCTGTGGCAGAAATCAAAATGCGATTTCTGGTTGCATATCTAAGGGACAGTTAATAAAAAAATATATAGGCAGGACAACGGCTAACAATATTTTAAAGACTTACGAAAGTTTTAGCATGAAAAACATTGTGAGCAGTATAAAAAAAAATTGGTGTGCCAATATATTTCCCCGACAATGTAAGCATTTTTTCTGTAGACTGTCGTTTTCCAAGTGGTATTTTCCTATACTAGAATTATAGTAAAATTCTAACAAGCCTACGAGTAATTCATTAACCCTGCTGTTAGGTTAAAAAAAACTTACGAATCTTAGGTTAGAGGACCATTTGGTCCATACTGCAGTTTTCATACAAAATAACAATTTAATCTTAGTCTTTATATTTAGTTTGGTTCAATACTTGCTAAATATTAGTATTTTATTATTTACTCAACTCTGGTAAAACCCAGCACCAGTGGCCTGCTCTAAAAATGCTTCTAGTTCAGGAGCTCAAAAGCGAGGAATTTGTAGTTGCTGCTAGTCTAAGTCTGATGTAAAATGCTCCATTTGCAGTGCGTTTATTTGCAAAACCAACCGAAAAACATTTTTTTGCTCATCATGTAGTGCCAAAAAATATCGAACAAACTAATAAATACATATTTTTGGAAAATTAATGTAAAGAAAATCAAAGAAAATATACTATGGACCAAATGGTCCCTTAACCTAAGATTCGTAATTTTCAATTTATCTTAGTCCAGTTTTAAGTCAGAGAATTAAATTTTCGCACATAATATTGTTTTATAAAAAGACCACCTGAGCTGAAAAATTTAGACAGTATATATCACCGTTCCAAAGTTACAAAGAAAACAAAAAAAAAATTGGACCAAATGGTCTTAACCAAACAGCAGGGTTAATCTAAACTTTCCTTTGCATTTCACCTCAATTCTAGAAACCCAAACCTTGACGTCGACCAGCTGATTACAATAATAACCCATCACTTTTACTTGGCCCTTAGGTCAAATTTCCAAATAACGAAGTAACGAAGGTCTCCAATCTTTTAATATCCATTGGCAGTCCTGAGCAATTTATGTTGATTATATGCATGCCGATCAATAGCCGAAAAATATGTCAAACATTTTTTTTTATCTATCGTGGTCATTTCGCATCAACAACTGTAAGCAATCTAAAGCTTTTGTTAATTTCGAGTGTGTAACACAAATGAAGGATCTAAATTAAGTGGCTTTTCAAATTGATGCAATGTGTTTTTGATGTCTTCTAATAATTGACTCAACTGCAATACGCAATTCTCAATCTTCAATCAATCTCTAACTGTCTGTTTTGTGTGTGCAATTGATGTGGGCGTGTAAAAAGTGCTACAAAATCGACGGATATCGAAGAAGAAGCATAGCCGGAATTTATAAGTAGAAGGCGGCGTAACGAGAATTTTCGAACACTAATGAGGGCACTAATGAGTATGATTAGGGAAATTGTAGCGTTAAGTATGGTTCCACTAAACTATCAATATATGATTACGCACACACACACACACACACACACACACATATCCACACAGATACTTGCACATTTATGACATCATTCTGCGCTGGTTGCCTTCTGCCTGACCAAATAAATAATGATGTGATGTCTGGTGTGGCTGCCTGTGGGTCATTTAGTAATTCATCTTCCGATTCCTCGTTGAGTGATAGCCTGCTCGTTGACTGGCGCTGTTGGTGTTGTTCGCTAGCTGGTAGTTTTGCTGGCTTTCAAGTTAGTAGTTGTTAGCCGTTTTTTTTTTTTGTATCTTCCTGCTTTGCTTTCCCTACACTCATTGTGCTTTTGAGGTGTTTTGTTTTTGTTGCCCATTTTTTGCTTATCTTTGGGTCAAAGTGTGTATTTATTCATTTTCATTGTACTCGTTTCACTTTTCGCTGTCATACTACGAAATTTTGCTTTGCCCATTACGACGTTCGTTAAGATAACATAATTTTTTTTATTAAGTTCGTTTTTTTTTTTGTTATTATGTGCATTAGGGTGCATCACTCTCTGATAAAGAAAAACGAAACTCGGAATTACAAAATCTATTATCTTGTATTTGTATAGCTATCTTATCTGTATAACGTCAACCAAAACCTTTGTGTCACAATATTAAGATTTACGTTAGCTGAGCCGATTGGAAATCGCTCAAAAATAGTTATGATTCCGAATTTGTTTTAAAATTTTTGTAGCACCATGTCTAAACCAAAAGTTAATCATCTCATATCGAAGTTAATCCACATCACTAACTATTGCTGCTGTCCACACCGCTGTTTGAGGTTTAGAATTCATACAAGGTGTTAGACTCATTACAAATACAAGAACTCCATGTATATTATTTTCCCTTTGAGTTGAATGAGTGGAATGTAAAAGCGCAACAAAGATAGCGTGAATTTTCCAATATGGGCATAAATTGTAGCTCATGGGACGCTACCACCTTTTATGAATTCGCAGTTTGATAGTTTTTTTCACAAGCAGATTCCGCAAATCAGGGTTGGACAGAGGATTAAATGAGGATTAAATCTTGATCTTCCCGATCACGAGAAATTCAATTCACATTTTTGTATGGCGAAATCATGCAGATTAGCGAAACAAGTAGATACAATAACTGCGCTACTTACAAGATTAAGTTTTAGTTTGGACATGGTATAAGGTCAACATAAAAATGTATGGTGATTTGATTTTTTTTGAAATATTATTAAAAAAAATTTCATACCGGTACATATTTAAAGTAGTATTAAAACTAGTTCGGTTCTTTTACTTACGAGTACGTTATTATCTAGCTTCAAGTTAAAATTAATTGTTAATAAAAACATGGCTCTCGTCTGAAATTAGTGTAGATCTAATTGGGATATAAGAAAATCCCCCCAATAGTATAAACTATTCGGCTCGTCCAGAAATATCGTAGACACTTTTGCGAAAGCTATTTTAGGAGTGTGTGGCGAAATGAGTTTTAGTCCATCGTATCAATTTGCTGTTCGTTTATAGCCTGCTTTAGGTTATCAAAGTTAAACGATTAAAATAGATTGCATTATAAAAAATATCGGTTGCCACATTATACTTTATTGTTGACATTTTACAAACAATTAACGGTAAGTAAATAGAATTCCAACTGTCCAACACTACGATGGGAGTGCCCACTTAATACTTGTAACCTTTTCAGGTAATTTCTCAGCAAATATATGAGAAATACCATGATTTATTTAGCAATACATGCACTTAAGTATATACCGTTAGATGAGATATATACTTTTGATTATCTGCAGATGATGTAAAGCTAACAATCCGGTATTATGTTTTTTAAAAGTTGCCCGAAGTTAACGTTTGCTCCGATTTTTATCTTGTACATCCCAGACATTTTTGGATTCTTGGAAAGTTGGTTTCATAACCACGATATTGAAATCAGGGAAAATAAATGATATAACAAATTATATAACAATTGTTAAACATTTGTCAATATTTTCGATAACATTATGTATATATAAAATTGTTAAATTATAATCCCCACAAGGTAAGTTTTCAAGCCCAAGGGACACCTTTTTAACTTTTTTAACGCCATACTTCGTGATACGGCCTACTGTACCACTTTACAATTCTCTTGTAAGCAGCCGTTTAGAGTATGGCTTTCTAAGATTAATGTATATTGGAACGATTTTCCGTCATCCCTTGTCAAGTTTGGCTTGAAGACAAACCGGTTTCGGCGTTGTGCCATCTTCTAAAATGATTGTTTGTTTTTCTCACCATTCCTATCTCCAACCATTGTTGTTTTCTCATATTATTCCTAATACAAACCTGGCCAAAAGCTGTATAAATTATACTAAAAACATTTTATATTTCCAGTAAAAAACCTCAAGTTGTTTTACTGGGACACCCTAATGTGCAAATAAAGTTTTTCTTATATATTATTATTTTATTTCTCTGCTTTCTTTTGCCTTTTCCACAGTGTTGTTGCTATATGATTAATGTTTACGTTATCTTTATTCATTATGTTCTAATTTTTAGTCAATTTTTTTTTAGACAAAATCACTTGGTAGCAGTGAATGCATGGGAAGAATGGTAACTTAAATACATATGCTTGTAGTAATCCATGGATTAGTTATCAATGCTTAAACCATACTTAAGATTTATTATCCAAAAACTATTTGTTAAATGGCCTTATAAAAAACTAGCTGACTAGCCGGCACGCTTCGCAACACCACACAAATTAATGGCATACGATTATGATTATGTACATATATTATAACAAATTATTTAATAAGCACATAACTAAAACTAAGATTAAAACTATCGAATAAACAATGCCTTTTTGTGTACCCGCCTGAAGCGCAAGCAAAAAATCTGTCGGTTTTCCAACGCGAAAACCATGGACTTCGTAAATTTAATCCAATATCGGCTACAGCGTCACTTATCAGTTTAATTTTCAAACAAAATACATAATTCTACTTATGTGACTGATACATCTGAGTACCAATCAAATCTAAAAATAAGGGTTATAGAAATAACTTGACTCGAGTAAATAATGCAATATTCGATACCGAGACATTTCACATATTGCCCTTGACTCAAAATGTGCGTTGATATTGAAAATGGGCAGTCCAATCTTGTACCCCTTGTATTTATATAACCACGCCCACATAAAGGTGCTTTGTGAAAGTCAAATAAATACCATATTTCAGTAGCTATAATTTGCTCAAATTTGATACACAGGGGAGGGGTTGAGTTAACAAATTCCTCGGCTAGTTTTTCTCTAGAAAATGGTCAATTTAATTTAGAAGGTATAATTCCGAAAATTATGGAAATCGGGCGAAAATCTACCCTACATTTCATAATAGTAAATTACAACAATGAAAAAAATTAGGTATTCTTGTTAGTACTAAAATAATCTAATCAAATTTAATATACAGGATTGGTTGAAATCCAATGAACGGAATTAACGTGGCACCACCCACGAAACTAATTTATCAAACTATACCAAATTGTTTACACACCTTGCATTTCAACACAGTAAGGATAAATTATAGAAATCTGATATAATCGTCATTTAAAAAAAATTAATCATATATTATTAAATAAAGTGGAAAATTCGTATAAATTTGGTACGATGAACTTGATTGGGGAGAAAAATAGTAGTAGTAATTAATAGTAGCATTAGTAAAAAATAGTAGTAGTAATTAATAGTAGCATTAGTAAAAATAGTAGTAGTAGCTAGTAGTAGATATTTTTATAAATAGTAGTAGTAATTAGTGTAGTAATTAGTAGTAGCATTAGTAAAAATAGTAGTAGAAATTTTTAGGAATAGTAGTAGCAATAAGCAGCGGCATGAATGAATAGTAAAAATTGTAGTAGAAATTGGTAGGAATAGTAGTAGCGTTAGTAAAAATAATGGTAGGAATTAGTAAAAATAGTGGTAGTATCTAGTAGTAGACATTTGTAGAATTAGTAGTAAGTAATTGGTTGTAGCATTATTGAAAATAGTAGTAGAAATTAGTAGGAATAGTAGTGGAAATTAGTAAAAATTCTAGTAGTAATTAATAATAGAACTAGTAAAAATAGTATTAGAAATGAGTAGGATTAGTAGTAGTAATTAATCGAAGCATTAGTAAAAACAGTAATTTAGCACATGGATTGCTTTGTTTTACTTTTCTTCGTTTCCAGCTGTTGTATGTATGAGTTGAGAAAAGGCATATTTTCCAATTTGTTTTTGATCATTTGCAAATTATCTTGCCAGATTTGTAAATCAGTTTGTTTTATTAGTTCTGGGCCAAAGCCTTACCGAATTTTGCCTAGGGATCCTACCCGGCAAGGCCTTACGAAAGGTGATGCGAGGCGAAAGTCTATTGCGACACGAAACAATTTTTTGTAAGTCATACGCATTTACAGCATTAATGTCTGCAACTATTTTCCCAATTAAATTTGAAAGTGACAAAATGATTTACAGAGTAGGGCCGCCCCATATTAAATGTATAAGGGGTCTTAAAAACATCAGAAGTGTCGAAATATCCATAAACTTTACGCTAATTAAGAGCGATCTTTCTTCCAATTTAATTTTTGTTTCCGTTTATTGTTGTGACTTCATTCTTGCTTTCCTGCTGCACTGTTTTTTTTTTTATTATTTTACATGCACGTTCTCAGTCTGTAGAATTTTCTACAAGTTAACTGCTTTGTTTTTCCTTATGCTTTAGCCCAAGCTCTATTGTTATACAATTGGTGTTGTTTTGAGCGTAGCTTTTATTGTTATTATTAGTAGCATTACTTTGCTGCTGGTATTTCGAGTTCAGCTTCCACCTAGAAAAGTGCTTCCTCCTTTAGCTTTGTTTGAGCCAATTCTTTCATCTCACACAAACCATCATCACTTCCATGCTTTGTTGCCTGCGTCTATGTTGGTGGTTGATGGTAGAAATTTCATTTTCACAACTCATTAAAATAGTTGCCGACAATTATGCTATGATTATCCATTTTATTATTTCTGTCTTTATTTTGCTTTTTTCTTTTGTATATCATAGATAATTCATTGTCTGGGTTTCTTGGGCTAACAGTTGTTGTTTGTGTATTTATGTTCCAATTATGCCTCTTATTGTTGCAAGTACTGCATTTGTTGTTTTTGTCAGTTTGTATTTGTGCTTAACTTTTATGATGTTGACTAGGTATTTAAAAATATCAAAATGATTGCCCAGATATACACAAGTTTATGTAAACCCGTACATAAATCTCTTTTGCGCCCTTCAAAACTTTCTTCGGCAGACAAGTAAGAAACTCGTAGTTTCATTGGGAGCGTGAGAATTGGAGTTCGGTGTGGGAGACAATGAGTTTGTAGGTTGTTGTAAGACAAAATCATATTTCATAATTATAAATTACGAAGGCGACATATTTATTAGTTACACCTAAACTACTTCTTCCGTTACAGAAAGGAATACAAGATTTTGTTCTTGAACTCATTGGATGGAATGTAGAAAGTTGTTGTGGCAAATAGAATATTTTCGAGTAATTTTAGAGTGGTCCACTAAACTCTGTTTTAGTAGGTATAATAAAATTAAAGTTTCAAGTTGCTAAAAATTATCGCTTATTATATTTACTTTTGATAATGGGTTTAGGATTTTCCTCCTGATAAAAATAAATTCGAGCTTGCGTTATATAACTGTATTTTTATAAGACTAAAATAAAATGAGCTACGAAACTGCATACTCGAAAATACTTTATAAATTCTGATTAAAAAGTTAGATGGGAGATTTTCGAAATTCGTTGGATCTTCGTGAATTTTCTATAAAGTTTAAAAATTGGGTTCACATAGTTTTTTTATACAACGCAATATATTTTAAATAGATTTTTAATGAAAGACATTTTCAATATTCTGCATAAAAAATTGCATATAATTCTGTGAGTGACTGTATGTATACTCCAAATTTCTTTTTTCCTCCACCTTCTGGCGCACAGAGGTCGAAGAAGTATGTAATAAAATTTATAGTTTGATATTTGACATTGACTAGCAACTTTTTTAAAAATAAGGAAATATTATGAATAATGCCACTGATTAGATTTTTAGATTTCACGAATTTTATATCAAATTACTGTAAAATCAAATAATCTGTCAAAGTAAAATATTGGCAGCTGTCAAAAATACTCACCTACATATTTCACTTTCCACAAAAACTGATGAGTTTCGATTTGGTTCTCGCAAATACTGATAACTTCTTCGGAAGTGGCATCTACTGTTCAAATCACACGTTGCAATTATAAATATAAATCTTCATTCGATTCCTCACTGCTCATTTTTTAAGTGCTGTATTCGCGATACCATCTGAAGTTATTGTTGCGAGCCTCCTGGTCATATTCAGAAAAATGTCCTTCAATTATGCCAGCTCCATGATGTAAAAGATTGTGGAGGGATGGAATCATAGGGTATTACATGTACAACTTCACATAGTTTTAAACTTGTCCGTCTGCCCGAAAGGCATATCCGATATTTTCCTACTGAAATATTTGACAAAAAGGCATTTCGATATGAACCTTCGGAAAATGTCATGAATGCGAAGCTCTAACTGTCGACCTTGTTGGATTTTCTATATGGAATTTTCAAAAGCAAATTTCAAATTTGTAATAAGCGAACTTAAGGAACTTTACATACCAAATTTCATGAAAATTTAACAATTTTTATCTTCTTTACGTCATATTGGATTCGATATTTTGAATGTACTCTTTTTCTATAGGCCCTAGAGCTGTCAGTAAATTAAACGATGACTCTTTTTTCCGACGGACCACATAGCCACTGCAATAACTAAAGTTAATATTTGAAAATATTATTCTAAAATTTTCCTATACTATTGACGAAATATGCTATCAGTACTTTGAATGTTCCGATTATCGAAAGCTTTGCAGCTCCAGTATGAAACTCTCTAATTATATATTTTATTAGAATCATGAGAAATACTTTGGAAGTTCTCAGTTTGTTTTGGAAAAGTTTAATCTAAGTCAATAAGCATTGTTTTTTTTGGGCAGTTTACATTAAGGAGATAATAAAAATGTTTATAAATAAGTCTTTAGACTAGCCAAGAAAAAAGTGTCATAATGTGACATGAATCATTGTCATACAAATCTCAAGTTAAAGTTATTTAATTGGATTGCATAGGAAAAAATAAATAAAATTCAGCAATTTTGTAATTTTGGAATTGTATGACTATAACACATTGGGATACCTAGTGAATGACCTAACCACTTAATAAAAAATACAGATAGCAAGTGTAAAAAATCATGCACTTTTAAATTGACAGTTGAAATATTTTTAAGATTCGGGATCAAGAAAGTAAACGACAAGCTCGATTTTTGCAAAAGAATTTAATTTTCAATAAAGCTATTCTAATGATATTTTCAACGCCCTGCACCGCTGCCGAAAATGGATAACACAGCCTTGCATGAAAATAACGATTCCAAACGATTTGCCAAATACATTTTCTTTTTCGTGTAGCAATTTATATTGTAAAACAATATTTTCTTTACTCCATAATATGTTTATCAAAAATGGCCCTCGGCAAATATGTTTCCTTGGTTTTGTCTGCCCTATTCTTTTTTCAAATATTTCAGCCAATCAGAATTCACTCCTAGACGACGTCATGGGATGAAACCAAAATTTTTGACATTTCCATGTCGCCATAACCTTGTATTCTATTTACCTTCAGTGGATCCAGAAGTTTTCTGTTTTGTTTTACGTAAATATTTTTTGGGATTGGGCATTATACCTAACATTCAGACATTATAAACTTTGCGTGGCATTTGGTTCGAAACATAAATATAGTATTTATATAACTTTTATTTATTTTTATATTTAAGCATTATTTTAGTTCAAATCTCAGCACTCGCAGGCATATAACCGAAAACAAAATGACAAGGCTATCTATTAAAGCTTTTGCATAAAATCGATTAGTCGATTTGCAACTTTTTTGATAGTTAATAATCGAATACCAAGTATTCGACTAACCGTTCACTTTCGACTATCCGCTTACTAACATAAATTATTCGAATAGTGACAGCTACTCACAATAAATTCATAAAACATTCATTATACGCATTGCCAATAAGCACAAAAAGGGAAACACAGATAAAAAGATAATAATTTATTGAAAGAAAACAACAAAACGAAAATGAACGGTTAGTCGACTAGTTATGTCTGGTCGGTTAGTCGAGAAATTCGAACGGAAACGGTTAGTCGATTATGTGAATTCGATTATTTTTTAAAAAGGTTTCGCTAATCGATTAACCGGTTAGTAGATTAACAAGAGCTCTACTTTTAATGACGGCATTTGACGCAACCTGCATATTTTTTGTGTCATTTCACCTGATCACTTTGTTGAGTTATTGTCAAATTACGCGGGTTCCGACGGGAAGAAATATAGCCAAGTGTCCACCTCAATTTCAATACACATACATAACCCACCTCAAAATATCAGATATATTAATTTTTTGTTAGTTTTAAACTTTGAAGTAACTCTAAACAGCGCGAATCGTCCCTTTCCTGTAAAATTTCTGTGCACGTTTACGGTGTCGGACGAATTAATAGGTCCGCAACATTTTGACAAGTTTTTAACATTTTTCTTCTATTTGTTTAATGTTAATTAATTTTTTATAAAAACATGGCTCATTTTCTAACAGAAAGAATATAGGTGCAGATTTCAAACTTTGTAGAAAGAATAAGAAAATTCAACAAAATTTTATCAAATTTTCAAACTTCTCATTAAAAATTCGAAGAATTATTAAAAGTTCTAAGATTTATTAAAAATGTATTCAAAATTAAATAAACAGAAGAAAAATAGCCAGAACTCGTCAAAATGTGTCGACCCTATTAATTTTTCCGACAATGTGTGTTAAAAAATGCCAAGTTTTGCGATGTAAATCTCAGATCGACCCAAATGAAATGAGAAAAATATTAAGATTGAGATTGCTATGAGATAATCTCATATTCTCTTAAAGGGAATAACGGGAAAACAAATCGTTTATCAAATACATGTCTCTATGAAATGGTCGCTTGTGCGAGCGCAATTGGATTTCCAAAATTAAAGTGTACTTTTATTAACAGTCAGCTAGTTTCATTTCAAAATTACTTTTCATTTAAAATTTATTAATTTTAGTGTAATTATTTACGTTATTACCGCATTTCTTTTACACATGGGCACAAATGTGTGTATGTATATTTTCTTGTTCCTGTAATTACGCTAACTATGCCGAAAACATAAGTAAATTATTTAGCATTCAAAATGCGCCAGAATTCAGTTCTCACTATACGAGTACTCGTACGTTAAATTATAAGAACGCGGTAAAGAAGTTCTAATTTTCGGCATATTTTCTTTGATTTGCCGCAGTAAAAGCAAATAATAATAATAATAATAATAAAGCAAAAAAAAACAAGGAGTACATAAATTTTAATTGCAGCAAGGTCGCGAAGAGTAGAGCAGGATATATATATTAACATATACCTCCATATATGTGTGTGTGTGCGTGTAGGTACACGGAAAATTTATTGCATTTGTCAGTCATGTCATCGTCGACCGGCAACAGTCCATTTGATAGACAGGTTCCATAAGAAAATTCTGTCAAACATACTTTTAACATAATACATAATACATACATAGAATGTGCATTTGTTTGGGTAAGTATTTATGTGTGTGTGTACCGTAATTTAAATGTGCCTTTAGTACATTTTTTCTGTTCGTGTTATTTTCTGTAATGAGGTGCGCACTTTGCGAGTGTGATTTTCCGGTTTTGAAGTGTGGGAATTTTCTAAACTAGCCAGAAATATACATACATACATATTTCTATAGCAGAGAGAGAAATTTGACAAACCCATTTATCTCGAATTATCACTTTTTTCCGCCGAGCTTAAAATTACATTCAGTCTTATTCTGAGTCCTGCCCGGGAAAAAAATCGCCCAAAGTGAATAAGATTATCGTGAGTTGCACCCGAAATAAATTCTACTTCGAAACAGTTAAAGAAATTCGAAAATGGAAATTACGACTCTGTGTTTTGTGATATTGAGAAAATCCAAAAACAATAATTTAAACATATAAGTCCTTGTTGTTTAAATCAAATCAATATATGTAAGTGTTGGTAAGGACTTTCAAGTTATTCTCGCGCAGTTTACCTCCAATGTCAGCTGCTCCCACAACTCTGCTACATTCTCTCAATTATCCCTCACAAAATGTTTGGCAATGCCTGATTTTTTTTGGTCACATTTATAGTTTTACTTCTTGAATAAAAGTAAATTCCGTTGTTAGTTCTTCTCTAGTGAAAATGGCTACTATTTTCGCCTAAAATTAATGTTGCTAATATGCGGAAATGTTCGTAGGCGACAAATTTTCGGGCAAAATTTATAATGTGGGAAAGGTGAAAAGTGAAACATTTCGGGAAAAGACAGTGAAACTCAGGTTATGGGCGATAATTCTTATCAAGTGTTATTATAATATTTTTGGTCATATATTTTAGAAACTAGTATACATTTATTGAGGGCAGTTATTTATTAAGGAATATTATGAGAAAGCAACAATTTTCCAAAAGGATAGAAGAGATAGCTGCTATTTCGGAGATCACCACATCTCCTCATCAGATTTTTTTCTTACTGCACCAAGGTTTGAACCGATGTTCACGGACTTCCAGAACAGGATTAAGCCACTGAGCCACGCTAACCGTATGAAAGTAGTTTGTCTTCTCATTATCCCTATCTGCAAATATTCTTATAATATACACTAAGAAATAATTGGGCTGAAGGTCAACAAAATAAAAATAGCTAATCAAATATCTAAATTGATAGCTTCATATAATTGTGGTTTGAACGGTCATATTGCCAACAATTTTCTAAAATATCGCAAGATCAGTATTTATTGCCGGAATCGTTACTGTTAGAACCGATATCGGCAAAATTAATATTTAATTCTCATGTTTTGGGTTTTATTCATTCCATCAAATTGAAGAATTAATTCTTAAGTTCCAAATTTGCTCGAAAACTCTAAATTCAAAATTTTTTTCTTTTTCATCAAATTTAAAAATTATTTCATAAGTTCTGTATGAGCTAAAAAAAATAATACTTGTTTGTTGAGTTTTATTTTTCTTTCAATAAATAGCAGTTATGAAATGAGTTCTATTCTTCGCTCAAGAAATAAAATTTACGTTGCAAACAAAACTCACCTTTTAAGTTTGTGAGTGTTAAATAAAGTTTACAAAATAACAACTATTTTCCAACGACAAAAAAAATTCACCGAAAAATTACACAAAAGTCATATTTATTGAATGAAAAAATAAAACTCAACAAATATATAAGTATTAATTTTTTGTTTAGCTCATACAGAACTTATGAAATAATTTTTAAATTTGATGAGAAAGAGAAAAAATCTTAAAGTTAGAGTTTTCGAGCATTTTCACCCATAAAATTTATTTTCTCTGATTTATTGATGTCAAAGTAAAAGGTAAAAAGTGAAAAGTTAAATGCAAAGTTGTGTCAAAACTCCACATAAATGTATTCAGTTCGTTTGTGGTACCTCAAATTACTACTAAATACTTTGTAAATAAAACTGTAGCTACTGCACTCATTCCCTTCTAATTACACTACTGGAAATATTTATACGAGTGTACTATAAAATTTTCATAGTTTCACACAGGATTATTTGTAATGATTGACATGCGACTGCCACAGAAGTAAAATAATGCATTTAGACTAGGATGAGAAAGAAGTTTAAGCGATACATAAGTACATATATACATATGTAGGTAGATAGACAAGAAGAGCCTATCATATCTGAGCAATTGCGCCATGTGATTTTTAGGCTTGTTTTGGTTTCTAAGGTGAGGCAGCTGAAGATAAAGCGCGGTGCATAGAGTGCCTTGGCAGGTACAATACGAAAAAATTCAAGTAAATAAGATGAATCTACAAACAAATATTTCGACGTATGTATGTACATATGTATGTATGTTTGTATGTACGTATGCCCCTTCCTCAGTGTAGCAGCAACCAACGCCTGCGCATCTTAAATAAACAAGCTTAGCAAGCGGCTTGGCAATAACAAAAAGGCATTCTCGTTGGTAGCGAACTGTGAATGGATGCTGCACGCAAGCGCAAAGTTTTGTTATTTTATTAAAAGGAAAAGGCTATAAATGTTGCTAGACACAATAACAGAAACCGTGTGGTAGCAGCTACCGGAAATGCATGGCATACTAAATGCCGGCGTCGTTGTGTCATTAACTTGCAACACACAAATAATCCAACACAAATACAAAAGTCATGAAGGAAAATTTTGAATTGAAGGCAAGTCAGTAATTACTACTTAGTATATGAGAAATAAATATAAATACTGTTAATATATTTACAATATATATAAATGTGTACGTATTGTACATATGTGTATAGAAATCACTTTTGAAGTCTAATCTATATAGATATGTAATTAAGAAGGGGCTATTGGGATAAAGCAAACGTTCGTAAATCAAACATAACAAATACTATATGTAGGTACATACATATATTTATCATCTAAACAGCAGAGCGGCGAAATAAAATTGATGCCAAGGAGATGAGCGGCCAATGCAGAATTGAAAATAGGTGGAGTATAGAATTTAACTAGGATAGCTGAGTGTCAGGTAAAATGTAATAGATATACATATGTATATATGTATGTATGTATAAGCACTCGGATACGTAATTAAGTCACTCGTGCATTATACTACAGTGTACGAAATAAAATAAAGCACATTTTATGTAATACTCCCCTCGCAATTTTAGAACATCTCCAAATATTGTCAACTTTTAACTATTTATTTTACTTTATTTAATTTAATTTATTTTTCTACAAATATACATATAGTTCATTCTATAACAAAGTCCGTTTAAAGGAAAGTTTAAAATTTTTGATGGAACTAAAAAAAAATTACCAATTTATTACGATGACAAAATTTTTACCAACTGATTTTTTACAGTTTGAGAACAAATTCTGAACCGTTTGCGGACTAGAAATTTCGGAACCATTTGAGGACTTCTCTGTAATTCGGGACTGGTTCACAACTACAACCACTAATCACTACTACCTATTACTAACTAGAACTACTACTAATTCCTAGTACTACCACTACAACTAACTAGTTTTACTACTGTTACTACTATTACCAACTAATAGCATTACAACTACAATTTTTACTAGTACTACTAATTACTACTACTATAAATTTCTACTACTATAAATACTACTAATTACTACTACTATTTTTTTACTACTTTTACTACTCCTATTTTTTTTTAATGGTAGCACTACTATTTTTACTAGTTTCTATTACTTATAACTACTAGTAGTTTTACTCATTTCTAATACTATTTTTACTAGTACTTCTACTAATTACCACTACTATTAATTACTACTACTACAACTTCCACTAATAACTACTACTATTTGGTGTTACTACAAATTACTACTAACCACTATTACTACTAACAACTACTCGGCAAAAAAAATTTTACTTCTGCCTCGTGCTTTTGGGTGCACGAGTGTTTTTTTTTTTTTTTTTGATAATGGTGTTTTCTCATAGAAAAAAATTTCGCGCATTCGTCAAAACTCAACTTGAAATTTGCACTTAGTAATACTAATGGGCTACAATGATTGGTTTTCATTAGGTCCATTTTTGGACGAAAAAATATGACACGAAATCCCTACAAGTTAAAATTTTATAATTTAGCATTGGCGTCAAATCAAAATACCGACGGCAATTGACATTATATTTAATCTAATGAAAATCAAGCATCCGATTTTTATCCGCAATAATCCTAGTACCCGGAATATTAGAACTTTGTGCACTTATCGGTTATTGGCTATGACCCGGATTTTTAAAACATTTATAATAACAGTCTTTAGAAAAAAGTTGCTTGTAGACTTTTATATTATTAGAAATCGGTCAAACCGGACTTTTATTTTTTTAGTCCGCTAATAACAGTTAAACTTGTCTAAATATATTTTAAGGTCCCTTCACAATAATAAACCAACCGCTTATCAAAATAAAAAAAAAATGGTATCAAATGAAAGGGAAAACAATCAACTTTCAAACTGAAATTTCTAATCGAGGATTCCCATATATAAAAAAATGTTTTAATTACAAATGTTGTTTGATTACGATGGAACGTAGCTTGGGTAATATGATATCATACATTTAGGTATATCTCAAAAACCACTGCAACGATCTGCACCAAATTTTGCTACACACAATGCCTCATAAAGCTATTCTACGAAAACTTTTTAAATCGGCCAAAAACTACACCCTTCTGCCATAAAACGCAAAAATGATGGAATACAAGATTGCGCCTTCCCGCGGCGAAGTGACAGATCTCGTAATTAGTAAACAAGAGTATGGGAGAAAGAAAAAAGAATAACTTCCAATATGACAGTGGGAATCATATTTTAATTGTGATAAAGTGTAAAAAGGATTATTTATAGGCAGAGCTTTTATAAATATGTAGATCTGCAAATTACCAAAAAAAAAAGTTCCTCTTGGCCTCCATTTGCGAAAAAATCTTTGGCTAGTTGCAGTTGAGATTTGCAAAATCGGTAAAACCAAAGTAACGGTACCTCTGAAGAAGTCACGAAGGGCGAGTTTGCGCATTCGTTAACAACACAAAAACGAAGCCATTTTTGATTTGCTTCTTGAGTTAGAAATATTAATTCCTAAGTAGTGAACCAATGTGCTTTTTACTGGAACTTTTTTTTGGAATATTTTTTCACATGGATTGCCGATGAGGCCGATTATTCACTTAACAATTTTTATTGATTTTATACTCTTCCATATTATTAGAGTATTGTAGGTTTGAATTTAGATAATTATTTAACAACTTTGATTTGAGCATAAGAAATTGTATTAAATTACAGAACCTTGTATGCTTGGTTTAGATATTTTAGTCCCCTTTTATTTGATACTTAATTTGTAAAATTTGGATAAACGTTTTGTTTATGTTTAAGAAAGTGATTTTATTTCGGCCTTGAAAAATATTTGACCAAATATAACTGAACTATAAAAATTTCACAGAATTAAAAAATGAAAGTACGAATTTTTCTTTTTCCAAAAACTGAAAAAAATAAAATAATCCTGGATTGTTGTCTTCCGCCTAATATTTTGGCTCAACATTTAGTTAGTCATTAGTTCAAAAGCATCGAACAACAGAGATAAATATAGACATACTGTATATTTATGGATATTCCAAACTAAGTTGGAATTGAAAATTGGCGAGAGGGGATAACAACAACGGTGTTTTGTGGAATTCGAAAGTAAGCGGTATTTTATAAATTTTGGTAATATCAAATTCTTCGTGACGAAATATAAAACGAAATATAATAAATAAATGTCAATATGTTGACATTTAATAATTTTGCATTGACGCTAATTCGAAATATGCCAAAATTTGGATTGCATTCCTTCTAATGGCACGATTTGTCACATAGTATTATCAACTATATATTGAAAAAGTTGACTGTACTATTTGCACTGACTCTCGCTGTACGTATATATGTATGTATGCATATATTTATATTAGGATACTGACACCAAAATATTTTGGGAAAATTTTAAGATTTACGTTAGCTGGACCGATTGAAAAGAACACCAAAAAGCTCATTATTATTATTTCGTTAAAAAGAGTTTTTATTATTTTTATGAAGACTTTTTGAGCTTAATCCGATTTATCATCTTAGGTCATACAAATATTTTAAAACCCTTTTTAGATTCATAAAATCGTAAATCTTTAGAGTTGTCGGAAAAGTTTTGCCGAAAGCCCGATGTAATACCGCAGGCGGGAGCCATGAATGTAGCACAGAGGGATGCTTTCCGAGCTCAGGTCGGACAAAGGGTCTAGAAAGTACCTATTTAAGAATTGGCCAGGGCGAGATAGTGGCAGAGATAGTGTTCAATGCTTTCCACTTCCTTTTCGAACTTGCACCTTCGATAGATATCGTTGATTAGGCATCCCATTCTCCTCCCATCAATGCCCATAAGGCAGTGTACGGTTGTTACCTCGACCATTAGTCTGAGAGATGAGCGGTCAAGGCGAATGAGAGGTTTGAGTTGCTCTACCTCAACCTTTGACAAAACCTGCCCTGTAATCTGACAGGTGGGTCCCAAGACCCATCTGGTATTCACCTCTTCGATGAGGTAAATCTTTAAACTGTGTTTGCAGGGGGTGAGAGGCATGCCCACGTATAGAGTAGAATTTACCACCGATAATACCGTCCCTTGCCTTGCCCATACAACAACAGACGCGAGCAGTTTGAGGAAACTTCTATGGCAACTATGGACGTTGATTTGAGAGAATTGAGAGACTTAATAGCCGCTTAGCTGTTGGAGTATAAGTGACAGGTCATGGTGAAAATAATACAGAAGATGGCGTAGATTGTGGTATCGCTAACCTTCTCGTGAAAATTTTGACAGAATTTTTACGTCACAACAGATTTTGTTTACTCGTAATCATGTTTATTCCTTTCAACGTGTTTAACAATTTATTTGTGTATTCTTTCTAACATGCATACCTACGTGTTTCCTCTCATTTCTCTCCACCGGTAAATCTGGTGTGACGTTACAGCCAAGTTACTCTCCGAATTTCAGATCAATCAGCGCAATATTGTATTATATCATTCTTGGTGGCAGGTCTGGCTGTAGGAGCGGTCACTGGGAGTCAGCGAGCAGCCTAAATTGTGGCATTTAGCTCAGCGCTGCTGTTGTTAAGGCGAAAACCTTAGACAAAATAAATTTCATATTTCCGATGGAAAAACAGCAATTTTTCTAGTGACCACCCTAATGCATATGCATTGAATATACACACATACATATGTATGTACATATTTGCACTCACACAGCGGACACCTCGACACAAACGCCTGCCTGCCTTCCACACTCGGCCACATTCACTCATTTTTGACATGATTGACATTTTCTCCGGAAGATTTTGTAGTTTTTCAAACAAATGTATATATGTACATATGTACATACATACATCGATATTTAGTAAACTGAAGCTGCCGTAGCATTGCCGCAAATTCAAGTAGTGCAATTGCATGTGGCATGCAACGTCGTTCGTCAATGCGGCAAGTGCAATCATTTAAATGCCAATGACAGAGGGCTAGTTGTGGATGATAAAACAAAGAAGAAGACGGAGATGGAGACGGAGGCGGACAGAGTACGCAACAAATCCATTGGTGGCATCGGCACGTGAAGTGGATAATTTACAGCAGCTTTAATGTAGCAACAACAAAAAGAACAACAGCATTAAAACAAAGTATGCACTTTTGTACTTGTACTTAAATAATCACTTACGACTGCACACATACAGACATACATACAATACATATTTATGTTTTTAAATTGGTTAGCGTGCATGCTAGAAAATAACAAGAAACATAATCGCTTAACAAATTGTCGCCTCTCGCTTTTGAAATGACAGCCATGCCACATGCAAGTCATTTTTTTTTTACACTCATCTCTTCACCGATACTCAACGCCGCGCGGCTAGCATAAAATATTTTCCCAGTCGTCGCAGCTAAAGTCATTCAATTAATTTAAGATTTTTCGCTTGAAACTGAAATTCGAGCACAGAGAAAAATCATTTAGCGAACAGTTCGAGTAGGAAAGGTTGTATTGAAAAACAGAATGAATGGGTATATTTTTTCTTAAACGAACGCAGAGTTCCCATTCATTGATTTTAGTTTCGTTTAAAAAAAAAACGAGGTCTTGCGACATTCCATTGCTATTACGCGGCCTCATCATTGGTGTGCTGGCTGCTCGCTCAATGGCAATGAATTTCTCGTACTTTTTAAAATTTTCTTTGCTATTTCTAGCATTCTTTTCCTCGTAATCAACGTGCGTATCAATGTGTGTGTGTGAGTGATGCTATGTATGTGCGTACGAAACGCTAACGCTCAAAGGCACTAAATTGCAAGCATCACACACACACATTGATACAGAAATTTTTGCCCTTGTTTTAGCCCATATGCCGCACACATGTGTGACCGTGAAGTTGCATCACAGCTGTGCATTTCACCGTTACAAACAAAGAAGTAAGAGGCAAAAAAAATAAACAAATGTAAAAATACATACAAACATTTTGAACAGACCAAAAAATAGTACCGTTTTCGAAATGAGTCGAAAGTCAGTCCAATAATAATCTATGTACATTACAGCGTTAAGGCACACAAGTGCAAATGTGTGCAAAAACTGAATGCAACCCTGTCGGAAATGGAATTACTTTAAAAGCGATTTAAAAAGTACTACAAGCGGTTGAAATTCTTTCTTTTTTCTTGTAAACCACTCATTTTATTAACATGGCGATGTCCTAGAAGCAAGTCAATTATCTGAATCTGCATTTAATTTCAACTACTTTTAACTCTTTGCCTACCAGTCGGGTCCAATGGAAATGTAGAGCGATTCACTAACTTCAAACGATTCGACAATAGCATTTTTTGTCGACAATATTTGTCGTTTGCACTAACGATTGTGCGGATTCACTAACTTATTTTTAACGAAATTTAATAGCTGTCTGGTTGTATTTATTTATTCAAACTACTAAAGAGTGACATCTTGGTTAAACTAAATGCCAAAATTGGTAAAAAACATATGAAGGAATGAAAAAAAAAAAATAAATAAATGCGCGCAGCCAGATATAAATTTTAGCGCGTTTTTATTTTATTTGATTAAAGGGAAATATGATACTAGTTTATTTCAAGCTACAAATATTTATAATTCTTTTTATATATTGCAATATTCAATTGTAGCGAACTTTCGGACTCTCCTTTGAGTGATTTGGTGGAAGAGTCATCAACTCGACTCCAAGGAATATCCGGATATATGCCATGGTTTTCGTTTTCAAAATTCGGTTCATTATGAATAATGCTACAGAGTTCTTAGCTGTTATATTTGACTTTTTTTAATTAGGATCATTTATCTTTATATTAAAAATATAATATACTTGAATCCGTGATAAAAGTTTGGATCGTTGGAAACCGCACAAACCTCGCTAGAACCTAGCAATATAAAAGTAAAATTTTAAATTGCATACAGACTTACGGATTACACGAGCTAACTGCTTCCCAGTCGATATTGCCGTTATTCTGGAGCCTGCAAAATGAGGTATTCAGCAAAGTCTGGAGTTAACCGATAAAGCTGCTGAAATTCTATTGCAGTTAAATGAAAGAGATTGTCCAAATCCCGGAGTAAACAACGATCCGTTTTTGGAGCGCTTACTTCTTCGTCGCCTCGTGATAAATCATATGCCAAATATTTAAGCGACATTATGCAATGTTCCTTTTTTACTTTAAGAAAACAAATCGCCGAAATTTAAATCTATCTTTTATTTAAGCTGGAATCAGTTGAAATTTTTTATTTTTCGATAGATTTAACATCATTTTACATAATCGACTAGCTAACTACAACAGCTGATTCGGCGACAACGAAAGTCGATAATAAATGGCTGATGAATAGCAATATCGTTAAAAATTTCGTTAAGATGGTATGCGAACATCGCTTAAATAAGTTAGTGAATCGCACTACTGAATAAGATTTTATTGTGTTGTCATATCCATATCTTTGGCTTTTGAATTACAAAACTCATTGACTTTGTTTATATCCATGTATTTTATAATTTTCTGGCCATATAAATAATTATAAATAATACGTATTGTCATAGAAAAATTTCTAGCGGGAACTACCATAATGATCCTGTGTAAACACGGCCTAAGAGAAGTGATGACCGATACTGTACGATACTGTACGATATACAAGTCAAAAATTTGAGGAGGAGTTCCAACTGTGTAGGAGAAAAAAAGGACGAATCATTTTCAACAACATTATGAGCCGAACGAGATTTGCGACAGAGCTCCATCTTATGCCTAGAAATTAGAAAGTTACGCTGTGTGTTAAATGTGTGGAAAACATTCTGGTTTACTATGTAAATGCTTTCACTAAATTCGTCTAAAATGTCGAAACCAATTTAAACGGATAACATAAGGGTACAATATACCCGAACGGTAGATAATGCCATTTTTTCCGGTATATTAACGGTTAAATATGTTGGACAGAAGGAACATCAGGATTAGTTTTTTCCCACTTATAGTAACTATACTATCGGGTGTTTTTTTAGGGGTATAGAACTTCGAATTGAAATAAAACACAAGAAAATCGTTTTAAGGTCCATCAATTTGGCTTTATTGGAAGGATAATTTTATGCCATTAATGTTTACATATGATTTCGGGCATGTGGCCGCCGCGGCTGGCTCGAATAAAGCCAATTCTACAGGTCCAATTTTCAACCACTTTTTCGAGCATATGGGGCCGTATGTCGGCAATAACGCCACGAATGTTGGCTTCCAATTCCCCTAACGTTTCTGGTTTGTTGGCGTAGACGAGCGACTTCACATATTCCCAAAGAAAATAATCCAATGGTGTCAAATCACACGATCTTGGTGGCCAATTTACAGGTCCATTCCGCGAAATTATGCGCTCATCGAATGTTTCCTTCAATAAATCGATTGTGACGTGCGCTGTGTGGCATGTAGCGTCGTCTTGTTGGAACCACAACTCATCCACATTCACGCCATCCAATTCGGGAACAAAATAGTCGGTTATCATGGCTCTATACCGGTCTCCATTAACGGTAACTGCCTCTCCAGCATTATTGCGGAAGAAGTATGGCCCAATGACTCCACCAGCCCATAGAGCACACCAAACAGTCAGTTTTTGTGGATGTAATGGCGTTTCAAGGGTCTCATGTGGATTCTCTTCACTCCAAATGCGGCAATTTGCGGCTTGTTGACGTAGCCATTCAACCAAAAATGAGCCTCATCACTGAACAAAATTTTGCGTTGAAAATCAGCATCGAGATCAATCTCATTTTCGGCCCATACACCAAAATCACGACGCATTGCATGGTCTCGTGGCTTTAATTCTTGCACAAGCTGGATCTTGTAAGGTCGCAAGCCAAGATCTTTGCCCAAAATCTTCCATAAAGTTGATGGACAAAGCTCCAATTGCTGTGCACGGTGGCGAATCGATTCATTCGGGTCCTCTTCAACACTTTGCTCTACAGCGGCAATTGTTTCTTCGGTGCGCACTGTTCGACGTCTCTGCGGATGCGTATTATCACATAGAGTAAACGTAGTGCGATAACGATCCATGGTTAACCGAATTAATTGCTCTGATGGACGATTATGTCGACCATAAAATTGACGGAGCTCGCGGTAAACTTCGCGAACTGAACCATTATTTTCGAAATAAATTTGCACGATTTGCAAGCGTTGTTCTTTTGTCAACCTGTTCATGATGAAATGGCAAATCAAACTGAACATAAATGACATTAGAGTTGCCAGATTTGACCACAAAATGCCAGTTTTATCTCTATTCGAAAAACAAACCTGTAAAAAAAACACCCGATATATATCCTGGTTTTTAACACTGTCTGCTTTTTTCCAACAGGGCAACCAATAGGCTGTCATGTGTGTGTGCAATGCTTCTTTTTACTTTGAAACTTATGCAGGATGTTGGCTGCATTTTCCCGACGCATACCAGACTGTTGACAGTCGAACGTTACATAGAGGTCAGACGTTTTGGTGAGTTTTGAAACTTTTAAGAGAGACTCCCTTTTGAGAACTTTTGAATTTAAATTGCATTGAATACGTGATTGGCATTTGATAATGAGTCATGTAGTTAAATTTAAATTGGACGATGCGCTGAGAAAAATTTAAAATGTGCATTGGCTATGGCAATAAGCAAATGAGTATGAAACTTTTCGGAAGTTTTATAAAGAGACAATGAATACACTCTTGCGCAGATAGTCATTGGCAAGTAATTTTTTTGTACGATCAATTTGGGTGTCCGATTACAACATGCAACTACTATATATGTACATACAATGTATGTGCAGTTGGGTTTCGACAAAATTTTAAGATTTATGCAAGCTGAACCGATTTGCAAATAAGTACCTCCAAAACTGTAGTAATTAAAACCAGTTTCTTTAAATATTAAAAACCAATTGCCTTAGGTGGTTGCACAGTTTTGATGTTTTTTTTTACCTTTTTTGGAAGAATTTTTTAAGAAAAACCCGACCAAAACTTGACCGGTTTAAACTTATAAGATATCATTGGAAAAGTAATTTCTCACCAACTAACGTCTCAATTCGCAAATTCCAATATTGTGATTCTGTTGAAAAAATGTTGCAGTCATTTTAAGCTTGAACTGTCGTATCAACTGAGATGATTTTTTTTTTTTTAAATAAAATGTCATCCTATCTTTGTCGGTATCTTCGGGGATACACTGTAAGTACTTTATAGGTCAATGCTACGACGTTTCAAGCGCACTGAATGAAAAGTTTTACGAAGCACAAGCTCGGATTGAGGAATACAAATAGTTTCAATTTGGTTGCCAGGGCTGCATGCAAAATTTTTCTGGTCAGAAGCTTTCCAGGTACAATCCAAAGTGTGTACCACTTTTTTCAAATATCCAAATCTTTTGCTTGCACTGCAAGATGGAATTTCTAATAACGAAAACCTTCAAGCTGATTCAGTAACTGAATGGAAACTATATGTGCAACGCGGTGTGTTGAACGTCCCGAATCAGTTAAAATTTACCTGCACTTACAACCAGCAGTTAGGAGCTCCTTTGAAAATATTTCGAATACCTGAACAGATTCAAAAACAGCTGCATTTCAACTATGCATTTCAACTTTTAACACCGATGGAAATCTTAGATTTTCAGGTTTTATTGCATGCTCTCGATTCGATTCATTATCTGCCCTTACCATTGTGTCGAGTTCTACATACGGAAAATGAAGATTTAAATGAAACCATAAACCTGATAGATGCAACAAAGAAATAACTAGTAGTTAGGATATAAAATGCAGAAGGATATTGCAATGAATATCGGTGCAATGAGAATTGTGACGAAATTTTAGATTTTTATCGGATTTTTACTTACGTGCCATATCTGGATTTATTTGTAACTCATCTTGAAGACCGTTTTTTTTGAGCACCTTAAAATGTTTTCAAAATTTCCTTCTTCTTTTTCCATCAAAAACTCCAACTCTAGATGAAGAAGCCTGCAACCAATTATTTGAAAAATACTCTGCCATTTTTCATGGCGATTGCGCTGAAGTTTGACCTTCTGCAAAAATATCCACAATTCGGTCTATCAAAGGCAGGGCCAGATTTACCTGAATTGCCGCCTTGGGCTAATACCCAAATGCCCCCGTTTTTAATCTCAAAAATCTGTCGAACTTTGCTTTAAGATACCGAAGATAATTGATGCACATTTTCGCTGTTTTATTCCATAAAAAACATGACACTGCGCGACTTAACAAAATATATGTTCACCCTACATGGATCCCGACCATTATTGTCCATAGTAGACCACTACCACTGTAGATGTCGGAGTGTTATCTTTTCGCGCAAAACGAGTTCCGCGCGATGGGCATAAAGTAGTCACCCAAGACTTTACTTTTTCAAGTATTCGGTCTAGTGTGAAACCATTTATTTGAATGCACAACTAAATGTGACAAATGATGACTGTGGAAATAATGCTTGGTTATAATGAGGATACGCGCAGGGAGGGTGTCCTTGCACCCAAAAAACCCATGTAGGAAATAAGAAAACAAGCAAAAAAAGGTTGATTTTAAATTTTATTTGAAATTTGCTTGGTCATGAGTGCAAATCGACTAAGCGAATTGGGTGCACTTAACATCATCGAAACGTTAAAGTAGATATAAATGCAGTATTGGGGGAGTATTTTTATTAGCCCCCGCACATCAATTTATTTAAGGAATAATTCTTTCGAAGATTTGTTAACTGATAATCCAATTAATGAATAAATTCCCATCCCATAAAAGTTTTCTTGGACGAACTTCTTTCATTTTATAAAACCAAAAGAAAACCCCCTCCCGCTAAGAGCAAATCCAGCGCGCGGAACTGGTTTGTGCAGGCCTTTTTAAAATAAGGATTCGAAGCTGTTGTTTGGAATTGCAAATGAGGAAACAGTTTGGCCAGATCGTGACAATTACTTACATACATATATTTTAGAAATTTAATTTTATACCATTGTATGAGTTATTTAAGGTATCGACATTTTGTACTTGTACAAATCTTTTTTTTTTGCGGCGCCCGTGATAAGAAGCATATAAAGGGTGTTTTTTTTGGCATGTAGTTTTCGGGAAAAAATAAAACGCATACAGTTTACTGTTATGGTCAAAAATTCAGCTTTATTATAAAGGTAAGGGTTTGCAATTGCGTTTTAAAAATGATTTCGGGCAAGTGACCACCGCGGCTGGCTCGAATAAATTCCAGCCGAGAGGCCCAATTTTCGACCACTTTTTTTTCACTTTCAAGGCGTCAATCGTCACGGGTTTATCTGTGCAGACGAGCGACTTGACATAACCAAACAAAAATTAGTGCAGCGGTGTTAAATTGCACGATTCTGGAGGCCACGCCACAGGCCCACAACGCAAACCAATGCGCTCACCAAAAGTTTCCTTCATTAAATTTATTATTTCGTTGTTGGAACAAAGGTCGTCCACATCAACATCCTCCAATGCAGGCACGAAAAAGTCATTAATCGTAGCTATATTATAGCGTACCCTCGTACTGTGACAATATTGATTTTTGAAGAAATATGGACGAATGGTTTCCTCTGACCATAGAACACACCAAACAGTGACTTTTAGAAGATGGTTAAAGCATCTCAACAATAGCTTGCCATGTATTATCAACACTCAAAATGCGGCAACTTTGTTTATTATAGTCCCCATTCAACTAAAAGTGAGCTTCATCGCTGAACAAAATTTTCTTGTGAACGTCGCGGAGAACGAGCCATTATTTTTGTAATAAATTTGCACGATTTACAAATGTTGTTCCGGAGTAAGTTTGTACACTATCAAATGACAAACCAAGCAGGATATAAATCAAGTAACAGCTGCCAAAAAGACCAACTCCTAGCCTCATTGAAAGCCACAAGTATAAAAAAGAAGCACACCCTTAACAAAGTCCCGCTATTCAAGAAGAAGCTCGTTTAGCAATATATACCTACTCATTTACTCAAGGATTTATTAATAAGCAGAAATTTAAAATTATTTAGCATAATTTCAATATTTGCTACATTTGCTTATGTACGAAGTTCTGTTATTTATGGCAATGTATTTTTCGCACAATTGAAATGCCAGAAATGTTTTAATATTCAACCGGTGGCAGTACACGAATGAAAAATTTAATTAGTAATGCACACACACACGCGCACACATCATTTATTGTATTGATCTGTAATTTGATTATCAACCAACACACACACACTGTCTGTGTAATTATTGACACAAACAGGTGTTGCAACAACCAGCTTGGTGGCAACAACAACAAAAACGAAAAGAAAAGCACTGGCGATATGTGCCATCAAAAGTGCACAGAAATATTAAACAAAAAACAATAGTGTTTTTGTTAATTTTAATTTAAAAATTAATGCTCTACTATCCAATGCACATAAACTGTTGCTATGTTGATTGTGCGATGCAAGGCAAACGCGAATGCTTAGTAATTTTTGGCTGTAGAGGAAGGAGTATTGTAGTGTTAGTTCATTGTGTGAAACGTGTCAATATTTGCTCATACGGTGATTACATTTCAATTAAAATGCCTTATTTGGTTTACAGCTCGAGAATGCAAGCAAAAACAACATAACAGCAGTGCACCGCCAATTGCAGCGCATGTAAATGGTTTAACATTTATAATCGATGTTTTTATTCAAAAGCAGAAAAAACATACAAAAAGGTCAATGATTCGTACACAAAATTTACACTTTTTCTCTTAGCAGTAGCGCGGTTTTTATATAAATTCCAGGAAATGGAATATATTCCAAATACACAAGCGCATTGTTACCTGCTGTAAATTTAAGTTTGAATTTCTATTGAATTTTTTTGTTTTTTTTTTGTATGCATGTTGTGGTGTTACTATTATTTTTGTATTGTTTAATAATAGATTAATTCACGACCGTAATAGCTATGCGGAAAGAAATTTATTGTTATAGCGCTGCCACCTGCGGCGAAATTTCAATACATATACAAATATATGATTATTCTCAATCTCATTCATTTTCACATCAAATATGTAAAATGTATTTTAGATAAATTTCACTTGAATACCGTGTTTACATTAAAATTTAACATTTACAAAAATACGGTATTGTTTTCTGATTGAAAATCACTTGACTATTCAAGATACATAAATAACCCTACTAATATTATAACTGAGAGAGTTTGTGTGTGTGTGAGTATGTTATTACCTTTTCAAGCCCAACAAGCTAGACGGACTTCTACGAAATTTAGCACACCAATAGCCTATACCCTATATTAGCATATAGGTTAGGTTTGGAGAGTTGCCACTTACTAAAAAAGTTATAGTCCATTAAATAGGTTAAATTGAATTAAGATAAAAAATAAATTAGGAGTGCCAACCTAAATGTTTGAAGTGAGCTTAATTTCAAAAATATTTTTAGAGAGGGTCGTCCACTGCTTAAAAAGTTAACTAAAAGTAAATCTCAAATAAAATATTTTAGAAAGGGTTGCCACCTGTTTAAAAATTTAACTAAAAGCAAAACTCAAAACAAATATTGACATATGGATCTAAAACGAAGCAGGTTCCAAAAAACTTTATATTGATATTTTTTTTTTATTTGGAGGGGTTGCCACTTACTTGAAAGAGTAAACCTAATAAACAAGGGCTTCAAAGGAAGAGGGAATAAAAAAAAAACTTAATCATGAAAATATGTTTGAAGAGTGTTGCCAAATGTTTAAAAATATAAATTTAATTCAATTTATGAGCTTACTGAAATACTATATCAGTTTCACATACGAAAGAGGTTGCTACATGCAAAAAACGCTGATTAAATTCAATTGTTAAGGTAACTGAATTTCTACTATACCCGGGTTAAACGAAATATATTTGCAGAAGATTGCCACCTATTGAAATTGTTCAAATTCAGGTAGATTTTTATGATAAATGAAGTATTGCTATAATGGTTTGAAATCGGAGAGGTGTAGGAAAATTTAGTATCCGAAAAATTGTGAAGGCTTGCCAGCTGTTTGAAAATTACATACAAATGTGTTATAAGGGTAGGTAAAATACGGTAATAAAATGTAATAAAATAAAGTTGTTATGAAAAACAGTTTTTAGTACTTGCGTGATTTATACTTATGAAATCACCTGAATAAGTGCATTATGATGATCAGCGAATTCCTTTAGCATTTAGTATATATGTACTTATATCAGATTGGGGTTCAGCTTTTTAACACTGGAAGGCGATAATGAGACATCTAAATGGCATTACCGTTTGATTGCGCTATGCATTGGTTTCAAAAACCACTATAATCAGCATTTATGAAACGGGGTGAGATTTTTTGTTTAGATAAAAAAAAGATAAAAAATTAAAAACTGAAAATGAATTAAAAGTTTATACCTTTGGTAAAATTATTTATTTTCATTTCTGCAAACAGAGTTATGGAAGATGGAAATTGGCATATTTGCATTTTTGCACATTCATTTTGAGCATATTCTAATACAGTTTCGTTAAAATATACTCGGATGCTTTTTTGGCATGGAAGGGTTCTGATAAAAATCATCTGCCGTTCGTATGCGGTTGGCGTATAACTGAAGATCCTTTAAATTATGGCAACCTATCAAGACGTGCTCGTATTACTATTATATCCGAGTGACCTGGTGTTCAGGTTCAAGGCTGATTACACTAGACAGTAACCTCGGACATACCATAGGGTATATTGTGTCAAACTATTAAATACTAAGGGGAAAACATTTTTTGTCAGAAACGGCTTTGAATCTTTTTCATTTGAATACAGTGTACATCGGCGTTTGTTTTATGTTGTTGATTATTTTCTTTTGTATAATATTCAGCTGTTATAAAAATCGATTCGTCGCGGCTTAGCTAAGGTTTACTCGTTTGCTAATAAAAAATTTATCTTAAGCTCGATAAAAAAATTTTGGTGATAAAAAAAATTAGGAAAAATGTCAATCTGAATTGAATTGCTTAATTCAAATACTTTCGGTAAACTTACAAAGTTCACACTGTTGCTCGTCAGTGTTAATGCTATGTGATCCTCGTTAATTTTTTCTGAAAGCATAACTTTAAAAACCAAACTTTGCTCAAAATTTAAAAAGAACACCAACATTTTCTACAACATATTAATTATTTTCAAGGAATTTTTAGAAATTTCTCCAGTGTTCAGCTTTTATAAACATTCTCTGCACCGCAGCCATATCGTAAATGAAACAACAAAGAAATCAATATGAATCAGTATTTATCGAGCAAATTCGAGAAATTTTAAAAATGCTTTTTATAAATTGAAGTTTCAAGAAATGCTTGTTTAATGTTAGTATTAAGTTTTTTTTTTTTGGAAATCGCTACATTTAAATAAAATTAATAAAATAATAAATATTGCGCAAAACCACCGTATATAGACTGTTGTCACCCATATATAACATATATGTTATATTGGAAAAAATGGTAGTTGTTCTTACAAGTTTAACAAATTTTTTGTGTTTCATTTAATTTTCATCAATTTTTATAACAATTGGTCCATTACATAAAACTCAATTTTACACATATTTTCTTCAAAATTGAAAAACCCCTATGAATCTGTTATGATCTAAATTTGTGTAGCCATATCTCTAAAAAATGTAATTAATAGTTACGTACTTTTAGATTTTTACTAATCGCTCAGAAAATATAATCACGTTTCGAATTATATTTTATTGATCAAAAATAAAATTCGTTTTCCAGAGTTATTTTTTCGCTTTGAAGTAATGATTTTGCTGTTAATTTTTCTTTTAATTAAAAAGAATAATCATTAAGTGATAATTTTTTTTTTGCATAAAAAAGATAATTTTTTGAGTTTTTTCATCATAATTCCATTTATAATTTCTTTGTGTTGTGGAGGCCTCTGCGTGAATCATTCACTCGATTTTCTCTACGTGACCAAGAATTGACGGAGAATTAATATAACCTCTTTTCACTGTTATATTTACAATAGTGCAGACAGTTATTCTATTTTTTTCTATTTTCGTCCCATTTCTTGTAAATTCTTGTCTATCAGATTTCTGCTATAACTGATAGTAAAATGTCAGCAACATTTTTCCAAAAAAGGATTTGCAGGAATTTGGAATCAGTTCACGACGACGCTGTCTACAAAACAAAGAAACCCAAATTTATAGAACTAGATGGCATTGCTAATGAACTACAACGATTGCTTCCGGAAAACATACACTTTTTGAATAAGAAATGGTTAAAAAAAACTTTACTTTTTGTTCATTGTTTAAAAAATCACGAAATGTTGACAGTTGTTGATAATTCGGCTTTAAAGTATGAACGATTATACACATTTGAAAACAAATTGTTAAAATCAGTTTTTAGCAAAGTTATGGGAGTTCCAAGAAAAATCGAATTTTACAGCAAAAACGATAACATCGAAAGATGGACTTTTTTTTAGCCAAAAGGTTACTCAAAAGTAAAAACTAATTTTAACTATACGCGTGCGCCACTTTTCTATTAACTGATTTGTTGTATTTTTTTTGCCAAACATTTATTTGAAAGGCGGTGTGGCATTTTGGGGGTTTCGAGCTCCCAAAAAAAATAATAATAAATTAATGCTTAAGAACTGAGTTTAACTCTGCATTGCAATGTTGAAAATCTTAAAATATTGAAATAATTCGTAATGATTACGGTCCCTGATTTCCACAAATCTAGCGCACCATTAACTTTGAGTTAAGCGAACATTTTTTGGTGGAAGTCAAAAAACACACCATATAGTTACTTATGTATATATTCAATTTTTTATGGGCAACCTTAATGTTATTTAATAAATTATTAATCGAAACAATATTTTTCCAGCAAGTTGTGTCAGAATTATAATGAAATAAATATTGATTTTGTAAAATCCTAATAAATAATTAAAAATCTGGTGTTGTAACACGTGAGTGTGATTTATGAATGTTTTTAGTTAAATGTTGCTAACCTAAAGATGAACAGCTATGCATTGAAATTTTATTTGTTATGATCAATATAAGGGCGTTATTTATGTTTATTGGTTAAATGGTATATGGCTTTGCATTGATTGGTCCAAAAGGAGCTTTGCAAATTCATTTCCTACATAAAACACATCTATGCTTTATTTTATCACTTTTCTCAAAAAAAAAAAACAAATATTGAGTTTGCACATGTCACTGCTTTTGGCTGGAGTAGAAGTAAAATAAAAAATTGTCTCACAAATTGCATTTGCTACCATATTTCATAGATTCCCTGTCGGAAATAGAACTGCTTTATAAGCAATTTAAAAAGTACTTTCTTCCAACTAAATACAAGTGGATGAAATTATTATTTTTTTCTTGTGAGCAACTAACTTTATATAAATGACCAAGTCCTAAGAGTGAGTTAATTATATGACTCAGCATTTGATTTGAAATACTTTTAAATATGTTTGACAGAAAGAAGGTCAAAATTAGTTTTGTTCCAGTTTAAGTTTTTTTCCTGTAAAAAGTGTTTATTTACTAGTAGTACATTTACCAACTATTTTCAAATCTGTCCATTTCCAATTATTAAAAATATGTACAGTCTACATTATAGTAACTATAAAATTTGTATTTTCCGCTTAAACAGAAATGCACTATAACTTCAATTTAGTATACAAATTAGAAATAATTACACCACTATTTTGAGCACCAATTCGCAAAAGTGTTGTTAGTGTTGATTTCTTGTTCAAATGGATTTGGAAATTCCAAAAAATTCTGAGCTCAAACACAATTTTTTTTTTAAATATTTGTTATTCGCAGGAGTTGGTTGACGGTAATTTTGTGTAATCTCTTTCGGAAGACAACCAAGGCGATTTTAACGACATAAAATTTCTAGAGATTGGTTAAAAACACGCTGCGTTATATCTGGTAAAAATAAAAAATGTATAAGTTTTAAATTTACATTTTTTTTAGAATATTTTTTTTTTAAATTTCTTAACTTTAAGTTAAAAAAATTTACCAAAATAAAAATCTTAAAAAAGCAAATATTAAAAAAAATTGCTTTTAAAATCAAAATTAAAAAAAAAATTCAAAATTCATTTTGACGAGCTATAACTCAGCATGTTTTTAAGTAAATTTATATAGCTAGTATTTGTCTGCAAAATAATATTTAATAAAACTATTTTTTTATAAAAAATATAATTTTTGAAAATATATTAAGACCATTTGGTCCAATTTTTTTTTTTTTTCTTTGTAACTTTGGAACGGTGATATATACTGTCTAAATTTTTCAGCTCAGGTGGTCTTTTTATAAAACAATATTATGTGCGAAAATTTAATTCTCTGACTTAAAACTGGACTAAGATAAATTGAAAATTACGAATCTTAGGTTAAGGGACCATTTGGTCCATAGTATATTTTCTTTGATTTTCTTTACATTAATTTTCCAAAAATAAGTATTTGTTAGTTTGTTCGATATTTTTTGGCTCTACATGATGAGCAAAAAAATGTTTTTCGGTTGGTTTTGCAAATAAACGCACTGCAAATGGAGCATTTTACATCAGACTTAGACTTGCAGCAACTACAAATTCCTCGCTTTCGAGCTCCTGAACTAGAAGCATTTTTAGAGCAGGCCACTGGTGCTGGGTTTTACCAGAGTTGAGTAAATAATAAAATAATAATATTTAGCAAGTATTGAACCAAACTAAATATAAAGACTAAGATTAAATTGTTATTTTGTATGAAAACTGCAGTATGGACCAAATGGTCCTCTAACCTAAGATTCGTAAGTTTTTTTTAACCTAACAGCAGGGTTAATAAAATTAATTTAATATGCAGTCGTTTCAAAGTTTAAATTGGTAAATTTTTCAGACTGCCTGCCCTTTTCCGACAGGGTATGTGTGTGCAAATATTCATATCTTCGTTTTATTAGAGCGCTACAATTTCATTTTATTGTAATTTTATTCATAAACACGCAAACACGTTTACAAGTTTCTGTAGTAGTAGATATGTTGCATACATTTATTTTGTTGAAATTGTTCAAGGGACTTCCTCTATTTTATTTATGGACGTACTTAAATATTTGCATATGTATGTATGTAAATGCACTATGTAAAATCAATTCAGTATATATGTTGTTATTATGTTTTATGAGTATTATATTTTATTTGATTTTTCTAATCGTTGCAGAGCGAGTGAGCGGATATCGGATAGCATTGCACCCCGCCATCCTATATCTATGAATAATCACCAGTTCAAAATAGCATAGGGGCATGCAATTGTGTGTGAAATACATTACAAATGAGAACAATAAATTTTAATCATATTTGTAATTTATACATCTACTTAGATTTATTGTAGAAATTAAACGAATTATTGAAAATCTGTATACATATACATTTTGGCAAAAGAATCCAAAGGGGTGCACCTATTCTAATAACTTCGTCAAACTAATAATCCCTCAATGAATCTATAGCCTTAAAGTGCAACTAGAGGATTCAATTGAGTCACTTCAGAAAAATATGATGTTGAGGCAGAAATGCAACAAACCTAAATGAAGGGCATTGTGACTTATGCGCCATCGATTTGAGAATTACTAAGATTGCCAATTACTGTCGAATTTCAAGGGGGTTTCTAGGTTGTTATAACAGGGTTTATTCGCTCATTAAAAAACTTAACCTCACAACATGAAATCAGTCTTCAAATTGGATGATAAGCATATGATATAAGTCAGCGAATGATTTAAATTAATGACTTTTATAAATAGGAGTCTTCAATAACTGTTACTTTTGATTTATAAAATAAAAATCGAAAAATTATTGTTTTTTTTAGGTTCATAACACAAATATCTAAAATAACTGTAAGTTAGTGAGAAATTAAATAAAAGTCGCAAAATAACCGTTAAAGGGCGATTGCCTGCTCAGCTCAAAGTAGTCCTTATTGCCAAGAGGAAGTATTCGCTGACTTTCAAGGCTCGCATTATTATTAGTGCAAATACTGGTTCCTATTTACATGACCAGTTTTGTAGGCGATCAGACGCGAATGCGCTGACTGTTTCTTTGAGAATGGTGCTAGTCTAGTCCAAAGAACGTAGATGACAAAGAAGTTGCATAAGTGAAATTATACTGTGGTAAGAAGTACATATTATCTTACTTCACCGCAGCACAAACCAATTGGATCCAATCAGATTCTAATATCAATCAGCAAAAATCAAATTTGTTCTGGTATAGTGAAATAAGCCAAAACATTCTGTTGGCATATCCGGTGAAAGTATGCTACTTCTTTGTAATCTACGTTCTTTGGTCTAGTCTTCCTTATCCACCTCGGAAAGGTCATAACTAATACCGCAGTTGTTATAAAAACAGGTTGCCTGACTGATTCAGTTCTGCGACTCGGAATAACTTCTTCAATCTTATATAATTAAATCGGATGGCAAGGAATCAACTTGTGTAAAATCTAAAATCTCAACTGTTATGAAGTGGCTCGAAGATGTTCTTCCCAATTTCGATTGAGTGGTGGTGTTGCTCAGCGTCTGTTTACATAGCGTTATTAGTTTTGGTGGGATAAAAATTTTGCTCATCGCGGCATTTAAGCGTTTTCTTATCGAGCTGTTGAAAGCGGAATTAAAGTCGGCAAATAGTTTGGGAGTGTCGATCCTCTTCCTTCGGGTATTTTTAAAGATTTCGTGTATAGTAAATATATGGTCGCTGTGAAGCTAGGTCAGGTATAAAGCCGCACTGATAATATCTAGAATACGATATGTTAAGAAGACTCATGCCACGGTTGTCAACGCCTATTGCCGGATCTCCCTTGTTGTAAAACTAACGAACTACACTTGAGTTTCAATCGGCTGGCATGAGCTCGGCAGACCATATTCTCAAAATCATCTGGTATATACTCTTTACCTGCTCCTCACCGCCAGCTGTTAAGTCCAGCGAACTTACTATTACGACTATTTGCGCTATTCCTATTCGGTAAGGCGGGAAACAGCAGTTCGACTTTATTAGGTTCTTGTTTAACATCCCCGATGATTTTCTACCCCATCATCGAGCAGCGGGCATAGGTAAGTCCTTCATATTTTAAGTATGCTCTGGATGTCTGCCATCTGGTCGCCGTTTTCATTCGTACAGCAATTTTTCTCCTGTCTTGAAACGCGTTAAAAGTCGGCTAGGATCTCTATCTACTCGCACCCAGATGATTTTTGTATAATTTTACAAACGTGTGTTTAGATACTGAAAGCGAATTCATAGAAGGTAGCAAAGCGAATTCATAACAGGTGGTGCTGAGCGTACAACAACAAAAATGTACACTAACAAATTATACGCTCAATGACAGTGGTAATCGGTGAGAATTACAACAAACACATAGTTTTGATATTCAGTCCAGCAAGCGAATTCTTTCAGCTGTTTTCCCAACACCACCTTATATGAATTCGCCTTGGAAGGTAGTGTTATTAAATCAGCTGATTGCTTGTTCTTCTTACCCAATTTGCCTCGTTTGCTTTGTTCACACAACCGAAATACATCAACAATAAAACAGTGCAACAAAATTAAACAAATGTTTAATCCCAGGGTCAGTACTATGGTGTTTTTTTTTATAGGTTATGGAATATAAGAAGCCAGGTATTTCACCGAATATTTGTGTCAGTATTTGCTTTCATTTTATGCTACCACAAAGTTCACAGCTCCCATTTAAATATACAATTCTGAGATATCCGAAATCATCCAAAACTATTAAAAAATTTGTTTATAATGAAATGCTACTTATTATTTTAAAGTCTTCCTAAAAGTTTTTGTTTCATAGGCAAGGTCAAATTAAGGGTAAAGATATAAGCAACATTTCAAAATTAATATATAAATACATTAAAAATGGCGTGGATGTCTTCAGATATTGCTTCTCCCAAAATGTCTTGGGATTTCATATAAAATGAGAATTGTGAACTTGAGGTGACATAAAGTCAAAAAAATACTAGATACTACAAAGATTTGGTAAACACTGTCTTTCGTGCCATCTTATTTTCCATAACCTCTCAGAATAATTGCGTGAGACATTTGCACTGTGTAATGGGCGAATTCAGTCTTTGATATTTTATTCACAAAACTACACAAACAAAACATGCCATCCTTTGCTATTTTGAAAGCAACTTCTACAATATGAATCCATTTTGGTAATGAAGTTAGAAAAATATCAAAACCGAGAAGATCTGCTTAAAAAATTGTCAAATAAAATAAAAAATCTCAGATATCATGAAACGATTTTTGTTCCTTTGACAAAAAAATTACGGTATAGCGGAGTACGTCTTTAATAATATATAGCTAAAAAAAAACAAAAAACGGCTTAGATATCCTTTTATTTAAAGTGAAAAATCTACTTATATATAAAACACATTGGAAGAAGGAACTACATTGAAAATAATTTGTTTCTGGAAGGAGACATCTGTACACACTTAATTGTGTATATCATATTAACTTATCATCCTAAAGGTTAAAAATAAATAAAGTTTATGTTTTCTGGTTTAATTTACATGACTATGATCTGAATTTTTACTGAAATATTTTTGATAGAAAATGCTCTTGGATATGCACATAAATTGTTTGTGTAAAATGTGAATAAATCATTAAATGATCTAATTGATATTATTCCTGCCATGCATTCGTTGACTTAATTTACATAAATCATCAATCAACTAAAAATATTATTAAAAATATCTGTTTGAATATTAAACAACTTAAATGTCGAAAAAATATATACAAGTTACAAATTAAAAAAAAAACAGCACGCTCCTAGTCAAATATGCACATCTGTACAAATCAAATATTTGAATACATAAATTTAGCACATAGAGAGCCAATAAAAAATTGTCAAAAACGATAGCGGTGTTTTATGCCGGCGAAACGAAGGACTAAAAAACGTTTATATTCGATTTTATTCATTCATTTCATGGGCGAATTTATTCATATGATTTTTTCTATGCTTCTATGCACACCCTGTGGAAATTTTCATACCAGAACTATTTCATTTTATATGCCAACAACTGGTGCATTGAAATTGTGTTAAAGTGTAAATTGTCTACCGACTGATTGAATAGTTCCAAAACAACAACGAAACAAGTGCTTAGTTCTTGGAGAATTTCGAAACTAAAGTGCCGAAAATGAGTTTTGGTAAATCCCTTAAAAAAATAGCTAAAATTTTTTAAATTTTTTACATTAAATTAATGAACATTTTGAAAATTCCCTTTATTGAAAAGTACGCCTGGGGGTTTGCCCAATTTTTTTGATTTTCGAGCTCAAATATTAAGTGTTTATCATAACAATAACTATTTGACACTTCCATCATACAGCTCGATGTTTGGCCGAACTTCTCCTATAATTTGTTGTGAGGGTCCTGATGTTGCACCCCAAATTGAGGAACCTGCAGTTTTACGCCGACTCCGAACGCTAAATGAAATTTGTGTATAAAATTAGGTAATATTTGAGAAAGTAGTTATAGTGTAGTTTCAGAGTGGGCGCAGTTAGGCTCCTTTTCCAAAAAAAAAAAATAATGTAGCCACACATTCCTTTCTCTAACCCAATATTAAATAGCGGATCTATAGATTTTTATAAATTACTGTTTATTTATTCAGCCAATGAATACAATTTATATCTTATACGCTATAGTGACATAGTAATATAAAATAATGATAATACAATTAATATATGTAAATGGGCAACAATTTTTTCTATATACAGTCTAAAGAGATCAAGCCATTTACAGATTAGATAAAATTAAGTTTGGACAATTATTATATTTAGTCTAAAGGTCCAAGCTTTTTTCAGACTAGTTAAAAATGAGGAATAATTCAAGCTTAAATTTATACAAACTACTATTAACATTAAGAACACTACTATATCGATTTGCTAGACGTATAGATCTATTGATTGGTTCGTTCATTACATAAGTTGTTCTATGAGCTATGTACTTCGATAAATATTCTATTATGCCGTAGATCTCGCGGAGGAATATGGGAAATAAATAAATTAGACGAGTCAGGGCAGATAACATTATCGTTAACTATATTTTAAACAAATAGAAGCGAAGAACACGTTCTTCTTTCATGCAAAGCCTGGAGACCAAGTAATTTACGCAAAGCAATTCGGGTAAACCTTTTTTGAACTCTCTCAATTTTGTATGAGTGCACCTCGTAGCATGGATTCCATATTAATGAACAATATTCGAGACGACTTTTTACCAAAGAGGCATAGAGTGACTTCAATGTCATGGGATCCCTAAAGTCACTGGAGTTACGTCTAATAAAGCCAATCATTGCAAAGGATCGCGAAACAATGAACAATGGAACAATGAAGTCAATATGGCTAGAGAAAGAGAGTTTGGAGTCGAAGATGACTCCCAAGTCTTTAATCTCATAAGAACGAGTTAGAGAGCAAGTGTTTAACTGATAGTTGAAAAAAGTGTTGATTGTCTTTCTCGAATAAGTAACAACGCAACATTTATTTGTATTTAGAAATAATATGACAGGTGGACATGGTGTTTGTCCGACTTCTCTAATTTGCGTAGTTCTGCCTACTGAGTTAAAAAGAATAAAACTAGAATTCCACACCAGTACTTTCTGGCGTTGCGATTTTCGAAGTTGCTCAGGTTTTAGTGGCGGTTCAGGCGTTAGAACTCAGCAACTTCAAACGATATTTTCCAGGCATGACGTTTCCGCGCAATGTTTACATTTTACAAAAGATATGTTCGATGAATGTAGTACTTGGATGGCCGGGAATACACAAGAAAAAGAAAACAAAAGGAAGTAAATAAAAAACCTGGAGCTTTCTTCAGATTCTATTCATTTTAGAAAGATGTAGGTAAATTGCACTGTTCGTGTTCTTGCCCTAAACTTTTTCGAGCTGTGTTCGATGTTATTCTGTACTGCTCTATACTTTCAGTGCATTAATCGAACAGACCTAAAAGTGTGCAGAAAAGTGTACAGAATAATTTTCAGCAAAGTAATTTGTCGACGAATCCGATGAGAATAAATCTTTTTATTACAACTAGTTTTAGTTAGTTTATTATATTGTAGACCTACTTCAAGGAAAGATCAATGTATTATTAGAAGTTTCGTTATTTATTTGCCGTATTCACGTGCACCACAACTAAGTTCGAACTACTTAAGTTCGAAATAGCTGTTTGACACAAGAATCTGAGCACCTGGGAGAGGTTAAAAATTTGGGCATTCTTATCTTTTCGGACTTAAGTTATGGAGGTGTTTTCATACAATTGTACTAATTTAACTTTTGAGGCATAAGCGGCTTATGCCGAAGACATTTTGTAAATAGATTTTATTCCGTTGCATTGTCTCTCAAACAAAAACATATTGGAAGTGAAACTTCTTAGGCGGCGAATCGTAAATAAAGAGTAAAATGTTTAAAGCTGATTTCATTACATAGTTAGGACAAAAGATTTAACGTAGAGAAAGAGAGAATGAGAAAGAAAGTGACGTTTTCAGAGCAATATAAAGCAAGATATTTCATTTCCTGTGCCACGAATTTTTGTTAAATTTCCCCACACCAGAAACAAATTGGATCTAATCAGATTCAAATATCAATCAGCAAAAGTCAAATTAGATCTGGTATAGTGAAATTGGACGAGATTTTTTATTAGTGGCACGGGGAGAGTGACGTAATCTACGTTGTTTGGTTCAACTGTCAATTGAACTGCACTTTATATGAATTTGCCTTGACTAGAGTGAAAAATATGCGATTTGTGGCTTCGCCACTGAGCATTGCTTGAGTTATCATAAATATTTTTAGCCATCTCCTCGAACCACCAATCAATTGCATCGTAACCCATCCCATAGTCATTTTGTGGATAGCTGGCCGAAACAAAAATTTCGAAAAAGTGTTTTGAAATTGACGAAATCGTTTTAGTCATCAGCAAGAAATTTACGAACTACATGCTTTAGATTTCCCAACAGGATACGTACAGTAAGCATAGAGCAGTGTTTTTAGTTTGCTTACAATGCAATATTTTATTTCAAAATATCACGAAATATCTGTGAAATAAAAATTTTTATGTTCTGTCCTTTTTTTGGACTTGCATTGTAAAACAAAAAAGTAGGAAATGCACTCTTTGTGTTTACAGTGATTGACAATCGAAAATGAACATACCACGTTAAATTAGTTTTGCTAGTTTTGTTATTAAATCCAAATTCACACTACATATAACAATAAACCACACAAAAAAGTGAGCACAAAGGTTAGAAAGGAAAATTGTTGGCTAAACTGTAAAAGTGCAACAGTTTCAATAATTTGGTTATTCGAAACGCTTGGTCGCAAGGAGGCATCTTATATTATTTTCAGTGAATTGAAATTTGTTAGCAAAAAAATGGTGTAAAAAGGGTAATACAAAAACTTTGCATCGATCAACTTGCATCACACAAAAACTCGATTTATCGCTGATTTAATGAATTCTATTGTGGTCGCAGTTCGTGCACTATCGAAGTTGGCCTAGGTCATTCAACTGCAACTATTTTGCCAGAAAACAATGAGGCTCTGCGTGAAGTGAAAACAAAATAAGAGATTGAGGCACACCCGGTTATTAGTACGCCCTGAAACAAATGGTGGCCTGATTTCTTCGTAAAAACCGATCATATAGTATTTGCGCCCTTAGCGAAACGTACCACAATCTCTCGCGAGAAATGTCGAGTATCAATCGAGACGACTACTAAAATAACGATCATTTGAAACATAGCATACTACAACAAAGCGCGCACCAATGTAAAGTAACAAAATTTATGCAATTTACACAGTATAATGCTACATTTAAATTGTGTATCGGGCGAGCCTTACGAGATTCGCAACCCACGAAAAGCTTACGAGAAAGTGGTTCGAGCGAGAAATTTTTCTCGAGAAGCATCGATAAGCTTAAGACCCTAAAATTTATTGGTTTGGTTGTGCAAAATTAGTGCAAGCTATCCAGTTGTTTTACTTACTTACTTACTCAATTCGCGCTACAACCGCTTAAGCGATTTTGGCCGAACACAAATTGAGGGACCTACAGTTTTAAGCCGCCTCCGAACGGCAAATGATTTTTGTGAGAATTCTTTTTCATGGCAGACACACATTCGAATGTTTGCCATTGCCTACAGAGGGTGACCGCTATTAGAAAAAACTTTTCTATAATTTTTGATGTTACTTGCCTCGGCCAGGATTCGAAGCCGGGACCCACGGAATGAAGTGCGCACATGCTACACATTCGGTTACGGCGGCAGCCCTTGTTTTCTTATCAAATTAAATATTAAAAGGGTCGTGAATTATGAACGGGAGCAATCTCTTGAAATCGAAGTCTCCAGTATTATCCTAAACACACAATGCAACCGGTTTTGCCCGTACGACGACAACCGCAATCAGCTGAAACGAATAAACACTTGTTATCAAATGAGCCTGCATACATACTCGTATAACCGATAACGGAATTGCTATCGGCCGTTGTCGTCCAACATTGCCGATAAAATAGCGCGCTTCTATTATTTTTTCGGTTGTTGTTGGTCGTTATCTCCAAACTTATCTAAGGAGAGGCGCAGGAAACGTGCAGTTTCGATATGGTTAGACCATAGGGAGAGGGCGGTTAGATGAGTGGGTTTGTTGGGGCATGTGAATAGGTGGTTGGTATCGTGCGGCGATTCTCCACATCCCGAACATTTATTTACGATAACAGAGTCGAGTCTGTCTAAGTAGGAGCTGAACCCACTACAATATCCAGATCTTAGTTGGGCCAGAGTGGCGCGGGATTCTCGAGGCAGCTGAAGCTCTTCGTCTGCTATGGGTGGTGGTTTGACTCAAATGACAGCATTCACAGGGCGAGAGTTCGTAAGGTGAATTCTGTACACAGTCTGTCTGTACGTCATCGGATCCAGTGGTTGACTGGTAAACGACTGGATATCGTCTATGAGTTCACGGATATGCCCTGTGATGTGCCTGTGTGCCTTGGAAGCGTCTCGGATATTTGCAAGTTCCGTTTGGGTGTCCCATGCATTGACATCAAATGAGGAACTGCTTGCTGAGCAGGATGTAATGCTCCTCAAATGGGAGCGTACATGTCTCGTGATGAAAGTGTTCCTCATCCCGTTACAGTCCAGAGTGCGGCGTTTGGACAGACCTGTAGCTTCATCTACTGAGTCCTACTGGTCCCCGGCATCCAGATTGGGGCAGCATAGTTTGCAACCGGTCGATGCTTTTGGTTGTTATTAAAATGGACTGTGAAAAATTAACAAATTGCGTTCAAAACAATCGGTTTTTGTGGTATAAAAATATTTCATTGAATTCTAATAATTAATCAATCACAATTTTATTAAGTAAGCATAAAATTTAGAGATGTGCGTACAAAAGCGCTCGGGCGAAAATCGGTTTTTATTTTAGCACAGTTCAAACGATTATATCGGCCGATTTAATTTGTTCGGTTTATCGGTTGCAGTGTACGCGAAGCCTTAGTTGTCGCGGGGGCGATAGCTCTTTTTCAAAGATGAGGGCGATAATAGAACAGATTGTTTACAACAATGACTCAAGAAACTATTAACGATTTCGCTAAAAAAAAATGGAAGAAAAGTTAGCTTAGTATAGCGCTTCATGTTAAGTGTAATAAAAAAAAAGTATTCCAGATAGTTTCGTGTAGAATGCAGAATTGTATTGATCATCGTGGAAAATACTTTAAAAAATATTAGGTATGTTTAACAAACTGTGCGCTAGCCAAATATATTCAGTGAGCACTTTCTTTTGAGCGACTAATTTTGTTAAGCATACTGCTATTTCAAACAACAAATCGCGCAAGTTGTTAACAGCTGATTGCGAATTTAGTCATTTTTTGGCCAATATATATATCAAATTTTTATCACTAGTATTTTCAATTTAGTATAGTTTTAAATTTTCTTAATTTATTTCCTTATTTGTAGCCGAAATGTGCTTTTGGTTAATTCTTTTACCACTATACTTATGTATATATCATTCATAAAAATCAAAGTTGAAATAGTGAAATTATAGCGAAACCCCCAATTTAGTTGTTTTTACAGGGTGCCGAATTTTTTCTTTAATTTTTGAAATTCCCACAAGGAAGGAGTATTTGAGCGTTCAAACTTATTTAATCATTAAAACATTCTACAAAATTTAAACGTTTGGGTGATTCACATGGTGTCATAGGTCATAAAGTCATAAAATTTGAAAAATACAAAATTGCTTAGTTTCAATTACTTGTTTTAATGCAATCAAAAAACATAACTTTTGAAATCTAAAATTTTATGACTACATATATGATTTATGGCACACTATGGCACCTTGTGAATCACCCAACTGATACAAATCATCAAAATTTTTGTATGTGAGCAAAGTATTAGAATTATTTATAAGATTTTTGTTAGATTATCAACGACATTTAAATGTAAGTTTACCAAAAAATTCGACGTGAAAATTTTAGAAAACTTCGTAGTACGATTTTTACTAACACCCACTGTATATGTGCACACATACATATGTGAATTTTTTGAATATCACAAAATTTGCAACAAAGTTTTGTCATGCATTTTAGTTTACTACAAACGTGTCGGCGGAATCTGTGTTGCTTAGTTTGCTAAACGTTGGATTTATTGCGATGCTGAGATTGCACTAATGCATCCACATACAGGAAGGACAACGTGCCCTTCAATTTAATTGCAACATCAACTGTTATTTATATGCACACACACACAGATGAATGAAGAGATATCTATGTAGTATTTTTAACACACTCGATTTTTTATATGTAGATAGATAAATATTTATTTTTGTACTAAGGATTTCTAACTTTTGTACAAAACTTCCTTTCTATACAGATTGGGTGCATTTTTTGAATGTACTTTGCAAAATGAAGACCCATGTTAGCAGAACTCATGTTATCAGAAAAATACCCTCGTTTCCCAGTTGCAAAATTGCTTTTGTATTACTAGAACATGTAATACGCTTCTTAAATAATCCATAACTGTTATTGTCATACCGACATTATAAAAGTCTTTCCACAACTAAGATGAGTAAGAAGAGTTCCAAAATCATCCCTAGCTATTTTTTTGATGCCCATATCCAAAGTCATAAAAAATTAAGCCGAGTTTAACTCATTTTTAAATCGAAAATTTTTATGAAATTATCTTTAATAAAGCTCTTTACATCTGTTCTATTTTCTTAGTGATTTGCCTCCATAATAAATTGGGGGTTTAGAAAATTTAACCCGTTTGCTTCTGAGTCTGTTAGATTTTATAAATTATTAACTTTTTGAGGACATTAATGGGATTCAAACAGTACATCTGTAAGTGAAAAAAAAACACACAGTGTATTTAATACTAAATTAGACGTTGCGCCGCCGCAGCCGAGTGTACAGCGTGTGTGGTGCGTTTCATTTGGTGGGTCTCGGGTTCAAATCCTGACCTCCGAGTGTAATTCTGCCATAAAAAACAACTTCTCACAAAAAATCATTTGCCGTTCGGAGTCGACGTAAAACTGTAGATCCCTCAATTTGTGTTACAACATCAAGAAGCACACCATAAATTGTAGATGAAGTTCGGCCAAAATCGCTTAAGCGGTTATAGTACCGCCAATTAAGTAAGTAAACCGTTGCACCCTGTTTCCAACATAGTTCCAGGAGCCGTGAAGCCTATTTCTTTGATAATTTCTCATTGCACTCATTCCATTTCATCAGAGTATTTACCGCACATATGTATGTATATTTCATCGTTGTACGACACAAACTCTCGATTTTCCGCACACCTTCATCGTTTTTGCCCATTTCGTGCTCATCGAGCATATCACCGTTCCATGCACTTCACGGAAGAGGAGAGAGCACAATCAAGTGGAAGTGCTCTAATTAGCTGTTGTATCTCTTCAACTATGCAATTATAAAAAGGTTCCGATTAAAACAAAAATATCGTCTTCTTATTCATACTGAGACTCATGCCACTTTAAAAGTTTCAGCCATGTCTTTTCCAAAACGCATTGGGGACACTCACGCTAAGCTAATTCTAATAGCATGATCGACATTCACAAAATTAAATTGAGATTAGGAAAGATAGAAAAGTTAACTGAAAAGTTATTTTTATAGGGTTTCCTGTGGTGACAGAAACCTAGTTAACTTTTCCGTAGATTTTAACTTTTGTGAGCCTCTACTATAGTTATAAATGCGACAATTTTTTTAAGTCTTCAAAAGGATTTTACCATGATACCATAAACTTGATCTACCTGTATTTCCACCTTGTCTCCGCCATTAGATATCTCCGCAGACTTTATGGTAGCTTTCAAATATTCGAATATACTAATGTATGCCGATGATGTAAATCTTTGAATGCCATACGCTTCGACCGACGAAAGATACTTATAGCAAACTGATTTTAATAGCTTAGTTGATTACTGCAATATAAATTGCACGACGTATAAACGAGCGTTTCGGGAAATGTTAAAGTGGAGGAGGATGCGTGAAGAAGAGCTGAGGCAATACCAGCGAGGAACACGGCTCGAGCATAGATCCCCACTGAGGTTCCTGGTCTAGCGAGTTTAGGCACAGTCTGGATACATGCGGGATACTCGTAACGCATTCGTTTTAGCCATCACTAAACGCCAATTCTCTTACTGGTGTAATAACGGAACTGCCCATTGGCTACATGATCGCCAGGTTTGGTACTCCACATGACAATTCCAGTAGAAGTTTTAGGAATAAGGAAGAGATACATAGATTCCATTATGCATTTCATGTGCGACTGTCCTGCACTACAAGAAATGTGACTCGGCCGTTTGGGGGACCATGTCTTCGAGGTTCTGGCAATTTAAGTACTGTCGCTCTGGAGGGGCTGCTGCTGAATCTTGCCAAAAGTTCAGCATGGGGTCAGGAAATCCTGTAACCAAAATGACCTAAAAAGCTTCAACTAAAAGCTTCGCTCTGTGCTCATAAAGCAGTGCCGCTTTTTATAAATATTTCAGTTTTTCTCCACCCCATTATTTTTTACTATTGTTCTTATTCCATTTTCTAAACTAATGATAGCAAGTCATCGATTTTTTATTGCCAAAAAGTTATCGAACGAGATTATCATGATTGGTTCGTAATGCAGTTGGATAGTTTTTGCAGGGCGCAAAACATTTACTTTCAACTTGCTTTCACAGAATATCACGAATGAGGTGGTTTTCGTTGTCATGTTTTGAAGTTTGAATGACTAGATCGAGCAGGAAGCCTAAATACAAAATTCGCCATAGTGTACCGTAGGACAGTCCCAATTCCATGAATCGGCAACCTTCGCCTTTCGACCGCGCGGGACTATTTCGATCTGAACATTTCAAATGATTTTTTTTTTTTGCAATTATATTCCATTCATTCAACTGCAAATGCAACAACAATCCCAATTACCTACTTGTACTTTAAAACAGCGAGCAATTTCATGTGCTTTATGAAAATGGAGAACAGATATCGGAAACAACTGCAGAAACGCTAAACAATTGCATTCTTTATGAATTTATGAAAGAAATGAAATTAAAAGTGCGTAATTGCATAAAAGCAACTTTAGCAATGCATTTAATTTTTTTTTTATCATTATTGTTGCATTCGTATAAAGTTGCGTATGCATGTACATAGGATACACACAGAGACATTGCCATACTGCAATGAAAGCAAATAAAATTCGAAATCACGACAATGGCTGTGCGATAAACAAAAGAAGAAAAGAATCCTGCTAACATTTGCAGTGCATTAAGCGACGTGTTCGACGCACACATCCGCTTCCTATGAACAATAGATTTGTGAATGAAAATAAAAGCGTTTTAAAAATGATTCACTCATTCAAACATATGCAGGTACATATTTTCATTGAATGGGCGACAAAAGCGTACGCAATGGTACGACCGCCCTCTCTGCTCTTTGACGAGGCGAAAAGTGTGAAGGGAAAACGTAATGATGGAGCTTTGTTTTTTGAATGCAATAATTTAATGATAAATACCTCCGTTAAAAACTTTAAAAAGTCATCTACTTACGTAGATTTGGACGGCCGTATAGTTTGCATTGAGCTTATTGGGTTCTTTTAATAACTTAATTTTGGCGGTCGCGAAGTCTCATAGGCGAAACAATGGTTAAAAGGTCATGAAGTTTGGAAAATCTTTCGTACAAAAAAAATTAATAACGTATAAAACTGCATGTCATAAAATCAGCATCAGGTGATAGTCAAAAAATTTCAACAGCTGAGATCTTATTGCATTGTGTTTTTTTCATATAGAAGCTAATTAGGAGTTTGTCAAATATTCAGCAACGAGAGTTAGAAAGATGGTGATGCACAACTGTATTTTTTCAAGTAGCGATTGGAAATATCTGCATAGGTTTATTACTTACATGTAAATTACTAGCGAATTCCCGGCATACTTTGTTACTCCTCAAAAAGTGTAGCGTATTAAATTTTATGTATTTGTGTTCTGAAACAATTTGTTAAAAAAAACTTAGGTTCAATTTAAAAAAAATATACATACATATGTGCATTAGGGTGTATCACCATAAATAAGGATTGCGGTTTTTCCACCGGAAATACATAATATTTAGAAAAATATTAAGATTTACGCGAACTTAAGAGTTCTGCTTGAAAGCACATAGTACAGGGTGGGCCAAAAGAAACCAAGGGGTGTAAAAGTTTAACAACTTTTTCGTTTATTAATTTTTTTTTTATTTTTTCTTTCAGATTATATAGACAACACTTGGAGAATTTATAATTTTGTAATCTAAATTTTGCAGTTAAATTTCAAGAGTTGGCCAGAAATGAAATCAACTTTATTAAAAATTTGAAGCTCATTTTCATTTGAATGGCTTTGTTAATAAGCAGAACTGTAGGTTCTGGGGTTCTCAAAATCCAAGAGCCATTCATCAACGCCAATTGCACTCCATCAGGTGTACAGTATGGTGTGGGATCACATCTGAAAATGTCATTGGGCCTTACTTCTTCGAGAATGAAGATGGAAGTGCTGTAACCGTAAATGGAGAGCGGTATCGGTTTATGATAGAACATTTTTTACGTCCTGCTCTTGAAAACAGACCAGGTATGTGGTTTCAGCAGGACGGAGCCACTGCCCATACTACCCGAGACACAATGGCACTTTTAAGTCAAATTTTTGGAGGTCGAATAATTTCCAGAAATTCGGAAATTATTTGGCCAGCGCGATCGCCAGATTTGACAGCACCCGACTATTTTCTTTGGGGTTATTTGAAGGAGCGAGTGTATGTGAACAAGCCAGAGACAATCCTTGAACTCAAGGCAAACATTGTTGCAGAAATTCGAACGCTACAGCCACAAGTTTGGACAGATGTTATGGAAAATGCTCTAAAAAGAGCCCATCAGTGCGAAGCTGAAAACGGTGGTCATTTAAGAGACATAATTTTTCATACTTAGTGTAAAAAAATTTTCCTTTTTTATATTATATAATCTGAAAGAAAAAATTAAAAAAAATTTATAAACGAAAAAGTTATTAAACTCTTACACCCCTTGGTTTCTTTTGGCCCACCCTGTACATTTTTTGTATCAGAATTAATTTTGAAAAAAATTATGAAAAAACAACAAAAATTTGTTCAACAGACTTATTTGTGAAAAAATAAAATGAGCTGGAAAGTTTCTCCCCAATGATATAATACAACTGTGCAAATTTTGGCCAAGTTATTTAAGTTTTTCTTAAACAAATCTTCCAAAAAAGTTCAAATAAAAAAAAAAGAATCATGATTCTGTTGAACAAAGTTTTAAATATCTTTGCGCAGAACTTTTAAGCTTAAACTGTGGTATGAGCCGATAAAAACTATCACAATTTATAAAAAAACGCAAAAATGGATGTGATGTCAAATCTGTTCAGCACACCCAAATCTTAATATCTCCTATTTCGTAATATTTTGGTTGATGTTTGAAAATATAGTGAACTTTTATAATTGCAATGAAAAAATATTGCCGGGGTTTTTTTTTGTTTGGGAAATGATGCATTCTAATAAACGTACAAACTCATCAAAATATTAAAAAAAAATTATTGCTTTTCTCAAACGTTTTATTAAGGAAAACCTGGGAACGAAAATAACCGTTATTTTGATTTTTTCGAATCAAAAGATCGTTGGCAAGAATTCATTCAAAACAGAATTTGGGTATATCGATCTAATCCTTACGGCATAACCACTACGAAAATAATCGTTCTTTTTGGATACTTAATTTTTCGATCGAATTTGATTATAACTTTTCCTAACACAAATAATCGTTATCATTACATTTAAAATTTTCCAATTATATTTGGTCGATAGTTTTTGATTTTTATTTTTTCGACCAAAAGTAAGCGTTATTCTTGTTTTTTTCAATTTTTCGAACCTAATAAACGCCAACAAATTTGCCGACGATAACAATATATATATATTTATATATATGTTTTATAACCGAAAAATAATATCACAAAATATGGAAACCGAAAGATTTTACATCGATTACATGATTATTTTCGATCGAACAAATATAAATTAGAAATTACCAATCAAACTTGATCGAAAGAATAAAGATCATAATGCACCGATTAAATCATGATTTGTTTTATAAAAATTATAGTCGTTACGGTCCCTGAAAAAGGATAATTATTGAAATCCGTTCAGAACTTTGAGAGTCAAAACGTTGGAAATATTTTCCATATAACCAATTTTACAAAATAAGTGCGGATGTGGGAAAGATTTTTATTTATTGAATACGTATAAACAAATCATACATTTTGACACATTCCGATTTGATGCTAATGCTAAATTATAAAATGAAAACATGTTGACAGTTTGTGTCATATGCTGTCTTCAAAAATTTGGCCTAATGAAGACCACGTTTCAAATGAAAAATCATTTTAATTTTTTTAAGTTTAAGCAAAAATTCACAGAAAATAAAAAATGAACTTCCATTTTAAGCATTTAAACATTTGAAAGCATTTAAATATTTATAAATATGTATATATGATTATTTGAAATATTTCACCATTAAAAAATATACATTTTTTATAAGTCCAATTTTTCTTCATTATTTTTCCTCCCTGTGGCATGGCAAAAACCATGGCTGGTGTCGTGTGTAGAAGTCCACGCAAGTGGGGAAAGTTTCGGATTGGCATTCATTCATCTGGGAGTGACCAGAACGATTAGTCGGCGTGCGGTTCAAGCACCTCACAATTTCCAGATGATTGCACCCAAGTGTCCTCTGGTTGGGTCAAGAACTTCCATTTGGATGTCAGCTAAAATAAAAAGGCGAATATAGTGGGATCACGCCGACGTTTTCGATTTAAGAGCTCACAAGGATCTGCAGCGGTTGTTCCCAGTAGGACCAGCTATGAGCGGATGTCTAACGTGGAGCAATCGGGTCGCTAAACAAATTTGTATTTAGAAAAAGCGCTCCATAATCTGGTTCTACGCTGGACTTGGGACCCGTGACGTAAAAATTATCTACCAATGAAAAACTATAATATCCCTCGGAAGAGATCCCCCTTTTTTTTGATGACGTCCACATGCAACGTATTAAGGACCGTACTTGGCAACTTCAATGTCAGGGTTGATGAGGCAGGGATATCTATGCTTAGAATATCAAAAAATTCTAGACTAGACTACGAAACCTCCGCTAACGGACTTAGGCTTATCGATTTTGCCGGAGAACTTTGTATCATCAAGTTCCTGAATAGAAAGATTCATCAGCCTACGTGGCTACCTCCAGATCGCAAAACTCGAAATCAGATCGAACATATTGCGTTAGACGGAGGGCATGCTTTGAGGGTATTAGACGTGCGTACATCCGGATGCCCTTACGCCTCTGTCTAACAAATAATGTGAATCTAAATACACAAGGAAATCTCAACGTCGGGAAGTTGTTGACAGTTAAGATATTGAAAAAGTAGAGGATTTTCTTTACCTTAGGAACAACATTAACACCAACAATAATGTCAGCCTCAAAATCCAACGGAGAATTTCTCATGACAACAGGCGCTACCTTGAGCTGAGTAGGCTATTGAATAGAAAAATGGCCTCACTTTTGAAAACCAATAATGCCATTTCCGATTATAAATATTTGGTTTTATTTCTTCACCTCAACACTTAAGTAGCAACTATCACATATATTAGTAAAACAATGGAACATATTTTTTATTTAATTTAAAGTTTTGTTTTTTACATAATGTATAACATACTATTTTAAATAATAAAGCAGTTATGTACACCAAATTATGCATTTATTGAACTGCAATGTTAAGAGTCATTACGCATTTGTTTACATTTACATTCATCCATAAATTTTTTACTTCATTCAGTCGTGAGTGAAAAATGCCTAATTAGGCAACACAAAAGCGAATTACTGGCGAACATCTAATTAATGCCCATTTAACCGACACAAAAACAACTAAAAAAAAACACAAAAATAAATGATGCACAATACCCAGTGGGGTTTCAACTGTCGTTTTTTTACCATACAGCACATGCACATGAATTGAGATTTTATATGAAGGAAATTGCACAACACCATTACCAAACAAACAAAATTATCACAAAGTAATGAAATTTTTAAAAAACTTGAAACCTTCATTTTTTTGAAATTAAAATTGAATGTTTGCACATAAAAGTTTCTTAAAACTCTAAGTGGAAAATTGGAAATTTTAATGTTGCTTTTTTTAAGATTGTTAAATTATCGTATAATTTTTGCAAGGAATTTGACTTGTATGCCTTATGATATTGAAGTTAACAAAATTTTTATAAAAAAACAAGAAACGCTGATTATCTTAGTAACTCGACTCGATTCTAGCTCCATCTAGCGAAACCACATTTTATAAAAATGTTGCTCGTCGGTTCATAATAATAGAGATTTTCAAAATAACTCGCCTCTTGCGCCATCTAGCGTATTGATTTCTAATAAAAGTATTTTTTAGCTGATAAAAATATAGCCTGTGTCCGTGTCTCGGATCTAACGAATATACTGTCGAAATTTGTTTGGAATTCGTCCATCAGTTTTTTAACCAAGTTGTGACAAAGAAAGTGGCTACATTTTTACATATATAGATTAATGAAAAATATTATCAATATGGTAAAAAATAAGATTGCACGATTTGAGCTGTGAGCCACTGTAGTTCTTAAATAATAAACGAAAAGGGAAACAATTGCGTAATTTTTAGTATATGATCATTATAAATTCGCCAGATTAACATAAAGCAATTAAATTAGCGTAGAACTAAGTAGTGGTAGTGAGAAAGTAGATCCAGCGCACTGCTGGGTCAAATTACTTGTAAGTAGTATGTGGAAAAACAAGACCTGATCTACTTATAAAATTCAAACCCCTTGAGTTCTTATGAATGAACGTATAATGCGGGCTAAAAATAATAAAGGCATATAATAAATTTTACATAGAATAAAAGCTAGACACCGAGCTATCCGTAGCAGGTCGCCCCGTCATTTGCAAGCAGTCAAGTGCGTTACGGCAATAGTAAGAATTACGAAGATACACACATTTTTATTCAGTGATTTTTTTTATAGGTGGTTCATTTAATATTCAACTTAACTTGAGGGTAGCTGTTCATGGTAATATTTATTATTTATATATAATACACACTTACACTTCTATAAAAATCTATGTTAGTGTGATGAATATATTTTTTCTTCCATTTCCACAGAATTTGTGAAAGGCAGGTGATCCTAACACACTAACACTAACACTACAACAAAGATTACGTGGCAGCGTCATTACCCTTTCGAGTACGTCTCTATACTTGTAAATTGTTGCTTTGGCGGCAATGAATGGGGGTGCTGCCTTAAAGCTACTACCCTGCAAGAAAACTTGAATTAACTGGTGGTTTCAATTCGTAAAGGACTAGCGTACATATTAGAGATTCTTATAGAGTTCTGATTTCTGAACAGCATACAACTGAAGAACCGTCTCTTGCTGTTATGCAGATGACTTAGTCAAAAGAAGGAAGATTAATTTGATCAAACTGCTTTTGGCGGGGACCGAAATTGAGTTTTCGAAGGAGGTGAAATATCAGGGCGTAGCTCTGGATAAAACACTCTACTGGAACCCACACCATACAATGATTACCAATAAGTCCACAAGTGCTTTTTATGCCTGTCAAAGGCTTTTGGTTAAACATGGGGACTATCACCTAGACTGACTTATTGTCCATTCAACACGGTGATAAAGTCGACTTTAACTTATGCGGCACTGATCTGGTGGCCCAAGGTTAAGCAAGTTAGCATCAGTATTACTTTGGGTAAGGCTCACCGTAAGGCTTGTGTAGCTCTTGGCGTCATTACAGGCATTCCCCTCCTTTCAATTTCCATCAAAAAGGCAGCTTCCTTGGACGCATTACGCTTACCCTATACATATAGCAAGAATAATGGACATTTTTCGGGGTCACATGGGAATACTAATCCCGTTTCTTGGATATCCGGGTTATCAAATGCTCGGATATAATGCAGCCACATCTATCCTTCAATAAGCACTACCAAGGTAATAATTTCTGAAAAGGAGCGCTAATGCTAAGCGATAATAAAATATATATCCGAAGGATCCATAACGTGATTCAATGACGAAGTCAAGCAAGCGGAAGGAAGTATTGTTGCTGAAATATTCGGCCCAAAGTCTCAGGAAGGTCTGCCAATGTGCACTTTTCCAACCATCTTCCAGACGGAGATTTACGCAATTGAACTCTGTGCCGGCGAATGTTTTCGCAGTAGGACTAATTGAGCCAGAATACAAATTATGTCGGAAATTTAGGCTGCTCTAAAGGCCTTGGACGCATAATTACCGATATCGAGGCCAAGGGTTACACTGCAGAACTAATAAGAGGATTTGAGGAGTTTCAGTTTGCAACTCACTGTCGTAAAACAAAGGGTAAAGGCAAATACAAGAGGTTTATATCTCCCTCTCGGAAGACCTCTGAACGACTTCTGAATCCCAGGCGGGAGAGTTTAGGAACTCAGCGGGCTGTAGGAACCGAACTGTTTTTATTTTAAAAAAGTTAATCGGTCGTTATGTTAGGTTCAACAAGTTGGTCACGTTAAGAGTTCATTCGGTGCTAAATGATTTATTACGATGCCCTGAAGAGGATTTCTCTGAGCCTAACTTTAGATGTCCTTAAGCCATCCGTTGTTGGTAAATCGGAGGAACTGGTATCCGGTGCTACAGTATCTGTGATGACTCAAACAATTCACCAAACCGTGAGTTTTTAACAATATTCGTAACTTTTTTTTATTTAATTTTGTTGAAAAATATATAACCGACTAGCTGGAGAAGCCTTGCACTTAGATAAAAATCCCATTATTTGCAAATGGGACCCGGTCAGCATTGCGGATGAAACGGGCGGTTTGCTTCGTACTATTTAACCACGGAACATATTTGTGCTAGCAAATTTTTGGTTGATTTGGTTAAACTTTTAAAAATACTATCTAAATAAAAACCAAATAGGTGTTAGAACGAAATTTCTCGTGTATTTTTTTTAGATGCGGTGTTGTGATGCAAAAAAAACTATTTTACTGAGTTGATTCAGCTCATAAAGAGATTAGAATAAGGTTTCAAACTTTGTAAAAAATGTATGCAAATTCCAAAAATGTTCATACCCATTTATAATTTGAGTCTGTAGAAAACTTTTGGGTATGCTGTTTTTTTGGTACACCGGATATGGGGATATCTCTGCTTCTTCTGAATATACTTACAAATATCAGACCAAATTTCGAATACCTTTTCAGCTTTAAACGTTGCATGGTGACCAACCAGTCCTGGACCCTGAAGTTATTTTACAATATTTCTGTGAGGACCGAACGGAATTAAGAAAAAACGTAAGAATAAATACGAATTTTGTATTTTTACCATTTCATCCGTGCTCTGAGCTGCTGCTACCGACAGCCTGACATAATACGCTCATTCATGCCATTGCTTGGTTGTAAGACATTCATTCATAAAATACTTTCGACGAGCCACAAATGCTGAGCCTCCTCGTAATTTTGCGCATATTTGTAAATCTATGTACGTATGTATGAATGTATGTATGTGTATGTGAACGGAAGTCAGCTACTTTCAGCTGGTGGCTATTATAAATGTGTTCTCTCATAATATGTCCGAGTATGTGTGTATTATTATATAAATACTTGGGTACAGTATACGCTCGATATTCGCGAATATTTATTTCTTAATGCGAGTTCCTGATAGCGAGTTTTGAGGAAAATGTGGGTTCTATTAACGTGGCTCTTATTTGATTCTATAATAATTTCCAGAACTCAGCTTCAAAACGCCACTAAGGAGCAATTCAGGTAATACGTAAAAGAGAGCGAAAGTTTTACTAATATTTTGCATTCTTTCCTCCTTTCTATCAAGAGTAAGCAAAGTTCCTACTAACTTCGTTCTCGTAGTGGTTGAACTCCTAACCAAATTAGTAGAGCGTGGTTGCCCGTCGGTGGGTCCCTATAAAAATGTATAGCTGATCTGTTAGGTACATGGATACCAAGGATATTGATAATTTTGTCTTCATCAGAGAGCCGTATTGGACGTTAGGAGGATAAGAAATTCATAATTCAAAACATCTTCAAGGTCGTCGGTTTACTGTCCCTCTTAGGGCACTAGGTTTTTATTACATCACGCCCACCTATGCTCACGAAAACATTACTACCAAGCAGCGGTTATCAAGTGTCGAAGTAATGAATTTATAGTATTAGGTTGACGGCAGAGTACACGCTATAAGCGGAGCGAAGATTGAAGCGATAATATTTCTTGCTATAATCAAAGCTATCACATGTCAGAGTGTAT